>JACAXG010000071.1:3613123-4224265 GCA_018881555.1 Amblyornis subalaris
GAAATGGGCAGCAATTTTAATAGCTCCCATTGCTCACATTTTCTTTTCCTATGGAACATTTGATTTGCCTCTTTTTATAGTCACATGCAAGAGCTGCTTCGTTCCTGCCAGTCTGCAAGTTTTATCTCTGAAACATAAACTCATAAGGTTTTAATATGGGAGAACCTTGTGTAAATGTAGAAGTGAAGTCCACAGCAGCACTGGATGTACATTGTTGAGCTGACTGGCACACATGACTGCAGGCTCTTGGTGCATCTCAGACATGAGAAATACCATTCCTGGGTACACTGTGAAATTGAAATTATTAGGGGACTTGGAGGAGGAAGGAATGGATATCACCTTAAAGGAGAAAATATGAGGCTTAGTTGACCTGTAAGCATCAGCTCCTCTCATTGTGAACACCCTGGGGTTTTTTTCTTTCTGTTGTTACCTTGCAGTCCATCTTTGGCACTTGGGCTGTCCCTTTGGCGCTTTGAGTTTTGCACTTCACACTGCAGACACATCCACATGTTTGGAGTGTAGCAGCCTTTTGTTTGGCACTGAGACCCTGCGTCTAAGGGGCACATATGTCAGCATGACCAGCCTCTGCCTTGGGAACAGACTGCATGAGTGAAGTGATACTTCACCCTGTGATCCAGCTCTTCCCATTAGTGCCTCCTTAAAATGCTGTTTCCTTTGTTGTTTTTCTTCTTCTGCATGATCAGCTCAAACACAATATTTTGTTCTCCCTCACAGCAGTGCTGGAAAATCAGGGAGGATGTGACCTTAGATCAGTCATTCTGTGGACCAGCATCATTCCTCTGTTGCCTTGCAAAACAATCACTCTTATCTTAGTTATCTGGGATGTCTCACAGCAATGCCCATGGCTATTTCAGGCACTAAGTTGTTTTCCATGTAAACCAAATTGTCCTATGCTCTACCTCCCAAGTGTCAACTCAGAAACCTTTTACACACTCAAGCTTGTTTAATCAGTTTGCTGAAGCAGAACATCGTCCCAGCAATGAAAATAGGGGGGGAAATGAAGAAAGCAATGGGTCATGGCTAAAGGATGATGGTGGGAAAGATTAACCTGTCAGTGGGGAGCTGTGAGAAGAATGGGATTATGGCAGGACTGGGAGTTTCCAGCAGCAGTGAGACTCTGACAACATGTATGTCACATCAGTCACAATTCAAAATTGATGGAGTGTAAAGTTGCCAGGGGGATTTAATAAAGGGAAGAAGTAATGTGAATGAATAGATAAAACACACTAACCTTAATGTTTCCTCAGTCCTTGCTCTTTCACTTCCACTGAGCCTTCTGTTTTTTCCTCTTTCTGCGTGTTTTCTTTTCTCTCTGGGGAAAAAGAAATCACAATCAAGCTCTCTGTGGTGGTTTCCTAGGGCAGAGCACAGACACCCTTCATAGTGTCTGGCTTGCATTTGCCAGACCAGCATCCCCAATTTGCCTTTTCCCAGGTCCTCACCACTCTGTTGTGTACTCTCAGCCTCTCCTGACTGCTGTGCTCTGTCTGAATTCAGTGCTGAGCTGCTACAAGGGCCAGAGACCTGCATTTTGAAACCCACATGGTGCTGAGCTGCTTTGTTCTGTTGTGTTTTGGACAGGATACAGAGAAGTATTGGCTTGATTCATTAGTGAATTTGAGGCTGTAGCTTGCCACTGCAAATACCAAAGAACAGGCCACAAGGGAACTGGAGAGAGCAGCAAACAGCCAAAGTGTTTGGTTTGTATTTTCCTGTGCAGCATGAGCTTTTGGTGGGGACTGCGCAAACAAGCCCATGTGATACAGTCTGTGAGGGTTTTAGCAGGTCTGTCCTGTTTGCACAGGGCATCGGAAACAACAGAATGGTTCTGTTTCAGTGGAGATGGGGCAGGTCACTCAAACCGAGCAATTGTTTGAAGGAATTGTGTAGAGGGGCAGTAAATTCTACTGTCAAATGCAGAGGCAGCCATTGCACAGTGCCTCCCCTGCTTGAGCTGGCACAGCTCGCTCGGAGCTGCCTCCCTTTGCCATGCTGGCTGTGGGTTGTGTTCTTCTATTCGGTGTTCCTTCTTCCGGGTCACTGATCTCCAAATCAGGCCAGAAGACAGCGTGGCCCCATTTGTCCTCTGTGCTGGAGCGTCACTCTCACTAAGTCTTTGTCCTCAGTGTGCTCTGTCCCTGCCTGCTCCAGATGCCCTTTCCCTCTGTTGTTCTTGCTGGCCTCAGACAGTCAGTCATCAGTTGCGTCCAGGACTGATCGAAGTCTTAGTGATGTTCCTGGTTTCCTGTTGACTCTGTTATTTCCTACTGTGCCTTATCAGACTGTTAGATCTGATCTTCCTGTCTCACTCAGTGTTGTTGAGAGTTTATTCAAGCTTTGCTCTTTTAATAGCTTCCCTCATTTTGCTTTGTTATTTAAAAAGACCTTGGGGGGGATTGTTTTCCTTTTTTTTGTAATTGCTGTTGTTATTGCCAGTGATTTATGCAAGGTTGGCTGGGTCAGCCAGTCCTGGTGCCTGTTCTCCCTGGCTGTTCCCATTCAGTACAAGCCATTTTCCAGCAGGAGTCAAACAGCAGGTGGGAGCACAGGGGTCCTGCCAGCTCTGCAGCAGACTTCAGAAAAGCAAGGAAAAGTCTCCGTGAGCTCTCAGCTCCAGCACTCTGTTTCTGCTTGTCCTTTGCAGCCATGTGAAAGTCACTCTTAAGACAGAGCAGGATGGTGTTTGGCTCATATTTTTTAACAGCTATTTACTTGCTTTTGTTTTGTGCTGTGGTGGGAATTCCCTGGTCATTACTGAGACATAACCGGTAATACCTGTTAGCTTAAACAAACTGTAACCGGATTCCGCCGGACTCTTCCTTTAAAGTTTTTGGCAAATACTCAAAACCCTCTTTTCCCTTCAGTCTTAAGCTGTCTCCCCCTGCTATAAATACTACACTCAGTGGCTCCATTCTAAAAGCATAAGGAAAACTGGTTCCCAGCAAGAGGATTGGCTGTGACTGTGCTATCAGCATGGTCATTTTGGCAGCTTAGCCTGATGACTCTTTAAAGATCAAACTTTCAGGAATACTGAGCATGGTTGCTCTTCATAGGAAACCAGACACTTCAGAAATGGTTTCCTCTTGATTCTGGGAAAGCATGCAGTTGTTGAAAGAAACCAAACTTCCAGCACGGAAGTTCAGGGAAGAACAGGCTAGATTCTGGCCAGCTTGTAGGGACCTTGGCCAGCCCCACAGGCGGGGGCGGATCTGTTCGTTGGAGTTAAAAGCGAACCCCCTTGGCGAGCAGTCCGGTGTTCAGGTTCGCTGAGGCGCTGAAGCCAAGCACTGCTGCCCATTGGCCTCCTGGACCTTTGTGCAATCCCAAAATGTGGGAGCTACTGATTACTGACTATTCCTTACAAGGGGTCTTCAGGAATTTCTGCCAGAGTTGCATCTACAGAAGCCGGTCCAGTTCGACAGGGAAGCGTGTGTGTGCTGGCAGCATCTCGCTGTGGGCTCACGTCCGTAACAGAGTGCGCAGAGATAAGGTTGGCTTGACTTGCTTGTTCTGTTGCTGCCTGGGGTCTCTGCAATGGGAGCAAGCAGGGAGGAACTTTCCTCTCTGCTGCTTGTCTTTTTTTGGGGAGTGGGGAAGGGCATGGAGGGGCTTGTCTCTGTAGCTGTCAGCAGCACTGGGCTGCTCTCTTGATGATCTGAGTGTGACGATGACCGTGTCTAAGCTCTCCCAGAACTTCCTGCAGCTGCTGTTGTTCCAGCATTTCCTTGCCCTGCCAGAGCTCTCTGGCCCCGCGTGGGGCTCTGTGTGAAAAGGAGGGACTTGTGCTGCAAAGCAGCTCTGGTTATGACTGACTGTTTGCTGACAGCAGTAAATTCAAAACAGGGTCTGCTGCAGTTGCATCCTCCTGGTCTTAGTGTGCCTCCGTGTTCAAGAGCCAAGTGCTACAAAGCTGTCTCACGAGGCATCAAATTCTTGCTTTGGTTGGTTCTGATTGCTGATCAAGCCCCCAACCAGACAGCTCTTCCTCTCTCTTGTCAGTCTCTGTGGAGGTGGGTGCCAGTCCTCTGGTATTTGGATGTGTTTGGGCTCTCCCAGGCAGTACTGGAATTGCTGAGTGATGTTGAGTACTTGAGTCAGCTGCTCCTCAGCCTCACAACTGTCCACTCAAGAGATCAAGCAAAGCCGAAAATCAGAACTTGTTTCTATTTAATGAATTCTTGCAGTAGCAGGGCCAGGTGTTGTTGCTGCCTCCATGCTCAAATCGAAATGAAAAGGAATAGGCTGGTTGAAGGCGGACAGCTTTCCATGATTTCTCCGCCAGTTTTCTTCATTTCTTCTGTCAGATCCTTACAGAAGTTTGGGTTGTTCAAAGTTACACACCTCTGTATGGATCACTTTATATTTCTCTTCCTTGATCTCCCTGTTAGGGTCATTATGCCTTTTGAACTCAGTGGAACTTCGTCCTTCTTGGAAGCTGTTAGCTCCATAGCCAAGAGCTATGAAGTTCTCCAGCCTGGCTTTTTATTTCAGTGCAGTAATTTCATGCTCGTCCAACCTCACCTATCTCTAGAAAACTGCAGAGGGAGACAGCTTCCTGTGTTTCAAATCAGAGTTATTTCAGAATTCTCCCCTTCTCTGACTCCTGGCCGTGTGGGATGGGATGAATTTGGCTGTCAGTGTGCCTGTCAGTGTGTGTCACAGCCATGAATGTAGCCTCAGGAATGCAATCTCTTGTTCTGTGAAGGCTGAGGTTATTGCCTTTCAAACACTGATTATGCTTGCTGAGGTTGCCTTTATTGTTGAGCAGACACTGCACACATGTTACTGGATTTTCCATGTGTGTGAGCCCTCAGCAGCCCTGTTTAGAGAACCACATAGTATCTGAGCATCCCATGACCTGAAACCAGGGAAACCTTGGAGTGTGGGTTTTCCTATGGAAAAAAAATAACAAGGTAAAAGTGATCATGCTCTGCTCACTTGCAGAAGCCTTCCAGGCTAGCTGGTTTCTCTGAAGTCTCTTCCTAGCTCACCAGTAACTTCTGTTTTCCAGCTGGACCCGCAGGTGCTGCAGGACAAAGATTGGCAGCGCACAGTCATCTCAATGAATGGGGTAAGTGTGGCAAACAGAAATTAGCTTTGCTTCTCTACCTCCTGTGGGCTTTATTTCTTTGCTCTTCATTGCAGCATGAAAAAAAAAAAAAAGTGTTTAAAAAGTAACAGCTGTTGTCTTTGGTTCAGGTCGAAGTGAAGCTGTCGGTGAAGTTCACCAGTCGAGAGTTCAGCCTGAAAAGGATGCCATCCCGCAAGCAGACGGGCGTGTTTGGGGTCAAGATCGCTATTGTCACCAAGTGAGCTGATGGGTCACATTTCTCCTTGTGTTTTAGGAAGACAACTGGCCAGTAGGGTGCACCTGCCTCTGTTCCCCCCGAGGGATTTGGCAGTCCAGCCTGCTCCACTCACGTAGTAGCATAGATGTGGCTGCAGACAGGAGATGCTTTACAATCTCTGAGCTTCATTTTTTTGCAGAGATAAAAACCAGTGTGCACACAGGCTGTGAAACCCAGGGTGTTTACTGGCAACCTATCACTTCTCTGAATTCCGGAAATCCCCCTTGCTCTTGCCTTCTCTGTAGTTAGCTGACATGGTCACAAATTTCCAGAGCCACTGAACAGTGGTGTTTCCTTTCCATAATCAAAAATGTTCAAGGTCTTTGGATCCAGTTGTATTATTTTAACCCCTGATCTTTTGTTGTGAGTCATTTGCCAGCAGAAACCTGTTTGTTCTGTTGTATGGTTTGGGAAGTGCGGTATTTCCTCCCCATGGAATCGCATCAGTTTGAAAGCAACAGAGTTGCTATGTATCCGAGTACTTTTTGGGAATCCTCTGATTATCTGGGCAGAATCACAGGCTCTAGGGGCACTGGGACCTGGCCAGGAGCTCGAGTGCTCAGGGAAGCTGCAGAATAGCCAGAGCCAGCTTGAGACAGTCAGAAAACCCTCTCCAGTTTTAAAAGGAGTTTTTCAGCTCAGTCCTGACTGCCTGCTCAGACTTCCTACCGCCCCATTTTCCAGAAGAGATTTGCACAGGGAAATGCTGGGGTGCTTTTAGCCATCCTGACTGGCTGGGGAACAGGCACTGAGGGCCTGGGCTGAACTGAACTCTCCTGTCTGGCTTTCTTAAGGAGAGAGAGGTCGAAGGTGCCGTACATTGTGCGGCAGTGCGTGGAGGAGATCGAGCGGCGCGGGATGGAGGAGGTGGGGATCTACCGCGTCTCTGGGGTTGCAACCGATATCCAGGCTTTGAAAGCTGCCTTTGATGTCAGTAAGTATTTGTGTCTCATGTTTTCTTTTGCTCTGTGAGAACCTGCCTGAGCTCCCTGTCAGGTGGCTGTGCTATTTTTAATCTTAGTGTTCCCCAAGAAGCGTTAAGAAGTAGAGATTCTCACTCAAGGAAAACTATTTTAATCCTGGCTGCATATTTTATTAATATTCTTCAGCTACTGATGTAACCCAAGAGGTGCAACAGGATGGATCCTTGGAAGAAATCATGCTTTTGTTATTCTTCCCAGCAGACATGAAACGATGGGTTTACCTGCCTTGCCAAATCTTTGTAAATGGCAGATACCTTTCTCAGGAGAAACATAAGCAATCAGAAATCATAACTTCTTCACTATTGTGAGGTCTCCAAATTAATAGAAGTCCTTAAAATTAAGAATGTTCTATGAAAGAAAGCCAGCAAAAAAAAAGTCCCTTAGAACTAGGAGGGGTGTTTTTGAAACTGGGGTTGGGTGGTCAGGGCTTCAGAATTCTCTTCCTAACTCTCTCTAGACTGATGTGTACAGGCTATAAAATTAGATCATTTTGACCAACCCTTGCAAAAGCTCTCTTTGATCTTGAGCAGAAAAGGGCTCCTTACTGGCGCTGCATTTAAAAGAATGGCCTGCGTGTCCCAAAAGGCACCAGAGATCAGGCAGGTGAAACACCTCTGAATTGCTGAGGTACAATAAGTGAAATTCTGCCCTACTTCCAGGCTCCACATGATGGTCCAAGAACTGTTCAAGCCACACTCCGACAGTCACAAGGCCTGTGTCAGCTGCCCAAATTCACCCTCCCTGCACTTTTCCTTCACTGTTTTTTAGTGAAATTTCCTTCTTACCTTTTCTTTTCTATCACCCTAAGCTATCAAAAATGCTGATGAATCTCTGCTAGTGCAAGTAAGGGTTGTTCACATTTTGAAAAATAACTTTTTTCATTTCTATGATATGCTGTTTTACACTAAGTTTCATGAAACCAATTCTGGCTCTGCTGGTTGGTGTTTATTTTACTGAGAGGGGGTGGTTTTGTTGTTCTTAATAGTAACAAAACTGAAATGTAAGCCCTGAATTGCCCGTGTACTTTAGCTACACTCAATGGGGAGTCAGAGAATCTCAGAATCTCTTACTCTAAGGTGTTAGAGGCAGGGAATTGGAATAACAACTGTTGTCAGTAATAAAAGTTGAAATGCATATAAATACAGTCAAGTGAGGCTTGTCCAGATCAGGCCAGGGTCACTGGCACAGCACAGCAGACCCTGGGAGGGTGAGGTTCCCTGGCTTGATGTAAAGCAATAAACTGTTTGCAGTTATTTGTGCAACACTTCTCAGTTGGAAGGTTGCTCATTTAATCTGGAGAAATGTAAACAGGAAAACTCTCAGCTCTTTGGGCAAAGACAAAAGATAAACAGACCCAAAGCAAGGAGAAGAAGGAATGCAAGGTCAGCAGTTCCTTTACCCTGCCTCTGCTCTCCCCTCTTTCAGATAACAAGGATGTGTCGGTGATGATGAGCGAGATGGACGTTAATGCCATTGCAGGCACCCTGAAGCTGTACTTCCGGGAGCTGCCAGAACCCCTCTTTACAGACGAGCTGTACCCCAACTTCGCTGAAGGCATCGGTAGGTATAGCACAAAGAACCCTTGACAGTGGAAACTCGTCTGCAGGGGGCTGCTCCTAAAGCCACGTAAACCCCATATTTATAGTGTTGGACAGAAGCCTGGAACAAGCTGTGAGGGGAGTGGAATGGGAATGGAGCTCAGAATGGAGCATTAGAATGACATCGCCTTCCCACGAGGTGGAATATGGGCAATTGCCATGCTGTTCTGCAAGCTGCAAAAGCCCAGGTTTCTGAAGGTTAGGTTCAGGACAGAATGCCAGCCTGCTGGCTGGGGCTGTGCACAGACTGCCCAGGCAGGCTTCAGGAAAGCCCTCTTTGGGAAGGAGAGGGAGGTATACCTCATCTTGCCTTGATGCAGGGAAAAACATCAATGATTAAACGTCTCAAAGCACTTGAACTGCTTGAGAGAAACAGATTCTCAATGCATTTGTGAAATAAAGGAAAGAGATGCTGTGGGGTATTGATGTGCACCTCTGACCTTCCAGCCTATGATGATATAATTACAGTCCTTGTGGGACCATCCATATTGGCTGGTTTGGGAGGTGGTACAGTCAGTGAGATTCCAACTTGCTGCCTGTGGTGATGTTTTGTTCTCTGTCTTGCAGCACTTTCAGATCCTGTTGCAAAGGAGAGCTGTATGTTGAATCTCTTGCTATCACTTCCAGAACCCAACCTTGTGACATTCCTTTTCCTTCTGGACCATTTAAAAAGGTAATATGTGGTTCCTTGAGACATGCATTTAATGTGTAAAGCATCCCTATTTTGAAAAGTGAAGCCTTTTCTTTAAACTGCTACTGAATCACAGAAATGAAGAAGTATTTGCTGATCTGCTGTGAATGTTCATCAGATAACTATTGTCTCATACTCACTTAGTGAGGCATTAAATCCTAAATTCCATTCCCACTCATACTGAAAAAGGATTAGAACTGGAGGAAAGGAGTAACAAAAGAGTCAGTGCTTATCTATTGCAAATGAAAATTCCTGCTACAAGGTCACTGAGACTGCACCTGCATCTGGATACAAAGATCAGGAAAGGTTTTTGTATAAACCATGAAGCTTTGGTCATATTTAAGGTCTAGGGAGCCCTGTCTGAGAAGGTGTCTGAAATCCAGTATGGTCTATTTTTAAAATTCGAGCACTTTGCCTAACTGCAGTTGTCGGTTCCTTTTTTTAGTCAAGTCTTTCTGATCTTGTCTGTCTTTGTAATATGGTTGTAACTGTGAAAAAGTATTTCCATGCGTTTGATATTAATGCAATAGGCTGGCTTAATACTTGCCCAATGTGTTGATTTGCATAAGTATGTTGTACATACCAGAGACTGTCCCTGCAGACATGAAAGATCATTTTGGGATTGAGATTCTGGATTAAAATCCAGGAAACCTGGGCTTTACTTGTGTTTCTGCTGCAGACTTTTCTGCCCTTGGGCAAATTTTTTAAACTTTGTGCCTCAGTTTCTCATTTATAAAACTCAGGTATTTTTCAAAGTCTGCCTTGTGCATTGTTTCTTCTCCCAGGGTTGCCGAAAGGGAAAGCGTGAACAAGATGTCCCTGCATAATCTTGCCACTGTCTTTGGACCAACACTGCTCAGACCTTCGGAGAAGGACAGTAAAATCCCTGCTAACCCAACCCAGCCCATCACAATGACTGACAGCTGGTCACTAGAAGTCATGTCCCAGGTAAAATCCTGAATGTGCTGTTGCATCTTGTGAAGACAATTCCTGGAAAAGCACAGTCCTTTAGCAGGCCTGGCTCAGCCATCCCACTGGGTTTTCGTGGCAGTTTTTTTGATAAACATAGAACAACTTTTGCCCTTACACAGACATTTTAGACTATTTGTAGAACTGTGTTCCTTCCGGCAGGTCAGTTTGCATCTGTACAAATACAGCTGTTCATGAAGGAATGTCCGTGTGTGTGCATCCTGTGTGTGTGTTTGTGCATGGCAAGAGGTTTTGGGAAGCTGTGTCCAAGCACCATGCTGCTGCCCTAGAATAAAAGAATCAGCAGTGTTCCCACAATGCTCCTCAACACTTAAACCACCTTCACTGATGCACAACAGAATTCTTTGCTAAATTCAGGTTTCTTTGGCCACTGCTGCCTTTGAAGGTGATGCAGAGGATTGAAGCACAGAGCCTGTGTCACTGAGTCAGGCTGGTTTGTTCTCTGTTGAATAATGGCAAACATTCTCTGTTGAATAATGGCAAACATTCTCTGTTGAATAATGGCAAATTCCAGAACAAATTTTTTCAGTGCTGGAATACCAGCACCATTGTTCCACCCTGGAAGCTAGAAGTGTCTCTGAAGCACTGCAAGTTTTATTATTTCTGCTGCTGTTATACAGTGTGTGAAATACACAACTGCTAGATGTTCCTGGAGAGAGCTGTAGCACCATCTGTCATGTAGCCGGGATGAGAATGAGTTTACAGGGCTTTAACAACAACTGCCTTGTTGTTTCTCTTTCCAGGTTCAAGTTCTTCTGTACTTCCTGCAGCTAGAGACTATCCCTACCCCAGACAGCAAGAGGCAAAGCATTCTCTTTTCCACAGAGGTGTAGGTGCCTGCGGTACCAACAGGACACAAACTGCTTTTGGCATACCTCTGTCACCCCTGGGAAAAAGATGACTGGTGTTTCCTCGGACTGGCCTGTTGCTGTGCTGGGAAATTCTGGCCTTCAGAGCTTCTGCTGTTTGTTAACCAGAGACAAGCGGGAGAGAACAGAGAAAACCCTCTCCTTGTGCTGGTAGGACCAGAACTAAGCGGAGATGGAGCTGTGAGGAATCTCCACTAGAAGGAGCAATAGACACTTGGACAAATGCACCATGGAGTGTGGCGATTATTCTTGTTGGGAATGTGACAGAAGGTATTCCTCATTTTATGGATTTAATTTATCATAAAGAAACTTCAAGATTTCTACTGGACCACTTGATAGGACACCCCTTTTTGGGTGAGGGGGCGTTAAAGGATATATCACAACTGTGTCTTTAATAACTGCTGTTTTTCAAGTACGGTTCTAGGCCACAAAAATAGCATTGCTTTGCAAGAGGAAGGAGAAGAGAAGGGTCTGGGATCTAGGATTCCCTCCTCAGAAATTCAAGTCTTGATTTGAATACCATTCTAAAGAAATCAAACAATTTTATGTACAACTAGAACTGTTGTCTGGTTGGGGACTGGGGAATTTTTTTGTTTGGGTTTTTTTTGTCTCACCCACCCCTTCCCATAGAAATGTTTATACAGCCCAGGGAAGGAGATGCCCTGCTCTTGCCTATGTTGCACTTCTGATGGTTTTTTTGGGGTTAAGGGAGACAGACTCAATGAAATCACACTATAAATAAATACAGCAAATTAAAGAGAGGCGGAGAGGATAACACTCAGTGATTGTGCTGTTTGCATATAAAAGCAGGGGCAGTATTATCCAGGAAGGATTGCTAAATTCCTTAGACCCCACCAAACTTAATGGAAATCGATTGGGAAAACTATTAATTCCCAACACTCCAAAGAAAAGAAGTTATCACTGCAAAAGCAATTGAAGAATTTGTGGATTAAAAAAAAAATAAATCAATAGCTCTCAGTTTGGCTAGTTGCTTACTCCAGACTTTTATCAGAACATCTTTTTTTTTTGATACTTGAATTTTTGGAGGCTTTGTACATTGCTTCTACAAGAGTCTTTTTCTGATAGATACAAACACTCTGAAAAAAGTGTCAGAATGTACTTTGTGGACAATCTAGCAAGTAGCATGCATTATGGATTCTCCAGAAATTCCAACTCTGTTTTAAATAAGAGCAGTGGAGAAATTTCTGTGGAACTCCATCCAGCAGTACTCTGGCTAAACACCAATTTTGTGTTTCCCTCCCTAAATAAGCTGAAGCCACAGGGGCTACAGGGATGGAAAGGGCAGCACTATTGGTCCAGGCAATTGAAACTGCAGAATCTAATTGCTGGTATCCAGAGCCCAGCATTCTGGCTCTGAAGCAGTTGTGCCAAACGTCCTGGGGGGTGGGAGTGATGCCATTTTCCTAAGCTACTCCAGCCCCTGCTACTCCTACCCAGCTATACAGCATCCATTTAGTGGCATCTGTCCATCATCATCCTGGTGAGAAGAAAAGTACAGCTGAAAGACAAGGGAAGGAATCAGCACAGAAAGGGGAGGGAGGGACAGATTTTGAAAGATTGGTAGGGTCAGGCTGTCAACATCATTTGCAGGGAAATTTGACACGGAAAGTGACCCCTCTTGTGCTGAATTGCACGTTTTCTGGTGGGTGATCTGCAAACTCTCAATTAAAAAAAAAGCAAAGGAGTGTTTCAAGCAAATAGAAAAAATTAAAGGGAAATGATTTTGTAGTCACTGTAATTCTGACTGCTGCAGAATATTAGAAATTATTGTACTGTGAAGTTGCAAAATCTAAAAGGAACAAATATAAATTTCAATTTTGTGAGTATATCAATATTTTGCATGCTTTGTAAGGATTCTTATAGGAATTTAATATTGCTTAGTATCCCTCCCTCCTTAGGTCTGGGAGCAAACCTCTTTGTAATGTAATGTACAACTAGAAATTCCTTCTCTCTTGTATGTATTTCCACAACATTCCAACTTCTGAACCCGCAAAAAAGCAAAAGTGTCTATAGTAGGAGGTGCTTTTTGGGGAGGGAGGGAATGAAGGCAAGGAAACTTGAAGGCTTACAATTTTGATTTTTTTAAATTTTATTTTAATTTTTTGCCTGTTTGAAGGTAAAAATTAGTCACAATCCTGAAAAACATTGACTTGAGCCACATTGTGCAGAGCAGTAAAGCACTCTCTGGGTTTGTTTCTCTGCATTTTTCTCCCTTTTCCCTGGCGGCTCTACAGCAATCCTTGTACCATGGCTGCACTCCTGCCTGCTCCCAGCGCGGGGGGATGGACCTGAGGCAGGAGCACTGCTGATGACTTCATGGAAAAGGGATAAAACCCAAGCTACACGTGGTGCTGGGTGATAGCCTTTTCCTTTGGTGTTTGGAATCTGTGGCTGCTCCTTGCAGTGTTGAAACTGGAAAGCAATACCATAATGACTGTGCCAATTTACTTTTACCCAACTTTTTTATTTTTATTTATATAGGAAGTTAATTTTAATATTAAATTACTGATCTATAGTATGTAACCGTGAGAAAATTGCTTTTGCTTTGGTTATTGTGACAGGTTGTTGCTGTCAGTCTCTCATTACAATGCTGAGTTCTAATGTAACGTTATCTAACATGCAGGCATGTGGATCAGGGAAAAAAAGTTAATTTAAATTAACCCGTTAATTATTTCTGTTAAGTATGAATATGTTTTCCCCAAAGCTGGTAATTTTGGGCTGGAAAGGATCATCATGTTGCTGATGATGAAATTATGGACTGATTTGAAATACGAGAATTGATTTCTTGAATTTCCTTTCATTTTGCAAATAAGTTTTTTTAAATAGTCTTATGTTTTCAGATATTAAGTATTTCCAAAAGGTTTTATGTTCTTTTCCCAGGGATGTTGGTTGAGTTTTTTTGTCTCTTTGGAGTTTTCTTGGTGTTTTGGGTTTTATTTTTATTTTTTTTTAATAAGCCTTATCATACTTAAACAAAAAGGGAAATGCAAAACTTGGCTTTAGAAAATGCCTTCTGATTTCTCCTCTTATACATTCCCTTGTGAGCTGTGTCAGAAAACCAAACTCTTTAATTTTCTATGTCAAAAGGTACAATATTAACAACACAAGAGCAAACTAGCAAAAAACTACCCTTTACATATGTGTGCACTGGGAGTTTTTGCTCCTTCAGTTTCTAATGTATTGGAGAGACTTTTTTGCAAATGTTGCTTTCAGGAACAGGAATCTGAAATGTTAAAATTTTCAGCTAAGGAAATTCAGGTCATTAGGATAGTCTGTGTCTCTCCAGTTTAAGGAGAGGAATAAGCATCAGTTTCCTGGCATTTAGAAGCTATTTTAAAATTCTCATGGATTTTTTTAACACTGAATAGGTTTTTAAGTAAAATTTAAAAAAAGTTAAGCAAATGAAGGGAAAAGTTTTCAAAGATGGACAAGAAATAACAGTTAGTAGCTCAGAATCAGCTTTGTGTTTGTGTGTGCTTTGTATGGGAGGGGAGTGTCGAAAACCAAATTGAAATACATCCATTCAAATGCTGCTGGTGTTCTTTATTCTTGCACATTTTTAACAAGTTGAGGTAGTAGCTAAGCTATTTCAGGCTGTATTTTAATGCTGCTATTTTTCAATGTATCAGCTAAGGGCAAAATCCAGGAGTGTGGTGCGTGTCCTTGTCAGTGCCCACTGCCCCCCTCGGCTCTGGCCGTCATTGCGCACATGCGGAATCGTGGTGTTGGCCACAAGGTGATGGAATTACAGAGGATATTTATGGGAGGTGCAGGATTCTTACAGTTTATTAGTTTTACCTGTTTAAAACTCTGTTTTATGGTCATTCATGTTAGTTTTCTATCAGTTTATTTAAACAAATGGACTGTTCTTTAAGGCAGATGTGAATCTCCAGATTAGTTTGTCACCCGTGTAACACTGGAAGGGATCACGATGTGTTCATTTACCTTAATGTGCCATTCAAGTGTGCATAAAATGTAAACTGACCAATCTGGCTTTCAAAAATTTTTAAAATCTGATGGCAAAAAAACAACCTTGTCTGATTCCTCACTAGGTAATACTTTTGTTTCAGTGCTTGGTCACCTACTGGGATAACTTTATCAGATGTGGCATTCTTCTTATGGAAATTTTAGTATAAAATGGGAAATATTTTAAGAAAAAAACCCTCCCCTTTCTCTTTTTATTTTAATTCAAAATGACAGGGACTTGTAATAACAGAAGACTAATACATTTATGCAGGATCTTGGGGGGGATTTGCTTCTGTTCCTTGAAGAAAAAAAATCTGAAAGGGCAATTCCTAAGTAGATAAAATCAAATTAATCAAATTCTTGTAGATAGTTACTTGTTTATGCCCTCCTAAATTTCTAGTCCAGGGATGTTTTTCGTTGTAGACTTTGCTAACATTGTCCTAGTATCGTTAGTGAAAAATAAACCTGGTACCATTCCCTTCCCTTAACACGGGGCCTGTGCAACGGAGATACTGGAGCCTCGGACTAGTATTACCAATTCCTCATTCTGAACTAGGAAGAAATAAATGATCGTGTGTGTTCTATGAGTTTTCTGATTTAATAGAATTAAATCCATGGATTGCCCTTAAAATCAACAGAAGCTATAAAGGAAGCACTTATAGTTAATAGATTATTCCTTAACAATCTTTAGGGAATAGAAGTAACACAAATGGAAAAGGGAAGCATAATTAGGAATCACTCGGGTCATGTTCCCTGGGACTAGAAAGGAGTTCTCATTTTGAGTTACAGAAGGTGGCTCATGCCCTAGATAACTGAGCAAAGGCTGTCTTGCCAGTAAACAAACATGAATATGGGAATGCCAGGAATTTAGCTACAGCAGCCTCCCAGTTCTGATGTGCTGCAACCCCTCTTTCTTGCTACTGAACATTAACAGTTAAGTACTAAGAAAGCAAAGCTTATCACTTGCTCTCTACCTTTTCCCTCTGTGGCAGCAGCAGTAGCAGCTGTATGTTACCATAGGTGAACCACCACCACAAAGAAGTAAAAAGCTCATAGAACCACAAAGTTGGACTATTGTTTAAGCTAAAAGTCTCTTTTTGGGCTGCAAGGATAAAATGCCACAACAGCTGTAATGACTGAATGGTTGGGGCAGTAGGACCAGAGCAAACCTGAGTGTATGTGTTGTCTTGATTCTCCTCCTTCCATGACCATATCATTATATTTAGGCCCCTGAGGTCAAGCAAATTCATAAATGCTCTTGTCAAGAATTAGAAAATTTTTAAATTACCTAGTTTGCCTCCACTGTTGATTCTCTTTGTGTTACCATCCTATAGTGACATTGCTGGAGGCCACTGAAAAATGTGCAGGTGAGCCACGCAGTGGTTTTTACATGATTTTTTTCCTGCTGCCATGTTTCGCCTTGCAGTAAGACAGACCCCTCCTTTTCCAACAGGACCACTTCACATCATTTTGCACTGTAGCAACTACCACACTGGGTGGTTCAGTTTGTCGCAGAGCCCTGGAGATAATTAAAATATTTCCAGTCTTCTGGTGCAGAATGGACCAGGTACTGCTAAAGTTCTGACACAGGGCTGTGTTGCAAGCTAAATAAGATTCTATTATTTACAGCTGTTCAAGCATATTTGGGAATTAATATGATTACAGAGTCTCCAAGCCTAGCTGAAGTGTTTGCTCTACTGCTTTGTCTTAATCGCAGTCATGTTCAAATCCACTTGTCAAAAATGGTTCATCAGAATAGAGAAAATTGTATTTTCCGCTAGAGCTTTTGCTTGTGTAACTGCTGTGGCCTTTTCCCCAGTGGTAAGATGTTCTGAGAATCTGAGACATTCTACAGATGAACTGTTTCTCTAATCTGCGGAATGATTTATACCACACAGCATTTTATATCCCTGCGGATGTACAAAAGGGCAGGCTTGTGTACAAAACAGCTTCCTGCCTGGAAGGAGACTACAGCAGCTTCCTGGAGATGACCCCAAATGAGGATCACAGCAGGTCCAGCCCACCAGTGAGCCAGAGGCCTTGCTGCTGCTTGGGTGCTCTCATCTCCCCTGGGGCAGTTTGAGGAGACCCAGAAGGCAGTTTTGAGAGTTTCTTCTTATTGCACCCAACCGAGTGATCAAATGCTGATGTAGAGTAGCTCAAACTTCCTCTATTTTAGTCCTATTTTGGGAGAAACTGGAACTATGCTAATTTGGGATTATACAAATAGCTGAAAACCAATCCGTATCTAAAACCTATTTCATATATAGTAGGTGGTAATGTAAAAACTGCCATAGCTAAAGGTCATTCCTCCACAACAGCCTCTTCTACTCCCTGCCGCCTTTACTTCTCACAGCCTAAGCTAAATCTTGTCTTGGGTTTCACAGTCACACACAAAAACTTGCAGAATCCTGGATAAAACTTAGCTATGCAGGGACCAATGTTTCAGGAGTACTAAAAGTGATAACTAAGGTAGCAAAAAGAGGGTAAGGAATTATTGTGTTGGGATAACTGAAAAGCATCACAATGAAACAGTGAATTTAAAAATGATCTCACAGCAGGACATTGAAATGTTGTTCTTCTGTGTCTGTCCAGCAAAAAAAAAATAAAACTCAGCCTTCTCTTGCCTATGTAAGGTGCGTAGTTTGTTCTTATCTCTAGTATTATAAGTGTTTATAATCCATGAAGAATTCCAAGGAAAGGAGTTAAGACTATTTATTTAAATATAAATACAATTAAATTATATAATTAGTGCTAAATTATCAGGTGTAGAAGACAAACAACTTGTTATTGTTTGGATAATTTTGGGTTTCATCAGAGCTAATACTGTTGGCATTATTTTAAACACTACCATGTTAGGGAGTCAGTTTTTGACATTTTATCTTGCTGTTGCTAGTGCTTCAGTATCTCATAGTGCTCTGTTTTGGGGAAAGAAACCTAATCCTCATAGTTTAATACTGAAAGGTGTTGCAACCATACTGCTAAACATCTCTCAGTTTAGGCCCAAAGAGAAGGGAGAAAGGAAAGGGAAAAATTGTCATTCTGGATATTTTTTTTTAACTTTCTGAGAAAAGTGGTATGAAAAAGGGATCCAAAAACTGTATTTGGGGGAAAAATGTCTTAAGGCATTTGTAGCCTTCCTTTGTACACAATGTTAAATAAAATCTCCTGTATCTATGTTGTCAGGTTCTTTTGGTCTTATTTAAATAAAAGTGGGCCTACATTACACTGAATGTGTGAATTGCATTCAGCTGAGTTTGCTGGAGATATGGAATTTACCACTGCTATTTCAAAATAAAAGCTGTTTCTTGTTTTACAAGGTAAAAGCTGTATCACTTAAAATCTAGAGGTTAGGACAGGGAACTAAACTAAAACAATTTTAATGTCTGGAAATAGTTTACATGCAAGATAGAGAAGTAGCTGAGCAACCCAGTCCATGTTCAGATCTGTATGAATCCTTTTGTCGGAGTTCTGCGTCAAAACCCAGCCCATCTCAGACCTTGGCAACTTTGCATTTGTGTGCAGAGCACTTGAACTGTACTTATGTATTTCCTAAGAAATCAGCTCTGGCCTCCAGTTCTTCAAACACTGCATGAAATTAGTGGGATTTTGTAGGAATCAGTGTGGAAACTCAATCAGTTATTTAAATCAAGTTAACTTGGTGCTTTATTTAAATATTGTTTAAATTATTAATGTAATTAAAGTACATTTATGTTTGAATATAGTCCAAATTTAATATAATACATAAACCTTTCTACAATAAAAAGATACCTGCTTGAAAGCTCTCTAGCTGATTTCATTTAGTATGGATCACAAAGATTACARGGCTCCATGGCAATATTGGAAGTAGATAAAGTGTAACTGACTGCAGTGTTTAAAACTACACTGGGTCTCTTGCTTACACCTGAATTGGGCAAAGAAGGGGAAACTCAATGACTATAATTAATACTTCCTACCACTGGTGTGGCTTTATAATATAAAGTAGTTTTCCAATAGCTTCAATGTGGAATTCTTCTGCCAAATGGTTCTCCTTCTCTCAGAAAGCAACCACATGGGACAGTGTTAGGATGCCCCTGGGTGAGCCTGGAAGGTACCATGTCCTGCACCAGGCACTTTGCACACACAGCCATGCTCCTACCGTGTCCAGCTGTCCTCTGACTGCCAGCCTGGAGCTTCTCAGCCACTTCTCCTGGGTGCTTTTCCCTGATTGAAGGTCTTGGGTGAGCAACACTGCCCTGGGCTCAAGGTGAACCATGGCGTGGAGGCTTGGGCAAAGCAGCTGGCACACACCTGCAGGATCTGGAATGAGAGGGAATGAACAAAACCTAAGGCTGGAGCAGGATGAGAAAGAACATGAGTATATAATAACCATGGATGTTCTGTGCAAATTGGTTCTCCTGAGCAGGTGTCTTTCCATTTTCCAGACAGCCCTGAGGCTTGGACAGGCTGTCCTGAGGCAGCAGCTCCCCTGAGGCCTGTGGGATACAGCTGTCAGTGTGAGGCAGGATCAGCCGTCCCTGCCTGACTCCGGAGAGACATTTGTCTGCTCTTTGTTAGAAGCCTCCAGTTATGGAGCTTCTGTAATCCTCTGGGGCAATCTAATCCAGAACATAACCACAATGAGAAAGCTTTCCTAGCAGTCAGCTGAACCACTCTTGCACCCATTACTGCACATAATACTGCAATTTTATGCATTTTTTCAGCGACCTTTTAAGTTCCAGAACTAGGATCCAAGGCATATGCACTGTCAGCTAGCAGCTTGTTCATTAATTCACTGAACTGAGCGACTGCTTCCTGCTGGAAAGCAGCAAGCTAAGCCATTTGTGGGCTACCATGAGAAATACATCATACAAAACAAATGCAGACATTTTTCACATCCTTAATAAAGAAGTAATGCCATTGAAATACCATTTTTAAACTGATAAATAACTTAAAAATCAATCCAAATGTAGAAACACAGAATGACATTTTGCTGAAGGTATCATGGATCAGAAAATCTAGTGGAATGACACTGGTCATACTGTAAGAAAATAAACATCAGAAATACTTCTTAAGGATAAAGGACACTGTCACACAAGTATAGCGTGTCCATGCAGCAGCCTTCCAGGGGAATCCCCACCAGGTAAGAACAGGCAGTGACAGAGAACTGCATTGGGAAGGACATCATGACATGACTGACTTTTTAAGACACATAAACAGAAAAATTCTCCCACAATGTAAATCAAACTATGTTGCAATATCTGGCAGCATACATCCACTCAGTTTTGAAGGGAATTCTGACGTAATACAGATGTCATTTACTTTGATTTACAGTATGTAAAACTTAAACTTCACCAAAGATAATGAGGGGACTGTAAATCATACTTGCCCTACCAATCTGCAGCCTACAAATTCCATATTCCTGTGAATTCCATTCCTATGAATTCTAGGAAGGAATGTACCTCAAGGGATAGCCTGCAATGCAGTTTTAGACTGAAATGTTTCTTCTGCTAAAACAGCTGAGTTGCTGTTACGAGAGGAGCTTTAATCCAGAGCCTGAGCTAAACAGGGGGGAAACTTTCACAGGGATGTGTCAAATCAGCACATTCTCTTCATTACTGTGTTCATAGCACTTCCCAGACACTGCCTGTAAATACAAACACTGCTATACCTCCCACCAAAGCACCCACACTGCAGTTTGGGTTTATTAACTGCAGTTGCTGGTTATTTGTGACAAGTCAAATATTCTGCACAGTGATGGGCTACAAAGCTGAGCTTAGTTCAGTGTGTGTGAAGACTCCAAAAGCTTCTGTGCACATGCAGTTCTTGTAACCTAAGAAGACAAAGCTATTTCCTACCACAATGTACTGGTTTTGGCTGGGGTAGAGTTAATATTCTTCACAGTGGCTAGTACGAGGCTATGTTTTGGATTTGTGCTGAAAAAAGTGAAGAAAATTAGCCCAGTTAAACCATCACACATATTTAAACATCTGCTTCTCACTTGAATGAAAAGCTACAATTATAGATCTTGACAGTTAGGCACAGGTTTAGGAGACCTACAGGTCCCTCACTTGCACATATGTTGCCTACTCCATACACTCTTGGTGCCAGAGCTTAAAATATGCATGTTTACCTCCCCCACCCCCCCAAACAAGAAAACAAACAAAAAACAACCAACAAAATACTTGATTTTTTCACCAGCCCCAGACGCGGGCTCTGGGTCGGGGCCGCCGCAGCCCTCTCGCCCTCAGAAGGGCAACGAAGCTGAGGAAGGGGACCACAAGTGTGATGAGGAGCAGCTGAGGGAGCTGGGTGCGCTCGGTCTGGAGAAGAGGCCCAGGGAGGATCTTCTCCCTCTGTGCAACTCCCTGACAGGAAAGTGGAGCCGTGAGGGCTCAGGCTTTGCTCCCAGAAAACAAGAGACAGGAGGAGAGAAAACGGCCTCAAGCTGCGCCAGGGGTGGTTCAGGTTGGACATGAAGAATAACTTCTCCACAGAAAGGATGATCAGACATCGGAACGGGCTGCCCAGGGAGGTGATGGAGTCACCGTCCCTGGAGGTGTTTAAGGAGAGACTGGACATGGCGCTCAGTGCCATGTCCTAGATGACACGGTGGTGTTGGGTCTCAGGTTGGGCTCACTCATCTCAGAGCTCTTTTCCTACCTGACTGACCCCGGGATTCCGCGACTCTGGGATTCAGGTGCGGAGCGGCCCCGCCCTGAGGGAGGGGCAGCAGCGCGCACGCGCCGCCCATGGCCGCGGCCCGCCCTTTCCCTTCACGGCCCCGGGCGCGTGCGCGGTGCCGCCAGGGGGCGGGGCGGAGCGGAGGCGGGCGGAGGGGTCCCTGCCGTGCGCGCGCCCCTCCGCGCCCCCCCCCCCGCTCCCGCCGGCCCGGCCCGCGCGGCGCCCCTGGACCCGGGGCCGCGAAGCAGCGGGAAGGAGGCGGCGGCTGCCCCGGTAAGCGCCGAGCGCCGGCGGGCACAGCCCGGCCCCGACCCTCGCCCGCCCGTCCGCCCTCCGGGGGGTCGCCCGCGGTCGCGCAGGCTCCGGCAGGGCCTGTGCCCCGCGCTCCGGTCGCAGTGGTTCACGGCCGCCGGGAGCCTCGGACTCGGCGTCTCCTCACCGCCGCCCCCCGAGGGGCCGCGCTGTCACCCTGCGGCGGTGACACCTCCCCGCACCCGCCTCGGGTCCCCCCGCGCCTCAGGGGCCGGCCGCGGCACCCTCGGCCCGCCCGCCCTCCCCGTCACCCATCTTGCGATGTCCCTGCGGGAGCGCCGCGGGGCACGGGGGAGGCAGTGAGGGAGCTCAGGATCCGCCGGTCTCGGCTGTCGGGGAGGCGCAGATCGGCCCGCATAGGCATCCCGCGGTGGAATCGTTTGCTTCACGCTGGTGGCCGGTGTCTGAGAGGGATGGTGGGTGCGTGTGGAGCTCCCTGAGGAGAAACGCGGAGTGCCCGCGTTCAGCACCTTTGTAGCTGGGTTTTGGTGTGATTGGGAGCACCTTTGTCTGGATTCTGGTCTCATGCTTGTCTGGAGCGCTGTTTTTCTGCCTTTTAATAGCTGAAAGGTCTTCTAAGTTTCAGTATTGTGGCTGCTGTCTGCCATCCTGTGCCTCGCGGTATTCTGTCTTGCAAATCTGTCACGACCAGGTACTACCACGGATGGAGGAAGGCAGGTTCCTATAGCTGGGCCAAAATCAGCCACCAACCTATTGAGAGGTTCTGTACTCTGTGTCCTCAGAGAGAAAAACGGTGCAGTGCTGATGCTCAGCAAGCTGCAACCTTCTCTCCACAACAGCACCTCACCATCTGTGATTGCATGAAGTGTCTGTCTGTGCTGGGATGTGGAAAACACAGCTCTCTTGTAGCAGAAAATGTGTCATGTACATGGTTCCAGTGGCTGAAAAGTGCTCTAGAGAGCCTAGGTTCTGACAAAGGGCATAGTCTGTGCAAGCTCTGCTCACCCCAAAAGCAAACATAAGCCTTCTGGAGCTGCTCCCTGCTTCATTAATGGTGTGGACTTTGGCTGCTGAAAGATAGGCAAATTAAAGCCAGTGACTACTCTTGGCACTGTGGATCACCATATAGTGCTGCAGTAGCTCAGAAGTACAGTTTCTTTTCCCCTCTCCAGCCTAGTGTTTGCTGTTAGGTAGTTGCTAACAAAAATGAAAAGAGAAGGTCTTTGTAAACAGTCTGAGATTAAAACTGGGAAACTGAGACGGGAGTAGTCTCATGTTTCTTGTAACACTGCCACTTCACTTTCAGCTAATGGAAAAATCAGATTCTAGGCTGGTAAACTAGGTGAAGTAAGAAAAAACGCCTTGATTTTCAGATGTTTTCATATGGCTGAACATATGTGTCTCTTTCCTTCTTTATTGAATATGATATATAATTGGGAGCAAAACATCTCACATCTTTTTAATGTATTTTTCCATTTCTGTCAAATAAAGGGCCATCTAGTTAAAAAATGCAGCCCACATTTTCCGAATAAGTTTATCTGCTGAGTCTGATTGTTGATATGTGTTTTAGTGTGATCACTGGTAAAGACCTGTCTTCTCTCTTTGGTTTTATGAGGGATTGTTTTATTAAAATCCAACAATGGTGGAACATCACAGTGGGAAAGCCTCTGATCAGGGGTTTCCAGGTGTCACGGACTGTACTTTCTATTGTATTTTGCAGCTCTGGAGTATTTTCCCTTTCCCTCTGTGCTCTAGGGCAGTGTGGTCCTGTGGCCTTCCAGGCATCTGCCAAAGGTGTCTTCTGCATCGGGCTTGAGGAAAGGCTTGAGCAAAGTTTTCCCTTAATGGAGAGTGTGTCCACAGTAGGAAATCAAAGACAACTTGGGTGTTAGGCTGAGTCTGGCACGTGATTGGCCACATCATTGTTGGCATGGGCACTGGTATGGCTTGCTTGGGCCACCTGGCATTTTCCTGAGCTGTACATACATGGACTTCTTGAGTTTTAGAAGTTTCTGTCTAAGCACATGTTGGAATAGATATTTTTATGCTGTAAAGATTGTGCAGAATAGATGAGGTGATGTACAGTTAACATTTGGGGTGTGAGTAGATACATACCTACAAGTAACATTTTGAAGGCAAACAAATTTGTGCCATTTTTGCTTTACTGTTGGTATGAAAGAGGAAAACAGATTCTCAGTAGGTGGAGGCTATGGAAACTTCTTAAGACATCTTTCACTAATGTAATTCAGAAGTTCCTTTTTTTCTTGCCGTGACCTTGTGATGTTGGAGCCTGTCTTGCCAGCAAGGATCCAGTCCTAGAAGTGTGTAATGCTATTAATGGGACTGAATCACTGTTGCTCATTGGGAAAAACAGCGTAAGAAATGTTATGCTTGTACTTCCTGCCTTAAAAAAATCACCCCGTTTAGTCTTATTTTTGGTCTTTATACTGAAAAAGGGAGAAAAAGCAGGTGTTGGAAGCTGGTTTATATACTTAATGGTAAACTTACGTGACTAGTTACTAGGAACATATTACTTGTTTCTTTTGAGCTTATTCCAACTGAAATGATCAGAGAAGCCACCATTTGGAGCATTTAGCAGTAGTGCAGCCTGGAAATAATCACAGGATACTATCTTTTAACGTATAAATAATTCATTAGTAGAGTTTTCACACATACATGCGTGATTTTCTTTGGGAAAGAGGACTTTACTGAGAAGGCACTACAACTTTTGATCTTCATCTTTGTAACTAAATGTCCTGGGATACTTCAGTTGTGCAAAGAACTGACACTGTGTTGCAAATCAGTGGCAGAACTAAAAGTAGCTTCCCAAATTGCAGGAAAGAGTAATAGAAGAATGAATTGTGAAGTTGGGTAAAAGGAGACTTTTTGAAGGGGTTCAGTCTGCAAGGTTTCGGTACCAAAAAAAAAAAAAAAAGAAAGATGATTTAGAACTAGTCATTTGTTGCATATTAAAAGACTGCAAAGCCACTAAAGCAAAATTTCAGAAGAGTAAATAAAAATTTTTTCTTACTTCAAGACTTGGCTTTGACATTTTTGAAAGATAAGTCTTGCATCAATTTTATTTTTCATCTCTGTTTGCCAGAATGAAGCCAGGCTACTGATTGCCTGCAACTAGTTGTTACATATGCAGTTTTATTCAGGAAAGTAAACTGAGCACCTAACATGTAGTATTGAAATAGTAGAAAAAAGGAGTTAAGGTAGTGTTGAAGTATTCAAGTGATGTATTTGATGACATCAGCCTGAAAATATTTGTATTTTTTTGATGCTGAAAACATTTCCTTGACTTTGGTCATTTGACCAATGTCGGATCCATGTTCTGCACAGGTACATGCAGTGAGTAATGACTTCCTGTGGGATTTACATTTGGGGAGGTGGGTGGAAAGCATGACCAAGGGGCTGGCATTCCTACCACTCCTTGAAACTTTGTGGTCTTCTTAATACATTTCTATGTGTGCTCTTAATTAAAAGCACACAGTAGTTTTGGCAGAGGGAGCCTTCTTGAAACTTCTGCTGCAGAATTTCCTTGCTTGTGTGAGGGTTGGTGCTGGAGAGGCTCCTTCAGTATTTCACTGTTCATTGCTAGAATTTTGGCTGTCTTTGTATTGAAAGGTCTTAAGTGACATGGGCAAGTTTATAAAAATCATCTACTAGAGCTTGACTTTCTCTGTTTAGCCATAGGATTTTTAATTTTTTTTACTTTTTACTGAGTTGCCAGGTTATACTGAGATTAAAGTTATTTTTATTTAGCAAAGTAAGTGACACTGAGGTTTGATAATGGATGTGCATTTAAAGTAGCATCTGTTGTGCAGTGTCTTTTCAGAAAATGGTCTTACCTATTTCAATTTGCTTTTTCCTAACAAGTAACCAGCATTGTAAATAGTTAATAGCAAATATTTCCTTTAATTCCCTGAAGGAATATGGGCTTTTCTGGAGAAAAAAAAATAATTAAAGCTACTTTTATAGACATGATTCCTACCACAAATCTGAGTAACTGTGCTCCCTTGAAGTTTTAATTTTGCCTTTATTTCTTTCTGTGACAAAAAAAAAAGGATCCTTCTTTCCTGGCAATGACAGAATCAGGGAAAGCTGCTTTGTATCTGCGTTCGCTTATATGAGATGGACAACTACGTCTCTTTTGGAAATGATGAACTTCTTAAGTATGTACAGTTGCTGGTACTTGTTGTCATCAAATTATTCTTGACTTATGATTTGTGAATATGAATTGCATCCTTGAATGTGGCAAGATCATTGGGTTTGACTATACTGAGAACATTTCATCAAGAATTAACATGTTAAAATGAACACTTTGTAACATAAACTTTTCCCTCATACCTGTTGCTGTTCTTTCTAGTTTTATATAAAACTACAAGGGAGAATTTTCTCAACCTGTCAGCATGGGCATGCCTGTGACTTTGTAGAAGTTTGATTGCTGTCAGGCTGTTCTCCAAAGGTTTTGATAGTTTGCTGGGATAGATATTACTGTAAACCGTGTAAATTCTGTTTGTGAAAACTCACTCAGGAAAAATAGTAAAGGGTATAGCTCCAAGTGTGCACATGAGATTTTGGTCTACTTCATTTCGTATTCAGAATTACATTTGCTATATTAAAAACATTAAATCATACAAATATGCTTTACAGAAACTCCTTGACAGTTTCCTGAAATTCTTGCTGATATACACCTGTGAAAAATAAATAGTATCTATCTACAGGAGAAAATTCCATTAAGTCTGTCAGTTATGGGCATTAGTGTTGTAATATAAAGGATATTTGAAGGGAAAGAAAAAGACTTCAGTATAACCTTTTTTAATAGAAAGACTGCATTTTTCTGGGGGGAAAACTGTTCCAAGGCCTTCAGTCAAACATCAAAGGCTAGCCAGGAAACCTGGAGATATAGGAGCTTTTCAAAGAAATACCTTAAAAGTGTTTCACAGTGGAAAGTGCACTTGGCATTCCATGGGGATATCAGCACATCAGCAGCTACATCAGTTAGGGATGCTGTACTGGGCTTTTAGTGCTTTCTCAGGCTTTGTCCCATGTAGAGTACTGTATTGCTCCAACAACCAAACTGTCCCAGGGAACAGTGACTCCATAAACTGGTTGGTGATTCACCCCTTTCTGGAAGGCTTGGAATAAAATGTGGAAGAGAAACAGTGTCTTACCCTCTTTCTTGGGGGAGGAAAAAAAAATAGTTGGCAGATGGGAGCCTCTCCATCCTGTCCTAAGGACTTTTCTTCCATATGACTCAAATGTGTGTCCTTGGGCTTCTACACTGGGACAGGTAAATGTTCCTCCCTCAGCGATACCAGGGTATTTAGGAAGGATTTGCATGTGGCTGTGTCTCTTCTTTGTCCGCCAAGCCTGAAGGACTTTAAACTATGTAATGAGTGTGGTGTTGACAGGTCTTGGAGGTGAGGAAAGATGTGGGCCACAGCACAGAATTCAGACCCATAGACAGCCAGTCTTCAGACCCCTCAGTGCCCTGTTTTGTTGTGTGTTGATTGCTTAAAAATAATACAGTTCATCTGTGCCCTGGAATAGCGTGTCTTGGAAAGTGGTGGTGGTTGTGTGGGTGGCAGCAAGAGTGGAGGGCTGTTGCCGAGTGTCCAATAGCCTGGAACTGAATTTAAACAAATTTGAGGCTTCACCATCTCTGAAAGGATGAGACTTCCTTCTTGTTCACAGTTCCCAGTCCCGCTGCTTCTTTTGCATAGTATCTAGCAATTACAAGGTGAGTCAGATCAGTCCTGATCTGTCTGAAAGACCAACTCATCAAAAATGAGCTATGATCTCTAGAATGGAGAGAAGGGAGAGCACCGAGGAAGGGGTGGGACTGCCTCTTTAGGTGGCAGGGTACAATTAAATTATTTTCATGACTAGCTTAAGTAGTTCCCAGCAGGCACTTCCCTCCCCCAGCCTTAGCAAGATTGACTTGTGCATGGGCCATTCCCATTCAGGCCATTGTCTTGGTGCGTCTGAGACCAGGGTGGTCCTTCTGGGGCTGGGAATTCCAGAGCTTTAAGCACCAGGGGCCTGGGAAGGTCCTCAGGGGATGCATCTCTTTATGCTTCTCCTGTTCTCTGGGGTTTTTTTGTTGCAATGCCTTCAAGAATGTTGCCAGACCAGGTTGGTGGTGAAGTGGACATAGCGAGCACCCAGTCACCTCCCAGTTCCAGAAGTCCAGGCAATAGGAAGTCCTCAAGCTGAGAGTGTGTTAATCAATTGCTGGTAAGAGCAGATTTGTCATAGTAACCATCCTGGTATCAGGATTTGGGGTGTTTGGATTTTGCATGAACTGAACATCTGATGGAGTGCTTTGGATGAACATGAGACCAAGTCAAAGTTAATCGCTTCTCTTACAGGTTTTACCTGTATCACACATGTGCTGGAGCCACGGGTCTGGCTCCTGAAATGGCACATTGCACGTCCTTTCTCTGTCCCCCTTCCCGTGACGGGAACTGGGCTGCTCCCTGCCTTACTCCTCCCTGGGAACCTGATGCAGCAGAAGCCTTTGCTGCAGTTGTTGATATCAGAGTTCAGCTGACAACATTTTCAATGGACCAAACGGAGAAGGTCACCACTGGTCACCTACTCTAGGCAGCACGTTTGGGAACAGCTGTGCTCGAGAGAGTCCATTGCAATGAAATGTTGTGCACTGAGCAAGTCAGTTTGAAAGGGAAGGAAGCTGTTGTACACCTTTTGTTGTGCTATTCTACCAACTTCCCTGGTTTTAAAATTGGCTGGTTTTGAAAGTACTTCCTGGCAGTGCCAGGAGAATTTCCACATGTGTGTTTGTCAGTAGGACTCATGGCTGTAGGAATCACAGCAATTAACAGTGTAAGCATTCCACCAGTGGACTTTGATTGCTGTTTGAGGAATATGGTCTATACTTCAGGTTATAGAACACAAAATCATATCTTTGTAACTGAAAGATTATCGATTTTTGAAGTAAGACTTGCTTTAGAGCATGCTTGGAATAACAGATAACAGCACTTTCAGTTAACAGAGTTAACTGATCAAATATCACTTTTTAGATTCGTGGGTTTTATACTTAGAGCTGGCCAGTCCTTTGGCTGGGAAATTTAGTGTGTTAATTTTTTTATTTTCCTGGAAGACCAAAGTGTTACTGTAGCAGTTGGCTCTATTTTATTGGAATATTAACCTAAGGGTTTTACAGAGAAGGTTTGTATTTCTGCTGTTTGTTCAAGCATGTAAAATCTGAAATAGAGGTGTAATTACTATCCAGGAATTAGGTAGATGTTGCCTCATCTGTTAGTGCACGGCTTAAAATTTGGATGCAACTGTGAAATTTACGAAAAGAAGTGAAAAATTACATAATTACCAAATCACCTGTATTTTCAACACCAATGAAACAAACCCTACGCAGTAGTAATGTGGATGGTATTCTGATCTGTAGTGTGAGCAGCTGTAGTTAATGGACATGCTAAGGGTACTGAGCCTACATGGAATATTTTTTGATCAGCTCAACAATGGATACCAGTACAGTATAGATTTACCTGGTCTATTATTCTGTTTTTCAAAGCTGTCATTAAAAGAAAAGTCTTTTGAAGCTGCTGTCAGTGTAAAAGCTTGTGCTGAGACCAAGTTATGGACAGTGCTCCCATTCCTTGTGGAACAGTTTCCCCATACTGGTTGATGAACTGTTGTTTTTTCTTTCCTTGGCCGTGCTTTGAAATAGCAGTTGTTTGAAATAGCAGCTTGAAAACAAGGCTACATAATTTAATTTTGTTATGAAAAGACTTTTAGAGCACAGTTTGTGAGTTTGGGAGTTCTGTAAATGTTCCTGTCACTTGTCTGGAATGTTAAGTATTGCAACGGTTACACATTGCTCGCCGTAGTTGCAGCTCTGAAGTTTTCTCCAAAGAAGGAGCAGAGAAATCTAGGTGTATAACAGCCAATTCTTGGCCAAAGGTCTAGTCTTTCCTCCCTTCTGTCTGAAAGAGAAGTAGCAACAGCAAATGTGGCTTGGAAACAGTGGATGGATAGCATAACTTAGATGCAGAATTCCTGTTTTTGTAATTCCACAACTTGTAATGGAAAACTGTAAAGGCTCTTTTGAATTTTTAAGACAGAAGGTGATAGGAAGGTCTTTCCTCTCTAAATATCTCCAGGCAGCCATTGTTCCAGGAGTGCAGCCCCGTGTGCTCCATCTGTATTGCACTGCAATGCACAGTTGTGTATTTTCCTTGCAGCACACGAACGTAGCAGACAATGCCCTCACTGGTGCAGGGATCCAGCCCACCTGGAGCTCCATCCCACCTGCAGCTGTGGGCAGATGCCTTAGGAAAAAACCCAACCCCAAACTCTTCCCTCCTACCCTCACTGCTTTCCTACCCTGCAATTAGTTTTGGCTCAGAGGGGTTTCTGAGCCCTTTGTGCTCAGTTATTTAACATCCATTAGGGAATTTCTCTACCTTGCGCGTGGCCAGTCTCCCTTTCCGCTTGCACAATCTGCATTAAAAATACAGATCACTTTTTTTATTTTGAACCTGGCTCTAAATTCATTTGCTGGTCCTTAGTCTTAGTACCGGAGAGATGATTAATAGCCACTCCCAGTCTGCCTTCTCAATGCCATTCCAGACTTGATAGGCTTTTGTCATATTCCTTGTGAGATGTCTCATGGGAGCTATTATGTACCTTTGATCTTATTTTCACCCCTTGCTCGACCATTTTAAGATCTTTAAGATAACCTTTTTTTTTTTTTTGAGGTTGAGACCGTAACTGCACATACCAATTAAAGTGTGGGTAGATGGGCAAACAACTGATTTGTTGAGTGTGATATTTGTTTTATGGTTCATTGTCTCTTCCTTCCTTTAATAATTCCTGGGATTGCTTTGCCTTTTTTTTTTTTTTTTGCCTTATTCCACACACTGTACTGATAGTTTAATGAAGCTGTGAATCAGAACACTGAAGTCTTGCTAAGCGATATTGATACACTGAGAACACATTTATATTGGAAGCTGGGGTTGCTTTTCCCCAAGAGATAGATGTTTACTTTGTATTTACTTATATTTAATTTTGTTTGTTGCTTTTATTGTCCAGTTAGTCTCATAAGGGTCTTTCTGATTACAGGCACTCTGCTGTTATCCTTGGTATCTTGAATCACCTGCTAGCATCAGCAAACATTCAAGTCACTAAAACTGATGTCTTCATCTTAAGCAATGAAAGAAATGCACTGTTTGCTCTGGGCTTCTGGAATCCAGTGGTTTATATATCATGTTTTTGGAACTATTGAGCAAGAGACATCATTGTAGCGTGCTTGTGCAGCTTGCAGGCTGAAAGTTTTATAAATGTAGAGAGCTGTGTCTCTTTCTGTATAGCTTATTTCATATTCCAGATATTAAGCTTTTTGGTGTCTGCTGTCTTGCCTACAGAGACTTGGGAAAGTTCTGTATCTGTGTTTTACAGGGGGTTGAAGAAGCTGCATTTTATAATCTCTTCACTTTTTTGCCTTTTGGGACTGTGTAAGTGACCTGAAAACGTCATTCCCTAATTATTTGGGCAAAGTTGTCAGCCTAAATATATCAAAACCAGAGAATTTGCACAAATAGAGAGTGAAAGTGTGCTGACTCCATTGCTCTTAGATGTGAATATTTCTGTTTTCCTTTGTAACTTGGGTATTTGGTGTTTCAAAAGTGCTCAGTATCGTCAGATTTGAGGCATCACTTGTTTCTATTTTTCTGGATCTCTTAAAATATAATTCGATGATTATTTGTAATTTTCTTAATAATTCACTATTTTTAGTTGGTAACACTGCTTAATGCCTCTTGATATTTTGTATTTCAACMAAGGGCAAAAAATACTTTTGGTGCTTAACCCTCTATTGTCTTCCAGGCACAGAAAACTATTTTTTGTACTCTTGTAACTGAGGCTTACTTTTGTGACAGCAATATTAGCATAAACAAGCAGATTAAATAATGGATGGGATTAAAATAATCACAGTAAGAAATCATACCCTTCCTGCCCTGCCTCAGTGGTCAGGGTTCTGAAGAGTAATGCTGAAAGCATTGCATGTTGGCTGGGTGGATGTATCATATCAGTTTACAGTCAGGAGCAGAGCCATGCTATTGGGCAAAACAGTTTTAAATTATTATTTATGCAGTTGTATTTGCAGCTGGTATAAAGTGCAGGACTGGTTTCACATGCCTCCACAGAGCAGGGAGAGCACACTCCTGAGCAAGGTTCTCCGGTTTCCTGGACTATGTGTGCTGTGGAAAGAGAGACGTCTGGGAAAGGATACAGGTTAGAGTGAATAGTTACATTTTAGTTTAGGAATGCAGTCTTTCTATCTGATATTTTGGGATTGTTTTGGCTTTTTTCCATTTTGATTAATTGATACTGTTTTTGCTATCATTAATCAAATGTTTTCCAGTAATGACTTTTGCCTGCTGATGAGTATTTTGTTTAGTAGTGGCTTATTTTTCCTTCTTGTTTTTTTTTTGAGGGAGGAGGAAGTGTGTGTAAAGGGAAAGGAAGTCTTCAGTTTTCTCCCTAGGGCAAAATATAAACTACAGTTTTATATGCAGTATTTTCTTTTTAAAACAATAGTGAAATGATATTTTAGTTCTCATTTGAATTGTTAGTGCTGCATGTTACTCTACAGAAAGCTTCCTTTGGCTAGAGAGTGTTTTATTTCTTATTTTAAAATTTATTGTTAAATTTTGTTGTTGGGCGGAGACAAAAGACAAGATTGTTGTTGATTGCTGATACTGTTTTTTCCTAAGGAATGTGGTGGTGTTCTTCAGAAGCATAAAGGTAATTTTTATCTGCCATACCTGCCTTTTGAGAAACTGGATGAAGTAGGGCTTTTTCCACTTCCAGTCCAACAATATTGATTTCTTCTGTTTTCAATACTGAAACCCCATCCTCTTTTTCCTTCCTGGAGAAGGCAGGAGGGGAGAAATTGTCACAGAGAGGTCATAAATTCACTTTAGGAGTCTTAGTGAGCAGCTGCTTTTAGAACCTGTAATGATAATTGATGTCTTGTTCTTATTTTGAGTGTGACCCATTTGTATTTTTCTCTCAGTTTGTAAACTGTAGGGTCATAAATTTCTTTCGTAAGAGATTAACTACTAGAGCTAGTGTCTCTGGAAGAAAAACAGAAACAGTGGTACCTAACTCTTCTTGTCCTCTGTGTATGTTTGAAATTTCTGGAAAGGTGATTCTACCTTTAAGTTTCAGTAAATCGAAAATAGTGGGTTTGAGTGTCAAATTTATGGATATTTTAAAGCAATGCTGTGATGAAATATGAGGATTATACTTAGGTTACATTGTTGAGTTTCGCTTGCTTCCATCACTGTGCTTTGCTGTACATGAAGCAAATACTGTGACATGTTTTAAGGAACACTACTTATGGATGAGAAACATTTGAGTTCACACAGTGTTGTCACTGATGGCCTGATGAGATATATTGATAAGAGTATAAATGGTTTGTACTGTAAAAGCTAATATTAGCCTGCATTTCATTCTGGGACTGTCCATCCAGTGGGTTATGTTAGTGTCTTACTCGCTGTAATAAACAGATCGAACTGTATTTACTGTGCATGCAAAGCTCGTGTGTGCTGTGTCTGGCATTGCAAGGTGTGTCAGGCCTGATGAATGTGCTCTGTAGACTTGATAAATGTGTATTTCAAGTGGCTGTTGCTGGGTGTCTCTGTGCCAGCTGGAGCCACTGCTTTATCTACATTGCAGGCAGGGTTGTCAGGCTTTGCCCAAATGTATCACAGTCATATCACTGCCAGTCCCCTAACCCTCCTTAGAACACTGGTCTTGTCACTCTGGGAGCTGTCAGAAAGCAGTGGTTCTGATTGACTGGATTTATTGCAAGTGTGTAGTTTTTCTTTGGAATAATTTTTTAGATGCAGTCAGCTTTGCTACAAACTGTGCACTGAAAGTTTGTTTGGTTATTCCTCAGGTGTGCTATGGGCAGTTTATGTCTGTAGAACATCAAAATACCATTCAGTAGTAAAGATGCCAGTTTTACTAAACAATTCTATCTTCTTTGGTCTTTTCAGTTTTAGTTTTCAATTGAATAAGATCAAAAGCACCAGTAAGTGTTTGACTCATAAACATGAAAAAGGCAAGAAATAGAAGTGTGGCAACTTAGTCCTGCCTATGTTAGCATCTGCTTCTGGAATCTAGAAGGCAGCTGTACCACTTAATATTATGTGTGTATAGCAAACATATTATCTTCATGGGGCTTTTCTGGTTTGGGTTTTGGTTTTCTTAGGAGTGTCTCATCTCAAATTATCTCTCAGTTATTTAATCTTCTGTGAAGGCGTTCTGATCACCAGTAGCTGTATGGCAGGACTGGTGCATTTTTGACATTGTGATGATGAAACTGCAAGAGCAAACAAAGTTTTCTGTGTCTGTTCATGCCAGCTTTCAGAGCTAAAAGGAATCTGGAAGCTGTAAACAAATATTTTCAGTGTCTTAAAATGAAACTTCCTGTTGCTTCTGTTAACAGTACTTAGGGATCTGAGGAGGCAAAACTCCTAGAGTTTTACTGACTTCTGTCAAAGTCAGAATTGAAATATACTTGCAGCTGAGGTGGTGCTGGGAAGGAAGGAGTGTGTATAAGGGTATGGTGTTAATTTTCTTAGCTGAAATTAATTAGTACTTCTGATCCTGTGTTGTTGTGTCAAATGTCTCATGCACACAGTCATCAGTCTGCTTTTTGTGCCTTTGAAATGCTTCAATTTTTAAGAGATGGAAATGACTAGACATGTTTCATGTTTCTAATCAGCTGCAAGATATTTGGCTCAGATAAACCTGATCACTTATTGCCACCTGGAATCTCTAAGACTGAAGGTGGAGTGGAGATGTTGTCCTCTTAATCTTTCATCCTATGACATCTGACTCAGGAGAAATGAAGAAAACAGCTGCCGACTCTCACTCTTGCAAGAGAGAAGATCCTGATGTGTCCGGTCTTTCTGGTAGTCCATGCTTCAAATTATGGCTGTTCTGTGGCTGTTTCCCTATGAGTCTATTCTTTCTTAGGTTGTGTTCAAGAATTAGCTGTTGTGATAACTGCAGTGTTCGAGTCTGCTGTGGCTGCTCCTGGTTTGCATAAAGTCAGCTTTGTTTTCTGGACTTTCATCTGTGCTTGTGGGTGGAATGACAGTACTGGCAGTTGTCTGCTGTTGGAGACAGCAGGCAGGGCCAAGCTGCAGGAGTGTCCTCACTGCGGGCTGTGGGACCCAGCGAGATACTTCTGGTTTCTTCTTGGAGATAATCCTCGTAATCACATGACTCGTGTTAAATTTTGTAAAATTCCATGTATTTATTATTGTGATTTTTAATAATAAATGGTTGGAGGGAATCTGAATTTTTCAACTTCTTTGGATTTTAATAGAATAGGTTTTTCCCTGTGACTGATGTTTTTCTCTCAGCACTGTAGTTACCGAGCTGGTGGTAATCTTTTGTCATGTCTAGTGTTGTTGGTAGTTAGGCTGTTGCCTGAATACTCCCACAGTGTTTTCCTTCCCACAGTCAGAAATAAAGAACATTGCTTCCTAATAAGCCTTTCTTTTGCTGGCTAACGAGTGAACTCGGCAACATGGGTCACTTATAAAATATCCTCGGTTCAATGCCATTTGTGGAACAAGAGCTAAAAAAAATAATTATAATTTGGAGTGGAGCTGTAGGAAGTGCTTAGTCCTTAGCAAAAATTCCTTTTAAAAAAAAAGGGAAAAACCATGGGTCAGTCACATGCATTTTGTTTGGTTCTAATTTGTGGTCTTTGCTGCTCTTCTGGACTTCTGGTCTTAAATGCAGCATTATAAAAAGAGACATTGCTTTTCATTTGTATTTTATATTTAAAGTGTCTTTCTTTTGGCTTGTAGATTTGTTTGTAAATGCATCATAAACAGACAGCCCAGAATGAAGAAAGCAAGCAGGAGTGTTGGCTCAGTGCCCAAAGTGCCTGGAGTAAATAAAACTCAAACAACTGAAAAAGCCAAACCAGAAAACGGCTCCTCAGTGTCTGCAGTAACAAAACTCTCCAAAACCGGGACATCGGCATCTCTTTTGAAGGTAATATCCGGTAGAACATTCTGATTATTTGTATTTTTTACAATGGAACTGTAAAAAGAGTAGAATGTTGATGCATGTCTTTAATGCAGCTTAGACTAGAGGTTATATGGGTAGTTGAAGGGAATCTGGGTAGTTACACAGCACTGAGCAGGGTGACAGGAACTTGTGTGTCATTCGTGCCGTATTTTTCATATTGCAAGATGAGATGGAGAGCAATGTGCTGTGCAGAACCTGGCTGTTCTGCAAGAGGAGCAGAGGGGAAGTTGTGTCCTGATGAATGTTATTTGTGTGGTGTTATGCTTGAATGGTGTGTCAGTGACTAACGGGATTTGATAAGAGTTATTTACTAATTCTGAAAAAAGAACTAATGAAGTATCTAACATGAGAACTTTATTTTGTCAGTGATCCATGTCGGGTCAGTGCAGCCGAATTCTCCTGGCTGTTTCGGCCTTTGCTTTGTGTGGAAGTACTCCTTGAGCTGAATTTTCACAAGTTGGTTCTTGCTCCCAGAACAAGTTCAAAGGTAGAGGTTTTCTCTTATAGTAGCAAAACAGGGCAGTAGATGTAGGAGCATATGGTTTCCAACAAACAATCAGACATACTGAGGTGTGCTGGTGTGTAGTTTTCACCTGGGAGCAACCACATCTGGCTTGGATGGATGGTGTGAGCCTGCCTGGTCTGCCTGCTTTTCCTGGCATGGAGACATGGCTGGATTCAGCTCCTTTTCATCTCTGCAGCCCAGTGTGCAGTGCTGTGCTGCTGCTGCCCTGGAGCAGATGAACAGAGCAAGGAACAGAGTGTCCCGCTGGGACCTGAACCACCGTCACTGACATACAGGAAGCCGCACAGGCCATTTAAGTAACTGGCAAATAAAGACCTAAAATTAAAGAAGTGGCAAGATTTGCGGTCTCTCTGTAATAGCTCTGCAGGATTGCTGAAGTCAGAAGGTGTGTTCCCTTTCTCTTCTTCCTTTTCTTTTATGGAAGAATGGTTATACTTTTGCTGAATCTGATGAATCTGCAAGCCAGGTTTCAGTGAGGTTTTCTCCCCGTGCCCCTCCTTTCTTCTGTCACCCAATGTATATTGCAGTTTTCTTAAGTTTAAATAATCTTTTGATGCTTGTTGACACTACTTACTTTATATTTTTAGAAACCCCTCAAAGAAACAAAAGTCCTTTGTAGTTTACTTATCAAGTTTCTTATGTCATACCTCTCAGGGAGATAAAGGAGGAGGATGATCTAACACTGAACAAATTTGACCCAGTATGCTTTCACAATTTTACTTAAATTAGTAACACTTCTGGCTGTGTTTGGGTGTGGGATTAGAATTCATGACAACTGTATATTTGAGGCACAATGAAGATTTTTCTCTTGATTATTAAGGCTTATCTCAGGTTTATATTACAGCCAGGCTTACTCATACAGTTGGATGTCTTTTACTTGTTAAGGTGCTGTTGTGCCAACCGTGTGACTTAATGATAGTGATGAACCTTATCTTCTTTGAGTGTTCCATACTTGTCTAACAAAGTTACTGATTTGAAAGAAGTATCAATAAATAGTATTGCACTTTTTAAAGTAATTTTTTGTATAATTTTATATTTAGTATTGTTGATGAAACATTTGGCACATTGTTCTCCTCATAGTGGTTGTAGGATATTCTCTTAAAGTTGATTAATTGGTGTGTGTTCTGAATTTCATATAGTATTCCATAACAAAAAAAAACCCCTGGCATTAAATAACTTTATTGCAACAGCTTACTAATTTATTCAGTCCTTTGAGTTGGATATTAAGTGAAAGGCCACTGTTAAAGAGTAGAAATACTCACAGTGCTATAACAATCTTAGTTTAGTCAGTAATAATGTTGCAACATTGAAAATTACTTTGTAATTATAGTATCCCCTTCATGATACAACTGTAGGCCAGTGTTCAGCTTTGGGTAGGCTTCTTTCGCTGCATTGTTCCATGGATTTGTCCTTTTTTGTGGAGTTTTCAAAGTGTGTGGACAATGAGCACAGGAAGAAACTGTGAGACCCACCCTTTTGTACAGCTGAGCCTGTCCCAGAGTCAGTTTGTCCGGCTGCTTCCGAATGCCCGTGGTCAGTTCCTTCTCTGTTGGTTTTGTCTCCCACTTTACCCGGGACTTGTGTAAATCTTCAGCACCCCCCATGCCCCCCACACATTATTACTGCAGGAGTTTCACTGCCAGCCACTTCGAGTTTTAATCTGTCAAAAAATACTCTACAAAATACTCAACAAAGTTCTTATTTTTAAGATCATTATTTTTGACTTCTTTAGCTAATGAGCTTGTGATCCTGCTAACATTCCCAACTGTAATTAGACAGCAGCTGTACTTCAGACGAATTGCAAAATCCAGTGTCCCTGAAAAGCCAGGACTTGGAGACCAATATTTGAATGTTAAAAATTAGAGTGTGTTTTCAGTATTCATGTGTCTAGGCTTCTATTCTGTTTGCAAAATGCAGTAACTTAATTACAGATTGTTGCAAAGTTTGATGTTTGAAAAACTCAAATGCAGCAACAGCAACCATCAAAGAATATCCTACATAGGAATAATTATGTATATATAAAGGGATTTGAATGAGATGCAGTAAATAGGATATACCTGTTGAGAAACTAAGATGAAATGAGCTGTGTGGGTCATTATTCAAGTTTCGTTGCACTGAAAGAAAGTTGTGAGGGGAAAACAGAATATGAATTGTATAATTATGAAGTGGTTTTTTATATAGAAAATCAAAATAGGTCTGGATGAGCATTTCTAATTATGATATTCTCTAATTTTTCATATTTTAATGTTGGAGTTCTAATGCTAAGCAGGATGGTACAGTTCTCAGTAAATGGGAAAAAGCTGTTTAATAAACATACAGCATTGCTTTTGCTTCAATTAAAAAGATGTGCTACAAAAATACTTTGATTTTAAAAGTTCTGAATGGTTGCCATTGTGGAGCATTAAGAAGAGAGCTGCTGGTTTGTAATTTTTCCAAAGCTTTGCTAAATAGTTTTCTTTGCCAAGAGTATAGTGTTACAGCTTTGAGAAACTGTTTACTAATTGGCTGCAGAGGAGGCAGTGCCTTCCAACCTAGACCAGAAATAGTTTATGGGTAAGTCAGAAGAAGAATGGCTGTCTTAAATTCCTTTGTTCAGCAAGGACTGGAGATGAGTAATGTCTGAAAGTGTGTATTTTACTTAGCGTTTTTCTTTCTTTAAGCTGAGTCACATCTTGACCTATTTGGCTTGATAACATGTACTATAACTGCCTAAAAGCTTAATCTAATTTCCCTACTCTTTCAACAGGGTGAAAATGCTGACAGCTCATAGTCTGTTTGAACTATCACGTTTGCAGATGGGTGGGCAAATTCAGCAGCAAAACAGAAAATCACTGTTCTGTGCCTTTTTCTAGTACCTTGGTTTAGGCCATATTTGCATCACAGGGTTGTTTCCCTCCCACTCTGCCCCCATGCCCACAAAATTAGTTTCAATTAGATACAAAATCTAATTAGATCACAGGTAAACCAGGATTGTTGTACACCAGTAGTTTGTGCTCAGCCCATACTCCCCACATGAGTTGGGTGGGCTTGGTGGGTTTTGTAGCTCTCTGCGATTCTTGTTTTCCTGTTAGTACTTCCATTGCCTCTAATGTTTGCACGGCTGTGTGACATGGCAGATCTGGTGAGCTGATCTGACTCCTGGCAGGAAGGAGCCCTTGGAAAAGCCTTGTTTGCACAGCAAGCAGCAGTGGCATTTTCATAGCAGAAAAGCCAGCTTTAGATGCACATCAGACTAAATCCTCAAGAGTAATGTGTTTTCTTCCAGCCTTTTATAAACCTTTTTAGAAGGCTATACCATTTCTGACATGATTCAATAAAAACATTCTTGTCCTAGAGGATTTTACCCTTACAAATAGATGTTTCCATCTGTAAATTTTCTGTAATTCTATCAATTGCGTGCAGAGCAAATATATTCTCTTCCCAAGCTCCTTTTGTTTTGCAGCTGCTCTTTGTAAATGGCACAGATCCCATCTGTGCTCTTTCCACAGTGTTGTGATCAGTGTTCCTAGCTGTTCTGGAATTGGCACTTGCAAAAAGAGACTTCATGGAATGGAATGACATGCAACTATTGTTTTAATTAAGCAAGTGTACCTTTATTCTTAATGTATAGAATTGTAATGTCTGGCATATCGTTTTTAACATGAATGTATGTGGGAGCTAGAAGTTATGAACTTGCAGACATGATGTAAAGCAACTGGTTAAATCCTAAGCATTACCTTTTAGCTGGGATGTTGGATGAGAGTTCAAATGTGTTATCCAGCTGAATAATACAGTTGCTCAAGGAATGCTGCTAACACAGCTGTTTTCTTTTAATTTTTCTTGCCCATATAATGGGAAGAATGTTGAGCATATGTTGATTGTTTCACCATTTGAAAAATTGCATTTTAAATAGTATAGAGTCTGCCAATTAATGCTTAAGGGCTTAGTATTTCTGGAGTTTGCTTTATTCTGAAAGATGTATTCTCTGGTTGGGAGTCTGGTTGTTGAGAATCCTGTGCTCGCTGCCTTGTCACATTCCAGGCAGCTTTTGTGGCTAACAGTAGTTTCAGGAACAATCACATGAGGTTAGACAAAAAGTCAATCTAACAAGTACCCCATATCTGAGAGTTCCTACTAAAGAGCATGAAAACAAGGCAAGGGTATATAGTGAGGGTGGCTCTTCCCTTGCCTCTGTCCTAGTTTCTAGCGTTTTATAGCTTACTATTTTGAGCTAGAAATCATATTTTGCTAATGTTGGATTGATTTTTGTTCTTCTTTGATCTTCTTGTTGTGAACTTGTCCACCAGAAAATATTTGATCATATTCAACTATAGGATATTATACTAACTTCCTGGTATTTGGTGATTTAATTATCTAAGAATTGCCTTCATTTTTATGCGTAAGCCAAGTTTCGGTCCAAATTGAGAAGTTTTACTGTGCTTTAATAAATTTCTTTTTTTTTCTCCTTGGTATTGAAACAGCAAGGACTTTTTCTGGCAGAGAGAAGACTGAGTTTCAATGGTCACTCATATGTAAGGAGTTAAAGTTCCATTTCAGTTTACCGACTCTGCAGAGTGCAGTGCAGTTACACTTTTCAGCATTCTTACATAGACACATGACTTATCAAATATGTACTTTTTAAACTGAAGGAATCTTTAACAGAAGAAATGTTGGCTATGCAGTCGTCTCGGCCAGCTGTCTTAAAGCTGCTTCTTCCATTTCTTTCAGACTAAGAGTAACGATGACCTCTTAGCAGGGATGGCTGGTGGCAGTGGCGTGACAATGACCAATGGTGTCAAGGCCAAGAAGAACACTTGTGTATCAACAGCATCTTCAGCTCCAGGGACAACCATGAACAGTCTGGAAAACAAACCCAAAACTATTGCAGGTAAATGATTGATTCTTAAAGAAAGATGGAAGTTGGAGGGCTTTTTATTTTCATTTTATGTATTGAGGATCCAGGCTGCCTACTGAAGTAGTCAGTAACACCATGGTCATACCACACACTTTCTTTGCCCTTTTCCTGTTTTTAATAATGTAATTCCTTTTTCGGAGGATGTTCCTTTTAATTTTTTCAGTACTGACTATGCAACTATTATACAAAAGGAAATAATCTAATTAATTCAGAGGATCATAGATTTGTCTAAAATCATCCGTCTAAAAAATCCCTGACTCCAGCACTGAATATCTAAGATGACTTGTTACAGTGAACATTTTGGACATGTTGTATTGCTTTATAGAAGTAATGTAAGAGAGCTTTCAGAATGGTTCAGAAAAGTGAAATCATTTAACATGTTATTGATATGGATGAAAATAGATCCTGCCTTCCATTGCTGTGTTTTGGATTTAGTAATGCTTGCAAAGCTGTAAAGCATCTGGAAATAAAGTAGTAATAATATATCCTCATTTTTATGCAATGAGATGAAAATACAGAAAACCTTAACCTTCATTTTGGGGAATCCTAACATGCAATTCATTGCTTAAAAGCTCACACTCAAATCTACCAAAAAGAGAGACAAATTTGAACTCATAGGAATAGCACTCCTGCAGTTTTTGCACAATTTGTCAGAAGCTGTTGAACACAGGAAAAAAGAAGCAGATGTTAAACTTTAAAGGTCTAACTTCTTGTCAAAATACAGGCAAAGCATGTATCAATTAAAATCTGCCTGCACTGGTCTGTGCTGAATGTTGGGTTAATGTTTACTCTACATATTTTCCATGAAATGTATTTACCAGTGTGATGCAGAAAATCAACCCCTGTGTTGCTGATACAAAGCACATGGTGTTCTATGACAGATACTGTATTTTAAATTCATGTTCCTAACTGTCAAAAAACAGGTACAAGTTCCACAACCAAGCGCAGCACTTCATCTGGAAATAAAGAGTCAAGCTCTTCTAGAGAGAGAATCCGGGATCGTTCTCGTTTGAGCCAGAGCAAGAAGCTGCCTTTGACAGGACAGGGCCCCAGTGACGCGGTACTGGCAAAGCGCTCCCGCAGCCGCACCAATCCGGAGTCCGATATCCGAATGAGCAAGTCCAAGTCAGACAATCAGATCAGTGACAAAGCTGCACTGGAAGCAAAGGTGAACGATCTCCTGACACTAGCAAAAACTAAAGATGTGGAAATCTTGCATCTGAGAAATGAACTAAGGGACATGCGTGCTCAGCTGGGACTCAACGAAGATCAGCTTGAAGGGGATGAAAAATCTGAAGAGAAAGAAGCCATTGTTGTCCATCAGCCTACTGACGTAGAGTCTACATTGCTCCAGTTACAGGAACAAAACACTGCCATCCGAGAAGAGCTCAACCAGCTGAAGAATGAGAATCGAATGTTAAAAGACAGACTAAATGCACTGGGCTTTTCTTTGGAGCAAAGGCTGGACAACTCAGAAAAGCTCTTTGGCTATCAGTCCTTGAGTCCAGAGATTACAGCTGGCAACCACAGCGATGGTGGTGGCACTTTGACATCTTCTGTGGAAGGTTCTGCTCCTGGATCCATGGAAGACTTGTTAAGTCAGGATGAAAACACTCTGATGGACAACCAACACAGTAATTCCATGGATAATTTAGACAGCGAGTGCAGTGAAGTTTATCAGCCACTGACTTCAAGTGATGATGCCTTAGATGCTCCCTCATCCTCAGAATCTGAAGGAGTACCAAGTATAGAAAGATCTAGGAAGGGAAGCAGTGGCAATGCAAGTGAAGTATCCGTAGCTTGTCTGACAGAACGGATACATCAGATGGAAGAGAATCAACACAGTACAGCTGAAGAGCTCCAAGCCACGCTTCAAGAGCTTGCAGATTTGCAACAAATAACACAAGAGCTGAACAGTGAGAATGAAAGACTTGGAGAGGAAAAAGTAATCCTGATGGAATCTTTGTGCCAGCAAAGTGACAAGTTGGAACACTTCAGCCGTCAGATCGAGTATTTCCGGTCCCTTTTAGATGAACACCATATTTCCTATGTAATTGATGAAGACATGAAAAGCGGGCGCTACATGGAGCTGGAGCAGCGTTACATGGACCTGGCAGAGAACGCGCGGTTTGAGCGGGAGCAGCTGCTGGGTGTTCAGCAGCACTTGAGCAACACTTTGAAGATGGCAGAACAAGACAACAAGGAGGCCCAGGAAATGATAGGGGCATTAAAAGAGCGAAATCACCACATGGAGCGGATTATTGAGTCAGAGCAGAAAAGCAAAACGGCTCTGGCATCTACCTTAGAGGAGTACAAAGCCACAGTAGCCAGTGACCAGATTGAGATGAACAGGCTGAAAGCTCAGCTAGAGCATGAAAAGCAGAAAGTGGCCGAGTTGTATTCTATACACAACTCTGGAGATAAGTCGGATATACAAGATCTTCTGGAGAGTGTCAGGCTGGATAAGGAAAAAGCAGAGACCTTGGCCAGTGGTCTGCAAGAAGAGCTGGCACACACCCGCAATGACGCCAATCGATTGCAAGATGCCATTGCTAAGGTAGTGCTTAAAACACTGTTGCATTCTAACATCCATGTACACAATGACTTGTTATTGGCCACTGTAGTTCTTTTAGAAGTAAAGGATTAATTAATAAGGTTAATTGGATTGCAGTACTCTTAGGACCGATTGCTTTCTCTTAACTTTTGTTATGAAAATGATGGCAGCATTTTAAAAAATTGTGTGGATACATTGAGCTACAGGGTAACTGCCGTGTTACTTTTTTTAAATATTTAAACTCCACATCTTATTTCAATGGCCAAACTTAAACAGTATTTAAGATACTGTACTAATTTAGTGCTTAAATTGCACGCCTTCTACAAGACTTTATGTGCTGATTGGGTTTTGGATCAAAATGTTTATTTCCAGTTCTGTTTTGACTCAAATATATCTAATTTATGCAGTAGATATGTCTAGTAAAATCATTTATCGTAATTTAATATAAAAGCAAGAATCACAAAATTTATTTAATAACTTTACGTATGCATTTAAAGGTGTATTTTTCTGATGAGATGCTTTATCCAAATTTAATGTGTGAACTATATATTAGCTGCAAATCAACGTGTTAGTCATGATCACGAGCCTGTTAGACTCAACCTTAATTTGGGGTGAGAAAATAATACAATAATTTTAATAATTAAAGTTGAAGAGTGCTATTAAAATAAAAACCACTGAAACAGATGATTTAAAAGCAGGGCATTTCGTCTATTAAACTTGGTGCTTGCCTGTGTTGACCCACCCTAAGCCACTACCTAATTTCTCTTGTTTTTCTGACAGCCTATTTTTGCTGTTGGATTAATGTTCTTGTGCCTGTGATCCCAGCCTGTTACTTATGTTACAGTTTTATGAGGCAGGATAAAAAAGCTCCTCTCCTACTCCTGAAAGGGAGAAGTAAACTACCTCTTGCCTTCCCTGGTTTTTTTATTTCAGTTTAAAAGTGTGTAAGGCTCCTCTGAGGAGGGCTTCAACTCACTAATGCATCTCACACACAAATGTGAAACCTGCCACTTGATTAAGGAAATCACTCATCACACAGGTCCAGCAAGAACTCAAATTGTTGCACAAGAGAGCAGGCTTTTTCTTTTTTGGCAAGACAAAGAAAGGGTAAAAGGTTTCCCCCACCACCGTGTCCCTTTTCTGTGGCAGCTGGATGTTAAATTGGATGAGCTGCTTGTGAAACCACAGCCTTGGTACAACACTGGTGTTGCTTTACTTGTATACAGGGCACTGCTGTTAGAGTAGCTGGGAATGCTCATATCCAGTTTGGGAATAAAAAATTTAACTTTGGCTCAGGAAAATAGTTGCACTAGAACAATACATAGTTAAGGCTTGCACTTCTCCTGTACTTTTCTGGTTGCAGAATACATTGTAAGTGTGGTAGTTACAAAACTAAAAGTGTGTTTACTATGCAACTAAGGTACGTTTTTCTTCAGGTTGAAGATGAATACCGAGTGTTCCAAGAAGAAGCCAAGAAACAAATTGAGGATCTCAACGTGACTCTGGAAAAACTTCGGACAGAACTAGATGAAAAAGAGACTGAGAGGAGTGACATGAAAGAAACTATCTTTGAGTTGGAGGATGAAGTAGAGCAGCATCGTGCTGTGAAACTTCATGACAATCTTATCATATCCGATTTGGAGAGTAAGTATTAAGAGTTTCTCTTGAGAGAAAGGATAATTTAAGAAAAGCTCAAGTAGAACACTGTAATATTGAAAATATTTTCACTTCTCTTTTGTATGTCTGAATTCAAGTCAGACTGGATTTTGCAGAATCCTTACACAGGAGGGGAAGAAAAAAATCAAGTTGGCTTTGCTTTTCCAGACCCAGTTGGTAGTTGGTGTGGGAATAAAAACGTGAATAGAGAACAAATATGAAATCTGCTAACACTGTTTTCAAGTTGTTCTTCAAAGTAGAAAAACATGTAATTACAGAGTTAATGGTAGTGTGCTCCTAGTGTGTTTTGGAGCGTGGATGATTGATTCAGTATTTTGGTGCTGGGTTTTTTTTAAGAAGGTTTTCTCTTCCACGTTCCCAAATACTAGGAGTTACCACGTAGCTTGAGAATGTGTATAATTAATGATTTCTCCCAGCTAAAGAAAGATGTTTTAAGTGGAGAAATTAGTGAATGGAGGCCCCGGAAGTTACAAGTGTCAGAGCTGGCTTGGCAATATGGAGGTATTGGAGATGTGTGTAGCTCTTTCTGTATATACTTGCTCAAGTCATGAAACTGATCTGTGACCCTAAAAAGGAATGTGACAAACTAAAAGCAAGTTAGAATAAAATTTCATCTGTTGACTCTTGCTACTGTACAAGAAATGGCTGGGACTTATAATGAAATTCATGTTTACTGTATACCTGTCTAGCTCTCTGTGCCTTAGTTCCCTCTGATCTTGAAGACCTGCTCAGACATTCCTACCACAGGCTGGAATTCTGCAATTAGTCTCCATCTAAATAAGAATTTCAGCAACTCTACTCTGGCAAGCTGAATTTGCACAGTGCTACTTACAGAATTCAAATATCTGTTAGTCTTCCATGTTATTCAAAGATGAAACAAGATAGCAAAAAACCCAAAGCATTATTCCTTTTAACAACAAGGGAAGTATTCATAGAAAGGGTTTTAAATTGGTCTGCTATCAAGAAAACTTAGTGTCTTAAGCAAGATAAATTGTTTGTTCAACTGAAGCTCGATATCTTCACACATGTGGCTGTGACGATTGTTTTCCTAAGCAACCCTTCTTTATCTTGAAAAGCAATCACTTTCTCTTTACAAAATTGTTTTAAGTTTTTATTCTGCAAATTTATTTTTTTCCCTTTCTGTGCTGAAAGACAGTCTTTTTGTAGCAAAGACTCAAAAAGGTTGACCACTTTTCTACTTGTTTTGTCCGTTGACTGAAGTACATTCATACAGGGGACAGGACTGTAGTCAAGTAGATATTTAGGTATCTGCCTAACAACACCTGATTACAGGGCAGCTCTGATTTTTAGATTCTTCTGCTGTAGGGGTACAAACCACCTGTCAGATATTTAATTTAAACTGGAAACATTCAGGCAGACAAACCTCTGCCAGGGGAGCAATTCTCAACAAAAATTGCGACAGTCTTTGTTATTTGTTGCTCTTGAAATAGTTCGGAAAATTCAGCTGGACCAGCTGATGTCCTGACATGATCTTTTAGGGAAACAAGCTGTGTTTTAGTTATATGCAGGAAGGAGAGTGGCATCTAGTGGAAGTAAGACAGAATGGCACCTGAAGAATTGTATGAACTTTAAAAAGTGTATTTTTTCTGACAACTTTAAAATTCTGTTCATTATGGGTTCATAGTTAAACCTCATACAGGAGTTTTTTCATGGTGGCCTCTAAGTACTGACAGCAAAGAACATTGTGGAAAATCTGAGACTTAGAGGCAGTACATACAACACTTAAAAGACAAAATTCTAGTAATTTATATTAAAGTGTCAGAAAAGCGTATCTTCTTAGTAGTAGGTTCTCTTGGGCTGATCAGACTTTTGGCCAGTTCTGGTATTCTGACAGCCAAATGTATAATCCCTCTGCTTTTAAATGTGGAGAATTTAGTGTAGGTTTAAGTATTATAAAGCACTAGTTAGAAGAATGGTGTTTTTTCAGCCTAAATAACCAAGGGTAATAAAACAACTGTAAAGGTTTTTCTTTAGTGAACTTTTATTTTAGATTTTAAATTATGAAGAATTATAACCCACTCTTTAAGGAGACAATTTACCTAATGGCAAAGTTGCTAAGTGAATGGAAGTGATGGCAAGACAACTGATAAATGACGAGTGGTAAATGATGGAAAATTATAACTTTAAGAATTTACGAAAGACAGACTTCACACTTAGGAGAAGGATGCTTCATAGATGAGGTGGTGAGTGTTCATTCAATTTAATGATTAACCGACACAAATAGTAATGTAGTAATGGGAAACACTCCAGGCACTGATACTTAGGGTATGCTTCAGTGTGGGCTTTTCAAACACCAAAAAGAGGCACAATGAACCTAGAATGGAACATTTTTCAAAGTCATCTGAGTATTGAACTGTCACATTTTAGCTGTTATATGTCTGCCTGCAGAAACAGGGATCTCTTTGATGTGTACAGTAGGATACAAATTGCATTGATTAAAAACACACAGTATGTGCCTGATGTCCATCCAGAAGTGGTGAGAGCTGCAGTCACTGGCAGCCGAGCTCGTTACTGGTGGAACGAGAAGTTCTAAGCATAGTGCTTGAAGGGCCTGGAGGGGAAGCCTACTGAGGAGCAGCTGAGGGCACTGGGTTTGCTCAGCCTGGAGGAGACTGAGGGGAGACCTCGTGGAGGTCTTCAACTTCCTCTCGATTCAACAGAATCTCGAGGGGTAGTGGAGGGGCAGGGACTGATTTCTTTGCTCTTGTGACCAGTGACAGGAGTTGAGGAAATGGCTGGAGCTGAGTCAGGAGTTTTAGGTTGGATATCAGGAAAGGATTCTTCCCCCAGAGGGTGGTTGGGCACTGGAACAGGCTCCCCAGGGCAGTGATGACAGCCCCGAGCCTGACAGAGCTTAAGGACTGTTTGGACAATGCTCTCAGGTACAGCATGGGTTTGTTGGGGTGACCTGTGTGGGGCCAGCAGTTGGACTCAATGATCCTGATAGGTCCCTTGCAACTCAGACTGTTCTATGATTCTAAGACAGGCAGTGGGGAAAGCAGATACTGCACTAGATGGCGCGTTGCCTCTGAGTTTCACTTCTCACTTCCCAAAAACTTTCAGTAGTCAGGTAGCCCAGCTGTCACATGAGTCATCCTTGGTAACTAAGGGGGAAAAAGAAACCTATTATTCTCCCAAGCAGTTAGTAAGAGTTTGTGGAGAAATTTTTTCCAGAAAACTTTGCCTCCTGATGTGCAGAAAATGTGTATTTGTAGTTAGCTTACCACTTGTCAGAGGTTTCTTCTGAAGCACGAAAATAATCATTGCTTGTACTTTTAGCACAGGGTGCATTTGCTAAGCCTGTAGGTTCTCCTAGTCTGTAACTATTTAAGTCAATAAATTTTTAGGACAAGGGAAGGTGAGCTAGAAGGTTGATGTATCTAATGTTCAGTGAAAAGTTCTCTTACGAAGCTGACAGCGTTTGTTTTTAATTCTGCTATATTTCATTTTAAAAAGGGTCTTGACAGCAGTTAAGAAATGAAGTGTTTACCTTACCATATTTAGGCCTTTTCTAACATAGTGTTGGAAAAGTCAATAGGATGTTCATTTTTTGTTAGTACTTTTTTTTTTGCTTAACGGTGGACCATTAAAAAGTCAGCTTTCTTGCTGTATAGACATATTGTCTGACATGATGAGCTCAAAACCAAGATTGATCTACAAACTGCGTGAGCTTTGGTATTTGTACCCAGTGCCTCTTCCTTACAGAAGGAAGCTGTAGTTCTTAAACTAACTGTAATGCTGGCACTACTCTGTGTATTTGTGATTGTGCTGGGATAGCCATTTCTATGCTAAAGAATTGAAATGCTCTCCCAGTATAAGGCACACTCGTGTAACCAGTACAAAAACTGCAAGAGTGCCCATTATGGATTTATCTGTGTCAGGATTACTTGATTTAGTGTCCCTTCCCAGGAGCTGTCATGCCATTTTTTCTGAAAGTACTGCGCATGTCTAAATATTGTAAGTATTTTTTCCCCAGAAACTATTGAAATTAAACAATTGAACATTGATACTCATTTTTGCTTCATAGTAATAAATTCTATCTGCTATTTATAATTAGTAAAAATTACAGATACAGAATATAATTATACTCTTTCTCTGGTAGCCTTACAAAATTCAGATTATATCTTAGTTTCTTGCTTCCACCTCCAGCCCTATTGTAATAGTTTTCTTTACCTTGTGTAGTGTGCATGTCCCATAATTTTATTTTTATGCCTTTTAGGTAGAGGCGAGGCCTTGTCGAACTGTTGTTTAAATCAATATCACTTTGCACAATGCAGACATAATTGGATCCTGCAGTAAAACACAAGCAGCTTGCTGATTTGCCATTTTTGATTATCCTATTCATTCATCCATCAGAACTGTCTCCGTGTTCTTCATTTACCCTAACCTGTAGTTACTTTTTCTTTTATATCGGTCTTTGTTGTCTGTGATCCTTGAAAGGAGGAGACTGGATAATGGTAGAAATACCTGTCCTACCATACTGAAAATTCAGGCATGTGGAGTTGGAAAGGGTTTTGTGTGTATTAGAGAAGAATTGTGGGGTTTGTGAGGATGCAGAAAGGAAAGATGCCACAAAGCAGCTTCCACCTGTTTTGCCTCCTTGAATTTTCAGGCTGTAATTGGTGGAAGAGGTGAAATTACTTACATGTTTTAATTTCTCACTGCATTTCAAATTCAGTTACAATTTGGTTGGTTTTTTTTTAATGTCTTTGGTTAATTGGGGGAGGAGGTAGAACACTGTTTCGAACAACTGCTGTGAAATGCTCTGTAGTATTTATGGTACTTGCAGAATATTCAGACCATTGTGTTTTACTTCAAAGCATAAATACACTAAAATGTAATGGTGCGTTTCATAACTCATGAAAGCTCAAAACAATGGCACCACACAAGCTTTAACTGTGGGTGCATTTATAGTTTCTGGTTTGTGGTTATTTTTAGATAGATTGCTTTTAGTAGTGCAGCAAATTTTGTTTTTAAAAACATTTTTTCTTTGAACTTTTTTTTAAAAGTGAAAATGAACATCGGCTTGATTTGTTCCAAACTGTATTTAAGGGAAAAGGTGGGGGGAGCAAGTTTTATAACTTTGACCTAAAGCTGGCCTCTTAGTTCTGAATTTAGCTCAAACAAGTTTTGTATAAAGAGACAAGCTAAAAATTGGAAGGCTTTGCTAAAGTATCATGGTAGCATGAGATTTGAGTGGCCCACCCTGTTAGGCTTCTCTTCAGAGCTTAAAGATCAATTGGGTGCAATTTAAAATGGGCAGTCTTACAAGCAGGAGATAAATACAGAAATATCTGTCTAATTTTAATGTTTCAACTTTTCCAAGTCTGAAAGGTTATCATATTTTCATGCCAACTGACGTTTATATGATTCTTGTAGAGAAATTAACTGTGACATAAAAAGTCCCTGTACTTGGGGCTGTTGAGGAAAGTTTTTGTGTTTTGAACAGCCTAAATGTATTAGGCACCTTCAGTCATGTTATGGAAAGAGCATTGCTAATATACAGGAAAAGTATTTGTTTCCAGTGGGTGTTGGAATAATGAACCTGAACAAAAAAAAGCATTTAGTCAATTGCTGCATCATTTTTAGAGTTTTTACAGTCACATGATGCTATAGAAATAAAACATCCTAGAATCCAAAGATCAGTGAAGTGACACACTAATTAGAAATTTATGCTGTGTTCTTCTTCATTAGTTGCTTGAAGAATAGAGAAATCAATCACATTGTCCTTGGGTATTGAATAAAGCAACAAATGAATAATAATTGCAGTAGCCAGTCTGTCAGACGCCACCCAGGAGCTGGTGGTGATCAGGCTGTGAACCCTTTTGTGTCACTGCTGACAGATTTAGGGGACCATCTCTCTCACAACACGAGCTCACAGACTCTTTGGCCTTTTGCTGTAAATATAGTTTGCTTCGACCTCAAATAGTAGCTTGATAGACAAGAATGTCAGATTCTTGGGGACACGAGTTCAGTTTTATCCCTCTGGAAGGCACGGCTGTGAGTGTTATGTCAGCTGTGTTGTGGCAGGAATTAAACTGTGAATCAAAAGGCTTTGTGTAGCTGCAGCTTGTGTTTGAGGAGGGAAAACCCTCAGACGTTCATGTTTTTAGGATCCTTTCATGTTAAATTACCTACCTTGTTTACTTGCTCTTTGTTATTGCTTTGTTGTTTTAATATTGTGATTTGGGATTTGTATAAGAATTAAGTTTGCTTATGCTGCTCCCCTTACCAGTCACAGAGAAGTATGTACCTATTAACACCCTCTGGCAAATAGCAAATTATTCCTTCTCATACTCTGTTTCTTCAGATGTCTTTGGTTATAAAAATGTATTCTCTGAGTAAGTCTTCAAAAGCATTTGCAGGTCTCTTTAGTAAATAAATCCCTGACTAAGATCTTACAGAGAATTGTACTTTCTTTCCAGATACAGTTAAAAAACTTCAGGACCAAAAGCATGACATGGAAAGAGAGATAAAGAATCTTCACAGGAGACTCCGGGTAGGTAAAAACCTAAAAACTCAATAAATTGTAAGGTTAGAATGTTCTAAGACCTGCATGTAAAATTGTGAAAAGATAATATGATTAAATGTAATACCATTAAAGAAGTTACTTCTGAGAGACAGGCATCAAGGGAATGTATTTACTAATCTACAGACACTGAACAATTCTAAAAAATTCTCAGTGTCACAAAGCTGTGGTGTTGGGCTTAGGAGAAAGTGTTTGTGTGTATTCTGGTGCATAGTTTAATATTAATTTTTTTCTTCTCTGCTTTGAACGTTTTATTTGTTTCCAGGAAAGAAATTCATGACTTTGAAAGTCTAGTTACTTCCAGCAAAACTTCTTCAATTTAACTTGTAGGTTAGGTTGTGCCTAGCGCCAGATGAGCACCTCTGTCATTCCTGTAAAATGTTTCCTTTAACAGCATAGGAAAACTATGAATAATAAGGATAACTTTTATTTTTAACTTGAAATCCGTGCTTCCAGGAGGAGTCGGCAGAATGGCGTCAGTTCCAGGCAGACCTGCAGACTGCAGTGGTGATAGCAAACGACATCAAGTCCGAGGCCCAGGAAGAGATCGGGGACCTGAAGCGCAGATTGCACGAAGCTCAGGAGAAAAATGAGAAGCTCACTAAGGAGTTGGAGGAAATAAAGTCACGCAAGTATGCAAATGACAACAGGGCTGTATGGCCTCCTTTGTAGGGGAGGTGCAGTTCTGGAAATCCAGTTTAACTATTATTGAGAGTCCAGAAGTTTGTAAATCCTCTCACTGTGAAGGTCTGTGTTTCAACAAGCTGCTCTATGCTGCTTTCAACAGTCAAAATAGGTACACTTACAACAGCAATACTTGTTTCTTTATACTGTGTACTTAATCCACCCAGGGTTTTACAAAACCAGATTGAAGTGGAGGATTTTTCCTGTTTAACAGCTAAACATTATTTCACTTCCCTTGGTGTGAAAAACAAGCAGTGTTGGCTTTTCTGTACCATCATTAATACTTCTTACTAGCAGCCAAGGCTTTTGGTATGGTTAAAAACACAGATGGATTTTTACCTGTGGAGAAACCTTCGTCTAGTTTTGCATATAACATGTACTGTTTTCTTTCCACTGATAATTAGAGATGCTTTGTATATAAAAACAAAATCCAAATTATGATGTATTGTGGCTGGAATTAGGTGCTCCAGTTATTTAGAAACTGACTTACAGAAACTGACTTATATACTGTCTTTCAGAAGCATTAAAGTCCTCAAATAGGAACATCTTGGACAGCACCATTTGAATCCTGACTACATTGTCTCTAGGGATCAGATACATGTATAGCTTGCAGTAATCATGTTTGTGATGTGTGTATAGTAAACAATTCTTTTCTACGTGGATGAGAGGTTTGTAGGATACATTACATTTAACTCAGCATCCAGTAGGGTAGGAGGTAACACAGGCTATAAAACTTGGGGAAAAGCTGATGCTGCCTAAAAATGTGTGCTAGAAAAGTATTCTTAACTCCTTAGTATTAATTTAAATTGTTTTCCTTTCATGCAAGTGGAAGAAAATTCTCCCCTCTGAGATGATTATTTTCATGTGAAATGCTGAAATCCTTAAGTCTCAATTTTTTCCATTCGAGTGTGTGTGAGAGATAGGAGCAGAATTAAGGCTTAAATATTGATTTTATAGACTTTTTTACCAGACGCTAAGCTCTGTTGCTGACAAATAGTAAGAATTTATAGTCATAATTTAGGTTGATAATCTATTTCTAAATTACAGTGGAAAGAAAACTAGTTTAATGTAATGAACAATTTGGACCATAGATTTTAATTCCGCTTCAAATTTTTGTTGATTTTTTTAAGACTTCGCATGTTAAAATGTTTTTTAAATACCTTAAATGAGCTGCATATTGACTTCAGGCAGGAAGAAGAACGTGGTCGAGTGTACAATTACATGAATGCTGTAGAGAGAGATTTGGCAGCTCTCAGACAAGGAATGGGCCTGAGTCGCAGATCATCCACCTCCTCAGAGCCAACTCCCACTGTGAAAACACTCATCAAGTCCTTCGACAGTGCCTCCCAAGGTGAGTTCAACCAACCAGTGCAGCAACTGTACCAAGCTGCCCATTTGCATGTGTTGACATCGTCACCTCTGATGGTTCAACTAAGTCAAAGGCAACTGTGACTTATACTGTCATAACCTGTAAGTGATGGCTGAAACAAACCAACCCAAACTGCATTGCAGAACAGATTGTTCACTGCAGTTAAATGCAAGCATCCTTTTTTTGTCTTGTCTTTATTTTTTTCTTTGCTGTCGCATTGCCAGTGACTCATATGCTAGATGCTTTGATTCAACGCTCCTGTATATTAGAAATACATAAACACATATGACACACATAATTATAGCTGGAAGCACAGCTGATTTCAGCCTGATTATTAAAATGTGAACTTAATGTACCAAATTAAGCATTCTAAAAGCCATGTAATAGCTAGGGCTGAGTTTATTTCTTTTAATAACTTACATTGTTATACTCAGAGCGCTGATGAAAGTTGAAAGTAAGATCCAGCCAGTATCACCTATTAAAAGATACAGGGAATATTTTCTAAAATGAAAGGAGTCTCATTCCTAGACGATAGACTTTAGTATGATTCTGTTTGTGGGAATAAGTGTTGCTCTTCTCTACAGATGAGTAGAATAAGGAGTCCAAGTAATTATTCTGAAATGAGAAACACCTGGGTTTTACATTTAACTGCATGTGAGACTTTGCATTCCACATGCAATAAAGTCACCATAAATCTCTAATGTAAAAAGGCTCGATCTGAAGTAGACTAAGTTACCAGAGAGACTTAGAGTACAGTTCTGTGCACAGCAGAGCAGCTTTTTTTAATTGCCTGTAGCCAGAAAGTTTAGGATATAGAACCATCTCATGTTATTTGGCAATTCTGTAAATGCTTCTATTTCCATGCTTGCTCTCTTTGTTCATAGGTATTTACAGTTTTTTACTCTTCTAGTGTTAATTTAGAAGTTTTTTTAGTGTGTTGTTGGAGGAAGGTGCTTACTTGCCAGAGTTAGTTTGGTTAGATGATAAATCCCTTCCTTTCTTTTGAATCTTTTATTTCAAGCTAATATCTGCCTTCTTCCCAGCATTCATGTCTAATCATGCTGTTAAATAACCAGATGACTGATCCACCAATTTAGAATTTTTCTGTTTTCATATATTTCTAAACATGTTATTTGTTTAATCCCAAAACTTAAGGTATATAATATCTAGTACTTGTGGACTTTGATTAGAAACTAGAAAGGAGAAGCAAGTGATACAGCTTATCTTTCTTGTCTTACTGGCAGAGCCAGGAACCTGCTGCTATTTCTTTAATTATCTGGGGATCAGAGAACTAGTAATGCCATAATTTACATCTGCCAAGGTAATAGTATCCTGCACCTTAGCCTTGTCCACCCCCAGCAAACTTTTGCTTTTACCATGGATGATAGAAAGACAGAAAATGAAGGTAATTGCAGAGGAGTAAATGTGTAGGCATACTTTCAAATGGTTTTTCAGTCAATTACTAATTGAAATTCTGAAAGATGTGATCTGGTAGAACTAGTAATGTAAAGTACAAGGTGAGAGTTGACTTTAACAGTCTCCTGTTGCACTGCAGAACGGTGCCGTGCTCATGATGGCTTCCTTTCTGTGTTTCTCCCAGTTCCAAGCCCTGCTGCTGCCACAATTCCTCGCACTCCCCTGAGCCCAAGTCCCATGAAAACTCCCCCAGCTGCAGCTGTATCCCCTATGCAGGTGGGTGTTTTATGATTGCACTTAATCCTTCTCTGTGAAGAAGATTATGTTGAAACTACAGTTGTAACACACAAATATTGGCTGATTTGGTGGGGAAATAATGATAAAACGGTGCCTTAAGTAAATAAGTACGCAAGTGTTCGGTCTGACAACAGTCTTCCAGTGAGAACCACATTGTAAATACAAGATTTGGGATAATTTGGAAGTTCTTGTTAAATATTCCCAACCATTGCTGTTCCTGTGCTTCTGAAAAGCATGAGGTGAAAACTTTATCTGCATTCCTTAGAGTTGCTGTTTGTTAGCTCTTAGTCCTGTGCCTGGCAGGGAAACAGCAGTAATCCCATTTGGCAGTGGACGGAGATCTGTGCAGAATCTGTCAGCAGCCATCGGTATAAATGTATCCCATGTTGCATGGGCTTTCAATATAGGCCTGACGAGGGAGGATTGAAATAATTGCGAATTTATGATCTTTGTTCGTTTTGTACTGACAGAGTTTGGCCAGTGGGTGATGGTGCTGTGTGTTTTGTGCTGTCCCTGCTGAAGCTTTGTCCTTTTGCTCAGCTGCTACAGGAGCCTGTGTGCACTGAGATGGCATTGTCAGGACTCTGATGTTCAGCTTTATAGATCGTTGCTGGTTTTATTATCTCGATGCGTGAAGCGAGATTTTGGCAGAAACCAATAAGTTTATGGACAAAGCAGATGGGACCAGATTAATAAAGAAAAATCAAAGAATGTACTATATGTTTTACTCCTTTAATATCAGTAATTCTCCTGTTGCCTTCAAGATATTACTATCCAAAAGTTCCGAAACCTGATTTTTACTGTAGGTCAGCAAAATGATTTGGTAATAAGTTCTCTCTGCCTGAACTGAGGACTATATCCATATTAGCTTTTAATCCTCAAGGAACAATACCTGGAACAGACTGACTGTTCTCCTGTGCTCAGACTAGTGAAGCTTTTATTCATTTAAGAGTGAATTTCATGAAACAAATAGATAGCCTCAAAGCAAAGAGAAAGAATTAAATGTTTTTTTGGGAGAGCTTCTGCTACTTCTTTTGGTTCAGTCACTCACGACAGCACTTTTCTAAATTAGTTCAATGTGACAAGTTCGCTGACAGATGCTTTGTTCCTATTGATCTGTCTTTATATTTCTGTTTATTTCTGTGCTCTTGTAGGAGGAGGCAGACTTAATCTTGTGTTCTAAAGGGCTAAACCAGAGCTTTGGCAGACAGAAGACTTTTTGGTGAAGCCTAAAGCTTATTTCACTTTATTTACCTGTAAATTAAACATGAACCAAAGTAATCTCTTAGAATACTGCAAAGCTGCTCAGGTTTACAGCTCTTGTTTGATGTTCTCGATCTGCCAGAATTACTTGAATTTTGAATTCAACTTCTGGTATGGAACCAAGTCATTAACAGCTGGATGCTCATTAGTGGGAAGCATTGCCTGAAAAACAAATGGGAGGGTGTGTAAATGAAAACAGCTTCTATTGTCTTTCTGAAGATAGGTGGTTTTCTTCAAAGTGCTTGTAATTATCGAGAAGGCAATTGGGTTTTGTGACCTCAGTTATGTGAATTGCATTTAAAGAATATTTTCTGGTCAAGAGAGAAGGGGTTTGGGTTTTCTTTGTTTTCATATTACTGGCTCATTTTCTACTGCTGTGTTCTGTGCATTTTTTTGCATTTTTTGTTTGTTCCTACTCTCTTGCAATTGAAATCAAGATTTGAATAAGTAATCACTATGTGAGTCGACCTATTGGCTGCCACCTTATAGAAGTCATCCGTGGTTTAATATCTTGAGGGAAAGATGGAAGGGTTGATCTCTCTATGGGTGTTGCAGTGTTTATTATCATTAATCTCAGTTGCTTTTAAATGCTATCACAGGGGACATATTTACATGGGCACCTGCTGAGAAACTGGCACAGTGTTGATACTATGATAAGATGGATTGGTTGCAAAAAGATTCTCCAAGTACAGATGCATCAACCATGTGCTTTGTCTTTGTGTTGGACTGTGTCATGAATTTCCTCAGTCTTGAAGAGTTTTTGTTTGCTTAGTTTGTTTCTCTTTACAGCAGTGTGTGTATGTATAATGGGGTAGATTCTTGGATATATTTTGCAACTGAAAACAAACAAACAAAACCCTTTCTGGCTTCAGGTCCAAGCCTGCAATGAAACATAGCTGTGTTTTACTATGGCTCTTTGCAGTACTGCAGAACAATTTAGGAAGAGAGGTATGAAGAGAATGCTCTCCAGAATGTGAAAACAACCCTTCTGGGTTAGCCCAAAGCTTAGCTGGTCTGGTATGCCACTGGGAGTGACGAAAGTAGATGTCTAGGGAGGAATATAAGGACGAGGAAGTATATCTGCTGCTTTCCCTGGGTACTTTCTTTTTCTGTTTTGTAGCTGGAGGACTCTCTGAAGCAGATGTAGTTTCAGATTTACAGGTCACCACTGAATATGGCATATAAACTTCCAGGCTGCAAGCAATTTAGTATCAAAGTTCCATATCTTAACTACCTAATCTGTGAAAAACTGTTCTGCAATTGCCATGTGTAGGTGCACTGGCATGAAGTACATACTGAAGTGCAAAGTGATGAGGAATAGGTACCTGGATAGTGGTTGAAGGTCCGTGTTTCCTTCCATAGCTGACAACAGACACTAGGATGAAGAGTCAGAAGCCAAATATTTGGAGGTGAAGGGATTGAACTCCTGCCATAATTCTGTTTCAAATTTAAAGCATCTCCAAGAGGCCTGTGCACTGCTACTGATACATAGATGATAGCAGGTGGAGCTAGATAAACATCAGGTGGTTCATTTTTTCTCTAGTTTGTAGTGTATTAGTCACTGTGTTACTTCTGGTAGCTGGAAGATATGTAATAAGGAACTAACAACAGTGCAAGGGAGCCCTGTCTGCAGTGTCAACAGGAGCAAAAAGACAAACAGTTTGTTTTATTGCAGAGACAAGACCAAGTTATCAGTTGAGTAATACAGCCACTTTCTGACAATATCTGTAAAGGATGTTTGTTTTTAAGTGCTATCTGGAAGCTGAGAGGGTGATAAAGGTATAGGGTTATCCAGCTCTATACGTACCTGCGTTTCCTGGCTGAAGCTCTGTACTCCCCTGTCGTTGTAATGACAGTCCCAAAACTAACCAAAATGAAGTATTTTTCTTTTAACCTCATTATCTATTTTAGTTGTTTCCTGGGGTGGGGAGATGCAACAAAATGGTTCCGTTTGGTACAGTCATTGTCCTTAGGAAATGTTGGGGTTTTTTTAAGTAGGTGATGTGAACTTTAAATGTAGTGTAAGTGTGAAATACCAGCTGTTAGGGGAAGCTGTTGTGGGCATTTCTGTGCATGGCTCACAATCCCTTTCACCTGCACGTTTAAAGGTATAATCTTAGCATGTGCATGTGCAGGACATTCCATATACGAAGTGATGAAATTCATGGTATACATTGGCAGTTGTTTTCTCCATTTGCTTTCTAGCACAAAAGCATAGCTCCAGTTTGACTCTAAATGATGAATAAGTAGCCCTGTAATCCTGCGTGTGCTATGGGATACTGCAAAGTATATACTGTTAACTTGTTTTATTCACAGTTTTGGATTTGTCTGTCTTGTCTATATAATTTGGCATAGGAAACATCTGACCTTTAGTATTTTATAAAGACAACACTCATTTAACCTTCTCATCTAATCCTGGGCCAGATGGAGACCTGAAAGAGTTTTCAGGATAAACACATTAGTGGACTGATTATGATTAAATATTGGAATCTAATAGAAAGGACAGGGTAAATAAAGAATGAACTATAATTGGCAATAGGCTCTTTGAAATGATTAATTTAAAATAATTGTGGGCAATCTTCCAGGAGTCTTCAGCAGCTGAATCTGAGTTTCAGTAACTATAAAGGTAATTATTGCTTTGTACAGTTCACTTGTGTGAGACTAAAATGCTTATTTTAGTCCTATTCAGTGCTTACTGAATTGTGCGTGCAAGTCTTAATAGAGCTGTGATCATGTGCTTGCACTTTAAGGTGCTAGAAGCCATATATTGCTAAATATTTTACATAAAACTTGAAAACAAAATACTCAATTCACAGCTATTTAGAGGGGAACAAAATTAAAGTGATCTGAGAAGAAAAAAAAAATTTGTGTTTTATTACATATTTGATGAATAATTAACAAGATGTCTCTCTCCAGTTGTTCCCAGAGCATCTCAGTTAAATTGGTGGGAACAAAAGCTCTTGACATTTTGAATAAAACCCATTTTTTCAGTAATGTTTTTCTTAGCAAAAAGTACTTTGTGTCACTGTACCCAATATACCATTATCCCAACTTTCCAGGAAGAGGCACAAAGCTGTAAAGGCTTATGTTAATAATACAAGTCAAGCACTAAATCGTGACTATATATAGGGGGTTGTATTAGTTTAAATAAACACATCAAGTTTAACCAGAACAGGTTTGTTCAAACGAAATGTAAATGAAGGTGAAAATTAATACAAAAGCTGCAAGAGAATTCACAACCTTAATTTTTATCTTTGGTCTGAGGAACAGGTTTCAGTTTAAAGAAGTAAATGTTACAATATCAAGGCATAGTGTGTGTACATACAGTCACATTGGCAAAAGTAAAGGTTTCTAAAGTAAAGAAGTAAAAATTTTCAAAGGTTCCTTTGTTTTTTTAGTTCTTTTAAATAAGTAATAATGTCATATCTGAGTTTCTAAAACTGATTCTGCAATTCCACATTTTTTTTTTTACCTTCCAGTTATGTTTGACACAAGTATTTTTCCATTTCAGAGGCATTCTATAAGTGGGCCAATCTCTGCTTCAAAACCCCTTGCTACACTGACAGACAAAAGACCAAGCTATGCAGAAATTCCTGTTCAAGGTACTGATTCAAGTTCATTTAAACTTTGTTTTTAGCATTGCTATTAATACTTACAATAACTTATAATAACTTTTTTTAAAAAATCATTTACTATCTAAAGCATTATCATGTTACATACTTTTTATTATCAAAATATCCTCATAGAATATCTTGTATTCAAGTTCTTTTGACTTTTGTTTCATCACATGTGGTAGTATAACATAAAGATGCTTTTTTGAGTTTTCAACAGAACCAGAATTGCATGCTGATAACTTGGCATTATTCTGACAATTTTTAGTGTGTGCATAAACTAAGATCACTTGTAAAATCAAGATAAGATAATTTTGGGGACATGTCTTGCAGCTGTCCCAGATATTAAAAATACCTACCTCTGGGGTTACATTATTTATTGTGTGGTTGCAGATTTTTTCACCCCCCCAAAAGGAAACAAGGATGATGGTTGGCATTGCATTGCATGTGAATAATAAAATAAACTTATTAAATATTGAATCTTCAGGAGCCAGATGAAAAATTGAATGGAATCGAGTGTTGATTTATCTATTTCCCAATATTTCCCTGTTCTGTGAACTTTGTTTTGTCTCTCAGAACACTGTTCACAATGTGCTCTTCCTGTGAGAATGAATGGCTATCATGTGTTGGGTGTAGCTCCCTGATTTATGCCTGCTTAGGGGCTTTTTGTGTGTAGATGTTTCTCAAGATAATCCCCATATGACTCCAGGCTGAATATTTCCTCTCAATTTGGTATTCCTGAGGTCTGATGTTTTGTAAAGGGTTGGGGTTTTTTTTTCTGTAGCACTTCATAATAGTCTGTATGTGCCAGATTTCCTTCTTGCTTTTGTTGAATCCATATTGAGGCTATTTGTACAATGCAGCTGCAGTTTTAATTTTAGAAACTTTGATATTTTTAGGAATATTGAAATGCCTTTCCAAGAAGATAATTCAGAATTCTTTAATTGTTACAGAGTTCATGGGTAGACATAAGCTTAAACAAAACGAGTGGTATGTTTTACATGGCTTTTGTGTTTTCCTTAGAGTCAGTGAATGCAGGAGCAGGATTGTGTTCCAATAGTGAGGGTGCCAGACAGAATTCCTGTTTACAGCCATAGAGATAAATTTTTAATATATCTCTGTAGCAGTGTATATTTCTGAAGTCACATTTTCAACTAATAAATGGGGTTTCACTTCCCTTAAGCCTTGTTTCCGTGGGGTTTTATATTCAAGTTACTCTCTTCTAAGTGTTTCTGTGTAGGAATAATGTAAACCTTTTACTTGAAGGAATATTTCATAATATAAATAGTTTTGATTCATTGCTACAAAAAATTAATTTTGTTGTAGTTTTTTTACTCATTGGCAGTAGGCAGAACAGATCTTTCAATACAATATGTAAAGGCACCTTTTAGACTCCACTGCATGGAGAAGGAAAAGAAAAAATGTGTGGTTCTAATAGTTAATGAAATTAAAAAAAAACTAAAACCCCCAAAAATGCCAATCCAACAAACCAGAGAGGGGGAAAAGAAATCACCTGAGGGACAAAGTAATCTGCTTTACCAATGGACATTGTGAATGGCATATTGAATATTTTCGACCATGTGCTGAATGGAGGTTCCTTTCTCAGTCTTTTGGTTTAACAATTCATTTTTTATGACCAGGGCAAGTGGATTAGGAAGAGGCCTTAGGGAAAAAGGATTAAGGTGGTCATGCTGTATTCATAGTGCACTTCATTTGTAATGAGCAATTTTAGGCCTTCTCTATCTTACAGATAAAATCAATTGCTCTCACTAAAATTGCCGAACTCAGGCACTGGTGGACAATATTCATGAGTCAGACCTAAATGTCTTACATTTGCTGGGAATCTCAGTAATGATGATTTCCCTTCTTTGTCCAGAACACTTGTTGAGAACATCCTCTACCAGCCGACCAGCATCTTTGCCAAGAGTACCTGCTATGGAAAGTGCCAAATCTATTTCAGGTAATACCACGTTTTTTAGATGATTAGTAAAATTAGGAACTCTTATTTCAACACTATACTTCCAGGTCTACTTTGTGACTGGCATAACCTACAAATATTCTTCAGTATTGCTGATGGTGGTTGCTGCGCATTTGATGTTGACTTTGGATTTTAAAAAAAATAGACTTGCTAAATACAAGTTTATGCAGAGGGTTAGTTGACTATCAAGCTGTATATATTGGTATCTCAGTATCAGCAGGGGCTTCTAAAACCAAATCTTTATGAGTTCTAGCACAAATAGTGTGATACTGTAAAAAATTATACTTTGTATAAACTAGGCAGAATTAATTAGAGAGAAATATTTTTTAAAAACCACCTATATTTGAGTGAATGGTTACAAGAAGATGTGTTTTAGATAGTTTTTATTTGTCCTAAAACCCCAAACTTCTTGTGTCTGGTATTTATAAATTAATGTACTTGCCTCCAGGTCATTAGAAAGTAAGTCTCTAATTTCTGTGGAGAGTTGCATCTTTGATTTGCACAAACATAAACAATGGTGATTATTTAGGTATAAAGGCAAACCTTGTACTTTTAACTGCTGACTCTTCCATGTAGTGAACATGTAACAATTCCAAATTTGGTTTTACAGAGTACAATGCTTGTGCTTTCATTTGAAAGAAAAATAATTTCCTTTGATAAAATGAAGCAAGCTCTGTGGAATGCAGCTGACTGGTCTCAGGTCAACATTTGATATACTTGTTGATGATATTTAATGAATGTCCAGAGCATCATATATGTGCCAATTCTTCTTTAAAACTAAATGGAAATGAAACAGGTGTCATCTCTAAACTGGTTTTGTTCTCTTTTTCTTAACTGCTTGAGGCTTCGCAATGTAACTACACGGACTAGAGAAAAATAAGTGCTTTGATGTTAAAATTGCTTCTCATCCATTAAATCCTTCAAATGGAAGTAGTGATATTCCATTGAGATACATTCGTCAAATTTTCTTTGCTTCAAAATACAGGCTTGATCATAAATATTGCTAGTGCTGTCTAAATCCTTCACATTTCCAAAGTGGAAAGTATAAGAATGTTAAAACCTAGTATTGGGTATAGGTTTCTATGCTTGGTTTCTGAACTACTGCTTGTCTGAGAGCAGGTTTGAAAGTTTTTATGTTTGCAAATGATGAATGTATGGGCAATTCCCCCCTTAGTGTCTCGAAGAAGTAGTGAAGAAATCAAACGGGACATCAGTGCACCTGATGGAGCATCTCCAGCATCTCTCATGGCAATGGGTACCACCTCACCACAGCTGTCCCTCTCATCTTCTCCTACAGCATCAGTCACCCCTACAACCAGAAGTCGAATAAGGTAAAAATCCTTTATTTGGGTTGATTCCATAGCTATCTGTCTGCATACTTCTAGTATGTAATTCTGGTGCTGAGACTGCAGGCCCCACACAGTAGTGGTCTTCAGTAATCTCTAAGAGCTTCAGAAAGATTTTTCTGCAGCTCAGTATTTGTTTTAAAAGTTAGACTAAAAGTTAAGCTTTCTATAGCTTAGGAGTTAATACCAAAACTTTATGCTCCACTAGAAAACCAAGCTAAGTCACATCACTAAATAATAATACCAGTTCAAAATACCATGAAGCCAAATTCAGGAAGTGAGTTTACAGCAAGTGGAGCAGTTTATGCAGACGGGTTTGGACCCAGGGAGGCTATGTGAAAAACCTTAACTTCTGTAATGCCAGCTGAAGACAAAAAGCAGCATGCCTGGCTCTTAATCCCAGACACTGGCAAGTCTTCTAAATAGCCAAGAGTGAACGGGCCTGGTTTCTTTGTCCCACAGATGGAATTGTAGTGCAAGTCTGAGCAAAAAATGACCAACCTCCTTTGATTAGTAAGACAAAAAGATAAATCTGTGGTAAATTTAAGACTTTTCGTATCTTTTGGGTTATCAGTCAGAGGACTTCAAAGTATTTAATCCTCATGTTATCCAACTGAAGTATGTCCTCAGCTCTGCTTTGTAGATTGAGAAACTGGCAGACAAAGGTTAAATAACTTTGTCAAGACCATTTCTCACAGAGCTTTCTGCAAAGCTTTTGTAGAGCAGAAATAATAAACCCTTAATGTTCAGAGACTTGCAATATGTATAAAATTCTGAGGTTATTCACAGCTGTGGGTGCTCTTGAAAGTGATTTCCCTGAAATCAGCTGAAAGGCCTCAGTGCTGCCCTCCTTTCACTGTGCAGAAATTAACCTGAGTTTAATTGTGGGTACTTTACTAGCAGCTATTAATGTTGTGTGTTGTAGCACCTGAATTTAAACTGAGTACATCCAGAAATAAAATTTTAAAACAGACTAAAACACCTGTGTATGAACTTTGAACTGGTAACATATCAAGTTGTATTGGTGTCAGCCTGCAGACTGTAGCAAATAGCCTGGCTTTTCAGGGTGAAATTGTACAGTTATAATTATGAAATCATTACTGTGGTGCCCAGCCATTGCCTGCAAAGCTGAGTACTACAAAAGACTTAATGGACTGTGCAGCAGTGTGTGGTGATGGGTGTGGCCTTTGGAACCACCCTCAGAGTGTCGCTGCTGGAGTTCAGTTTGTTACACAATTGGGTTTCTCCATTTTCCCCTACCTTTTTCTGAAAGTTGTTGTAAAATAAACAGTTATTGCTGTAGTTCACTAAAACAAATACTTGCAGTTTACTGTTCCCTGTTCTAGGTGAAACCTGGTTAGCTCTTTGATTTGGAATGCAGCTGACCTAATATGTGAACATGTAAGATTTGTATGTCAAACTGTTGCTCATTGTCTCCGTACAACTTAACGCTATTTATTTTCTTCAGCGGTGTTTTCATAACTGTGAGAACCTGATATAAACCATGTGCTCTTGCTGGAATTTGAGAACAGGCTGTACAGCTCCATCATGGCTAAACACTATGTTTAGCCTAAAGAGAGAGGGAGCTTTTTATTTGAGTTCTTAGGTTGCCCCAGATCTCTGTCCTTAAGTTCTCATAGTGTTGCACAATCCTCATTATAGATTGAATACTCAATCTCATTGTTACTTGTTTCAATCACTAAAGGAAAAAATACACCAGTGTAAGTTGTTGATATTTGTACTGATTTGAGGACTGAAGTACAGAATTTCTTGAAGCATCATTCTGGCTGTGTGGTGCCTATGAAGTTTAGGTACAGTGACCTATTCAGATAATTTATTTCCTATTTAAAATACACAATTAGTGACTTCCTTATCATGTTAAATCAAGATGAGCAGTTAGGTTTGAAGGCTCAGCATCAAAGATAGCAGTTACTGTTTTGTGTTCACTGTTCTGCTGGGCATATATTTTCATGGATATTTCAACTGTTGTCTCTTTCTAAGTAACTTTGAGATCTTGCCCATCCATATATTGGTGAAGAGTGGCCAAGCAAATTGCAATACATGTTCTTAAGATTAGTGCCTCAGACCAGTTCCTTGTCTGTTGGGATGTGTTCCTTTTTATGCATTGAGCAACAGATGCTGATACATGGAACAGTCTCTGGTATTCTGTTTGTAGCACACATGCAGGAAGAAATCCACATTCCTTGGATGCTTTCTTTTCCCTTAGCAGGACCTGGAGAATTGCTACCTGTAAATCTGCAGCAGAGAATCCACTGATAATATTATGTATTTCCACATTCCACCCCTCTTTCCAGTCACCAGATGGGCTGTAAAGAACAAAGAGTTGAAGATTTAAGAGTAAATGTGCATAATCTCTGTGTCTTTTTGGAAGTATTCAGAAAGACTAATTTAGGGTATCATCTTTGTGAGTGTTGTTAAAATCTTGCTTACATCCGCATAGAACTCTTTAAAAATGGCAGATGGGAAAGTCTGTGCAGTAGAGGTTCACTGATAGCTATCTTATTTTAATTTTCCAAATGGAAATTATTAAAAATAAGAATAACTACTGGCACACTTCATGTGCTGTAACTAAACTCCATAATGGTGTAGTATCTGCTTTTTTTGTCAGACTGATCGTTATAGTGTCTATAGCACTACTGAATCATGCAACTAGGCCACTAAAGAAGTATTACTCTCTATAATATATGTCTTTTTAATCTAAGAATTTATTTCTGAACCCTAGTAAAGAGATGCTTGTAATGTAAGACTCGTGAAAAAATGGCCAATTCAGTTAGGTTGTTCTTTTCTTTGCTAATCTTATCTTAAAGAAAAAATTACTTAAGAAAGCTTGACAAACTGGAATTGAAATTAATTGACTGCTTTTATTGTGCTAATACATTAAATGGCAGATCAGCCTACACAGATCTCCCCCTTCTTTTTTGAGAACTCCAGGTCTCAGGCAAATGTTCTGTTAATAATGCTGTGCTGCTCATATGCAAACTTGTTGTTTCAAGGTGACATTTGTAATCAGCCATGAGATGCAAAAGAGATAGCATCAATTTATTCTCTTTCTAAATACAAAATAAAGTCACTTGAGTTAGTTTAATGGTTCAGGCTGGAACTTACAATGTTGTGAGTTTAATTTTTTGAACTCTTAGAGGGAAATATCGTTGAGGTGGAAAGACCTAGTAAAAAATACTTAAAGGAAAAAGAAGAATGATTTACTGATGAAAGAATTACTCCAAACTAACTCTCAAGTGTTTGGCAGGTATTTCTATGTACTCTATTTTTCAGTCAGTAGTGCTGTATCCTGTTACTTTCAATGTGACAATAATTTGTCCTTCTTTTTAAGCCTTTACAAAGACATATTTCTGTTGCATTATAAGCTCTTCTGCCTCGTTCCTAGGGAAGAGAGGAAAGATCCCTTGTCTGCCCTAGCAAGAGAATATGGAGGATCCAAGAGAAATGCCTTGCTGAAGTGGTGCCAGAAGAAAACAGAGGGCTATCAGGTAACTGCAGAGCTGGCTAACGCCGCGTTCCTGTAGCTGCAAGGCAGTGGAGCCTGCCCACGGCACAACCCAGGCTGCTCCACACCTGACTGCATAGATTGAGTGGCCCTGGCATGTACTGTACTCTCCCCTTGGAACGTGTGCTCCAAGTCCTGCCCAAACACCAACAGCTCCTCAGTCACTTTGCTCCACACAGTATCAGCTTTTTCTTAAGGGGGCAGCCGCCCTCCCATTGAGGCACTTGAAACAGCCTTTCACAGGTTGCACTTTTGAAACTGTAGCTGAAACTTTTTCAACTTAAGTTTTAAATTAATGTTTCCCAAATGCAGCTAGAGTACCACTTGTCAGATTTCAGAGATTTTTTTTTTAATAGGTAATTAGCATAGGGGGTTTTTTTTGATCTTTGAATGCACTCTTATTTAGCCTCTATTTAGGGACAGTTTGTTTTGTGAAGGTGGCATTGTCTTGCATTTTGAACTTGGCTTTCCACTGTGGTTGCAGACTTTTTATTTTTTTTTCACTTGGTCCAAATGTTATCAGAAGCCAAAAGAACTAACAAGATAACTGTCCAGAGTTCTCCTGATTACATTATTTTTTCAAAAGAATAGTGGCTTCAGCAAACTAAACCAGGATGTTAATAGTCTGACCATGATGTATTTGTTTGGTTAACTTGTATTGAAAGTGTTTGGAGTTCCCAACACAATCCTCAGTTTAAGAACTTTACTCTTTCCACGACTTGAGACTCACAATGCAGGAGGAAGTGGAGAGCCGCATAACAGGATGATCGCCCATCCATAGGAAAAGTCCTCCTGCAGTACAATGGACAGGCTGTGATATAAGCCCTCCCCCTCTTCCTGTGGCACATCTGGTACTAAACTGTGCTATTTCTGAGGATAAGCAGCTTTGTGGAAGGAGCCTTTCTCCTTCCCCACATTTTAAAAAAGGCAGGATGTTATAATTCTTTATAAATCCTCTAACTAAGTGCAAAAATATTTTCCCATATTGTCTTGAAATGAAAGATGAATTTGACAGCTTCGTTAATCTGGTTGGGAAAAGTGATTAGAAATTCTTCCAAACTTTTCATTCTGTAGTGGTGTGCACATGCAAGAATATGTTTCTGATTCTACAGATTGCTGCTTATAATTCCTTGAGTTTTATAAACACTGGTAGAAGGATAAGTTTTGAGACTTTTTGTACTTGCTTCAAAACCTGCAGTATGGTACTGAGAAAGTACAGAACATCTGCAGAGCCAATGCAATGCCTTCATTGAAACTGTAAGATAGTATCAGTAGGTTATATTGAGATAGTTCTTGGAGAAGAATGTCTTTTGCTTTAGGCACACTAATTTTTCATTTCTGTGTTGTACAGAGTTTGATTATTTTCACCATTCCCTGAAATTCAATTCTGGTTGAACACCGTGTTGGTGGTGGTGTAATGTTTTAAGCATACCCAGCACTGTATTCATTGTGAACAGTGCTTATCCAGCTTTCTGACATCTCAATGTTATCAATACCAGATAAGGATCTTTTTCTTTTTTTGTTTTCAATGACTCTTTGCTTAATTTTAATTTTATTTTAAAACTATGTGTATTCAAAACTCACAAACAGTAAACAAGCATCAGAGTAATGGATGTCTCCCTTCCTCATTCAGTCCTGCTTAAGGTACTCAGCTCTTCTTCCTTCCCTGTCACCCAGATATGGACAGGATACCCTCTTACCTTCAGCTCTTCCTAGTGTCTCACACTCTGCCACAGTTCCCTTTTATCCCCAGCATTTCCTATCTATTAGAACTTCCACTTTTCTTCTATACCACTGTTGCTTTTGTTTGGTTTAGCAGCTGGGTGAGAGCCAGCACATGCTTTTCTGAGCTGCAGGTACAAGCTGGCTGCCCAGCCCTTCTCTGTCTCTGAGCTGCTGCAGGAGCCTCACAGAACAGGAATCCTAAATATCCCAGTCTTTTCCTCTTAGGTATAGCAACAGCAGTAGGTCACTTTCTATCTGGTCACCAATTTCTACCCAGTTACCGATTTAGCCGATGTTAGCTGTAAATATTGCAGGCTGAAGGAAAGATACTTGCAAATTGAGTCTGTAACTCAATTTGAGTTCTAAAATGACCTCGAAGAGTTTAACCATCATTTGGAAACAAGGAAAAGGAAGTATTAGAAGCCTTTTTTTTTAGAATAATTATTTTGTTAATTTTGTCCTATTCATATTAAACTACAGTAAAACTCAGCCCTGTAAGCCAGTGTTTTTCAAGTATGTCTTTGCCAGCATAGAAAAATGTGTTTACTTCTTCATCCATTGCCAACAATAATCACTTTTTGGTCTTGTTTCTCCCTCTCACCTGGAGGTGATGTCTCTCAGCTGTAGGTTTTTATGCATAAATGCACGTAAGATGATTTCAGCTGTTGGTGTTTCACAGGGAAGATGGAACCATGCACTTTGAGTTAAAGCTCCATTTCTAACAGACCGTGTTTGCTCTTGGCATTGTTTTGCCTTTCATCCCTGGGATTATATTTTGCACTGGATAGTGGAGAACAGCTGATTTATGGTTTATACATGGACAAATAAATAGTAGTCACACAAGTAGCCAGATGCAGATCTTAATTTCTAAAATTTTGTCGAAGGTGTACAGAGCTATAGGTGAGCTGCCAGTGGCTCAGCATGTTAAACACCAGGAATGGTGGAGTTGGTTTGGTGGTTTGTCCTTATTAAGGACAGCAGGGTAGGATTGAAAGTTTTTGTCTTCAAAGACCAGCTGTATTCTTTAGCTGCTTCTTATTCCATGTGTTGAAAATACTAAAGAAGAAAAAAAAACAAAAAACCACACCAAAGTCTGCCCTTTTTCAAAGAGAGAAGGGTTTTTTTATTCACAAGATACTTGTGGAGAATACAGCCCTACAGAATCGCCTGGTACGGCTAGTATGCTTTTTGTCTGCTCAAGTAAAATGGAAGAAAAATAACTCCAGCTCTCCTATGCCTTCTAGAAAATTGCTTTCAAGCTTTTGATTAAAAGTCTTAAGTACTTATTTCTGCTTTAGAAGCTTGAAATTCTGTGAATGCTAAATAATTCAAATATGATAGTGTGGTGAAGCTCTTAATTTCAGTCCATTACAGTGGAATAAACCCTGTTTAAAAAAAGTATAAATTACTTCATTGTACACTTTTCTTGATTTATTCAAGCAAATTTGGAAGGGAATGAATAAATAGTGGCCTTGAAGTATAGTTGTTAATATTTAACAGTGTTCCAAATGTTTTTCAAGAGTATCTGAATAAAAAAATTAGGTTGATACAGCCAGTGAAAATAAGAGAAATTGTTACTGATGTAAAAAGGTGTATGATTTCATCTCTTACTGCATTGTAGCTTTTAATGTGCTGTTGTTTGCAAGCAGAATTTCTCTCTTTGAAGCTTAGGTCTGTTGAATGGTGATCTGCAGAAGGTCAGTGCAGAACTAGCAGAGGCAGGTTCTGTATTAACTCCCATGTAGAGCCTGTTCAGTCTCGACAGTATTGCACTCACTAAGTTACTGAGCTTCATTCTATTCCAGGCTGAACAGATCTCTAAGCCATGAAAGAGGAGAGCTGCTCTCTTAAGATAAGCATTTAAATAAAGGAGGAGCAAATCACCTCTAGTTTTCTAGGATATGACACTGCTTCAGAATACAGGGGCAAGTGCTGCATTTTTCAGAGAAGAGAATCCTCCTGCCTCCTAAAATACGTGCAGTGTCATAAAACAGTCATAAATTCCAGATATCTTCAAAGCATAAAGTAATCCCATCCAGCTGTTATGGAGCATTTACCCTGGCTGGAACACAGCTACTTTCATTTTGAGTACACAGCTAATAAAAGTCCCAAAAAGGATGTGAGCATGCATGTTTCATGTTAAAAGAGGACCAATAAACAGGATACACACATCCTTACCCATTCTTATCTCCAGCAGTATTTCAATTTATTTTCCATTTTTGTCAGCATTCTAAGAGATAATTCACTTCCAGAAGTCTGACACCAAAAAAGCAATTGTCACAAGGTAGCAACAAGAATAGACTAAATTTTTTTTAAACTTTCTTTAAGCTTTCCACAATTCCTAAGTACAGATAGACTTAGTGTAGCCTTGTAGTACCTGTCCTCTGTTTCATGCAATGCTGCTTTCTGGTGGAAAGACCACCTAATTTTTACCTCCTGTACAGATCAAAGCTACATGTCTTACAAAAAATTTAATGCTATGCTCAATGCACCTTGAAATCAAGCAATGCTCTCATTTGTGCTTGAGCAGTAAGTGTAGAATAACAAACCTAGAAGTAAAAGATGGTTCAGATTGTTTTTTTTAAAACATGTTCTTGCTAACACTAAGCTAGGTCATACTCTGCTCAAAGTATTGTGTTAATTTTAAAAACGCACAAGAAAAGGACACTACTGTGCTTATGTAAGCCTGTGTTCAAATACTGACTCCAGGGTGTGCATTCTGTGCTGTTTGGTTGATTCATCAAACTAGTCAGGATGCCAAAACACTTCTCTCCTTGGTTTAAGCTGATGCTTTAGCCAAAAATTGTTGAGTTAGGGAAGGACATGCTTCCTTCTTGTGTTTCGATTGGATTCTGATACAAAAGAAATGTCAACTTGTTAGACTTACTTATGACAAAATTTATAATAAATTATAAAGCTGGCTGTACCTCTAAGTGTTTCAGACATTAATGTCTGAAGCTATTACTGGATTTTGTGAGAACGACTGCTTCTTTTATGGTTCTTCTTTGTGCCCACACTGAAAAATAACGTGTTTGGTATGGAAAGAAACAGTCAACGTTTAAGGGTTTTGATGGCCTATATTTGCCGTTTACTGCCTTTCCAGAAGCTGGGGTTGAAGAGGCAGTAGTTGGAACTGCTCCTAAGTCTATTCCAAAAATACTTTAACGTTCTCACCTACTGCCAGAAGTAGATAGCCACAGCTTTATTCCGTGATTTGAGAGTCAGTGAATCTTGATTTGATAGAGCATGGATAGCAGTTATTTCGTAGTTTACCTTTGTAATCTTTTTTTAATGGATACTCTTTTCTTTTGTGTGTGTATGTTTCTTTGAAAGCTTTTAAAAGCATTTTATTAGTAATTTTCTGCCATGTGAAGAAGCCTGCCAAGGTCTGTACACTTAAACTTCGAATCTTGTTTTAAGGCTTTAATATATTATAGCATAGAATCGTATTAATGGGTTTGCTTTCTCAAGCCACTTATTTAATTAACTAATACAACAGAGACATAGGCACATGTTTTTATTTTCTTCGTGTCCTGACTCTTTTGAGAGCCAAACCAAGTTTGGATATGGGAATCTCTCCTCCTTGTGCGGAACAAGGGATGGAGAAATAGCTTCTGTGCAGGATGCTCCTCTGCTTGACTTCTGATATCCATAGTTCAGGGAGACTGAAGACTGCTATGGATATGTCTGAAGAGGTGGTTAAAATAACTTTGTTTGTAGTTTGTAACTACAAGTTTAAAACCGTGTTTTCTATAGTTGGCTTTTTGATGTTTGTCATGTTTTTTAGCTGTGGAAGTTTTCTGCGGGGATAAAAAAATGTAATGAATAACTGGGTTATAGTAGTTAATATCTGTTTCTTGCTTTTTTAAAAAAAAGCTATTTTCGCTGACTGTAGGTCTCCTGTTAATTTAAGATTATTGCAAAAAGCAATAGGAGACAATTTTAAAATTAACAGTACACTGGTTAAAACCACTTTAAAATGGTGAATTTTAGAAAAGTCATAGGTTTGCAGAGATGTTAGACTGATGGTATGCAGAGCCCAGTTAAGCAGTATAGAATGTTTCGTGGGGAATACAGGTTTTGGTCTTTTTTTCTATGTGAGTGCAAGGGAATATTCATTTTGTGATGACTGCTCCTACTCTGCAGTTTCCAGTTTAACAGGGGCTTGAGTCATGCTTGAAATGTTTCTTGGTTGTGGATCTACCAGGTTGTTCTATTGCCATTTATTTTTCACTTTATATTTTTATGTTCTGTCTCCAGTAAGGTCTTACAAATTTTTAAATCTGTTGTTTATTTCTGTGTCTTCCACAGATCTTTTTATGACAATGGTCTGTTGCTTAACTTTTGTTAGGATTGCCTTTTCAAAAAAACATCTATCCCAAATACTAGACGTGACTTCACTCCCATCCTATGTATTAAACATTAATAGACAAGGGCTAATAACCCCCCTTCTAGTTCACCTATCTCTGGCAAAACTTATTCCTCTTTTGACAATTTATCTGAAAGTATGTCCCTCAGTTGCTTTAATACTTTGTGGTCTGAAATGTCTTGAAGAATAATTCTAGATTAGATTCCAGCAGAATTCTCTTAATAGAGCCAATTACTTAATGAAAGCAGTAACAAAGAAGAAATTATGTCAGAGATTTTAGCTGATGTTCTGTTTACCATCAATTCTTTGAGAAATAAGAGCTTAATGCAAGATTGATTTCATTATACTTACCAAGCTTTTTCAAAAAAACCACAAGTAGTTAAAAGCATTTAGGAAATAAAATTTGCTGTATTTAAATGTGCCAGTTATGTGCTCAAAGCCCTACACGAAAAATTAAATTTTCAGTTTAAATGACGATCTGTCCCATTTCTAGATTTGTTTTTTACTGTCTGACCAATATTATACTTCTTTTAGTCTGAGAGGTAATAATAATTCATAATGCTTAGAGCAATTGGAAACAGAAACCAGTCCCTTTTAATTGTTTCCTTCCGTTGTATTTAATTCAGCTTCTCTGGATACATTAAAATTCTTGGATGATGGGTTTGTTTTCTGCTTGTTGTCTTAATAATAAAAGCTGGACCCTACAAGATGATTTAGAAAAACAGGGTATTCTGAGTTTGGGTTTTTTCTGAGAACCAACCAAACTTGTAGGTGCACTTTAAGTGGCCCTTTTTTCCCAATGCTTATACTCAAAATTCAGCATTCTATGGATACTTACCAATAGTTAAAGTGAAATTTTTAGTTTATACAATCGTAATGTTTAAGGAAAGATGACTTTTGCTTGCTGTAATTTCATTTACCATTTTCAGCACAACTTCATCCTGGTTTTCTTGCTCCCACGTTTAGGTGAGGGAATACACTTACAGAACTATGAAAAATGTCTCTAGATTTTGGAAGTGAGCACTTCTGGTCTTTAAATCACGTGAAGACTTTTCAGTCCCAGTTACTCTATAGGTCTGTTTTCTAGGGCATCCAGACTGTTTTCATACCTTGCAATTCCTTTATAATATATCCTGGGCACAAGATTCCTTCTTCATCCACAGGGTCAAGCCTCAGGTGTAGGTTCTCATGGTCTCATTCACATCACTGCAGCATCCTCTTTTCTCATTTTGGTGAATGGATTCCTGCTGCAAAGATCCCTCTTTAGCTCATTGCTGTAACTCTGTTGCTTTGTTTGCCTCTCCTTTCTCTGTGCTCCCTCCTTTCCAGCATGAGCTGCTGTTCTCACTTTGAAGGCTGTGTATCCTCCCATCCCTCTTTCATTACCAAGATCTCAGCTGTGCTTCAGGGATGCTGGGGTTTAGGCTCAAACTCTTTAATTTTCAAATAAATGTTGCTGGGCTTCCTCTGAAAAGGATGGAGCAACCTGGGAGAGAAAAAAAGGCATTGTGAGCTCTGTGAGACAAGGTGCTATCAAACTTCGTTTTATTTGTACAGCATCTAGTGACTGACTTTAATGGATTCCTGGTCTATGGTAAAGAGAGTATATTCTGCAATAATACCAATTCAAGAGGTCCTTGTTGAAGCTGTATCCACCATTAAGTCACTAGATTGGAAACTGGTGTGTTAAAAACTTAATCAGATTCAGCAACGCTTCAGCATTGCTCCTTACTTTATTAAGAAACATCACATCTATCCTTGCAGTACTGAGACTTAAGAGTTTCCTAATATTCTTCAGTAGCTTCAACTAGTACAGGTGCTTTTCTATAGTTTGTCTCGATGCATGCAGGAAAGTCTGAGCAGGGCTGTGCTGAACTTAACTGTGGCAATGCCAGTGTACATCTTTCTCCTCCCCTTCCCATATCACTTGGCCATCTCAGGGAAGGAGGGAGAGTATTTCAGCCAAGGGGTGAAAACCAGGATTGAGCTTATTCTCCCTCAATGGATTGTATAGCAAAGCAAAAATGATCATTCACACCTGATTTTTATAGCCAGCTTGCCACACATGATGGTGACAAGAAAAAGCCCCTCTCCCTACCTTTATCCACCTTACTGACACAGATGTGAGCTGAGGCCTTGCTGGTTACAGGGTAGGGGGAAAGAACTTCTCAAAAAGTAACTTCTGTAAATGGACACAAGTAGGAATATATTGGCTTTAACAATATGACATTTTTCCTTTTTTTCCTGAAAACCTCATACCGTGTGTTGCATATGTTTCCCTAGTTTAAGTAACATTGAGAAAGTTTTAACCAAGCATTAATTTAAATCCAATTTCCTGTCTCTCTTGAGGAGAAAAGAGAGAGCTTTCCTTTTTTTTTCTTTCTTTTTTTTTTTTCTTTTTTTTGGCTTTTAAATTTTCCCACCCCTGTGGCTGGAGGAAGCTGTGTGAAGAGCATGTTCCCACAGACTGGGGGTCTCCAGCGCTGCCGTTTCCGTGTGCAGGCAGGAGCGGCTGCGGCCGCTGCCCCGGGCACTGTGAGCCCCAGCACGTACACTGACATCAGAGCCTGGGCCTGCACTGGGGGCACTTGGGATGAAAAGTGCTAAAGCTGAGCAGGAAATGGAGATTTCCCTCACATTCTTCTAGAAATTGCCTGTAGTTTTGTTTTTTTCCTCTGTTGGAGGAGAATGCGGTTGTTGTCCATTTGAAGTCCAAAGCATTGGTTGGACAAGAAGTATGAGTGCCTTTGTTCCCAGCTGGCCTGGCACAGGAGCACCACCTCTGGGTGGAGTTTTCTGCATTAGGAATGACAAGTTTTAGTGTCTTGTCAAAGACAGGTGATGATGATGATGGTTAAATTGCTGTCAGGTGAAAGGTTGGCTCGTGTGATTGTCATTCTGCACTTCTGTGATTGGAGGTTTTAGTTGCTGCTATGTTAAAACTTTGAAAACCAACTAGGGGAGCTGGTTACCTTCTGCTTGAGCCCAGTTAAGTGAGTTAGATATTAAAGCATATTTATATTCTCCAAGAAGGGCTAAAAGATATGTGATACATTGTTGTTGCTGGTTGTTTTCTAATTAAAGTTTAAACTGACTGCTATCCACTTAGCCTCTCTTAACATTGTTCGACTGCCAACAGCCAAATATACAGTCATTTAAAAGGTCACTGAGGCATCTTGTTCATAACTCTTTTGGACTGCGCTGACTCTATGATAATTTATACAGTCTCAGGAGATGCATTTACCAGTGCCACTGAGTTTCCTACGGGAACTGAAAGATTAAGAGTGCAAGACAGCAGTTTTCAATATCAGTTTCAATCCCAAAATTTTCCTGCTACTGTCAGGGGAACATCTGCTGGAACACCTTTATTTCCAAATGAAAGTTAACTTTTGTTTGTGATCTTGTTCGCATCAGTTTCTGTAGAGAAATTATTTGTTTTGGAGAGAAAATACTTGTCCTCATCATTTAGAAATTTTGTCTGGATATGAATGGAGTAGAAGCAGAAAAGTAGAATGAACATTAACAGAGATACAAGCACATTGTCTGGTTAGGGATTTGGGATACACATATTTAACTTTTTTGCTTTTCTATCTTGGGGTGTGCAGTTGCACCAAATCTTTTCTCTTACCCTTTCTAGCACAACATTTTGTAGCTTTTAACACATACTCAGACACACACACATTTTGCACTTTTTTTTGAGGGAAGGCTTAATATTACCTGAAATTTAAAAAAAACCCCTGACTTTCTTATCACTGTATTTTTTGTTGCACTCTGTAGCAGTGTGGTTCTTACCACAGAACTTTGGTATTGGACTGTTCACTTTCTCTGCCAATTTCTTCAAAGGTATTAAAGTATTGATGGAGTGGTAGCATCTAATACTTGTTAGATTGTGATTTTAATGTTGCTTATATTTTTTTCCCTTGGAGAATATTGACATCACGAACTTCAGCAGCAGCTGGAATGATGGCCTGGCTTTCTGTGCAGTTCTCCACACTTACCTCCCAGCCCATATTCCCTATCAAGAACTGAACAGCCAGGACAAGGTAAGACATTAAAAATCCCATTCCCAGGACCTCAAGACTTTAATTAATATGAGTTAATAAAGAAGAATGAACTAATCTGAGTTCTAAAAACCCCAGTGTTACTGGGATTTCCAAACTGAAACACTTCAAACTACTTCACTGCTATTCTTACAGCCTCTTAATGTTATGAAATCATTGGGTTAAGTGGAACAGATATACAAAATAAAGTAAAACCCAGAAGTTCATAAATTTAAGTTTGAGAAATTTTATTTAACCTGAACAGTTGGGACGTTTTCATTTTGTGTTTTGGAAGCAGGGAGTGTTTAAGCTTCTAGATTTTAATCCATCTCGTTTGTATCTTGTTGTGTTTTGTTCATCTCTTTGAATATCACAAGGATGTTATTTCATCCTGCTTTCTCATGCTGATAAGTGACTGTGATACTTCTTTGTAAGTGATGGGAATCAAACAAAGGTAAACTAGAAGATGCCGAGTCTGCGGTGTCATCTCTGTGACTTCTGGTCTGCTACAGTTCCTAACTGCTGGTGTATTAGCCTGAGATGTACAATTATTGATAATACATCCTAAAAAGATAAGATTATTTCATTAACACATTAAGAGATTTTTTATTTATGCTTTTTAAAGAATAAATAATCTATTTAATATTTTATAACTGAGTCGTTCTTCACTGACAATATTATTCAGCATTATCTTCTGAGTGATTAATAAAAATTTTTCATAAATTTTTGGATATTGGGACATGTTCATTCTTATGGCTCTTTTTAAATTATTGTAGTCAAATTATAGACTCTGTTTGAAGCAGAAGTAGTGGCATTACTATGAATATTCTTAACACCATTTTATGTTTGAAATAGTATTTCCTTGTTTTCTAACATGTGTTTATATCTCATGCAGAGAAGAAATTTCACTTTGGCTTTTCAGGCAGCAGAAAGTGTTGGCATCAAATCTACTCTGGTAAGATTTAAATGCATATCGAATAAATTACGACCCATTTATAAAAATCAAAATTATTCTATTTTGTACTTTTGAAAGATTTGGATGTTTGTACTTAAAAATAGCAGCAAATGAGCCCAGCTAGAGGTTTTTGCACTAAACAATGACTGCAATACAGACCTGTTAAGGTCTAAAAGGAAGGTTCACCAACACTCATATCTCAATATCGAAAGAAATATTAATAAAGGCAATGGATTTGTTTGAGAATAACTTGAGAAATAGTTATGGGATACAATTGTCAAGAACAGATTAAATCTCTCCTGTCTCTGACCGACTTTAAAATTGTTTGGGATTTTTGGAACTCTGGATCTACAAATCAAGCAATGTAATTTGTTCCTTTCCTCAGTGTAGTATGAGATTTGCCTCTTAGGTTTAGACTTTTAATTTGTCATCATTGCAAATAGTTGTAAGGTTTTCTTTCAATGACTGTTTACAATAAGCTGTCTTATCCAAATTTTAGAGTAAAATAATTAGTTTTCAGTAGTACAGTATTTACTAGAAAAGGAATATTTCTGAAGGTGTGGAATTTGGAGTATCCCAAACCCTTGTGAAGGATCACAAAAACTCAGCTGAAATTGCCACTGTCAGAAATGATACTTAAGCGATACTTCTGCAACCTAAATTCTAACAAAGCTGCCGTAGTTAGTAACTAATAATACAACAGTCAGACCATTTTAAAAATAACACTTTCCTTGATCCTTATCAGTGCTTTTACCCCCCAGCATTGTGTTTGCTGACAATGGCAGTGCAACTCCTGGGCTTTCGTACTTTGACTTTGGCAGTGATTTGAAATGTGGAAGTTTCTTAGCAAGTGCTGATGTAAGAATGAGATCGTGGAAAATAACTGCAGTAATTCTTGCATAATTCAGCTTTAGTCTAAATGGTTACTGTCTGTCTTTCCTTTTTGTGATGTACTTAATTACAGATACTCTAAACAGGCAAATTGAATGGAATAAAATCTTCTGAGTGCAAATTGTATCCATCTGAAGAAGTTAGCATCTATTTACATACCTACATACATAGTGTGTGTGATGTGTATGTTTGTGGATTTTTTTCTCATCCGTATTACATGAGTAGAGGGTGAAGAAGGATGTGAAAATTCCTGGATATAAATAGGAGTGGAATGCAAGTAGAGGTTATTAATTGTCTGAAGAAGGTGTTCAGCTAAAGAATCCCACAACTTTCTCTTTTTTGAGTTCTGGAGATTCCTGCACCCAAAGCTTACAAATAGAGCCTTACAGGAAACAAGAATTACTAGAAACTACATCACTCTGGTTTGCTTTGTACATGTGCTGAGGAGAGTAGATGGGATTCAATTATTTATTGATGCTTAACCTGATGGGAGTTTTGAACTTTAATTAATATCTGGGCCTTGATTCCATGGCTCACAGTTCCTGGGTGGGTTGTCTTGATTTGCAAGGCTGGTGCAGGGGTATGTGAACACTAAAGTCTGACTGTTATAGCAGCTGTGCCCAGTGGGGGACAGCTTGAGCATGCACAGCATCAGACGTTTCGATCTTAATTCAACAAAATAACTACCTACAGATATGGTATTAATTGCATTTTGTAAGTAATACCAAGATACATGGAAGGAAACAGAGCTTTCTTCATCAGTGCTTTAAATTGTGGAAACTTGACAGATTTACCATTCCCAGGAATCTGTGAAAACACTGCCACATTGCTCTCAGGGTTATCATTCCTGATTTTGACCAATCTGTTTTCTGTGACAGGACATCAATGAAATGGTGCGAACTGAGCGTCCAGACTGGCAGAATGTCATGCTGTATGTTACAGCAATTTACAAATACTTTGAAACCTGAACCCTAATCATTCGACAGATCCATGGGATACAACCAACATGAGCTACCAGATGGAAATCTTACTGAAATGCTAATCCCCATTTCACTGAAAACTGGCAACACTTGAGTCCCCTCAAACTTCAGTGACACTATCCTGGATTGACTCAGATTGCTTCAGCTTCTAAGCTTGGAAACAACTGTTCAAAAGCAAGAACTTGTTGCCACAGTGCTTGGAATAACCCAAGTTATTAAGCTATTCAGATTAATTATGTAGCCTAAAGAGTCTGAACTACTTATGTGTTGCCTTTCCGGTCAGACTTCCTGAAACTTTCTTTCCTGGGAGAGTGAGATGAATGCTTCCTCTAGCATATAGGAGACTGAATGTACAGATAAAGCTTTGAGAAGGAAAAGGATAACATGGCATCATATTACTGAACTTTCTGTAGCACCCTGATACCAGATTCTGAATATTCTACCCACAGCATATGGCAGCCCAATAGAGTAGAGTTCTTACTGGTAACTTAGTTACTGCCTATGCAGCTATTTTTCATCCTTTAAAATGTGCACAATATTCTAGGAAAACAAGCTTTTATTCCATAATGACAAATTGGGGGGAAAAGTGCTCTTGATACCTCGAAAAATCTGGCACAGAAGAAGTCTTCATTCTAGAGCTTCATTATAAGCCTACCTCTGTCACAGTGATGTGGCTTTCATCTTTATCTTATGGATTGTAAAGACTAGTACATGCAGCTCCTGGCTTTCAGGGTACACTATTCTTCAAGGAATCTGTGCAAACTCCCTGTGCTTCCATTATAAGAGAAATGAATCAATAATCAACCCTTGTATGGCTTGTTCTTTCCTCTCTTCCTCCTTTGCCTTTGCAGCACGCGCAGCTACCCTGGGCTTTCCTCTACAGCAATACGAGCACACGTCGTGGATATCTGTGGTAGAAGTTTGGAACTGGGACAGCATTTCCTCTGCAGAGAAGATATTTTCAATAAGATATAATAATGAAGTAGTTTGTCTCAAAATCCAGCTTTGCCATGTTTTCTGTGTGTTTTTCGTTGGTCTTGCACATCCTCATCTGAGTGACAGAAGGTGAGATGTTCTCTGAGAAGGACTATGGAGGAACTGATGTAATGTGTGTACACCCAGTAGTCTCAAATATTGCGTGGAAATGACTCACTGTCACAAGGAAGGAATTGAGAAACTTTAGTCTGCTCAACTTCTTTTTTTCCTAAAATGTACCTGAATTCATTTAGCAGCTCTTGGGCAAAAGAGTTTAAGTGCCTTAGCGATCATTGAGTTGATACGTCCTGGCACTTCAGGGCCTGGTGTGGAATGTTAATGGCTCCCAACGATTTCATAGCTCCATTTGTCATAAGCTGTTTGTTGTAATCTTGTTTGTCAAATCGAGGGGAGACTTCACTTTGTCATTGCTTCTGCCTCTTGCTTTTCTGAACACTTATCAGCAGTTCAGCCACTGAACATCTCATTAATATTAAGCAGAAGCCGACTCGAGCAGTGAGTTCTGTAACAGCTGCTATTTATAAGCACAGGCTCTTTCAGCGCAGTAACCCTGTTGTAAAGAAAATAAATCTGTTCCTATGGTGCTCTTATGACTGACTGTTAAGGACAGTTTGAATGTCATAGATGTTAACCCAGTGAATGCAACTGTGCTTGGCATCTGTGAAACTTCTTCATGGTATAAAAGCACAGATTTAACTCAAAGTATTGCCAAATCCAAAACCCATCATCTGAAGAACATAGCCCATGAGAAGAGTAATAATTCAGCATGTCTCTAGCATTGTATAAGAATACACACACTGATATGTGCCTGTGAGAATTATGGAACTTTGCAAAATAACTACTTAACCCATGCTGAGGGCCTTTGGAGAAGTTTTCAGAGCAGTGGTGTTCTCAAATGTTCTTACAGCTCTTTAGCACTAGAAGTAGATACCCTCAGATTTTTAATTGGTGCATTTGAAGAGCCAACATAATCTAAAGACAATTGTTGCAAGAGAGGTTTCAAGTGAAAAATCTTCATTAATAGATTTTAATAAAAGACTGAAATACATTTTCCTCTCCTGTATATTTCTTCAAAAGAAATTTTTACTTCATTTATTAAGTTTCAATAAGAATAGTCTTATTGGAAATACACATTACTGCTGTCTTGCATTGCATCTCCTACTACTAAATTCCAGATTTTGCCAATTAGTGTTTAAAAAACTCATCTATTTATCCTCTGAACAGATATCGTTATCTATGATTGTCTTATTTCTTGCCTTAGATTTAAAAAAAGAATATTTTTCTAATGAGAAGGATAGCATTTCTTGGTCTAAATTCACTCATGACCTGTTTTGGTGAGGTAATCTGAGCTTTGAGCTGATTTTTTTTTTTCTGTCCAATGGTCAACTTCGTTTACCTGGAGTGTTGTACTTGTCCTTAACTGCAATAACACTGATAGCGTAACCACTTGTCAAAGGAGAAATCACCTTTGCAGATACTTTCTGTTAAAAAGATGAGCTGCTGGTCTTCAGAAAGGAAGAGAGAAAAGCTAGCCGTAATTAGAAAATTGATCTTGTTCTGGATTTTGGAGCTCTGTAAACTTCTTGGTATGATCTGTCTGATAAACCTGTGTGAATTCAGCCCAGGAATACTGGGCTTCATGAAGAGTTTTTTGTGTACTGATGTATCTGAGCCTTTTCATATGAGGTGCTGCACAGCTGGTGAGTGGAAGGAATGAAGCAATGAAAGCTCTAAAGCAAACATAATGCCCTGCTGCACTCTACAACATGTTTTTTCTGGAGGTTCAAACCACATTCAGTTGCTCAAGAGGAAAAATAGCTGTAGCCCTTCTGGATGTGGAAGATACTGTTGTGTTTGGTTCCTGCTCATGGTTGATCCTGAAACAGTCTGTTTTTTTGTTCATGTGAAGTGCAAGCTTATCCTGATTTACTTTTCTTTTAGTCTAGAAAATTTTTCTGAATGTACTGAAAATATTTTATCATCCATTGATATTTTACTATGTGCCTTGCAAATGCCTGTGCTGTAGAATATCAGGGTTACTCATGGCCAGCTGTAGGGCTGGGGTGGGCAACAAAATGGAGCTGTTGGACATCCTGATGCAGGTACAGCTATGTTTTCCTCTGGATCCTGTGTATGGAACCACTTCCATGGGTGTTACACTTGATTTGGTTTTCAGTTGGTTTTGTTTAATCCAGTTTGATTTGGTTGTCTATTTAAATAGAAATACTAATTTAGTATCTCCAGTGTGAATCTCTGGCCCTCACAAAAGACCTCTTATTCCCATGCCTCTGAAAAACTGAGTGAAATTTTCCCTTTTAAATTTGTGTTTGTGGATAGGTTATCCAGAATATAGTACATAATTACAATATATTCTCATTTAAAGGTAGATTTTTGTCTGTTTTGTGTAAAATATATTCTTCAAGTTACACGTAATGTTTCTGATAATTTTTTGTCTCAAATTTTATAAAATATTTCTGCCATTTATGTTTTTCTCCAAAGTCCCTCATCATGTCTTAGGAGGCCTGTTATTTGCCAGAGCTAAATGAACTCTACTTTAACCTATTGGTGTTAACTCATATTAATGTCCCTGGCAGCAGTCGTATTCTGGTGTTACGTGCATGAGGATAAATAAATGGGACCCTTGCTGTAAGGGTGCAGTGCAGTGGTTTAACCTGCTGAGGATCTGCCTTGTGAATTGTGCAGCTGTGGCGTTGGAGTCTCATTTCTGTTACTGATCTCAGTGTTAAGTTCTTAGCAATTTTTTCAGTTTCAACACTTCAGACATTTGGATTCTTCTGCATCACTAAAAAATTGCTTTCACTCAATTCTATTTCTGTACAGATTTGGCCCAGGGCATAATTTATATTCCAGCCTAGTTTTAACCAAGATTATTTGGGAAGTTGGAGATTTGGAGAACTTGTGGGAGTTTTTCTGTGTCCTGCCTGTGCCTGATTTGGGAACACTGCCTGGTGTTCAGGTGGTGTGTGACAGCACCTCCCAGAGCTGCCCCGGGCTGGCCGAGGCGATGCATGGGCTGAAGTTACACCTTTAAACTGTGTTCATGTGACTCTTGTGATGACTTTACTTCTTGTTTGCCTCTTGTAACTAACACAGTCACAAGCAGGAGCTATTAAGGGCCAACATTTTTCTGGGAAGGAATCCAGTTGTACACCTTTATACTATTTTTTGCCTATTGTGGGTTATGCTAAGGTGGCCTAGAAAGAGGACCTTAAAATAGTCATGTTCATGTATGGACTGAGTTAACTGTATAGTTTGTTTGTGGTCCTTCCCTTGACTTGGTAAATATTTATTTCTGTTTTATTTTTATGTTCTGCCAAGCTCTATTTCTGCAGTTCCTTTCTTTCAATTACCATTAATGCATGCCTTTCTTTAAGCTAGCTCAGTGATATTAACCAGTTTGGGAAATTATTTGGTGAGAAGTGCTATGAAAGTGTCTTTGTCATCCATGAGTGCTGGAGATGCCATTGTGCTTTCCCAAGTTAGTGTGTGTTGGTTGGCAAAACACAGACAATACATTTAATTGTCCCTATTTAGAAAGGTATCTTTAACAGTGTTTCTGTTTTCACAGGAGAGTGGCTGGGTGGGTTTTAAATTACTGTGTAGCTTGCTGTGTCCTTCCTTCACCTAAGTTTCTTCTGTTATATTCCCTGATTTCGGAATCAGTGTTGTACCATCTATAATTATCAAACCCAAGATGTTAAACATCTGGAAAATGCAGCAAGTATGCTTTTGATAATTAATGCTAAATAACTGAAAAGGTTGAAGTTTGTACAGTTCTGATTTCTGTTAATTGATACGAATGTCTTTTTTTCCTTACATTTTTGCTACACTTGCCAGTTGTTTGGATGCAACACCCCTGAACTCAGTTTGACAAAGCCACTGGCCTAATCTCCTCGAGTTAATTAATTCTGTGATATTAGAATTATTTCCTCACACTTAAACTTTAGTAAAACCTATGAATACTAGATGATTCCCTTCCAACTGACATTAACTCTTCCTTGGAATATTCCTTACCCATAGGCCACTGTCTGCCTCAGAGTTGCACAGAAAGTTCCCATCAGTTCTAGCAGGACTTGGGGATGCAGAGCAGTAGGGTAAACTCTTGGCAGAATATTACAGCAGCCTGATGCAATTAAGCTGGTTTAATTTTAATCCCCTATTTTCAGGGGTTTTCAGTTTAGGCAAAATCAGTTACTGACAGCTGAAATGTGGCCTGTCAGTTCTCCACTGGGAAGTATGCTTCTGCTTAATAATATTTTTATGAGATTGTATTTATGGAAATGGAAAGAAAAATGTCATAAAGCTAGTTTTGTTGCACTTTTCTAAGGCTTTTGTATTTTGCATAGTTCTAGAATATGAGGAAGTTGCTTGGGGAAGTCAAGGCTTAAAACCTGCTCTGCCCCAGCACAGCAATGTATTCTGTGCATTTTCACCCTAGTGATATATGTATTATTTTAATTGCATATAACTGGTGTATTTATATGGTAGTGAGGGAGCCCAGTGGACGTTTCCTGCTGCAGAGGAGCCGTTGGCAGTCCTGGTTCCACAGTTCGTGAACTGACCCGTTCTGACTGTAGACTGCACTTGCAATAATGGAATAGTCCATTTTTTATTCTGAACTCTTTCAACAAATAGGAAGAAAGGGGCTCTTCTGTTTTTTGTTTTTGTTTTGTTTTTTTGTTCCATTGTTGAAATATCTCTGGAGGCTTTTAATGGCTTCCAATTATTGCATATGTTCAGTTAGGATGGTTACTCAGAATCAGTTCATCTAAGAGGGCACAAATACATGTAACATACTCCAGTAATTAATCCTTGTAACTTACAACATTTCAGTTTGTTAGAAACTTTTGATTTTATGTGTATTGTAAGGTTAATTTGTCTGTCTTTAAGTAGCACTTTTATATATATCTGAAGGGGTTTTTTTGAACAGAAATTGTTTTTTCTGTATATTATCTAATAGGAGGAAAGTATAACACTACTAAACAAGGTATAGGCTAGTTTGCCTCCAGACTGTAAGTTCACTTTAGGTCAGTAATGATCAAGAGTTGTTCAGTGTATCTTAAATAAATCAGTGATTCCATTTAATATTGGACAGCTCTCCCGATCAAAACCAGAAGGGCATTAACTGGTACCCTCCAGCTCTTGGATGAGGGTACTTCCAGTTCAGGTGTGAGGCAGAATTGACACAAGTGTGAAGCATTTTGGACTTTGTGAAAGAACAGAATTTTGTTGATGTCTCAGTCTGACTTCACAGCACTATATTGGATAAGGACTAACCTTGTTTGAGATGACACTGCAGCCAGTAATAATATCTCCTAAATAGCTAATTTAAAGCTCACTTCCCATGGCCTTTAAAGATGAGGTAAAAAACAGTGATTCTAAAAGCTCTTCTCATCCATGCAGCTTTTCTGATTTGTATTGGTTTTACTCTTCCTTGAAACACAAGCGTTGTATGTCAGTGTATGGGTTTAGTAATTCTTCTAGACAAGTACTTTGCTTTTTTTCCAGAACCCTTTTGAATAGTTTACACACATCTTACATAGAGAGAGGCTTTGCATAGATGTATAGATGTACATATATACACGTGTGTGTATATATATGTACTCCTGCAGGTTCTGAATAAAGTGGAATGTGTTTCAAGAAGTGCTTGTGTCTTGAATACTTAGGCTGGTGTATTAGTGTATATATTTAAATGGTAAAGAGGAAAAAACATATTGTTTGCTTCTGGTTAGAGCTGAGAAATACAGGTTTGAGGAAAATTTGGATGAATGTTCCAATTGTATTTCACCCTGTTTCTGGTTTGAAAGGCACAAGTTGTTAAACATTGGAACTTAAAAAGTCAGCAAGCCTTTATTAAGCTAAACCTTTTGGAGGACCCAATATACTTTCAGTTTGCAAGGACCACTAAATATCTGGGCATTTACTTTCTCCATGATGTATTCTGTATGAGTATTTAGTATGTATGCCTTCAATTTGCTAATGTTGCCATGTTTTCTTCTTAATTATTCATGAAATAAAGATTGCAAATAGCAGAACGTGTGTTTACGTTTTCTTGAGTGAAGCCACTACAAAAGGGACTATTTTAATGCTATTTCTGGCACCGTGTTTTTTCAGGAGTGTTGCAGGAAGCAGTTGTGGAGGTTCATCCGCTGTGGATGAGGAGTGTGTGCAAAGGGCTTCTGTGCACATAACCTCAGGATTTTTTTGGAAGTCGTGTCTCTCTTGGGATACCAACAGACTTTGCAGTATCTACCCGCAAAGGGTTTTAAGTGATAAGCCAGTGAATGCTCCAGATAAGAGGGACATGTTTAAAGCATCTGCTTTGCCTGTATTGTCCTAGAGAAGGAAATTGCAGAGAATATGTGCATTTTAGGCAACTTCTGTAATACATTGCAGGATTAGAATTACTTAAATGTTACTTAACCCAACACCCAAGTAAGGCAATTGTGTGCTCACTCCCTCAGTCTCTAAAGGAGTTGGTCTGGAGAGGGATTGGGGATTTAATCTCTAGAACAGTGCAGACTATTTAAAGCAGATGCCTAAAAATAAAATTTCCAGGTGAAAATAAAGATTAGAACACCTTAAATCAGGTTTGATCTCAGTCATCCTGGATGGTAACTGTTTTCAGGTGCTGGTTTGGAGGTTTAATTTCAACTGCTCTAGAATAAATTGGATCCAGAAGTTTGAATTAAGCTTCTAATTATTGTAAATATTGTTCTGAAATGCACTGGTTAGTTATAGGTATTTCAATTCTTTTTTTTTTTTTTTTTTTTTGAGATTTTGTGTGGTGTTTTCTGGCTGTTCAGCAATCCAGAAAAGTGTTTGTCTCAGTAATGTTGTTCTGCACGAAAATGTCTTGTTTTTCCTTTCTTGAGGTGAAATACTCTCCCTGAGAGCTCCCTGCAGTCCTTCCTGCCATGTCCGGTGGTGCTGGAAGTGCCGTGGTTTAGGAACATGCCTGGTTCAAGAAAACTCCTTTTAGTTCTCAGAATGGATTTATATCCTGTTTTTAAGCATGGATCTTCAGTTTTCATACTTCTTGTGCAAATAAATGTTTCAGAAGTGTAGTGTAGTAGACTTGTACACAGTCAGAGAATAGATGTTTTTCTTTTCTGTAGCAAGTGCATGGCAGCACTGTGGAAGGGACTTGTCCACCTGCAATGGGCAGCTGGAGGGCAGGACATGGGCCAGGCCAGAGGGGTGCTAAAACTGCAGTGTTTGCACAATATCTGTAGAGCTGCAACTTTTCTTTCCCATATCCACTGAAATAATATTCCCTCACCAAAGTATTTTTTGTGGATTGCCTTCCAAGCTGTCACTAGAGAATTTTGTTAAAAATGTGAAACTACCTCCATAAAAGTGTCTTAAGYTGAATATAAGCAAATTGGTTCATTAATTTTGAAGGTCTTGCTGTAATGAAAAGCTATATGGAATAGTAAAATAAAAATCTCAGAAGCCAAAGCAATTTTATATTCCATTGTATTAAATCACAAAAGCTAACATTAGAGTCATGGTTGTTCTGTGTTAAATTCTGTGGAGGAACTAGGTTAGCAATACAGAACTTCCTGCCAAAACTGTCGTAAAGGGTTTCACAATTGCTTTGAACAACAGAAGAGACTTGGATTATATCATATATGTTGCTGTGTGTAGTTCTACAAAGGGCATAGACCAGAAGGGCTGAGGAAGATGTGTGTTCTTACCACACAAAATTTTTTTAAAACAGAGATACTAACATATCATTAAAAGTTAACTCCTTTCTGAAGTTCACTTATTCACTGGGAACTTATTAACAGCCAGCAGCTACTAGTAGGACTTAGAAAACAAAAAGGGAACTGACTTCTGTGCCCTTCACACTGTTCACCCTCTCTCAGCTCCCTCAGCTGAGGCTTTGCCTGTGTTATTTTTCAGCACTATGTTTCCTTGGTCCCAGCATTTGTGTTCTCATATCTCAAACTGGTGTGTTTTCTTTTTCATCCTCAGTACTAAAGGTTAAGTGAATTCTTCAAATTTGCTCAGAAAGTTGTGATGACATTGAGGAAGCTCCAGTACCTTGAATGGAGAAGTTGGTTAATTAGTGTCTCTCTTCCTGGCACCTCAAGATTAGAAGAGCATTTATGTCTAATTAAATATTTTTATTAGCTTCATTTCTATTAGAACGGTTGATTTGAAACTTCTCCCATGCAAGTCTTTGTTTAGAAAAAAAATTTGTCTATGAATTTTTAAAAAAWTAGATGAGAGACTGATGCCATCAATTCTAATCCAAATTAAGGTTTTTATTAGTTTTTGTCTGCTATTGCTCTCTATATCAGCATGGTTTAACCCTGTTTGTAGAAGTGAGTTTCTGTAAATGAAATGCCCTATTGGAAAAATATGATGTCAATTTTTCTTAAATGTTCTTTGTCCTTCAGGATTTTCAGTTCTTTGGAACCTTCCTAATCTAACTATGAAAATAGGGTAGGACACAGTAGTGTCTTATCACAGTGTTTTTGCTCCGAGACATTTGTATGGATTCTATAGTGTGGGGCAATATTTGTGCTTCTCTCCAATGCTGTGCATAGCTCACTCCCTTGTTTATGTCCTTTTCTTAAACCGTTTTAGGCTCTTTCCTCACGCCAGAAGCCTAAAAGTTAAGCTCTTAAAAATGAAAGAAACTTGAGAAGGAGACATAACAGTCTGGAGACAACTTCACTGAGCTGYTGACAATATAATATTTTTCAAAAATAAATACCCCACTGAAATGCCACTGTGTTGAGTTAAGGCTGTGTCTCTGTGGGGCCACACTTGGAGTCCATGGGCTGCACAGGGGCACAGCCTGTGCTGGGCATAGCCAGGGCTGTCTCTGGAAAATCACAGCTTTGCATTTTCAGCTTTGCAGTTCAGGAGCTGCACAAAATCTCCCCCCTGAAACAGCTGCTCTAACAAATAAGTACAGCTGGACTTYGGCACAGAAGAAACATAAAGAGAAGGTTTGGTGCCATTTTCCTCTTGGCCAGAGGTGCAGCTGGCACTGGAATGGGGTGCTAAAACACGAGCTTAACTTCATAAACCTCTGCAGTTGTGTCATTTTGCACCATTTCCAGCACATGCTATTCCCTAGCAGGCAGTGGTGGGGAGCAGGGTCAGCAGCTACTTTTTGTCTCCAATTTGTGTTGTGACAAAACTGGATTATACGCAATGCGTATTTTGTCAAGTTAAATAAGGGTTGCCCTCTCATTGCTCCTCAGAATAAAATGAGAATAGTTCAAGTGAAGAAGAATCAACTGACTTCTGCTGGGCCTTGCAACTCCAACAGTTCATTTATTGTGTAAAGGTAAGTTATATTTTAGCTGTTGCTCTGCAGCTCCCACATGATGATTCATGCTACCAGTTTTTCTTCTATTAATAGTTTACAGAGAGTGCTTAAATTTAGATTGAATTCCATCTCATAGTCTGTCATGCTGAATAGCATTGAGAGAAATAAAGCCTCAGTCTGTTTGGGCAGTGCCTTTTACGGAGAATAGTCATGAAATTACTGAAAATCCTTCCCTTGTTCCTGACCCAAGGAATGCTGCAAATGGCAGCATTCAAACTGTGTTGGGGATATGTTTTGCATTTTCCTGTGAGGACAAATCTTACCTTGACTTCAGCTTCTTTTCCTTAAGCCTTTGGTAAAAGTTGAACTCCTCCTACGCTGGAATTGAGCAGTTTGTGCGAAGGCTTTGGTCTTTGACATGGGAGTGTCCTTCATTATGATTTTGGCTATGGGCATTTCAGCAAAATTTTGCATGTGTAACTTTGTGAAAGGAAACACTCCTCAGAAAATCTAGCTTTCTCAATGTTGATTTTAAAAATGCTATCAAATATTTAATGTTGGACAATGTGAGCGAAATAATCGCATATCTACAAACACACAGGTTTTTTTTTAAATATTTATATATCTGTCTTTAATGTTAAAGGATTTGCTGGTGTTTCCAAAGGACCTCGAGTAACTGTGCCCTCATCCCTTCTCTTAGACTAACACAGGTGTCTTTCMTTGCTTTTAAGGAGATGCAGGCAGTATTTGTGGGAATGGGATTACATACAAGTCAGAACACACCATTTTAAATGTCCTGTTTAACAACATTGAACACATAAGTTAATGCAATACTCAGTTTGATGCTTCTTTGCAAAATATGCATTTCTTAAATGTAATTTTGCACATATCAGATAATTCAACCTGGTTAGAAAGAAAAGTTTCACAACAGAGAAGAGCCTCAAAACTGATAAAACATTAATTTATTTGTAAAGACAGAAATAATTTTTCTATTTAAAACAACATTAATTCTTCCAGATTCTGTTCTAGGCAAACTGATCATTTCCAGTCTTCCAGATGGAAGCCTCAGTACCTGGGTATGGTTTTCTGCTTCCCAGGGTGGCAGGCTGGGTTTGGTTATTATCATTATGAGTCTGTTCTGTGTTTTAGGGGCATCACTGACGTGCCCAAGGTGTCACCCGTGCAGTGTCAGCAAAGAGAAGGGTGAGTTTCACAATAGGTCTCAAGAATGAGGTTTTTATTTACTTTGCTCTCACCTTTCTGAAGGAAGCGTTTCAAGGGTTGTTCTACACAGGCTTTCTGGAGTTCAGTGCTTGAGCTCAGTTGCTAAGTCTGAGAAGCGCAAATACTCTTATCACTACTTTTCAGCTGCCCAAAATTCAGGAGTTTGTCTTGTTCAGTTAGTGTTTCTGTAGCTTTGCTTTCCAGGAATGAGAAAGCCCGTCTTGGCTTTACACAGGAAAATCAGAAAATTTAATTTCTGTCCTTGCAGTCATGGGCTCCTTTCAGCTCAGAGCCAGCTCTGAATGTGTGGCAGTTCCTTCCCATGGCTGCGGAGGCTGCTGGAAGCTGTTTGTTTCCAGGTGGTTTCAGCCCATCTGTTCATGTTGTCCCTTCTCAGAGCATGCCTGGCCGCAGCAGTTGTATTAATGCTGGTTTATTCTCCAGAGTGACCAAGGAAAGGGARGTTGCACTCTCTGGTGCTGCCACCCCTGCGTATATTATAAAAAGAAAGGAAAAATATAAAAGCCGATTGTATTCCTTACTGYCAGTTTACTGTCATTGTTGGCCCCTGGTAAGAGAGGGCATAAGTAGAAATATCTACAGGTAAGGACAATGCACATGGAATTTACACAAGAATTATGATCTGATACTTGACAGGGACAATGGCATAAAACCAATAGAGAACCAATTAATTTCTTAGCTCAAAAGAAAGATAACAGATCTATTCAGATCTTATTATAGTAATGGAAGTTATCCTATCCAACTGCTGAATAGGACATAAAACAGCAGCTGCTCATTATAAACACAGTTACTTGTGCAGAAGTGAGAAATGAGCATGCAGAAGTCATAGAGGCCAGAGAGAGTCTGGCTCAGTTGCTCTGAGGTGTTAATACTGATTTTTAACATCTTKAATCACTGCAGAATTCCCAGCTGCACAGAGGAAATTGATAGTTGACAACGGGAATCTGATATGTCATCCAAAGTGGAATGGCCAGTGAGGGAAKGAACCAGTGGTTTGGGTCTTCTGGTAGTGGTATCAGAATGCTTTTACGGGGAAAAAAAGGAGTTTCCAAGAAACATTAGAAGCTGGTCAGGGAGCCATGAAAATTCTTGGACATTTGCTTTGGGTCTTCTATGACTTGCTGATTTAAAAGAAAATCGACATAGTCTACATCAAATAAAACTAGTTAGCTGCAAAAAATCAGAGTTACAACTGGGACAAGAAACGCCCAATGAAGCATTTCTCAGATCCTTCAAAGGTGTGGTGATCAATATCTGTGACTCAGGAAACTTGTAAGATGAGGTATTGAGGATGGAATGGGAGTGGAGGGGATGGGACAGTTGGAAGAAACCAGCCTGACAGTTCAATGAAGGGAGGTTACTGCAACATCTTTGGGTTTAATGTATCCAGGAACGAAATCATATTTAGAAACTCTATCCCTGCTCCTTAAAAGTGTTTCGATTTCCAGCTTTCATTGATTTCAGTGGGAGAGAGTTATTTGGATGGCTTTGAGGATCTGGGCCAAATAGAGAGGCAGTCTCTACAATACAGGAAACASTGCTCTGGAAAGGAGCAACACTGAGCAGACACAGCAGAGCCTGGCAGGCAGCTGATTGTGACTTGCCCCTCTAGTTCAAAAACAATTGCACAGCATAAAATTTCGTGGAGTATCAGCCAGGAGTGGGAAAATACTACCTCTTGTGCACAGCAAACTTGAGGCCATTACATGAACAGTGTCCCATTCCTAGTGTCAGCATTTTTCAAAAAGCTCTGGTAAACATCATGTAGGCAGGTGGCGTTTCTAAATCTATCATTTATGCAGCATGTTTTGATGAGGCTCCTAAATTTCTCATAATCTCCCACTTTTGCTTTTTCTCATGACTTGTCTAGTCAGTATATGTGTTCCTTAAAATCATTACATGTTACTGTGTGGTAAATTACTCCAGCCTTTTCTGTAACTTCCTGGGAAAAAATGACTTTTTTTTTCTCCCCAGAGGATTCCCATTGTGTTTGGAGCAGCCTTGACTCCACTCTGTAGTTCCCAGCTGCATGGCTGAGACAGCCAATGAACCCAGGAACCCCAGCCTGCCTTCCTGACTGGGGTAAGAGTGGAGGGGAAGACAGCTCAGGTGCCAGGTGCTGCTGCCAGTGCTGAATTTTTAATGCTTAAATGCTCATAGATTTTGAGGTTGGTGCTGAAGAGGCTGGTGCCAGTTCTGCTACTTCTTTCCTACAGTGTTGTTAMACCAAAAAAAATGTAAAGCATCGTTCATGCTCTTGCTGCTGGGGAAGGCAGGGTAAGCCAATGCTGTGGGTCAATGATGTGGGAATGCTTCTGGCCAAGGTGCCACGAGCAAAGCCTCTATGGAGTGGGAAATCCTAGGATGAAAATTCTCTGCACAGCACAAGCGCCCAAGTTGTGGCAGTCCCCTGCACAGAGGGGCCTGGGCTGGCTGTCACTGAGATGGATCAGTCTGTCATACACTGGGACCTGCCATGGCGTTGGTGGGAAGTGTGGAGTCACGCTGGTGGTTTTTCCTGTTTGTAATATCCACCCAATAGGAACATGTAGATTATTTACTTGCTAAGATGTAAACTTGAAAAGTAGAAATTAAAATACTTAGAAGATATCGACAAAAACCAGTGGGATCAAATTCTTGAGAGGTTCTCACTCTGCTTCAATATTGCTGCGAGATGAGCCATGGCTGTCCCCAAGTCCGCTCCTTCGRAGGAGCAGGAGCTGGCTGGGGACCAGTGCAGCCCAGGGGCACCGCGGGCAGGAAATGTGCTGTGCGCTGGGATCCACAACCACGTGCCCGCTGGGAATGTGAAACTGCTGTCAAATAGTCAGTATCTCTACAGAGAGCTCTTAAATACTTCCCGAGTAGTAACGCGCAGGGGTTCCTTTCCGTGGGGAATAATGGCAGTTGGGCAGAGAAGAGAAGGAAGTGAAGTTTCTGTGTATGTGCAGACTGACCCGGTGTCCCCTGCAGCACTGCACGGTGCCACTATAGCCRAGTGTGGTACAGCTGCAGGCTTCGACTCGCTGGGTGGGTTTTCCAGCCTGGAAAAGAGTACATGCTTAAAATACTGTAGTGAGAAAGCCCTCCTCTCTTCCCCTCTGCCCTCTCCCCTTTTCCCTCTCCCGTCTCCTTTTCCCTTCCCCTTTTCCTCTCCTCTCCTTCCTTTCCTCCTTTCATTGTATGCAGATCCAGCCCAGTCAAAGCCCGCTTCTGTCACTTGCAGGTCCCTCACGACAAGCGAGGACTCTCAAGTGCCCTCCCTCCTCCAGCCACGCTGCGGGGATGCTGCTCCGGGCTGTCCATGCTGGCTCCGAGCCCCGCGGGGCCGGGGCGCCGCCGGCCGCCAGGTGAAGCTGCGGGGCTGCCGGGCGCCCATCCCGCCGGGACCGGGACCGGGAGCGGGAACGGGTCCGGGATCGGGGACGGCCGTGCCCGTCCCGTTCCCGGTCCCGCCGCCGCGCCCGCCCCGCGCCGCCCGCGCCGCCCTGCAGGGGGAGCCGCGGGAGCCGCGTCYTGCGGCGGAGGCGGGAGCGGAGCGGGGCAGCGCCGGCACCGACACACGGCTCCGGGCGCGGCCGGAGCGGAGCGGCGCCCCGAGGGCAGGTGGGTGATGTCGGCGGGCCCGCGGGGAGGGGCGGCGGGGGCCCGGGGCGCAGCTCCCGGGGCGGAGCGGGACCTCCCGGCCGGGGCGGGCTGCGGGGCTCGTCCCGCCGGAGCATCCCGAGCGCGGCGGTCTCCGGAGCGGGGAGCCGCGCTGCGCGGCTCGGTTTCCCTCGCGGCGTCCGCGGCAGCCCCGGTCCCTCTCCTGCCCATCCCGCGAATTTGAAAAGTGGCCGCCCGCTGCCCTCTCGGTGCTGCCGAGCCCCCAGCACCGAGATGGGGCGGTTTTGCTTGCCACCGCTTTCTCCTGCCCCGGCTTGGATGGTGTTTCCCCCGTGGAGCCGGTGCTTCTCACTCCGTGCTGATTTCCAACTGTCAGTCCCTCGACTCAGTCCCTCGACACACTCCCGCAGCTCCAAGATGTTTGCTCCAGAGATCTTCCCTCAAACATCAGGTGCTGGACTTTGCCTCCCTGCACCCAGTCCTTCTCCAGTCCTTCAGCTGATATTTGTGCTTAATCATAAAATATTGATTCCACAGGAGTACCTCTCATCCTGTAAACTTCTCTGTAGTGCTTTCAAAGGAGATTTCTACGCACTTCACAGGCGTGTTAAGGGAAAAAGGGCAGGGACTGAGTAGACGGCTTCAAACCTGTGCGGTCTTAGCCCATTCCTTGCCCCCAAAGCCCCAACTCTGCCTTATCTCTGCCGCGTGGCTGAAAGTTTCTCAGCGGAGTCTCCAGAGTCCCTTCCGCTGTACTCGGGAGCTCTCAACCTTGGTACCCCGCGAGTGTGCCCCCAGAGCTGCCACTCACAGAGGGGCCTGCTACCCCTGTGCTGGGGGAGCAGGCAGATGAAGGACAGGGAACCAGGCTGCACGGTATTGGGTGTCTCCAGAGCTGTTGGGAGGATGTGGATGAAGGCTTTAGCTCTGGCGCACAGGGCTCTGGAGCCCTGCGGGGTGACCTGCCCTCACGGAGTGCCTGAGGCAGCAGGTGCCTTCCCGTTCCCGCTGTGTCAGGGCTGGTGTGTGGTGCTCTCACAGAGGATGCTCCTGGGAGGAGATTTTCTGCATGGTCGTTTGTGTGGTTTAAGAGTCACAGTTGCTTTGCTGCTCTTTTATGCCCTGGTGCAGTGTGAGTTTGGGGGTCTGGAGTGCAGGAGGCTGCAGGCTTTGCTGTAGCCTGACAGTAGGAAAAGTGGTTGAGCACCCTCTTCAAAACTGCCTGGGGCAGTGAGCCCACAGAGGGACAGGAAGGGTTAACTTAAAGAGAACAGCGTGACTCACTTGGTAAATAGTTAATAGAATTGCCATAACTACTTAAAATTATTTTCCTAAGCAGATGGCCAACTATTAGATAACTCAATCTTTGGATGTCTTTGTTTTCAGGTTTCTTATCAGGCTTGCAAGTCTCAGACACGTGTAACTCAAGAACTAGAGTAATTGATAAATTTGTTCTTCTGCATGAGAGAAACTAACAGAGAGAGAAAGCATGGTCAGCCCCTGCTGTTAGAGACACCCCCGGAGCATATTGCCCAAGTGAAGTAGAAAAAGATTAGATAAAGTGACCAGCAGGGATGTGAGAAATATTTCAATTAAATTAGATCTGTGGAGGAAATACTTTATTTCGAATCTCAATAAAAACATCAATATAAACGTAATCACATATCACAAAAACCTGTGGAAATGAAATCCTGTCTAATGTGGTAAATGGATTAAATTCTGAATTAACCAGGAAAGCTGTGAACCTCTGAATTTGTAGAGAAAACAAGTGGGTACAAACTGCAAACCTGTATGTGTGTACATAAAATAAAAATGACCTATTCCAAGGTGTGAAAAAAAAAAAAGGCAAGCAGGTCTCCTTTTTAATGCTGGCCATGTGGTACGTTTGTAATTTTCACACGTACATAATCTGTGTCTCTCTCTATATATTTTTGTACATAAAAAATAGACTCAGCATCACCCTGGACCAGGTCAAGGTTTGTTGGCCCAGTAACGATGTTTTTAGCCTCTGTCCTTCTGTCAGTGGGTGCAAAAAGCACTAAAGGTCTGAGCTGGAAAGYCTCCTGCCAGGTCTCCCATGTTTGCATTTCTGTTTTTGCTGATATTTTAATAGGATGTTTCCATAAGGGCTGCTGGTGCTATTGTGTTTGGATATAATCAACTTTTGAAAGCTGTTCATCGTTTCTGTTTAATCTTCAATAATGGATTCCATGTAGAGCCATGTGGTTAAACCCTCTTAAGAACTACAGGGAAAAGCGCAGCCCAGCAGAAGGTTTGGAGGAACTGCTTTGACTCTTCACTCTTCCTTTCAGTCCTGTCTCTTGTAAGGGTCTGGTCCTCCTTTGGGTTTGAGCCTGGCTGCTTTTCCATCTTGTGTGGAGGGAAAGCCCTCCCCCTTTACCAYTTCCTTTCTGCCTGTCTGGCTGATGGCTGTATGATTTCTTGTTCTATACAGGATGTTTAAGGTTTCGCAGATTTCCCACCATTTTCACTATGCTTTAGTTCTTCACTTTGGTTTGACATTTCCACCCACATGAGATGGGACAAGGCACAGTGTGGGGAAGGCCTCTGAGGTCTGCACAGCTGTGAGTGAGGTGTTTTCCAACCAAAGGCTGGTATGAACATCTCTCTTGGTGTCCTGCAAAGTTTGTCCTTGTCTTCAGCTTGAACAGATTCCAGCTCTGCTTGTTCATTTCCTCATCTGATCTGGATCATGATTAACTCCCAAGGTTGTTCTTTATTGTGTAATTTCCATCTGAAAATGGAGATGGGCTATTAAACCTTTGGTTTTTGTTCTACTCTAGAGTAAAAACCAGGAAAGAGATCTTGAGCTGTGTGTCAAGGAATCAAGGAAGTTTCTCACAAGCCAATGGAGGGTTATTCCCTTTCATCAGGATCTGGTATTTAGGGCCAGGAGGTTTGGTTGCTTCATGGACCATCTTCAGGTTTTGCATCAGTGCACCTGAACAGCCTTGGTGAAGGTACCTGAACACAACAGCACCAGTTCCTTGCCTCTATGCTCATTTTAAAAATGCAGAGAGAGCTGCATACTTAATGAGATGCTTTTGTAACTGAATACTGAGGGTTGGTCAGTCAGGGGTAAGAACTGGCAACATTCTGCCGTGGGAGGGCAGGAGGGTCTGGGCAGATGCACAGGAGATGATTTAACCTCTGAAGGCTTCAGTTCCCTCTGCAGAGTTGGAAGATGCCTCTCCCTTCACAAAGGTTGCATCTGTATCAGGAATAATTATTGGTTGTATTGCACTTTTTTTCTGCAGTAAATCTCTGTAGATCAGAATGGACAGATAGCACATGCAATTCTCAATTATGGAAAATATCCTCAGGAGGCACTTGGAGGTCATCTAATCCAGGCCTTTGTCCAAAGGCAGGATCAGCTATGTATTTGCCATTCCTGACATCTCTTTCTCCATCCTGCTCCTAAAGACCTGCAGTGGAGGCTCCTTACTTTCCTGGCATGCAGGAAACACGCTGATGTCCATCTTAAACCTCCTGTGCTTTAACTCATTCTTCATCCTGACCGCGGTGGGCAACCCACAGACAATCAGCAAAGAGTATTTCAAAGCACTTTGGCAAGGGCAGGTACTTGGTAAATGTGAGTGAGTAAGGGTGTAATCTCTTTCACTCCTCAGCCTGGGTCCTGGGGCTCTTGCTGATGGTTTGGGGTTTTTATTTTTATTTTTTGAAAAGTTACACATTTCAAGCCCAAATAAAGTAGTTTTATAACCACTACAAATGCAGCTGTGGAAGGCAGGGTTTGAAAAGAAATGACAGCTACAAGACAAATTGTRTTTATCTTAGATGGTAAGTCAGGGGTTGCATGCAGTAGGTTTATCACTATCTGACAGGTAACAAGATAAAGTCCAGGTGTTACACAGGGATGTGGAAAGACCTGAAACAGGAATAAAGAATACTTTACAAAGCATTTTTAGGGAACATTTGCAAACAATGCATCTGAGACAATGGAGAAGTTAGCAGGGAAGGGAAACTTCTTGCAGGGATGGTTTGAGCCAGGGACAGGGGGAGGGAAAGGCATGCAGGGGATGAGGGAATCTTCCTGTCCGTCTTTGATACAAGGAGAGGAAAGGGGGGTTTTCCTGGAGCTTTGGAGACGTGACGGGTGACATGCTGGGCTCCTGTCTGTGTGTTGATTAGCATTTGTGATTGCTCTCAGTTCCAGGGGGGAAGGCACTCCGACATTCTAGTCCTTGCAGATTGGGGCTGTTTTATCTGCCGGCAGGCTGAGATACGGCATTCCCTGTCTCCCTGTGCCCAGTGTTTGTCGCTCCGAGCGACAAGGGCCCTTGTTCAGCACCTCCCCGGGGGGCTTGGCTGGTGGAGCCTCTGGAAGCCGAGCCTGAGCCGGGGGGTCACGTCTGAGCATCCCCCCGGGCAGCCCCCCCACCCGTCCGGGGCAGGAACGGGGCTGAACGAGCAAAGTGCAATCTTAGTGCATCCCTTTGAGAATGGTGAGGTTTGCAGTTTTCCCTGTTAGAAGTTTCTTTCCTCATTTAGTATTTAGACCTCAGAGTCTCCTCTGTTTTTCTCCTGGTTTTGCTTTGTTGGAGATGTTTTGGTTTGGGTTTGCACTATTGTGTTCTCCTCTTGTTTCCCCTTTCTCCCCCACCCTTTTATTTTTTCTTACTAGGGCAGCAGAATGGTTTCTGCTCTCTCTGCCTGTTCTGTAATATTGGCCTCTTACCCAAATCCCCCTTCTTGTACTGGGAAAGTCCTTACAAACTGCCCCATCACTTTGGTTCTTGAGTTTTCCCCCACAGAACAGGACTGTCAGATCCTGGTATGAATCAGCTGTTGAGCTTAAGGAGTTAAGGGAAGTAGATTGTTAAATATATTCTGTGATGATAACAACTTTGGTTTTAGTATGAGACCCATATACTTGGGCACAGAGTGGGATTTTCCATGGGAAACATTCCCCAGGATAAAAGACAACTGAGAGGTATGCGGCTTTTTAATAAAATCTTCAGAAGAGAGACACGTGATTGAAATTGATTTGAATAATTACTGTTTCCACATACGTCCAATCCACAGGTCAGTGCCCRGGTTCAATGGGACGGTGGAAAATCACATCAGACTGATCTGCGCTGGCACCAGCACCATTGCAGCTTCTGGAGCATGTGTGGGGAAGGTTCTGCAGCCTGGATTTTGGCAAAAAAATTACTTGTGCTAATGGCTATCTAGTCAGGGATAGTCTGGGACTGTTTCTGATAGTCCCAAAACTCAGGACTCTCTAGCTGAACCTTTTAAAACTGAGGCACTTAAGTTTGTCAAACACCTAAAAAACATTAATGTTTTCTTTTGTGTCATCCTGTGTCTTATGAAATGTTGATCCAAACTCTGTTTGACCATTATGATTCATTTAGGGTTTTTTTTTAACTTTTCTGCCCTGTTCCTAAAGGGAAATCTTCTTTTTCCTCCATGTACTTACTGTACAGCCCAGCTGTATGATTAGAGCAGGCAAGAGATGGACACAGTCCACTTGGGAGACACCATCCCAAAGTCTTGAGGGTATCTGTTCTGAGCACCTCCCTGGGATCCATCTCTGCTTGACTAACATCTCTTGTGTTTGGAGTCAAATGGCACAGTCCCTAAGGAATTTTCCTTGGGGGGTCTTTTTGGTTTATCCTTGTTTGGCAAGGTGTGAGGATTGTGGTTGTCATGCATTTGAGAAATGATTGCAGATTTCTTTACAGCTGGAGCTTTTTTTTATGATGTCTTGTGCAGAAACTGTAAAATAATTTAGGTTTTCATAGGACAGAAGGGCCACTTCCCAAGGGCGGTGGAGATGTCTCTGCTGTAGCGGGGTCCTGGCTGTTGCTCTCCTGGTCTTTCTGGGCAAGAACAGCAGCTCATGAACAGCCAACAAATGCAGTAAAATGTTTTCTGAAGTGATTTATGAATAGCTGCTGGTTGTCCGGTGTGATGGTTTGGTGTAGAAGGAGAGAACCCTCTGGTGAGAAGTGTCATTTCCCCAGCAGTTGTGTGCTCTGCTCCCCAGCCCAGCAGCGTCTCTGGCCGGAGCCGTCGGAGCAGGAAGCGTGAGAGGTACCAGGCTGCCACCGGAGCCGATGTGCTCTGACCTCAGCACAAGGGCTTAGGAAATGAAGAAAGGGCTTAAGAGTCTAGCTAAACACTGACACTCTGGGATCAGTAACAGTGACATTGGAGAGTTCTTAAAAATCGGATTATCATCAAGGACATGGGGGAAAGAAAAAAGTCCCTTTGAATACCTCTAGAAGAGCTTGTATTGGTGTGGCTGGCTGTGATAGTGGAAATGCAAGTCACCTCACAAGAATGACAGCAGTGTGGTGCAAGTCATGGCAAAGAGGAGAGGGAGTGACAAAGTGAGGGCATGTTGCCTCGGGGCATCATCAGAGCATCAACTCCTCCTTATCCACAGAGGGTGACAGAGTCCTGAAAATGTCTTAAATAGCTTTGAGGCTGTGACAGAAACACTGACAGCATGGTGAGGTGTGACACTGAGCAAATAAGCATTAGCAGTCAGAGAAGTAGCTTACAAAATGGAGGAGGGAAAGTTGCTGGAAACAAACTAAGGGGACAGAAAATTTGTTTTTGTAGCTTTGCCTGCTTTTGGGATGAACACTGTTGTACAATCAGGATAGGGAAGGACAGCTGGGGAATCATTTTAAGTTACATGGAGAGAGACGGAAAGAGTTACATTCCTTCTGCTGTAGAAGGATGTTGGTTGACCTGGTACTCTCCCTGCACTGGGGTGAGTTTTGTTTCACCATCAGAGTTTATGCAAACGCTCCTGGCAACCTGCAGGACAGTGCTCGAGGGAGCAGGAGCAGGGATTGCAGGGCATGGTGGAGATGACCTGTACTTAGAGAAGGCAAATAGGGTTTGGGAACAACTGGATAAAAACACAGGAAAATGAACAGATGTACCCAATTCTCAACTGCCTGTCTGGTAACTTCATATAGAAATGAGAGGCAAAGTCACATCTGGAGAGAAGTCTACTCCGTTATTTTAAAATAGACCAGAATGGATGCATTAGCAATATGATAAATATTTTCAGAGTAAATTCTTGCCTTGCCTGTGTTCCTCAGTGGGTCACCTCTTCTTGATATTCTGTTTCCTCATTTCTCTTATTTTGTCCTTGAAGGAAATGCTCCTCATGTGTGAACACAGCTGGCTGTAGTAGAGCTATTGGGAGGCAGAGTTTGCTTTTGAGCTCTTCCTTCACACAGGAAAGGAAAACTGGCTCCTTAGAGACATTGTGGATGATATTGGCAGTAGTAACTTGTTTCTGGCCATGGTACATGGTTTTAATTATGCTTTTTTACTTGTCTGTCTTATGAAAGCTTATCCAAATGCTCTACTTTTTTATTTTTAGAAATGCCACCATAGATAAATGAACATCAGCAATCCTGAATACAAATAGTTCGCTCAAAAATCCAACATATTTTGGTGACTTTTGGCAATATATCATGATGCCTGCTGCCCAGTGAGACTTTAGTGAGCACAGGGGAGTGTTTTCCCTTCTGTTTGTTTGATCTGGCTTATTTAACTGCTGGTCATTCAGCCTTACTTAGTTTTGCCCTCCCTGGCTTTTTGTGACCATTAGAATTGGAATAATTACTGTGAGGTTTTTTCCTTGCTTTTAAACATTTATAACATCCACTTAGGGAAAAAAAAGGGTCAAATGTATTCTGTTCTAATCTTCTCTTCCGCTACCACCATAAAAATTAATCCACTTCTAGCACTTGGAGGCAGGAGGCAAAGCTATAATATTGGTTTGGGATTAGCCATTCCTGTCAGCCAGCCCATCTGTGTTAGGACCTTTGCTTGTTGTCCATGGGGGTTTCACTTTTGGGTCCTTTTTGTTTTTTGATTTTTTTTTGGGGGGGGTATAACCATGAAGAGAAGAGAGACACAGGACAGGCTGGCAGGGTAATTTTGTCATGGTTTTTGTTGCTGTCACTGATGCAGCAGCCTGGGTGTCTCTGGTAACCTGCCACTCAGCCAAGACTTTACACACAGATTCACGATGCTTGTTCCTGGAGTACAGCCCCTTTTTTTGGCCTGGACTGCAGCAGGGGTGGAAATGTAAAGCAGGATTGTTGCCCCTCTTTGGTGTTTTTAAACTGACAGACAAAGTTCAGGGACAGTACAGGTCTCTGAAGAGCCATTTCTTCTACTTTTCACAAGTACATGGAGAGAAGGTTTTAAGTCTTGGAGGGCTGTTGCTTTCCAGTAAGAGGGGATTACACTAAGTTTAGCAAAGCTGAAGCTCTCATTTTACTCAGTATTTCAGGAGAATTTGCAAAGCCAATCCAGAAAGCTTGTTACCCCACTGTAGGGTTTATATTACAGCAGACTTCACTTCCCAGAGGAGACAAATTCTGTGCTTCCAAAAATCCTTGGCCGTGCATTTTTGCAGTCAGAGCATTGGTGGCTTAGCTGATATTTTGGATAAAGTCTGAAATGGTGCTCTGGGAGCATCAGACTGCCATGTGGAGGCTCTTGATAGAACAAGGATTTCCACACATCCCTGTGTTCTGCACTTGCATGAGTGTCCACGCAGGCAGGCATGTAAGGCCCTCCAAGGAAGGCTAAGGGAAAGTGCAAGTGCTCCAGGTACCTGAAAACCAAGACCATGGTGTGCTGATAATTTTGCCTGCTTTGTTTCACTTGTATCCTTTGTTAACAAAGAGCAGTCTAGAGGGAAATAGTCTATTATTAATATTTAATTTCCTCCTATTACTGTAAGCAGATGACCTAAAAGATCATTTAGCGAGCAGCCAATAATAAAGCAAATAGAGGAATCAGAAAATGTACGTCTTGGTTAGGTGGGTGATGCCTCCTTCCTCCTCTTTCCTGCCCCACCCAGGCACAACTCGTCATCCATCCATGGGAGGCGGGGGTGAGGATGCTCCCCACAGCTGTGTGTGAGCAGTCAGGGACCCAGGGAAGCTGCTCTACATGAAGTATTCATAAAATATCAAATTTCAGAAAGGAAACCCTTGAGCAACATGGAGAAGTGCTCCTGCTGCCTTCCCTATCATTCTCCCCAAAGGACACCTGTTTTCATTATGTTTTACAGCCCCAGTTGTTTTGCAAATTTGTGTACTGCCTCTGAGCACATGGCTCATTTATTGTGACTTGATCCTCTGAAGTGGTGGGGAGAGACAAGATTTCTTGGAGTCTTTGATTTAAAAGATAGGGAGATTCTCTTTGAGCTGAAGGGATTTCAAAGAAAGGATAAAAACTGACAAGCATCTCCCCCTCCAGGCTTTGGAAAGTAGGAAAGAAATTATTTGGCAGCACCGATTTTTCTGCTTATGGCCATGTGTGAATTCAAGGATTTTCCCTAAGGGAATTAGGTCATCTGCATGTGGCTGGTACCTGGGAAGGGTCATGTTGTCAAAAGGAGATGCCAGATTGCGATCTGTGGAATGAGCCTTGATGAACACCCCCCACGGCCCTGTGAGCCGCCTGCTGCCTCTCCCACCCCATCCTAGAGCAGACACGAGAAACCAACCCCTCTGGAGCCCGGGGAGGCTGCAGTCTGTCACCTACGTGCCCACAGACTGTCTTGGGTGCCCTAAGGGCYGCTGATCGTCTGGAGATTTTGCTAATATGTGCGAGGAGCTGTCAAACTGAAGTGTCACAGGCGCTGCGAGCCTGGCAGGCGGCGCAGAGGGTGCGTCTGCTCTGTACCAGCTGACACAGCCTGGGCAGCCAAAACCTCCAAACCCAGGATGGACTCGGCCCGGAGAGGCCAAGAGCAGGACATGAGCTTGTTCGAGGTGGGTGATTTGAGCCAAGCAGTGGCCAAGGGCTCAGCTCGATGCTTTTGGCACTCAGGAGAGAGAAGGGGCAACACCTTGGTCCAAAGTCAACTGGAGATGCCAAACTAAAGCTTTCTTAGGCTCTGCTGGTGAATTGCTTCATGGGAACGTGCTGTTCAGATGCTTTATTGAATTTTCAAGGAGGAGTTTCTCATTGGGACTGAAATATGAGAGAGAACAGAGTGTTCCAAGTCACTAAAAATGAACAGAGCACCAGGTTTACAGGTTTGTGAATGACAAAAAAGGTTTATTTAATAATGGGTAAAAGGCCGGAACATAGCCTGGGGTATCAAGAAGGAATTAACAAAATAAAACAAAGGCTTATGAAGAAATACGAATTGTAGCTGTCCAGCCTGTTGGGTGATAGAGGATATTTTTCTTAAGTTTCAAGAAGGTTGCCATGCTGATCCCTCAAGGGCCTGAGCTGTTAAATATACACTTCCCCAGTGAGTAAAGCAGATTGTTAATTAATTTTGTCTTGTTAGACCTGGTTGCTGAGCCTTTGGGTCTTGCATGAAGTAGACAATTCTACAATAAATTTTATCTTGCCTCTGGATATATGTCATCTTCTCTAGGTGGTCTGTATTTCATTTTATCCCTGTGCAGTAAATTTCTAGCTGTGTAAGCAGAAAGACTGAGCCTGTTCTTGTTTTAAAGCAAGTGGCAAATACTGCTAAAATTGAGATTTGTTGTCAGGTGAGCACTACAGGGGCTGACACTGCGAGAGAGGAATGGGGAGAGGTGGGCGAGCTCAGCTTGAGCGTGAACCCTCCCAGGTTGTGGCACATTCTGTCAGCACCAGGTGAGGTTGGGGTTGTGTGGCCAATAATTGGTTTTTCTAATGTCAGTGGCTACTCAGAGGTGCTGAAGCAGACACAAAATGTTGTTTTGTCATGGCTGGGACACCTGCTCAGCTCCGGTCATTTCTCCCCTGAGATGTGCTGGCTCTGCAGAACTCTAAGTGTTTTCCGGCCCATCTGAGAGCAGAAGGTGGAAGGACATGTTGTCCTTTTCTGGACATAACATTCCCACTGCTTTGGAATAAATGACTAGGGCTTGGGATGAAGAATGAGGCCACTGTTTGTGAAGGGAGATGGGAAACAAGGGACTAAACAAATCCAGAGGTTAAAAAACTCAAATTTAACATCAGACCATGAAAAAAACAGTTGAAGTAGAAGGTTAAAAACTCTGTTGTGTCAGAAAACTGTGTGTGATGTGGTCATTAAACTTCAAATTCCAGCACTGAAGTGCTTTTTTGGGATGCATGCAGAGGTGAAGGCAATTTCAGCTTTGTGCTGACCCATTAGTACGTGCAGGACCTCCACAGTGAAGTTTGTAACTTCCCTCCATGTCCTGTTGGAAAATGAGCTTGAGATGAGCCACTGAAAGAGTCGGGTTAAACAAAATGCATTTAGGATCAATATGGATTTGTGATCCTACTAAAGGAAGCTCTCAAATGGGGAAGAATATCCAGTAATTTTGCTCTGACCCTCTTCACTGAGGTGTATGAGCTGTGAACATGAGGGGCAAGAGCAACACAGCAGGACTTGAGGTAAATCCTCTCATTTCACACTGCGGTTCCTTCAGTTCTTCTGACTCTACCTCAGAGGGGATTGTAGTGGGTTTATTTTCCATAGCAGTAGTTTTGGTCCAAGTATGTCACAGTAACATATTAAATTTTTCTAACCTTGTCCCAGCACTGGCGTTTGGCCATGCTCCTGGCCTGCCTGGGAAGGTGTGAGCCCGTGGGAGGCGTGTGGTCCCACTCGGTGCCCGACCCTGTCATGCTGACGGACTCACACCCACCTCAGAGCCATGTCCTGCCTCAGACAGCATCCTCCCCCCCCTTAGGGGTCTGTTTTGCCCACTTCTTCCTTTGTTTGGTTGTTTTTTCCTCCTACATGGTTTTTCCTGTCTTTTTTTCCCTCGCTTCTTGCTCATACACATGCACAAAGCATTGTTTATTTCTCATCCTGCCCTTTCTGTTCTCTCTCCCTCCAGATCTTCTTTACCTTATATTAATTCTAGTCCTCTTCCCTGGAAGTTGGGCTGGAGGATGAGGTTTCAATATCACTGCTTTGAAGCAGACCTGTTGGAGTTTGTAATGGGCAACCAGATGCTCACAGAGTGATGTATGGGCATATCACTGACATCCCTGAAATCCAAGAAAGTAGAAGCCATCTTTAGAAGGTCAGTGAAAAACTGGAGGTTTTGCTGGAGGAGTATAGACAGTATAGAGACTTCTTGGGGTTTTTCATCTTTAAAAAAGATTAAATGGATGAGCTTTATCTTCCTCTTAATAGTTAGATCACATACTAATCTCTTCTGTTGATCTCTTCCACTCAAACCAAACAAAACACAGAAACAAGATAGCTGAAGGTGGAGAAAACAAGGGTTTTGAATCATGTCCAAACCACCAAGAATCATTCACTTTCTTTTCAAATGCAGCATTAGCAATAGAGCTCTAAATCAATGAAAGGTCTAAAATTAGATTATATTCCTGAGATCAGATGTGAATCACAAGTTAATCATATTTTCTTTTATTATCACTGTCTTTACCCTTTTATTTTATCCTGAGAAATTAGGTTTCTGACTTGAAAACAAAGTGAACTGTGAAGGCATCAAACACTCCTGGGTGAGACCACGCCAGATTACCTGTGGATTGGTCCCAAAAATCTTGTATTTTGGAGGTTTGTGTTGCATCCAAAACTAAGCTCAGGTGATTTATCAGTTAGTGCTGTGTTTCTCTCTCTCCCAGCCATCTGATGTTTCAAGTAGCTGTTTCTTAAATCAATGAGAAAATATTACTGCTAAAGCTTGCTAAATAAGGTTTGCAACCCACTCTGGAGGTGACAGGCGAGGACAGCAAGCAATTATCTCTTGACTGTGGCACAAAGCTCAGGGAACTGTGCTCTCTCTTGCTGTATTTTTAGCTGAGACTGTGGTGAAATGCACCCATATGTGAGGCAGAGGTACGAGGTGACCTGCGAGGGTGTGCAGGTGATGCGTATCTGCTCGTGTGAAACGCAGCAGCTGCAGGGCTGTTTCCTTGCAAGCAGCACCAAATCTAGTCCCAGATTTGTGTGCATGACACTGCAGGAACTCGAATGTAGCCCTGAGAGATGACGTTGGCATTGTGCCCATGTGTGTATTTCTGGGAGAGGTGTGTTTTGGTGGGTGTGTTTCCGGCTGGTTGTAGGTGAAGAACAATGCTGACCTGGATGTTTGGATGCAACAGACACTAGGGACAGTGCAGGTGTAATGAATAAATGGTTTGCTTGTAAGATACAGATTTACATGAACAAAAATAATGGAGTTGCAAGAAGGGAGCCTGCAGAGATCCTTGCAAAGAGTGTATATGGTCAGCAGAAATGTTCTCAAAGATGTCACTGTCTGACACACCTCGAACACTTTTCCCTGCCATGGATCATGTTCCAGTGCCTGTGTACATGAAGTCCAGACAGGGTATGGCCACAGAGGGGTGACCACACAAGCCAGCAGCATAACCCCCCTGTGAACGAGGGTTTGTGTCCTCACAGGACGGGGTATTGGTGCAGCAGCTTTGTGGCAAAGCACGTGAGGGTGGGCAGCACGTGATGGCTCAAGTCCGGTGTTTGCGATCAGAGGGAGACAGGTGTGTGTGAAAAGGCTCCTCCACCTGCAGCCTCAGCACTTGCCAGGACATAATTAGTGGGGCTCTCGTGTTTCAGGGCGGGCTATGGAGCAGCTGCTCAAGCGCCAGCTCAGKTGGTAGCCTCGAAAACAAAACATCCCTTATTTCTCATCACCACTGTGAAATGCTACCTTCCTGAACTTGGGTGTGGCCCTGCAGCTTTCAGGATAGACAAAATGTGAGAATTTTGCCAATAATGTATCCTTCTAGGTCTGTTTAATATCCGTTATCAATTTAACATGCCACTTTAATGAGATTTTGCTTTCTCCATCTCCTCCATAGAGCTGATTACTTAGTGTATGTGGTTGGTGTTTTGTTTTGTTTTGTTTTTTAGAGGAAACTGCAAGTGAAGAAGCTCAATCTTTGCTTCAGCTGAAGAGAATATTTCCCAAGTTCCAGTGAGAAAAGGTGAAAAAGAGAACCAGAGGATGTTGCTAGTAGGTATGGACATGACAGGAAGCCATGACTAGAACAGTGATTGTCAACAGGAAACAAAGCGTCGCAGTCAATGTGACACTGCTGAACAGTACAGTTGGTGTGCTGTGCTGCCTGCTGGACTCTGAGGCCTGGGGAGCAGTGTCTGTCTCCGACAGAGATTCTCCTTCCCATTCATCTGCTGGAGTTTGAATTATTCTGCACCTGGTTAATCCACTTTGCTGGAGTTGGCAAACCCTGGTTTTTTTTTCGTGACACCAGCTACTGTAAAGTCCTTGAACAGCTATGGGGAGAAAAGTGCGTGTGTGAGCAGCCTTCCCGGGCTGGCAGCCGAGTGCTCTGTGGATCCCAGGCAGCTTTGAGGTGTCTTGGCTGTTCAGTGCTCTGCAGATATGAACGCTGAGCTTTGGGCCTGGTTGTTCTCACCATGCTAGTACATGGGAAGGACGACTTCCTCTCAGACATAGCCTACATCATCCTGGAACTGATCATCGCAGTGCTGGCCATCCTGGGGAACATCCTGGTCTGCTGGGCCGTCTATTTGAATAGCAACTTGCAGAACGTCACCAACTATTTTGTGGTGTCCCTGGCTGCTGCTGACATTGCTGTGGGCGTGCTGGCAATCCCCTTCGCCATCACCATCAGCACTGGCTTCTGTGCCTTCTTCTATGGCTGCCTTTTCATTGCCTGCTTCGTCCTGGTCTTGACTCAGAGTTCGATCTTCAGCCTTCTCGCTATCGCCATCGACAGAATCATTGCCATCCGAATACCCCTCAGGTAAGTGCGGGCTGGGCTGGGGTGGTGAGGGCTGAACATCCCTAAAAACCACAGACCTGGAATGAAGGAAGGAAAAGTTAAATGAAGATCAGCACTTTTTCTCTTGTATTTGGAAAAAAAAAAGCTTTTCTAGGTGTTAAAGCCTGCTTTGGCTGCTGGATTTTCTGGTCGCTTCCTTTTCCTGTTCTTCTCTGTTCTCCTATGGTGTGTGTCCATGGCATCACAGAGCTGCTGCCTGGGAGCTGCCATTCCATATGTAGGCAGGATCCTGCAGCAGCCTCAATAACCTGTGCCCTGACCTGCAGCCAGCGGCACCAGAAGGATCACTGGGAAGGTGGAGGGCAGAAAGGGGGTGAGGTCAGCTTGTTCCCTTCCCCAGGGGGAGAATGGGGGGCTCTGCCTGAAGCTGTAAGACCAGGGCTGGGGGAGGGAAGGTGGGGTTTTCTCTCAGGGGCCCCTTAAATGTGAAGGGAGAAGAAGCAGCAGGCTACCAAGAAATGGGCCTTAGGAAGATTTGGACTGGCTTAGGCACTGCCTCTGGAAGCAAAGTATGTATTAGGTCCAGGCGGAGGCTTGTCTCAACCCACACCTGCAGATGGTTTTTTTGCAGTCTCTGCAGTTTAAAGAAAGAAAAGGACATTTTAGTGACTAAGACTGGCTGCTACTTGGTGTGCGACCAGGGAGGCTGACGTGGGACAAGGGGAAGTTTTGGCACACACACAGGGGCTGCTCCTCAGTTGGGTTCTCCAGGAGCACATTGCTGTGATGGGCTGTGTCTGCCCGTGGGCGCGAGGCAGTGCCGTGTTTCTGTGACAATGCTCCGAGTCATTCACTGAGCTCCAGAGATGGAGAGGAAGCCCCTGGAGAGGCTGGTGCAGGAGAAGTGTAGGAGTCTCCTTCCTTCCTGTCTTGTCCTTAGGAGGATGCAGCACACTCTTAGGAATGGAGAGATTGCCTTCCTCTCCTGAACAACAAATGTGGCCGCAAAAATGGAACAAATTTCTGATTTTTATGCTCTTGAATTTGAGTTTTTGGACATCCTCAGTCCTCTTGAGCTTAAATCACTTGTGCTGATCTGTGCAATTTAGTTTTGTCTCTTCTGAATACTTTGGTCATGCAGCATTTATGTCAATTAACACAAACCTCCCGTTCAAAACCGGAATGGGAGCCTTGAAGTGCGGAGATTGCCTTTCCATGTGGACCAGTGCAGCCAAGTCTTTCGTGAAGCCTCACCTCAGCAAGTTTGTGCTGCTATAAGGTTACCATTAATTGGTGGTTTCCAAACCCTATTAGTCATACCTGCTACAGCCTTTAGTTCTGATATAGTTGTAAGAAAAAACTATTCCATTCCATTGAAGAGAAAACTCTGTCAATATTAGTTACCTATACATTGGACTGTCTCCAATTTTTTACAGCTCTGCTATAGATTATTTCAGTTTATAAACCAAAATAATGATAAATGGTACAAGGAAACATGTAGAGTAGCCCTTGGGAGCTGCCTCTGAAACGATTTTGAGAAGGGCTGATATCTTGATTTCATCCCTCACAAGCTAACTCTGAGGACTTTTGCTGACAGTTTAAGCACTCTTATTGCTAGAGGATGACTTGCCAGGAAAAGGGTTTTAAAAATTCTGGATTTCTGCCCATTTTTTGGGCTATCACTGTAACTATATTGTCTTGAAAATGTAATTTCCTGGAACAGCCAAGGTAAAGAGTCTTTTCGAAAAACAAGACTACATCAGTGCTGGGCATGACACCAGTTTCACTATCTTGTTTTGGAAAAAACAGAGCACACCCTCTYCTGCCCCAGGAACACAGGGATTGATTGGATGCAGAAACCAACAGGTAAATCAATGAGTTCCTCCTCTTCCATGTCCTCTGCTTGTTTGTCCTTTCACAGCAGGAGTGATAAACTTGTCAGTTGTGTTTCCCCTTAAGAATTTATGGATGAATAAGCATTAGATTTATAGCCTCAGACATGCTGAGAAAGTGAAAGCTGATTATCTGGAGAGAAATGTGTTCTAATTTAGATTGCCCACATCCTCATGTTTTTTCTTTTTCTAATACCTGTTTGTCTCAAAAATGGGTCATACAATTTGAAGGAAAGTTCTGCCACTAATGGTGTGTTGTTTTCACTCCATCCTTTGATACCTGAGAAGGCACTTTCTCCTCCTCATAGGACATGAAAGGTAACACCAGGTATTCCTAATATTAATTAGGTGAATGCTCTCTTAGAAACCAGACTTTCTTCACTCTAGTGAAGCCAAAAAGGGCCAAACCTATTTTTTATTCTTCTGTTTCTCTTTAAATATTTCATGTCTGATTTGTCCTAATGGAGGTAACTGCATATGTGGATGTGCATTCGCACAGAAATAAACTGTCAGTATAAGAAGGCAGAAGAGTGGGTTTTCTGATACTACTTGGTTTTGGACCCCTCAGTATATTATTAGAGTTACGTTTGAAATTATTTTTTCTGTGGAGAAAAGACCCTCCAAAAAAATGCAGTGAGAAAAGACATTTATAGGTGAAATTTTAAAATGGATGAAAACTAATTTGTGAATGTGTTATGGGTTCTGCCTTTCAAACAATTAAAACATTGTGTAGAATTTGGTAAACTTTCCAAAAGTTCTCAAGCACTTTGCTGAGTTCTGCCAGGTTTTATGCAAATGTAACACTCTGCAAGTGGCAGTAAGGCACTCCCAAGGAAGGGAGCCCAAGCCATTGTTCACTTTAGGATAAAATCCGGTCTCTCACATGGCAGGTACCTGAAARCCTGCACTGGCTGTTATCAAACCCCTGGGTGCTCTGAACAAAACTGGCCGTGAGTCTGAGCCCCAGGATGAAGCCCTGGGCCAAGAACAATTGCTGCTTTCCAGGCTCCGTGGTGCCAGCAAACGCTCCGCGGGCACTGTGCGGGCACCGTGCCCAGCCACGTGCTCCTGTGCTGGCATTCGTGTAAAGATATTCCCAGGGGAAGGACAGGTAGCTCTGATGCACTGGAAAGAGAGGGGAAATTTTCCTTCCTGCAGCCAAACAGAAAAGTTTTCTCAGGTTACTGAGGTTGCTGCTTGCTCTGTGTGCTGGACTCAGGCACGAAACATGCAGGTCATACAGTGCCAGCTACAGTAATGTGCTGGAGCACAGGCCTTTTCCTCTGATGAAAGCTGCTTTTGCTACTGTGATGCTTCTCTGGAGAAACATTTTTAAGGTGCAGCTCCCTGGTGTTTGGAACTTTGCGACTGAATTATCCCATGCAGTGATTTAAACTGCGACTCTGAGGTGGCATTGGGATGTTTTTCTGCCAGAGGACATGAAGAACTGGCTTCTCAAATTCTGGAGTAGGAAGAAAAGGGGAAATGAACACCAACCCTGAGTAAAGTATGGGATGTGGAAGGGGCCTTTGTGCTGAGAACAGTCTGTTTCAGTAGTTGCTTTAATTCTCTAGGGTTGCCTTCTGAAATGCTCATATGTGAGCATCTGAGACAGTGAAGCGGGGATTTAATGTTTTATTGTCACTTTGAGCCATATGTGGACTTATTTCTTTCCCTGCTTACCATAAACCTTTTGACTTTATGGCAGGCATTTCCTGCACGTGCTCATGTTAAATAGATTTAGGAAAGATTCATCCTAATATGAGAGAAGAGCGATTCCCCTCCTCCTCTGAACATGGGCATGGCTTTGAAAGCAGTGGCTTCATGACCTGCAGCAGAACTTGCTGTTACCAACGTTTTAGTCTGGAAGCTGATCACATCACCAGCAGAACTGTCTGCCCATCATTCCTGCTTCTCCTGTTTGGAGAAGAAATAATGGTGGGCACCTGTGCCCACCTGTGGGATCCCACCCCACCCTGTCTCCATAGCATGGACAAGCACCAGTATCAGTTGGCATCTGGCAATAGGGGAGAAAAGTTCTTGACAGAGTTTTGGGGAAGGCTTGTTCAGGTGGTACACGAGAAGGTCTTCGTTTGGTTTCTTGCCTGCCACAGATTTCCTGGATGATCTGGGATTACCAGTGTCTCTCATTTCCAGTTATGTGTAATAAGGATTGAATATCCTCCTTGATCCTGTCCCTGATGGCTGCAGCTGCCTGAGGGGTGGGCTGTTGAGTGGATGTGTTCAGTGAGCAGCCTTTTGTAGAGATTTGTTGAACACCTTCGAGCACTGCTGGAATTCAGATCAAAACCCTCAGCTGAACACAGGCTTTCTGAGTGATGCAGTAAAGGTGTCTGCAAAATGCTCCATGCCTGGCAGAGGATGTGCAGTGCTGTCCACCAGAGGAGGGTTTGGAAGACAAGCAGCAGGATGGTTGGACACCGTGAGGGTGAGTTAGGCCAGCTACATATCATGCAGTGTATGGAAAGATTTTAGCTTCTCCGTGAGGACTCTGTGGTTCTTATACCAGCTCTGTCTTCCACCCAGTTTCACAGGCTCTGTGCAGGAATCATTGTCTCGATGACACAGAGCTTAGTCCAAGGACCCAGAAGTGTCACATCCACAGCCAAGTTACTCGAGGCAGCCCAGAGGAGTTGTGCATTCACCAAGGGCAGCTGTTCTCCTGCAGTCATTTTGCCAGCTCGGTGGTTGGGGAGCAGCAGGGCAGGTGAAACTATTTTGGGGAAAACATTCACATTTTCATGTGTTTTCAAAAGTTGGTTTCATTTTCTAGAGGAGGCAGGTGACCCTATCCCCACACCCAGCTCCACCATGAGCACCCCTGTGCTCTGCACTAACGTCCTCTATGTGACGAATTTCACAAGTAGAAGTAGTTTGTGTAGCAAGTCCATTATTTCCAGGAAGCAGGAGAACTGCTTGTGCACAGACGATCCAGTGCTGTCTGAACACATCAGACATGCTGCAAAGTCACCCACCAGCTATGCACAACCAGCTCCTTTCAGCAGGTTGTGTCTCCGGCATGGTGCCAGCAACTCACAAGATAGAGGATGTGTCTGGGAAGCCCTGAACTTACCATGTAGAGCTCTGCAGCACTGAGGATATGGAGAGTGGCTTTGGCCTGGCTGCTGTGACCTTGGAAGGATACTGAGACAAAGTACACAAAGTCTTCAATGACATCTCTAAGTGGATAAAAGGAAGGAGTCCAGAAAAGTCCATCTGGACTATAACCCTACCTCAGCCAAGTCAGTCAAAGGTGTCTCATGTGGATCCTAGAGATTAGGCTCTCCTAAACAAATTAACACTTCTCAGTGGGTACCTGGCCAACACAAGGCCATTGCCTATGTCATGAGATGCTGGGAGCTTTCTCTCTTAACCCTTGGAGACACCGAGCAAGGTGTTATGGACATGCACTTCAGCACAACACACTGCAGCTGCAAAGCTGCTTGGGTTGAGTGCTGTTCTGAAGCCTTGTAAAGTTTCTTGCATGGGAATCCCCAGAGGGTAAGAGGGAGGGGGAAGTGTGGGGGGTGTTTGTCTGGAGCAGTAATGAATATATTTTTAGTGGAAGAGAAGGGACATCTCTAGTCGTGGGATAACAGCTGCACAATTTCAAAATTCCTCTGACAAGATGTAGCTAATTCCAGGGCTGCAGGGTTTTGGTGAGGTTTTTTTTGTTTTGTTTTTTGTTTTCCCAAGCTTCAAGGGCCTTCAGCCACTCTCTTGCTCCCTGAGTGTACATTTCAAAGCACAGATGCTGTTTTGATGTGTTGATGAGGTCTGAATGTGAGCAGCTTTCTGTTACCATCTATGCTGTGCCCTTTGCATCCCTTAAGCACTGAGCAGGATCCATTAATTGCTGGAAAAAACCTTTTTCTCCCTCGTTCCTGGAAGGACAATTTAGGTGTATTTTGGGTACTGGGAATTGTGTGGTTGGCTCCCTTATCCACTCCCTCTTTTCTGATTTTGAAATGCAACTGAGAAAGGGAAATTCAAGCCTGATGAGTCTTGTTTTTTTCCAAGGCCCATCAGCAGGGATTTAAAGCATGTGCAGGGTCTCTATTCTGTGCTGTGCAAAAGCAGCCTCTCTCCTCCCCTGTCTTGAACTTGTGTTGGGATAGGAGCTGAACCTGTGGGAGTAACTATTTCATTGGGAGATGGAAAGATTTCTGTGGCTTGTTGTATTATTTCTTTTAATGTTTGTTTTATGAGAGAATTCTGGGGACAGAGGGAGAAGGAGCACTGGGTAAACACTGGGAGCCCAGCGCCACCATTGGATCACAGACACAAGGGGTCAAGTGCAGTGTGGGACCCACGCTGGACAATGTGGGAATCCAGCCATCTACTTTCCATGCTGAGCATTACCCAGGGAAGGAAATTGCATTGAAATGTTAAACTGCTGCCCTGATTTACATTTTCAGAGGGAAGAACTGGTGGAGTCAGCTCAGGACTCACAGAAACCTGCGAGGCCTTGGGAACTGGCTGATGTTTCAAACAAACCAAGGTCCTCGCTGCACTGTCAGATTCTTACCATGTTGCTTATTGGTTTTTTCCACAGATTTTGGAGAATTTACTCTTAAGAGCACAGGCTTCAGGCAGGCATATCAATACCTCCACCTCTGAGGTCCCTTTGGTGTGTGCAGTGCAGCCCATGGCACACCAGTGGTCAGAGCATTGTCTTCAGCTTAAATCCTCCTTTCTGAGAAGGATCTGGGGTCAGCTTAAGTGGGCTGGAGATGAAAACTGCTGACTTGTCTCAGTTATTTCAGGAAGGTTGGTGGTGCTGGTCTTCCTGAAAGTGCCATTGTGGAGCAGAGTGAGGTGCTGTGCAAGGCAATGCCAGCCTGGCTGCTGCGACGGAGCCAGCAGGATTTCCCTGGAGCATGCCAGAACTGGAGCACTGTGCCTCTGAGTTCTTTTGTGCTATTTGGTTTACAGATCTACTGCAAGACAGACCTAGCAATTCCATGCTGAAAGGCTGTTCCTTTGCCAGGAAGGCAACACTGCCTCAGCCTTTGGCAAGAGGCCCACGGTGGTCTTCATCACCAAGGGTCAGAGCAGTGGTGTTGATTATCCAGGTTGCAAGATCTATGTGCTTGACCAAGTGGACTGGTGGAGTGAAGGAGCACAGATGAAAACTTCTGTAACGCTGGGAGGTTGCATGGATGCCAGGGGCTTGTTGAATGACACCGATGTAACTCCCATCTCCTCTGCTTTACAGGTACAATGGCTTGGTGACTGGCTCTCGAGCCAAAGGGATCATTGCCATCTGCTGGGTGTTGTCCTTCATCATTGGCCTGACCCCAATGCTGGGGTGGCACAAGCGCGCCCAGATCGAAGAGCTGGGTTCCAACAGGTCCTCTCCCATCAACTGCAGCAACAGCATGGTGGTGTGTCTCTTTGAGGCCGTGGTCACCATGGAGTACATGGTCTACTACAACTTCTTTGCCTGTGTGCTCCTGCCCCTCCTTCTCATGTTTGGTATCTACTTGAAAATCTTCATGGCAGCCCGGCGCCAGCTCAAGCAGATGGAGAACAAGATGGTACACGGGGAACGCTCGCGCTCCACCTTGCAGAAGGAAGTCCATGCAGCCAAGTCTTTAGCCATCATTGTTGGGCTGTTTGCAGTCTGCTGGCTTCCACTACACATTATTAACTGCTTTACTCTTTTTTGCCCAAATTGTGCCCACGCTCCCCTCTGGCTGATGTATCTGGCTATTATCTTGTCTCACGCTAACTCGGTTGTAAACCCCCTAATTTATGCCTACCGGATCAGGGAGTTCCGATACACTTTCCGTAAAATCATCAGCCAGCACATCCTGGGCCGGAAGGAGCCGTTCAAGGCAGGAACAGCCAGCTCCAGGACTTCCACCCATGGTGGGGACGCAGAGAACGCCAGCATACGGATCAGTGAGTATGCCTTAGAGGTATACACCAACGGAGAGATCCACAGGGATCCCGAAAAGCAGGACTTAAACAAATGCAAAGCTGGTTTGGAATGGCACCAGAACGGAAATGCTCTGGACCTGGAGACAAATGGGCATCTCCCACATTCCTGCAAAAATGGGATTCTCTCAGATGCATGCCTGAACAGGGAGCTTCACAGTGAAGAGCTAATTGATGCCCAGGTGTCTTACTCAGATCTGGAAAGAGCAGCCTTTGCTGCAGCTGATGTTTCCTGATGAGACTTTTGAAGTCTTCCTGGTAGAATTATTTCTTTTTCATTGGTGACCTCTGCCATGGCAGAAAGGGAGGTTGGGGGGCGGGGGGAGAGCTGTGTATTCAGATYGCTGTGGAGAAAGGGGTCCATATCCAGGACTGTTGGATGATCCTAAATACTAGACTGGAGAAAAGCCAAGAGACCACTGAAGTGGACTAAGGAAGGAGGGACACGTTCCCCGTCAATGACCTGTCACCAAGAGCAGTGCCAAGGTCCAGGACGGCATTCCAGGTTCAGCACTGGGAGACTGCTGATGCAGGGATTTTGTGACATTGTGCTGTACTGTGCCTGTGGTTGTATGTTGGCTTTGCTGCCTTTGCCAACGGAAATAGAAGCACGACTTGAAGTGTTCCCTGAACAGCAAAGAGCAACTGGGAAGGGGCCTTTTAGTACTGTGGCCCTGCAACAAGCAGAAGGGGGAGAGCAAAATCTATTGTCAAGACAGATGCTAGGAGCTGCTTGGAGAGGGAAGGAATTTACCTGATGGGAACTCTGGATACTTTCAACCATGGCATTTTGTCTTTCAGTTCATGTTTTTAAAGCTTATACTGCAACAGGCTGCTCGAATGGGTTTTTTCCATGTGATGATAAGGTTACTTTACGTTAAGGTATAAAAGATGGGCAGGAACTCACATCCATTCCCTGAGCACTCAGTATTCCAGATGCACAAGGCAAATATAACCTCTTAGCTCTCCACTTTGTCCAACAAATCACGAGCAGAGCCTGTAATACGGATTTCYTTGGCAAAAGGGCTGTTAGCAGGACATAGTGCTGCAGGTCAGGGCTGTAGGCTGTGGGCTGTGTCCCCAGGGCAGGGCTGTGCAGAGCTGTGGGGGTGTGAGCTCTCTGTAGGCTGGTGGCACTGTCTGCTTTCCCCCTGTCTCCTACGCTTGTCCTCCCGAGCTCCTAGAATGCAAATTCTTTCCATGGCCCCAAAAGTGTGTGAGGGGAGATAATATTCCTTATTTCAGTCATTTTCATCCTCACTTAAAAAGCTTTGGGATTTTTTTTCTTCTTTCTCGGGATAGGGAGCAACCCACACACATACCTTCCACTCCAAAGAGCTCTGTTTAAACACTTTTTCTCCTGTGATTTCAGTTTTTTCCTGTGAAGCCTGATGTGTCCCTGTGGTGCAGATGCCAACAGATTGGGCTTGTCTGGTTAGAACATGCTCCTATGCTGAGAAGCTGAAAGGTGTCATTAATATTGGAACTCAGCTTAGTAACTGCTACTTTCTGTAGAAGAGAACGGGCAAATTTTTGCTGCAGCAAGTGTACACACTGATGTGGTTTGTTGCAGAGGTGTTTCACAGCAGTTCAATATTTTCTGTGTCACAGGAAGCTTGGCAACTCAAGTACAGCAGAAACCCACATGAGCTTAAATTCTACCTGAAGATTGTCTGGTTTTTGTTTTTCAGACAAATAATCCATGTCCAATACCACCAGCCTTCTGGAGAGACAGGCAGTAGTGGTCCTACTGGAAAGTCTGGTAATTCTAGGGATGTGAAGCTTATTCCCTAGCTGAAAACATCAGAAATGTCATCCCCCAAACCTTGTTCCTCCTTGGATCTGTCCTTTGACATTTCAGAAGCCAAGGGAAACTGGATTTTCATACATGAGGATGAGCAGGTTAGGTTTGTGTGTTCTTACTCCATGTTGATTTTATATATTGTGAACTATTAAAATGAAAAATCAGTTTTATTTGAGGAGAATTTTCTTTCTGCCAGTCTCCCTACATGAAGGTGGGGAGAAGTTTGTGATGCTGAACATGTTAGAGTATGTAGCTACTCCGAGCTAGCACAAAGCTTACTGTGAGATGGATAAAAAGATGTGGCTGCCACCACAACCCTTAGCAGAAAGACAGGCCAGTTTGTAAAACAATAGACTTCACAGTTTAATTGAATTGCTGCTTTCTTGGCACAGCTCTTCCCCCAGTCTGACGTCAGGGGAGAGGATTATTGCTCCAGCACCATGAGGGAACACTAAGCCATTTCCCTGTGACTGACGTCATAGGTAATTCCTCCATAGGGTGACTCTGGATCTTGTTACTCTTGATCTTGATGGAATATTTCTGTAGGTTATTTGTGTGATGGCTCCTCTGACCTCCTGTTAGAGTGGCAGAGGAACTCAGGAAAATGGGGGGCTGTTCTCTTCAGGCCTCAGTTGGGAGCTGAAACGTTTCTAAGAATAACACAAGATTACATCCGGCATTCATGTCAATAACAATTCGGTCCACAAAGAAGCAGAGCAGGGAAGGAAGTGTGGGAAAATACCAGCATTGCTCATGTGCTGGAACACACACGAGTGCAGAAGGGTCTCCTATTGAGCTTTAGCTGCCATTGTAAAGGGATGGTTTGTACCACATTGGATCAGACTTTCAACAGCTGGTGTGGGTTTGTTGCTTTCTATTGTTTCCTGAGCATCTCCACACTCAGTTATGGCAGTTTGTTGCTTGGTTGCCACAAGAATCAAGTCGATCTATGTTGATGGACAAACTTAGGATTGTTGCTCTGGAAAGCTTTCRGATCACCATGCGAGCTTATTGACTTTCCAGATGCCTTGAATTTAGCTTTTGTGTTGCTGCTTGAGCTGCCCTCCATGTGTGTTCAGCCCCTTTCAATATTAGGGATCCAGACTTGGAGTGAAAAGGGTGTTTGAAGGGGCTGGGGCTGTGTGCAGGAGGAAGTGCAGGGTATGGACAGTGTGGTTTGTGTAGCTCTCTGCAGTCACGGGAAGGAAGGGATGGCAGCTGCACCACATGCTGGGCCTTCTGGCAAACATATGGCTGACATGGACCCTCAGAGGATGTTTCTGAAGCAGTCGTTGGGGAGAGCAGGAGTCTTTTGAACAGAATTTTGGACTTCTTATTTCTTGCTTCCTAGGGATCGTAACTTCAGAGCTTCCTGCTTTTTGGATTTTTTTCCTGAAAAAAAAAAGGAAGTGGTAGGTCCTGTCAATGAAGCGTGCTCTTTCCTTCTCCTGGCAGCTCTCCACTTTCAAGAGAAGTACCTGCCTTCCATGTTTCATAGGACCACTCATATCCCCATTTTTCTTCCAGCTGGACAATGTTTAGCTGATCCAGCTGTTCTGGATAAACAAAGATGGTAACAAAACAAAGGAAAGAATGGGGTGACTATCAGGAGAGACTGGAGAAGACCTTTGTGGAAATCCAAGGTGTAGTGGGCCCAGAGAGCAGGAGCTGGGGTCAGAAGAGACTAATTTCATTGAATGGGAACTTCTTACCAAAAAAGTCTGAAGACGCATAGAGAGATGTGGTGCCTTGTTTGGTGTGAGGGCATTCCATGAATTTCACCATTCCCTGAAGACTCTTAGGCTCCAGGGTTTATTTGCGTTATAGAGTTTTGGAGAAAGCAAAGTTTGATCCCTTGCCAGGAGTAATTTTTTCAAGAGTTCTTGGGGCCCTCTCCTCTTTAGGGCACTGCTTTTTGTGTGTGCAAATAAATGCACTTATATCTGTGTCCTTCAGAGTTCCTTTTGGATCAGTGGTATTTCAAAGCTCTGTGCAAGCTTGATCTGCAGCTCTTGAACCCAGAAGCAATTTGGCATGATGGGACAGCTGGGAATACTGTAGACACAAAGGGTTTCTCACTGATCCCAGTTGGTGCTAGGAAGCTTATTGTGCAGGTGGAGTGGAGTGACATGGAATAGTCTGAACCTTTCATCATTCTTTGAAAAGAGGCTCCAGGGAATGCTGGTGGATATAGAAAAGTTTTTAAGGTGTGGGAGACTGGAGGGTCAGGATGGATGGGAAATCTTGGTGGTGAAGGAGGATTTGGAGGGTAGGTGTTTGGAAGGATTTCAGGGGAGCAGGAATGTGCTGGGAGGTGCTGGGGGGTGCATAGATAGTGCTGGCTTGAGACCAAGGTGTCACTTGCTGAGGAAGGACTGTGGAAGGGATGTACAGACTTACAACTCTCCTGGGGTCACTGCAGAGGATCAGCCCTGCCCGATGTGTGYAGAGGGTTGACTTTGTATGGTCTATATTGACTGAGGCAGGGATGGCTCTTACGGATCATCTCCTTTCCAGATACACTGTCCCATTTCACGAGCACATCCAGGTGTAACAAATCCCCTTCTGCTTCATGAGCATGGGCCCTCCCTAAAACCAAATCCAGCCATCCCAGTTCTGTGGAAGGGCAAAAACAGGCTGCAGTGGTGCTGCGATGCATTAAACCTGCATACAATACTCTAGTGGTGTTTGCTAAGTTCAGCTGCCTGAAAGTCAGTTCTCTCCCAATTTGTTTTGGGCATCAAACTGCACTGAGTCATTTCAGAGGTTTTTCTTTCCAGCCCTGAGCTTCTGGCCATCTTTACAGTAAAACACATCAAAAGTAACAAAAATCACCAGTTCCTCATTTGCATGAGAGGTGACTAACCCTGACAGATGAGAATCCCCAAACTGGGGCAATGTTGTGTGTAACTCCCCATTTCACTTGCCTGCTGGGACTGTTCACACAAGGATGTGTTAAAATCAAGACTGGAACCTGTTGATCTGAGAACATACTTCGCCTCCCCCACTGTCTCAGGAGCTAGTGTTCCTGCCCTGTCCTGTGGAGAGGTTCTCTGTGGTCTGCAAACCAAGACACTATGAATACCCTGCTGCACATGCTGTCACTATGAAACAATTACTCTTTTAATTTAAATGTTTTATGATATAGGTGTCGTTTTCCCTCTGTTTGTCAGTTACCGGGGGGGAGTGGGGGGAGGGAGAATCTGTGCATGCAAATGTATTTAAAGTGCGTTGACCAAAGGTTTTTTTTGAATCTGTGAAGTTTTCATATCTGTGAAGTCATCAGACTGCTGGGCAGTGAGGAGCCGCTGGTGCTGCGGAGTCTGTCTTGGTTACATTTCTTAATAAGCATTAAAATAATAAAATATATTTGTAAAAGAGAGTGTGAGTGCCTTTGTCCCAGGAAGATCTGTCTGGCTGGCCCTTTTGAGTGCAAGTATTTTCTTATTAGATTATTAGCTTTCCATAGATTGATCCTTCTGGAGAGCTGTCCTCCTGGCGCTGCCTGTGCTTTTGCAGAAGAGATTAGCATGGCCTAAGGTGACAGACCCAAATGGACTAGAAGACTCCTCCCTCCTCTGCCATCCCAGGATCTGTCATTGTGGCAGTAAGAGAAATCGTTCACAGCTGCATATGGAACATGAGGTAGAGCTGTATTCACCCAGACTCTGTCCCAGCAGGAATGCTGTGTTCCACACAGGACCTGAGGGGTCCATAACTGCACCATGCAGCAGCTTTGCCAGCTGTGACTGGGCCATCCCACCCTGCTGGCTCTCCTTCCACGTGGCTCTGCCAGTGCATCTCAGACCATCACCATTTCAGACCTCTGCCCTCTTCTGTCAGTGCCGCTCAGGCTAGCTTGCCAGCCAAATTAGTCTGGAAATGGAGGCAGGGAACCTAGATGCTACTGTGGTGTCTCGCCAGTCAAATTTAAGCAATGCTAAAGCAGGAGTAATTTCCAGCTATTTCCAGCTGGCAGCTACTAAATGTGTGTCTGAGGAGGTTAGTGAAAGTCTGTACAATCCCGGAGCACCTGGAATTGGGAGCTTCTGAAATGAAAGTTCACCAGATAACCACCAACCCCTGGTCAGTCCCTCTTCTGGGTCACTTTGCAGCTGGGCTCAAGGCCTCCTGACTGGAGGCCCCAGTTTGTGGAGAGGTGCTGGCACCCCGGTGCTCTGCAGCCAGCTGTGTCCGAGCTGTTCAACCAACTGTGTAATTGAAAAGCTTTTTGATTTTCCCTCCTTTCACAAACACTGTGCATTTTGTTCCGCAGCATCAAAGGCCAGGAGCTGGGGGAACAATGGGCGTCTGCAGGAGCCCAGCGGGAACAATGCTCGTACCTAAGAAAGAACTTGGAAGAACAGGGAGAGCTCCCAGCTTAACAACACAATTGGGCTGATCTGGAAATCTCTGTTCAGAGATCCACACCTTGGCTCAGTTACCTGGAGCAATTAGACTTTGCAGGGCTTTTGCCATAGTCAAGAGCTGACTGCAGTACTGGGGAACAGCTGACGTTTCAGAATGGTGAAGTAGGATGAGCCTGCGGAGGATTAGTAGGTTTTCCCTACTAATGGGAGATAATGGTTTTGGCTAAAGAGCTTTTCACAGTATTTAAAACAGCAAGATCCTCCTTGTCACTTCCGCCCCCAAACAGGAAGCCTTTGCTACTAAGCATAGTACATGCAAGTGCCTGCAAGAAGTTTCAGGAAGTTAAAAAGCTCTGAGCACCTTTTCTGAGGCCCTGTGGACCTCACTATTTACTTTCACAGGAAAGATTCCCCCAGTCTTGCATTTAACTAAAGTGAGCAAATGAGGAATAAGATTCCCTGTGTGTTCATGCAGTGGAAGAAGACAGACTCCTGCCAGCTCGGAGTGATCCTGGGCGGAACCCACCTCTCTGATCCTGCACCTGAGGTTAGATGATGTGACTCACTGCAGGTTGGAGTCTTGCTGAATAGTAAGTGGAGCTGTGTTCCTCCCTGACTTCCCAATCTCCTCCTTAGTGTTGTTTTGATAAGAAAGGAGGGCACTTCTGGATATTGGAAATGTTTCCTCAGGTATGACCCAGTGGATGGAGTTTTTGGAGGAGTTTTGGCTGTAAGATGCACAATCATTTCTCCACTGTGCAGTAGTCACTGCTAAGATCCTGCAGTAGTCACTGCTAAGATCCTGCAGCATCAGGAAAGTGCTGTCCAGATCTGAGAAAATCAGAATTTCATTTCAAGAATTGGAGTCCTTGCAACATATCAAAGAAAGTAATCTAAGCCAAGTTTGGGGTTGAGAGTAGTGCAATGATTTTTCAGCAAGTGAAAGGCAAGGAGTGGGAAAAGCGCTTTCCATCTGCAAGTTCAGAGTAAGCTGTGCAAAGATGAGGTTATGTGGAGTGCAGGTCGATGCTGTGTGGTCCGAGACCATTACACTGAACTCCAGACCAGGGACTGTGGTTTTTGGGAGTGTCCCGCTGCAATCCAGAGAGGTGACTGCAACTTCTGCATGTCCCAGGAAAGTCTTTAAACCTGCTAGTTTGGACAGTGACAGCATTGGAGCTGCGATGCTCGGGCTTTGTTTGTCAAGGATTTACCCAGAGCCCGAGGCAGCTCCTATTTTTTGCCTTACCTAGGGCAAGAAGATTAAATAACAGCTCATAATGATAATGAAGAAAATCCATGTGCATGAGGTACCTTGTTGTCTCGGCTGTCGGTGAGGTCATAGGGATTTCTTTTGGGCTGGTATTGGTCCAGAATATTACTTCTAAATGGGAGTTAAGCATATCTCATTTGGGTGCTTCGTGTTGCTGGAGAACTTGCAGCTGCATCATTTGGCATCGTCTGGGCTGTGAAAGCTTGTGCCTATTCTTTGGGATTTCCATGGATGTGGGGCTCTTGTGCAGTGTGGTGACTGATTTATTAGGAAAAAAACCACCTCCTAATAAAGAGAATTGAGCAGCCTGGATCAGTTCTATGAAGAAAACAAGCCTGGGCCATCTCAGGGTAAGCTGCACTCATGGTGCCTCTTGAACCCATGTCCTGTTATTGTTGGTGTGGAACGTGAGGGTCTGGGCCAATGAAAATAAGGAAGGTGGCTTGACAGACACAGATTTTATCTATTGAGATTTGTCATGACCTTTCTAGTATATAATAAATAAAGTTGACTCAGGAATTGGCAAGTGCCCTATAACATGCAGTCCTGGTGTTGGGACCCGGCAGAATGTTCTGCTTAGCAATGCACTCTGTTAGCTTTGTTTGCCAAGTTCCTATTTTGGAGGTGCTGAAGGGCTGAGCAGTGGCAGATGCTGAAGCCTCCTGCGGGGCAGGTGCGCTGGTCCCGGCCCTTCTGACCGTGCTGATCCTGGCTGGGTGAAGGTCGTTTTGGATCCATGCTGATACAGCCTTTTACTGCCAGGTCATAGAAAGAAAAGACGTGTCTTGCCAAGGAGAAATGCTGTTTGCAGGGTGTGAGTCTTGGGCCCAAGAGGGCTCCCATCCTTCCRTGTTACTATATAACCTGTCTGGCAGTTAAGTCAACATTGAACAATATTGCTTCCTGTGTTAATGTCTTGAGCAGCCCTGCCACACACACTGGATCCTGTGATATTAAACCATTCCATCATCCAGAGAATGTGACTGATTTCACAGGTGACAGGAACGGTAGCTCTGAGACTTGCCTGCTGCCGAGTGACTCCCTGACATCCTGTCTTCTCTGTTAATGTGATTGTGAGCAATCACAGGTTTCCTGATCCAGCCCTGTGATACACAAGTCTCCTTTGCAGGCAACTGAAGACTGTGCTGCTGACTTGAAGCTGTTCTGTGCTGGTAACACCTCTGATTGTGAAGTTATTCTGCAGAGCCAAAAGACATCAGGGAGAAGAGGGCTAATGTTTGTACTCCCAGTCCTGGAGAGGCTACCAGGGGAGGGCTGCAGTTAATTCACAAGGATTGTGGCTGATTCAAAGGCAGAGCCTCAAGGAGAGCATCCAGCACCAGTACAGAGGTGCTGGGCTACATGAGCACCCAGCACCTTAAAGGACAACTGGCTGCCTCGTTTCTGAGGTGCCTGCCATTTGGGAGCAGTCCAGTATTCCAAGTGTTTCCTGCCTTTCTTTATATCTATGCCAAAAGCACTAACAGAATAGGGTGGAGACAAAAAAAATCTCAGACCCTCCTCAAGATCCTCTTCTAATTCCAGAAGGATCAAAATGCTAAAGGTTGCATTGGAAAAACAGAAATAGTCTTTTCTCCCACCATCAGTAACTCAATGCCACAAGTAAAGCTGAGACTCAGCTGCTTGTTCTACAGCTGCGTCCTTTCTGAAGTCATGAGAAACAGCATTTTGATTTCCTTCCAGAGGAAATACACAATAATATCCCTAACTTGCACTGAGGCCTTACAGTCTGCAGAACTGACCCAGCTAGCATTCATCTGCAACTACATTAAACCCAAGGTCCCCTATTCCTTATGGATTGAGCCAGTGCATGGGAATCAAGGGTTTTAATCAGAAACAGTTCTAGCTTGGTTTCTCTGAGCACTTGCTTCCCAAGCAATTTTTCTCCTATCCTAAATTCTGCATTTGCAGGTGATCCCTCTTTTCCTGCCATACACCAGACCCAATGCACAAGAAGTTTATCCAAGAAGCAGAGGCTGGCTGTGCCTTTCCATGGTTCAGCACTACCTGGACTTTCAGAAAGACTGTAGCAACCATGTTCCTGTAGATTTTCACTATGTGGCTGGAGGGAGGGATATGCTCTCTGTGCTAACAGCAGTCTCTGATTCCCTTGCAGGAGGATCTTTTCCATCAGCGTTTGATTTGGAAACACTGTGTGGGACATATGATCCTCCCAGGGAGATTTTAATGCCTCCTTCCCGTCAGAAGCATGAAGCTGCATCCTGGGGTCGGGATGTCAGTGACATGGGGCTGACACTGAATACTGAAGCCTGTGTGTCAGTCAGGTCTTGGAAGAGGCTGTGCTCTGTCTGCTGCACAGACACGTTCACACTCTCCAAAGGGAGGTCCTTGAGGACAGAGCCATGAATTCAGTGTTTTCCAGGTGGCTCTGTTCTCTCCACGCCAGATGAATCCCAGTGCTGTGAAACACGTGTCCCTGTTGTTCTTCCTAAAGAGATGCATCTGCTGATGTCAACTTCCAGGTAAGGACACACAGGAACCTGCTCTCCCTCGGCATCTGTGGCTTTTGGCCTCTGCTGGTAGTCATGCATCCTAAGGAAACTAGAAGTGACCTAAAGCTCTTTTTTTGCTAACCTTTGGTCAGTGTTGCAGATAAAGAAGTAATGACAGTTTTCCAGCAGGTGAGACCCTCCAGGCCAGCTAAGCAGACAAGAAAAATAAACACAGGAAATAGCATCCATGCAATAAGATAAAAAAGAAAGGAGAGGCTGGGAGAGCTTTCTCCCGCTTGTGTGTCAGGGGGAAATCCAGAGCTTGGAGCTCTCTCCAACGGGAGCAAGCAGGTGTTGAAGCTCAGCAAAAAGGAAGGGGTTACTGCCTGGACAGAGGGGAAAGGAGAGAAAAGGAGGTTTCTGCTTTGCCTGGACAGAGTAGGAGTTGCTCTCTAGGGTACAGGGTCTGTGAAATGAAGATCTTGGGTCTAGATGTGGGGTGAGTTACTGCTCTGCTCAGGGCAGAGACTCTGATTAGCTCTGCTCTGTCTTCCTGTCTCAAAAGCAGTTCTCAGAGTCTTGGTGTTGATGGAAATTCTGCTCCATCTCACCTGTGAAAACCATTCCCTGAACTCTTCCCTTTGTGTCCCATCCCCCCAGATCCCATAGGCTTATCAAGCCCTCACACTGCTCAGTTTATCCCTGGCCGAATGGCTGAGCAGTATTGTGGTGAGGCATCTGCTGGCTCCATCCCTCTGCTCAGTGAGATGGAGAAGCCACCTGTGGTGCCCAAAATAGCCTCTGCCTGGGCAATCCAATCCAAATGGTGTTGATAGTGCTGGGGGATTCCCATGCCTCATAAAGAGGCTTTTGTTGGGAGGATCTAAACTGAGCTCCAGGCCTTGCCAGCTGTGGAGAGGAGCAGATGGATCTGCAGTATAAAAATAGATGGAAGCAGACTTGTTCTGCCTCTTTTCTTCACCAGCTCGAACTACAGTCCCAGAGGTAGCCTGGTCAGCACAACCAGAGCAGGGAGCTGGGTGCTTTGCAGCTGCCAGTCTGCCTGGAGCCCATTAGCTATTGTCAGAGACAGAAATTTATCTCTCCTCACTCCCATTGCCTTACAGCTGCCATGTGGACAATCTTGTTTGCTCACAGCTGTTGGCAGCGTGTTACATCCCATTTCCCTGGGGCAACGCAAGCAGGAGAATGGGACATTTCTGTGAGACATCATATCCCTAAAAGAAGTGTTAGTCTGTGGCTGTGTCCTCTGAGACCTCTGTTCAGCACTTGAGGAAATGTGCTGAAGACTTGCACTAGTGTGTCAAGGGCTGTTTCAATTGCTGACTGGTAGATTTTGCAGCATCTAAGACCTCTGTGTACTGCACGTGGAAATCTCACCTTTTCCCAGCCCCAGCTACAGGGGGAACATTTTGGACCGGTATCATCCTTGTTGTTGCTCCAAGTGACCTGGCTGCTTGTTTCAATGCCATAAATTCATACCAAAACTCCGAGGTTCAAACACCCTCCMAAGGCATCTAAGGCTCATCAACCTTTGTCTCTCATGTAGATTAAAAGGGGATATTCCGGGTGGATACCTCCAGGCCCAGTTGTTCATCCCAGCACCTTCCATCTAAGATTAGAATTTGTTCAACTCTAAAATGTGATGGTTTTTGTGCACAAAAGCAATTGTGAGGCTGCACCAATATTCAGAGCGGGCAGGACGTGTTCCCTGCCAGCCCATCAGTCCTGTGTTTACACAAACCCCCCTTCTCAGCTGGCATCCCCACTCCATCCCCTCCTGCTAACTAAATAAGGAGCATGTAGATGTTTCCTGAATGGGCTTTCTTAATGCACTAATTTGATACACAAAGGGCATCTTCCTGGAATGAATGTTCCTGAGGTAAGGTAATTTAAGGTGAATTTGCATGGGTGGGTGGGGGCAACAAGGCAAAATTGCTGGCAGAGCTCATGGAAGGAATAGAAGAAAACCCTTTTATTGGAATAAATTCAAGTGTGTTGTGTTTGTTTACACTTCCCGGCTTCTACCTGTGCTGTGTTTCGAAGGTGGCTGCACTCTTCCTCTCTTCCTCACTTTTTTGGGGTGTTTTTTTAATTTCATTTTGTTAATCTGTTCTGCACTTTTTTCATTTTTTGGTTTTTGTTTCTTTGCTGGTTTCTTCTCCTCTGCCCCATGTTGTGCTTCCTGAAAGGCTGCATGCTGTGGTGTGTCAGGCAGAGGCCCTGAGGCTGGCATCCAAGGATATACTAGGTGATTCCCTGATATATCTTTGAGCCAAATAGCAGCAAGAGGGGAAGAGGGAGCAAAGAATAGCATCATTGGGAGAAACCAGGTCAGAGGCTGAGGTGAGTGTGCAGGCAAGCAGGGCCTTTTTGATAAGAAATTTCCAAGAGGCTGAGATAGTTTCTCTTTGGGAATATTCTTGATCACAGTGTGCTCTCATTTGGTGCTGGGAGGCAGGAAATAGTGGCAGCACTGAGCCTTTGTRCTTATTTACGGCATCCTTTTGCTTGCTGGTAGAGCAGAAGGGTTGTCTAAAGGGCTTGTGTTTTATCTGAATAAGTTTGATTTTCATAGTAGAGGCAATTGCTGTTCCTATAACTTGGGAAGCACATGGTGGGGAAAAGGTGACTTCTGGAGCCTGGGGATTTGGGGGTTCCCTCACAGATCTAGAAATTCTGGGCTGACAGAACTGCAGACAACAACCCACCCGTAATGTGCCAGTAAACAGGCTAGGAAGTATCTGCCCTGCATTTCAATTGTGTAAACCTGACATTTCACCCCCAACTGTTTCTTTTTTTAGCTCCTTAACGTTTGGTTTTACAGGAATGTTTCAGCCACTAAATTGATGGGATTGGGCTCACAAAATGTCTGTCTTATCTCCGTGATTGTCATGAGAGGTCTCCACAATTCATGGGGGAGCTCAGTGTTGCCCCCACATTCAATACTTGGAGGCTGTCACAGTACCGTGGTGGGATGGAGCCTTCATGGAAATTTCCAGCAGCACTGCAGGAAAGGTGGGATGAAAACTGGTGGCTCCAGCTGTCCAGTCCAGACCTCACTTCCGTCTCCATATCTCCAGTGATACTCTAGATACAAACCAGAATCTGGACTAAACATGTGCTGTGATCGCAGTGCGCTTGGTGCAGTGCAGCAGGGGAAACAATCTCCAAAACACAGCCCTTCTTAAGCACTAGAGTCGGGCATTAACTTGGTGTAGTAATTCAGCAGCATTTGTACAGCAATTGCAGTGGTTGTATAGTTGTACTTCCATTTTTCCAGGTGGCCACCGAGGGTGGTTTTTACTTTTGTTTTTGGTTGTTGGACTCAGACAGGATGCTCGAGCTGAGGACAGGAGCACTGAGTGCTCCCTCTGCTGTCTGTGGGCTTTCAGCTTCCCGGCTGCTCTGGTCCCTGCTCAGATTAAATGTTTTGCCAGGCTGGAGACGACACTGGAAGCTGTTTGGTCTACAGATGGCTCTGTAAAGGACCCATCAAATACATTTATTGCTGTTTACATGCAAGGCTCAATGTGACTCACAGCCTGCGTGTGACTGTCATGAATTCAGGTTCGGACCCAGCATAATATCCCAATGAGAAGGGATGAATGTGTCAGTTTTGCATTCGGCAGAGGATGGACTGGACTGGGGGACACTCATGCAAGTGGTCTTTTCTGAGGAGGTGACACCTGTAATGCGTCATCCTGTGGGAGGCAAGAGGAAATAAAATACTGTTTAATTTGGGGTAGAAATCTTAGGTCTGTAAAGCAGCTTGTTCTGTGGACTTCTCTGTTGGCTTCCTTCAAGCAGGTTTCTCCACTCTTAAAGGAGACAATGATGGCGACTCAGACCAGGACTTGACTTGACTCAGCATCAAGGCTAAGGCCCTTAGGGAGGTGCTAAGAAGTCATGGGGGAATGGGGCAACCACAAAGGATTTTTTAAAGCAATTAAGCAACTTAATAGCAAAAGCGCCTTTAAATGACTCTGAATGTTGGGTTTATTAAGTTTATTAATCTAGGTCCTTATTTGTTCTGGTGTAGACAGAAAACATTCTGGCTAGTTGAACTGGACAGTGCCTTGCCAGAGTGCAGCAGCAAGCTGGGTGGCAGCTCTTCCCTTTGCCTTGGACTTGTGTGGCTTTTCACTTCATGTTCATGAAGTCTCTTTTTTCTTTTGGAGGGTCTTCCCCTTGGTTTGCTTGCTTTGTGGGTTTTTTGCCCCCCCAGCACTCTCTCTTTGCAAACCATGTTCTGGAATTGTGCTCAGGAAGACGTTCCTGTGTTTCTCAGCCATAACATAATTGATCCTTTGTTATGGTATTTCAGTTAGTTCAGGTGCCCCTGAAGGATGAGCAACTGTGGTCAGGAGCAACAAGGTTTTCTCGCTGTGATTGTTCACTGGTCTGGCAACTCATAAAAGTACTATTTTTCTTCACCTTGGTTAAATTGCAAACATGTCCCTGCATGCACAAGACGTGGAGGTTCAATAAACCAAAAGGGTTCATTGTTAAACAAGCTAAGTCATCCTGAGAGGCTGGGCACTAGATGGTTTTCTACATTTGAGAAGGGAAATCACCTGAAATATATTTGTTGTTGTTGTTAAGTTTGGCCCTTGCTTTGCTAGCAGCTGTACACATTAAACAAGCTAAAATAGAACACAGCATAAAAAAAATTAGATCTAGAAATAAGACAAAGGAATAAGAGAAATAAGCACCAATTTGATTGTGTGTCTGAGTTCATCCAGACCATATGGAAGCTGTGAATTTTAAGCAGGCAGCTGAGAGACAAAATGGTAGTAATTTTAGAAGTTTTGTTTGAGCTTATGAAAGTAAGTGAGAACATACTTATAGGCCAAGCATGCATGGATGAGGGAAGCTGAATCACTGGCAAATCAGAGGCAGGAAGAAAGAGGTGGATGCAGAGGTCTGAACTGGGAAGGGTTATTGCCTGAGGTACGAGTATTTTGTCTAACGCATAAGGAGATGGAAAGGTGAAGAAAGGCCACAGACATATTAGTTATTTGCAAATTGCACTGTATCTTCCCTCCCTCTGCCCAATTTCAGCCATTGTGTGGAGCAGGCAGCAATACATGTGCATGCTGCATCCATCCATCTTCATAATAGCTGAGTTAAATTGCACAATCTTTAGGAATATCATTTGCAGGCAGCTCTTATTGCTGCTCCCAGCCTCTGTCCAGTAATCTGTGACTCCAGGGCCTGGGCACATTCTGAAACTGTGGTCAGACAGAAAGTATTTGTATGCTGCTGCTTCTCTCACCTTTTTATTCTATTATTCTGCTAAATCACTGCTTTGTAACTTTGTAAGTAAGCATTCCTCTAGGACTGGTAATTCAAGATCTTGTGATTCAACATGACTAGAGCATGATTCTTTGTACCTTTAGGAAGTGAGGAATCTTTCCACTGAGATTTCCCTTATAGCCTTGGGGAGAACTTCCACTTTGAAAACTACAGCTTTGTGTACACAAAGCTTCCCAGGTAGTCAGCAGTGGTTTGGTTTCTGAAGAGATCTTGCTTACAGTGGAAAATTACACTGTGTAGAAGGAAGCTTTAAAGACCTGCAATAGTCAACATGAAATTAGGCACATAAGGTGGCCAGAGAAGCATGGACCAGAAGATGTGATAGTGTATAATTTTTTTTGTGCACTGAAGGCAAGGTCCAAGTGAATCTCCGAAGTGTTGCAATTCCTCAGGACCACAGCCCAACTGGATGTTGTTTTGCAATGCTGAGCAGCCCTTCAGTGTAATTGCTTCTTCCCTCCCAAAGCCTGAACATCTGGATTTATGGCGATAAAAGCAATCCAGCAAGAAAGGGCATGAGAAATGGTACCCCTGTGGATTAGAAGAGAGACTGGATATGGTCTGAGTCACAGCATACTTGTAAGAGACTCTGGCATTCCCCAACTGTCCCATCCTGCAGCAACAATTCCACCTCTGCCCTCCTCTATTGGGAACTGGTGCTCACAGTGACAGCTTCTCAGCCAAAACATCTCTCAGAGCCCCTCTGCCATCATCTGCAAATGGTACTCCATCAGCCACTCTCAGTAGGAACTACTCATAATAGCCTCTACCATTTTGCCCTAATACCAGTTTATTAATTACCTTTCTGTGTTTTATGTGCATGTCTGTTAATTTTCACCTGCCACTGCCCACCTCTCTGGGGAGAATGTACAACCTGTGTGTTACAGGATCATAAATACTCTAGAGCTGGAGGGGAGGCAACAGTGATAGAAGTGAACACTGTCTCTTCCTGGGATAATCATGAATTTTGGTGCCCCCTGAAGGAGCTATATGGACCCTACTCGCACATCTTCACCTCTGCTTGAAGTGCCTGGCAATGCTCTCTGGAGTCAGGGTGAGGAGTGTGGATGTGTGGGTAAGCAGGTATGTGCTCTTCACTGCTCTTTGTGATTAACACATGAGGAGGCTGTGCTAGAGGGACTTCCCAGGGCACAGCCTGGCTTGATGGAGGCTTTGAAAAAAATACTTAATTCTATTCAGTTCCTGGAACTGAGCTGATGCTGGTGATTGTCATTATGCCGAGACCTGGAGGAACTGAACTGAGTGTCAACATGTTTGTGAGTGACACGCTTGTGACTGCTTCCCATTGTGAAACAGGGGATGTAAAAGGTGAGTAAACAGATAGTAAAACATGGATATGAAACCTTTGCAGGCTCCCTTTAGCTCTGGAGACCGAATCAAGCAGTGTGTTGGGGGAAGATATGTTGCAGCACTGCCTCTTGCCAAAGTAGCACCTTTTCTTCTGCTACCACTGAGAACTCCTTTATTGTCCCTGGGTGCTGTGAACAGCCTGTCTGATCAGTTAGAGATTTGTTTTGGTAAGGAGGCTCTGGGCTAGCTGTTTATGGGACACCTCTTTATCCCTGCATGCCCCAGTTATCCAACACACATCCCTGCCACACTCACTCATTCCTGTGCTCCTCTCACATCTGTGGGTGGATCATGTCTTGCAGGTGATCAGTCCAGGGAACATGTGTTATGTTTCCCTCCTGTACATGTGACTCTGGGGATTCTTGTCCTCCCACAAGTTATTGCTGAGATCCTGTGAAAATGTAGGGGGTAAGTGGAAATCTCCAGGTATGCAAATGAAGGGGGTATGTATTGTTTCTAAAAACATTTATTTCTGGTATGTAAGAACAAGGGTCCGTTGCTCAGGGTCTTTCTCATCCAGACTTGCGTCTTGGAGGAAAGCAAGAGGTAGTGCTCACGTTGTTGCTAATGATTAAGCATTCCTGCAGGAGATCCTGTGTATCTTTGACGTAGGCTCATTCCTTTGTGTGCTGGCTGCCTCCATCCCCACCAGTGGGGCTTTCTCTGCCTCTCTCTCTCTTCTCCCATTGCCTTCTACCCCTACCAACTTGAAACAGCCTCTTTTGAATAATATTTGTTGACACAAGCTGCCTTAGTTGTAGTTGCTGCAGGGGTTGGGAAGGCTCCTCAAGCAAAGAATGTTCAGTCCTTGGGGTCATGGAAACCAGCCAGGAAATTCTGCTCTCCCATTCCCAGGGGCATGAAGAGCCCACAGAGGAAAACCAAAGGTGACCATTTCCTCCATTTAAATGTCATTGACCTGAATTGCAGATGTTTTTCAAGACTTTTTAAGATCAAGAGTTTTGGAAATATGACTGGTATCTTGATGGAGGATCATTTCGAATTAGAGAGTCCTATAAAACAACATAGGAAATTGTCATTTGAAAGAAGAAAGCATCATCACTGTCTTTTTCAGCCTTCAGAACTTTTTTTCATCACACCTGATACTTGTGTGCAGCTTGTTCAGTGAGGGAGTTGGATATTAAATGGCCAGATATTATTTCTTGAAAGTATGAACACAGAATATCAAGATAGGCTAAAATGCTAGCTGTGTGCTATAGGATCACTGAGGATAGTGTGTTACTCAGAAGGAGAAAGGAGGTGACAGTGGTTCTAAAGCTGCCTCTTTTCTGTAAGGGTGATATCTTAACAGCTCTCATGGGAGGAAGGACATGTTCAACCTAATAGGATAATGGAATAATATGTTGAACATATCAGCTTTGACACAGACCATCTGGTGGCTGTAGACACAAATAACCTAAGGAAAACAAATTTGAAATGTTTCAGGAAATGGCTATATGCATGCAGTGCACTGGGGGGGCAGGAGGGTGCCTGTGTGTAAAAGGAAAGAGATAAAAGCCCCTCTCTTTGACTGCGGGAAGAGTGTCTCRTTCCTGGAAAGGACTACATTCCATCCTTAATGATATTTGGGCTATAAATTTAGTACAGTCATCTCCTCTGGACCCACAGAACTCTGCACTGTGAGGCTGGACCAAAGGTCTTATATGGAGTCTAGCTGGTAAACAGAAAAATCCCCAAAGCCAAACAAAGAACCTTCCTACAGTTCCTGTTGGAAATTTGCTCAGAAATTGTTGGTACGGTAACTATTGCTCAGCCGGGAAATTATCCCCACTAGTAGGTCCTCAACAATCTCTTCCCTCCCTTCTTTCTACTTACTCGGTGTTTCTAACCCATCTTGTCTTCTCATCTCTGTCCAATTGGTTCAAATTCCAGAGCTGCTCAAGTCAGGAGCTGTGTTGTGTGGTCAGGCAGCACGTGAGCCTGTTCTGTGCATACAACCTGACTGGCCAGATTTCAGTGCGTTGTGTGACCGCCACAGTGTGATGAACCAGACCCATCGTTGTGGGTTCCCTCTGAGGGGCTGGGAACGACGTGGCACCAATGACAGTATCAGCGATGCAAACTGCTAACGAGCCTTTAAAAGGTGCTGAAAATACCCAAGATCTTGAAGAGGCAAATCAATCCTTGCAGATCCCCTCTCGCCTTGGTGCACAGGTGCTCTCTCTCATTTAGAAGTTTTCAGTTCGTGCCATGACAACTCCACAGACATTTGTATGGGCTCAGGAGGGACGGTAGAATGTGTTACACTCTTCATAAACACACCTTCCTTCTTCCTCATTGCCAGCAGCACGTCAGCAGCAAGTATCACTTTCCTGTGCAGGAATGGCTTTGATAAAAGGTACACTAATAAGATATACTCCATTGACGAGTTATTTCTGGCACAGACAGAGCTGGAAGGAAGTCAGCATTACACACAGACACTCTTTGGCCTGGGAAGGTCTGAGAACCCTTTAAACACTTGGCTCAGAAATGGCACTTTTCCTTTTATCTAGGAGATTTTTCCTTTCCTGTTAAGTTAATTAAACTTCTGTTTTGTCTTCCTCATGCCCTTTTGCCAGCATCTAGCCTGTTCATGAAGGCACTAGTTCAATAACCATCATTTAGAGTGTCAAGCTTAGGTTACTACTGTTTGTTTGCCAAGTGCAGCTGCAGCCGTCTGCCCAATTTCACATGTTGCTGTGAGCCAGATATTGGCCTTTACTACACAAATGTGCCATTGAGGCTTCACAGCAACCCTTCCATGAGCTGTCCTTAAAAGATGGCAAGCTTTGTTGTCTTCCCACTTCTCTGAAAAAAGGGCCTGTTTGCACCAAAAGTGATTTGGGTCGCAGAGGAGTCTGCAGTTCAAGTGAGATACTACTTCTGGTTAGGATCCCTGTAAGGATACTCTCACTATGGAATAAGAGTTTCTCAGAAATAAATTCTACAGCAGATCAGGTTATTCTCAAGCAGAATACACTGCCTGGGTGCCAATGTAAGTCCCTGTGTATAAAACCTCTGAGTGCCTGAAATCCTAAGAGACTATGTTTCTAAGTGTTGGGGCTATGGATCACCTCACTGGGCGAATTCAGCTGAAGGGTTGAAGCCCCTTTCCCACTTCTTAGCACAAAATTGTGCTCCCACATCATGGTGCAGCAGATGGATCCCACAGATGCTTTCTTCTTTCTTCCCTTTCCTGCCACCCAAATCACTCTGCAGTTCTAGTTCCACCTGGTCAGTGGGAGTAGGAGTTGAATGGCTTTGGTGASAGACTAATGAGGAAATATTTTAATATGGAGAATATCCTGTCTTTGGGCCAGCCTGTTCAATTTGCATTGCAGTTCCTTTTATACAGTGCTTATATGAGAGATCTAGCAGGTATTCCCTAATAATTCCAGTAGTGAGAAGGGTTTCATCCATTGTGAGAGACAAGCCTTATTGTAATTTCCTCATGCTCAGCTTGAATGCCTTCCCAGAAAAGCAAGGTGTTGACTGTTAGTGGATGTTGCTGCTCCTTTTGTGCTGTCAAGTGTAAAACTAAAGATTAATGTAGCACTTTATTGACTGCTGTGTGCAGGTTTTGACCTGCCTGAAGAATATTCAGTGCCCATCCTAGAAGTTACCCATTAGGTGTCCAGTTCAGTGGGCAAGCTATGGAAACAAACCTCTTCAAGCTCCTTGTTGATTTGCTTTGAATAGCATCAAACCCCAACCTATACAACTGAGAGCCAGGGTGGTGTATTGAATCATTTCATACCACCTTGCCACTGGCCAAGCTATTAGCCAAAGCTCTCACCTAGGAAATAGTGGGGTTTGAGGCCATCTAACAAGCTTGCCTGGAACAATTTGCAGTTTTTTGCATGAAATAATTTTTCAGTGACTTTTTTTCCCCTTGAGGGCAATGTAAGGCTCCTGTATTCTGCATTTGGTTTTAACTTGGATGGCTCTGAGGTAGCTGTTCAGGATTACTTTACAATCAGATCCTTTACACAAGGTTAAGTGACTGTAAATTGTCCTTTTCAGATTTCAGACAAGCTCCCATTACTTTCTCTATGATATCCCTATCCAAAGTTCATACAATTCACATAGAGCTTCCACTCAGAGGGGAACTCCTTGAGGATTTTGAAGTTAGCCCTGTGACAAATTCAAGTCCATCTTTCTCAAAATCAGATTACTCAATTCCAAATCAGATGTTTGCCATTCCATTCTCTAACAATATTCTTGCCAGGAATCTGGCAGTATAGCAACATCATGTTCCAGACTCTTCCTCATCTCTCCAGCTCTTACACCTTGAAATACCTAATTTCTGCAAGGATTGAAACAAAAGGTCTTTCTCCTACTATGAAGGGAGGGACATCTTCCTCTTCCCAGATTATACCTAAAATTCATTCATTTTGGTATAGACTACTACCCGCTTTGATGAAGGATTAGAACACTATTTATAGTAGGTGCTTAAAGACCGGGCTTCCTGAACCCGTGGAAAACAAATGCGCCAAATTTTATTCTTTTGTTCTTTTAATAAACTGTCCGTGAGATTCTTCCCTTCCCCTCCTTTCCTGCTGGTTTACTTGCATTCTTATATGTTCAGTGTTTTTCTCTTTTGTCTTTGTTCCAGTTTATCAGCAATTTACACACAGTTGTTTCCCAGACTCCATGATTTCAACAGCAAAAATAACACTGACCTTTTCAGTCCATGAGCAATCTTGTTGGTGGTAATTTAGCAGAAAGTTACAGTAATGAACAAGAACTTTGCTCTTAAATGTTAGATCACTAAATGTGTTTTATGAGTGCTTATTACTTCTTTAATGCACTTCCTGTGCACCACGGAGATACTCATATTCCAGGGGAGGATGAAGTCTTTAATTGGCCAAAGTGGCCAATTTGTGAATCTCTTCTGCTTTAAAGATACATTTTCAGGTGTGATTTAGTCAAAGCAATCAAGGAAAACGTTTCTAGCTAGAAAGACAACAGCGCTAACAACAGAAGGGCTCTTCCAAAGATACATTAACTCTTTGAAAACTGTGAGCTGGGCTTTTCCTGTGGGAGGGAGGGAAGGGTGTCTGAAAACTTAGATTTTACTCCCCAGACTTGGGGCTGCTCGGGGACTGCTTTGGTCCCAGGCATGCCTGAGAGCAGACAAAATGTATTGTCAACAATAAACTTCCTCAGTTTTCAGCCACTTCCCCTCAGCCAGCCTTCAGAACAGCAGGAAGCCAAAAGCAGATGACACAAAGCCAACTAGATGAGGTTTAGAATTTGGCTCTCCTGCTTTATAGTTGATTGTACCTGTGGCTTTTGCAGAGTCCACAGGAAAGGCAGGGAATCTAAATGCAAGCTGGAATTTTCCATCTGTATCAAAATCCTCAATTTGCTTTGGCTTAAGTTTGCATACAGACCCACTTCTAAAACTGATAACAGTGCTTGTAAAGATTTAAGAAGAATTAGGAAGAGAGGTTTGTCTGTAACCAGTGTAAAGGCAAAAAACCTCAAAAAAACCCAACCCCCAAACCCCCACCAAAGTTAAGTGTTATTAGCAAGAGGCCATGGTACAAAAGGAGTGACTTTAAAACAGAGAATATTGGTTTTCCTACATCATAGCACCCTTAAACCAAAGCAGCACAGACAGGAAGGTTACCAACTCTCTTCCTTCTTTTAGCTGTGTATTAAGGAGCCTGAAGCTGCTGTTTTATCTTCCCCCTGTATTTTAGACCTTCTCCTCTCCTACACTTTTATTATGCTAATTCCCCTTCACTGCCTGTCTCTTACACTTGAAATGTTTTCAATCAGGTGTGTTCCAAGATAATTGTCTTATATTTCTACATGAAGCAAGGGAATATTTATTTGAGGTGAAGCAATGTAAAGACCTATTTCAGCGATTGCAGTACAATTCAGTACTTTATTCTGTGGCCCCTAGAAGAGGACATTGTAGAAGGTAATTTTAAAGGGTATTGCAGCATCTAAAAAGCAAGTTTAGACAGAGGACCAATAACATGTGCCCTTGCAGGACACATCCGGCTCCACGTCCACCTAAATCCCTTGATAGGTGTTAATGACCAGCAGCAAGACACTGCGGGTATCTGAGGCACTTACTGGATTAGGGACACGAGCTATTAATTTATTTAGCTGCTCCAGGGAACTCTGTGTGACCCATTACAAGGATTGACAGGAGAAGAAAGTGTCAGAAACATGATTCACATGATGACAGTAGCAGGATTTGCAAGAAGCTGGGTGTTTCAGATGAGTATATACACATACTACTGACTTAGGAAGGACAGACAGAAATGCTGCCTCTATTCCTGCCTACAAGCTCTGATTTCTGATGCTGTTCAGCCTTTCCTCCTATCTTGGGCTACAGTGGAAAGACTTTGTTTGTTTAAATCTTTTCTTGGGTCTTTCCCAATTTTAGCCTGAACTCCAGATATTTGGCTCTTAAATTCATTCTCCAGGGTGCTTCTGACTAATGCCACGGTGCTATTGCGGGATTTTACAGGAACTCTCAGGAGCAGTCTTGCAGCACAGAGTTGTGGACCAGGACTGCCAAAGCCCACTTTTAGCTCTGAGACAGTATCTGTGCAATGCAGGGCTCCAGCACAGAAGCACATGAGAACTGTTTCTGTACAGAGTGCACTCTGTGGTCCTGACTTCTACACCCGACTTCATGGACCACCCTGACTGAGGGCAATAGAGATAAAAAGTATGTGCACTTCAGAACTGTTTTGTAGGAATTTTCCCTCGTTTCAAAGAACTTCTGTTCCATAAAATGCTTATTTTCCTCTAAACCAGTTATTACAGCTTGGGTTCATAGCAAAAGGTTCAGCTGTTTCCCAAAACAATTGCTTGGTCCAGGTAACGCAGAACTGGGAAGAAGTTTAAATAGAGGTTTGAAGAAGTAGAATCACAACTGGGATCTGGATTCAAGCATCCTACTTAACAGATAATTGCAATGACTGAGGTAGAACATTCAGACTTAAATCCAAGCCCTCTAATATGCTTTGTCTGGGATATGGAAGGCATCTTCCTTTATTAAGTTACTTTCCTGCCCAACATTAACATTTCGTGCTTTGAAGGTTTATTGTGTTGGCTGGAGTTATACCTTTATATACACGCAGTCCCTATGGAATAGCCTGATCTCCTTTCATCATTATTAGTAATTCTAGGCTTGTCATTTCCTATTCATGCAGTCTGGACCTCACTGCGTTGTTGCAGGATGGTTGATATGGTGCACAGGAAATGTTCTGTTTTTTCAGGTCTCAACTGTTCCTAAGTATTCTTTTCAGRGGCTTCAGTTTTATTGCCATGAAGTCCATTTCCTACATGTAGTACAATTTACTAAATTACAAATAAACAAGGCACCAATAGAGAAGTCAGTGAAAGTTCACACTAAGAATAGAACTTGAAGAGAAAAGTTCAGTTATGTGACCTTCTTCAGGAGCTGGATACAAAATAGACCTGCTGTTTTTCCCTTCAACTTCCAGTCCAGGCAGAAAAGAACTTGAACAGTTCCCAGAGAAACCCAGGCCCTTCTGTTTGTTTCTACGAATCCTCCAGAAATGCTTTATCTCTTGACATCCTGGGTAAGCTGATATGGAAATGAACTTACTTGGCCTCCTCATTTCCCTCCTGTATTGTCAGCTGATTTTGCATTGATCTTCCTCCCCGCAATGTTTAAAGATCTCCCAGCCATGAACAGAACAAAACGTTACTGATAGGTAGCTTTAAAATTGGCCAATAAAACAAATTAGGATCATCAAACAAATAATACCACATATGTGTTATTGCCCTTCAGAAATATGTTTGGGAAAGAAAAATAATTCCTAAGCACAAGCTTTTAGGCCCTTGGTCATGAGCAGGGAGATGCAACACTGATGCATACAGGCCAAATACTTACACAATGTAGTAGCTATCCAGACTTAAAAGGAGTTCTTTCCTTTCAAATGATGAGGGTTTTTAACTCTTCCTTATTATTCAACATTTTTTGCTTTATAGCATAGTATCATCTGCACTTTTAGCTTATCTCAAAAATTCCCCYAAAGATTAAGGGGGTGGGGGATTTTCTGTTAAAAAAGGAGTTCTAAACTGCCCTTTAGAGTTATTCCAAAGATCTCCTTCCTCTACCAAAGCCCCACAGCAGCGCATCTGCCCTGGTGCACTTGGCAGGCAGTGTCACTGAAACTTTTTGAGTTAAAAAGGGTGAATTAAAGAGAAAAAAAATCACATATCTCCAAATGCCTTGACGAAACCAGACTATCACTCGACACTTTTCTGCCTAAAGTTAAATATTAGACATTCTCTTACTGACATTCTTCTTTTATTTAGTCTGAAAGGCTTAATATTTAACTCAAAATACCTAACAACGGCAAATGCTAAGTGCTGAATGTTGTTACATCCTCCAGTAGATACATAACGCAGTGCTTAAAAGTCGGTGGGATATATTTAGACATGTGTAGCCATCCCTGGACTTCGTGCTCCACTTGAAGGAGAAAGCCAGTTGCTATGTCATGAATGTCCGTGTGTTTTGAAGCAGAAGGCACAGCCAGTGGTTCAGTGGGAATAACTGGTTTAAACAGGGTGTCTGCCTGGTACCTGCAGAAGGAAATGTCCTTTATTAGATGCACTTTTATTTTGTCCCAATTGGTTCAATCCTTTGTCTGACATGAAGTCTGGTTTGGGGATGGATTTCCAATTATAATGGGTCTCAAATCCCTGTTAAAGTCAAACTTATTTATTACTGGCTCTCGTTCAGAGTTTTACTGAAACTGAAATGGACACACACATATCCATGAAAACCACTGCCATTTTATGACCCATTTCCAAGCCTTTTTGTTGGAACGGTATCATTAGAAAAAGCTCCTAAAGATGTTCCACTTCTAGATGAGTTATTTCTGAGTTGGTCCAGAAGCGGCAAGTAGCCGGGAACGGCCTCACCTGCTCCAGGAGCGGCGAGAGTTCGGAAACGGCGCATCCCCCTCCCTGAGGGCACCGSGCGGCCCCTGACGGGACCGTCCCGCCAAAACCCGTGAGGGGAGGGGGGCGTGGCCGACGGGGYCGCCCGGGGCAGAGTCCACGGGGCCACCGAACGCCTGAGGGGTCGCGCGTGCCCGCAGTCCGCCATGGCGGGAGCCCTGGAGTCGCTGGAGTTGTGCCTGGAGCGGCACATTCCGCCCGGGGAACTCGCCGAGGTGAAGAGGATCCTCTACGGGGGCGAGGCCAGGTGCGCCATCAGCACAGGCTCGCCCCCTCTGCGCGGGTTTCCTTCGCTCCTCTCCTCGGGCTCCGCGGGGATGCCCAGCCTGGGAGTGAGGGGAGGGAGTCAGTGTGAGGGGCGGTGTGCAGGACACAGGGCTGGGCTGAGGGCAGAAAGGAAGAGTAGGGCTTGTGATGCTGCAGTGAGGTGACTGGGGCGTTTTGGGGGTGATCCAGGTGTGACTGACAGGGATGGAAGACCGGAGGGGTATGGTCGTGACATTAGGGTGAGGGAGCTGGAAAAGTAGGGATYAAATTTGAGGAAAATACATTGAAGGGAAAGTGTTTATAATCCAGGGATGGATGGTGGAAGTTTGTGTGTATGCGCGCCTTGATTTCTGCAGCAAGGTATTAGTCTGGAAATGACAAATAGAGGAGTATACTGGGAGATTGGTGCCATGGAAGTGAACGGTGAGATCAGCACATGACCCGGCCACTGCCTGACTGTCCCGTGGCTGATGGATGCATTTTAGGGCTTGGGAACTTGGGGGTGTCTGTAGGGTTAGACAGTATTTGTGATCCCCTTGGTCCATTGCATTCGGAGCAGAAAAGGAGAACATCTCATCTTGAAATGTCTTTGTTTGCTGTTCAATCCAGAAAACTTTATTTGCCAACTGCTGCACTGACAGCAGCTCAGGAAAGAGATTTTGAGCTTCAGGGCTATGGATTTGAAGCTGCTCCGGAGCAGTTGAGAAGGCCACGTATTGTTCGAGTGGGACTGATACAGAATAAAATTCCTCTTCCCACAGACACAGCAGTGGCAGTCCAGGTACACAAACTGGGACCGGGGCTTTTTGTAATTCCTCTTCTGCTGGATTGAGAAATACCACAGTTCAGTTGTTGATTTTAGGAACTGTATCATGAAACATCTAATGATTGTCTGGCAGTATAGGAGCCATCACTACTGCAGTAGAGCATCCTGTAAGAAATTCGAATGACACATTCGATTTTATTGTTTGTCAGAAACATCTCTTGTGTTTACCTAGCATGCCCAACTTGCTTGCAGTTTTTCCAAAGCTAAATATTTAGTAGCTCATTTTGTACATGAAAATCCTTTGCCTCTAAGATGAAACGTAAAATCATTTACACAAGATCAGAAGGGATAGCAACCAGTGGAAACCACAGGTGCAGTTCTTGTTTTAATTGAGAAATGTTCCATTATAGGAAAATCCATTAGAGGAAACAGATTAATAAAGCTGTGTTCATTATTCTTTGTACAGCAGTCAGTGAAATCTTATTACAAGATAACATGGTTTAGTGGTGACTTAGCAATGCTGGGTTAATGGTTGGACTTGATGATCTTGGAGRTCTTTTCCAACCTTAATGATTCTGAACCATCATCTTGGACCTAAAAACACTGATGATACATCTATGTATAGAAATAGCTTCCTAAGAGTAGCTTTAAAAAAGTGAAAGAAAATACTGCATTTATAAAACTGGAGTAGTGGTTTTGTACAGTGACAGGACAGAACATCTCTGAAGTAGTTTGTTTTGGAAAAATTACCTGTCACAGATGCAAGTCATTTAATTCAGTAAATGGATCAAGTTTGTGGATTTTTTATAGCAGCTGTTGAATACAGTAGCAGTTATATTAATGATTTTACCTTATAAATAGCTGGTTAACGATTTCCGTAAATCAGTATAAAATTGTTGAGTTCATAGGTCACTGCAGTCCTGTCTTTAGTCCTTTTTTTTTTTCCATTGACACCTGAAAATAGAAATGCAAAGTGCTACACCTATACTTGTCTTTAAGTAGAATACTCTAGAAAATGAATTAATAAATGCTTTGATGATTTTTATTGGTAATAGTCTACTTAACTCTTAGGACAGAGGGCTCTAGAAAATAGTTTGGAGTTAATAACTGTAAGAGAGTGTCCACGATCCACATGTATTAGCAGGATTTGGAGGTAACCAAGGAAATAGACTGTCCTTGCTTTATGTTTTAATATACTGAGTACTTGACTTTAAATTCACATTTACTCAATGTTGTTATGTAGGTTGTTTACAGTGAGCAGCAAAATCATATCTTTTGCTGATTCTGTTAAGATTTTCAGCTTTTTGAAAGTCAGGCAGCAGTGAGTTGCCATCTATATAAATGTTGCTACCGAGGAATTAGAATCCCATTGGAATGCTTTCTCTATTCTCAGCATCTAAATGCTTTTAAAAATCTAAACCTGACTCTCAGTGTTCAAGAATGATAACTTGAGTTACTCCCCCTGAAAGCACTAAGTATAGAACAAGATAAACTCAATGTGAACAAAGGTGGTAAAACCAGGCAGTTTACAGAAGTGAGTTGGAACATGCAGCTTTTTTTATGGTGTGACATTTCTCACAATCAGGTGGCTGCTCTGCACAGACGCATTGAGGAGATTGTGGGAGTGGCTGCAATGTGTGGGGTCAACATTGTGTGTTTCCAGGAGGCTTGGAGTGAGTATTTTCTGTGATTCCTTGTAGGTTGTCAGATGTCAAATTCCTTCTGTTGTAACAGGTGTCCTGTACTAGAAATATGTCTTGTAAGTAAACAGTAGAAATCTTCCAAGATACAACAATTGACTTTAGTGGTTTGCTTCCTAAAGGAAAAACCAGAAAGTCTTAGGTAGCACAACTGTATGGAAGATACATGTGAGGTCTGTTATATTGAAGACTGGCATATGATATTTGGAACTCCTTCATGGCGTCCTTCATGATCCTTTCCTCATTTTTTTTCCTCCTAAAACTTTGGGGTTTTTTCTAGACAGGTATTAAAATTTAAAAATCTATTTTTAATTACAATAGGGTGTTTGAAGCTTAAAAGAAGCAAAAACCAAAATGAAGGCCTGTGAAAACAGGTTATTTACAGCGTATACAAGTGACTGGGGTGTATTTTGTCTTTTTACCCCTGCTGAAGCATCACTGAATGCATAGATACTCTTCTGGTTTGCTCTGTGTGGGCCCAAAAGTCCTTGCCCTTGCTAAGAATATTTTTAAATAATTTTTGCCTTTCAACAAGAAAAGCAGTTGAATCAGTCTTAATTGTTTAATTTTTTTATCTGTATTCATGCAAATAGTATGTATTTCTTGAGTGACATGAACATTCTTGTAAATTTTGTCTTGCTTTGGTGTTTTCCAGCTATGCCCTTTGCTTTTTGTACAAGAGAGAAGCTTCCTTGGACTGAATTTGCTGAGTCAGCAGAGGATGGGCCAACGACAAAATTCTGTCAGGAGGTAAAAAACCAACCAACCAATCGAAAAAAACAACCCACATCCAGCCTCCAGCCCATAACTGCCCATAAAGCTTGGATTTCTTCTTTCTGTACTGTTSTGGTATCACTGAGAGAACTGAAATAATAAAAAATAAATTTTCAACTTGCATGACAAATATTATGATAGTGAGTTACTATAGAAATGGACAACAGTTCTGCTCAGTATTTATTTTTTAAACTACTTTGTGTTTAAAGACTACCTTTTACCATGAAAATCCTATGAAACTCCTCATTTAACTATTCCTGAATTTTACAAGGGAGGAATTTTTCTCCATACAGATATTTTTATTTTCTGTTTAAAAGGTGTTTCTTGCCTAGAACAGTTGAGCATTAAGCAATGCTTGTATGAAGGTGCGAGGAGAAGAATAGCCTTTTCTGAACAGGGAACACTGTCACTGTTTTCATTTCCCTCTGGAATGACACAAATGTAGGGGACTTTTTCTGGACCCAAGGAGCTTTGTTATTGTCTGGCTCTTGTTTCCCCAGAGACTGTTGATTAGAAGGGTGGTAGAGTTTATTTTTGTTTTCTGACAAACTTTTTTAAGATAAGGAAATAAGACTGTTTTGGTGTCAAATTTGCCCAGCTATGACTGAGCTATTAAACTTCTGTAGCCGGCATAATATCTTTAGTCTGATCTAGGGCAAGTGCATGTTGCATCTCACTATGGAATTAATGACGCTGGAAGTTTGGAGAAATAAAAGAAAGGGAAGTGATTTGAAGGAAAAGACAGTGTACTGGAACATTGGCAGTCAGAATTAGCTGTATTTTTCATTAATACCTGTGTTATTTAATATGTAATGCTATTTTACCTCTTTTTTTTAATTAATGGTTTCCAGCTTGCTGTGGTGTCAGTCATTCTGGGGTACTGCAGGCTTGTGTATGATAGAGAAATTGTGTTCATTTGTACAGCTGGCAAAGAAATACAATATGGTTGTGGTATCTCCAATCCTGGAACGAGATGAACTGCACGGTGGAATTCTGTGGAACACTGCAGTGGTCATTTCTAATTCTGGAGCTGTCCTTGGCAAAAGTAGGAAAAACCACATTCCAAGGGTTGGAGATTTCAATGAGGTAAGATGCAGTTCTGTGTCTATCAAGTTAGTCTTACCTTGCAGCTCTTGATTGTGCCAGCATGTGTTGTGTCAGTCACAGTGGCAGGAAATGTAATGTGTTTCTAGAAAATGGGGTTCACTTACTGTCAAATCAGTTTTTCTTAGCTAAAATTATACTAAGTTAATTTATCAAGAATGAATAATTTTTGTAAAAGTGATGAGTCTTAAAGGACAAATAACATTGAATCTTGTCATGTCCTCTTTCTTGGTCTGGTGCAAACTACAAAAGTATTGAGGATCTTTAAAAAAATTGTTTAAGTTGTGGCTGTGTTATGTTCATTGTGCACAAGTGGCTTGGGTAGTTCTGTCATGTGTGCGTGTTGAACTTTAATGTGCAGGGCAATTGTTTCATGGTTCAAGCGTGAATGTTACTTACAGTCTTTCTGTGTTTCTCTGTGAGGTTGTCTTGGAAATGTCAGTTCTTTGCTTGTGTTTCTTTGAGCAGAATCCCTTAATTCATTATGCTTCTGATTGAATAGCTGGTTTATGGCATCTTCTCTTTACTAATCACATTATTGTGACTGAAGCCCCCAGCAGGTTTTGGGCGATCCTCCAGAATCAACTTCAGAAACTGAACAGGCAGTAAAGGCAATGTAAGAGGAAAACTGGTAGATCTGAAACGTGTTTATCCATCCATAGAATTATCACAAGCAGAAAGATCAGAATTAAAAATTAACCAAAGTCTAAAAATACCTTGTCTTACCTAACTAAATCTCTCCTTGTCAGCTGAAGTGAGTAATTAACAGAGGCATTTCTTCTAAGCACTGGAGGCTGCTATATACCTGCAGTTCCTTTTGTTCCCTGTCGGAAAGCTCTAGTCACCAAACTGAGGCTTCAGAACCTAAACTGCTTTCTTATTAATGTAAAAAGTTCTTTTGGGTCTCAAAACTTTGTGTTCAAAGACCTGTGGAAGTTTTGACCTGGACTCCCAGACCTGATCAGGCTGGTTCGAGTTTCTCCGGAGGAGGCTGTTACTAAAGTTCTACACATGAATTTCTAAATGAATTTCTGGCACAGGTCTGTCAGTCACTAGTGTTACCTTCTAATTTTAACAACTATTTTGATATTTAATATTATTTTTTCAGGTCTGTGCTTTAGCTAGCAAAGTAGTGACTAACAAGCCCATTGGTTACTTTCCACATTTTTTATTTGTTCCTTATGTAATCTAACAAAAAATAAATTTCTGTTGCGTGTGCTAAAATATAATGTCTTTTAGTTTTCCAGGCAGTGTTTAGTAGAGCATCAACCAATTCCAAGAAACTCGTTATTTCCAACTATGAAACTGTAATGAAAGACACCTAAAATAAGAAAATATTTTTACTTTCTCATGTCAAGTATAAATAAAATTTCATTAAGAGTTTTGCATAGTTGCTAAATAGAAGTTAGTTCTTAGAATCCTAAATGTCAGAATTACTACAAAACAATCTGTTTATAGCTTGAAGATATACTATAATGATTTGGCATTTCTTCTTGTATCTGCCTTGTTATAGAATCAAGTCGTGTTTACGCAAGACAGCACTGTCTTTAGCTGGCTTTGTTAGCAAAGCATTAAGTCCACTCTTCTGAGCTGAACAATTCTGATAGAGCAACTTTAGAAACCACCCAGGCTACAGGAAAGGATTATGTTCATCTGTGTTATTTTAATKTTGTTTTCTTTATCAACAAAGTTAAACCTCAAGGAAATATTGAATTTGAAATTATTTCTTGTGGGTTGTCTGTAGRGCACATAGAGAGAGGAGCCTTGTTAAAATCATGTGCATTGAATCAGTGAGAACTAAATGGAAAGGGCAAAGAGATTGGTCTGTGGCCTATTCAGCCATGTGTGGGAGGGCATATAAATAAAAACCAATCCTTCTTGAGACATCACAGTTTATTGCTGTGGAGATGATTGTGACCTCTGGTGAGAAATAAAGAAATAGGAACTGATGAATTCCCTGAAGCAACAGCATTCTTGTTTTTCTTCTCCTATTGTAAGAAAAGAAACTGAGAATAGGAGAAAAAATGGAAATATATTCATTCAGCAGAATTGTTTTGAAAAAGGATTGTGTGAGCGCCCACCATGTGGTCTGCTGTCTACAGACATGAAAGGAGATAAAATCAGTGCCCAAGGGACTGTGCAATTTCATGAGACCTGATAATAAATAAGAAACATGAGATTTTATTTTTACTGGGCATACTGAACCTCTAGTCCTTGGTTTCAGAAGGTGATCCTCCTGTATCTGTCACGCCATTGGTCCACACTTAAACGAGGCCTGGGTTTGTTCCCCAGCTGTAACTGTGCTTGCTTTAGGCCTCATGTGTTTCTATTTCTTTCAGGACCAACGGCAGTGGTTGTTACAATGAACAGACAGTTTCAGTAAAAAGGGAGTTGCTTTACAACACACCTTTCTTCTATGATGAGAGACACGGCCCATTGGGTCAGAATGGTGGATTCTGTCCCTTGCTTTTCTGTCTCTGATCGGCTCCAAAGGGTGCTGTCAGGAATCAGCCTGGCCACTGCAACTTCTGTACTCACTTGGTATCCACAACAGTGTATAAGAAATGTTGGCTGGCCTGTTCTGTCTCTTTCCTTCCTTGTCTGTGGGTCTTTATCACTGTCATTGTCTAATCCTGTCTGAACCTGGTGATAGTACTTTCAGAAAGCAGCACATTTTGGAAGTGCACTGCCTGCTGCATGGAAAAAGTTACTTTGCTTGAAAGCACATATAAGAGTGTAATTTCAGTGAGTATACACTCCTGCTGCTCCTTTGGGATTTCTGTATTCATCTTTTTTACTGCCTTAGTCATTTTGTAAATCTTCCTCATCATATCACCCTCAACTTTCTGTCTATAGAGTGAAAAGCTTTTTTAGTTGGAGGTACATCTTTACACTTTTTTAAGAAGTCTGCCTTTGTGTTATATTTTTTTCGGTTTTGTTTGTTTGTAGTCTACTTACTATATGGAAGGAAATACAGGACACCCAGTGTTTCAGACACAGTTTGGGACAATTGCTGTGAATATCTGCTATGGGCGCCATCACCCTCTGAATTGGCTCATGTTCAGCATGAATGGAGCAGAGATCATCTTTAACCCTTCAGCTACTATTGGGACACTCAGGTAAAATACAAACTGATCTATGCCGTTGCTCTCCTTGTGGGTTAACTGAACGTCTGAACCCCTCACATGGGCCTCAGGGGCACCTTGCTGAAGTCTTGGAACTAGAAGTGTAGTCTTCTTGTTTTGCCTTCACAAAGGAGTCTGCATTCTCCTCCACCTGGAATTTTGCGCTCCCAGTCTGCTGGCAGTAACTGATTCTCTTTCAGATCTTCATTGTACATCAGCAAGTCTTCTGTCTTTGAGACAGCATTAACCAACACCTAGCTGGTGTTCTGAAAATTGAGAGTTTATTTAGATTATTTAYGTAATATTTTTGCTATATGATAGGCAGCAGTCACATTCAGGCTTATCTTGGCAGCTTGCGTTGTCCATCTAGGAGTGTGGTATCAAATTGCAGTTTTCAGAACCAATCTGAGATAGCCTTTTCTCAGAAACAGTTTTTTTTTAAACTGTTGGCAATTTTATGATTATCAAGCCTCTTGAACCAGACTGAACCAGTATAAACTTTCCCTTGAGATTAATCTTCTGCAGATTAACATTAATTGTACCCTACTGACTTGATTTCCTGAAAGAAAACCAGCTCAAGGAGCTGAGAAAATACACTTCTTAGCTAGCCCATAATGATTAATCTGTGGATTAGATCTTGAATATTCCTTGCTGCTGCATTATTAGTATCAGTCACATTTCAGTACAGTGTGCTTCCAAAGCATTGTCTGAGACAGGCTGTGTATTGCTTGGGATACTGTAATGTGGTGCAAGAATATTAATGCAATTTGGTTTTTTTGCTGACCCAGTAGAAAATTCTGATGATGAGAATTTCTAAAATTTGTGACAGGGCAGAAATTGTGTGAAACAAATTAGAGACATGAAATTCTCTCAGATTCAGAGAAACATGTATTCACAAATTTGCAGAGTAGAACTGTAGGTTAGATGTAGCATTCTGTCATTCAAACCATCTTTAATATTTTTCGGTATAAAAGATAATTGAGGTTGAGTAACATTGGGAAGGTTCCTTTGGAAAAAGTTGAGTGAACAGGCAATGCTTTTGGGGCACTGTCATCGCTGTTGGAATATTTGTCATGTTTGTCCACCTTGTAGTTACACAGCACTTCAATGGTACTGCAGGTGATTCAGGCTTTACTGGTTATTAGCTTTCACTTGATTGTTTTTAAGCATATAATTTTTATGGCAGGAAGACGATTCTTGTGGCCCATGTAAAACCTGTCTGTGGGGTCACTTCTTGGATATAGCCTTTTTTTCCTGTCTCTCCTCTTCTGTGAAATTGTAATTTGCTGGAGCTTTTCAATAAAAACCCTTTTTCTTAGAAAAGCCGACTGCCAGACTCAAAGCAGTTGAGAAAAGAGGAAATAAACGAAGTCCTTTCAGTCAGTCCAGTGACCATCTCTGAAGATTCTTGGGTCTGACTGGCAGATTAATGAGTCAGATGCTTGCAGCCTTGTTTTGGTATTCCAAATCTGGCAGGTACTTCGCTGTCACAGGAGTGTACAAATTGTATCACTGTTGTTTTGAAGCTCTGAGTACTTCCAGACCTCCTATTAACTTGTCTGATCCCTATATATCAAAGTATTTAATAAAAAGAAGACTATTTCAGTTTTAAACATCTGTCAGAATTGGAATTGCCTTTGGAAAAGAGGTAGAGGCTTGCTAGAAAGAGAAGGAATTTTTTATTCCTCTTTTCTCAGTTCTTGGTTTTATGTAAATGTAGTGACTGGTTTAATAAGTAATTACTGGGAAGTTATTGGGATGCTTTTGTTAAACACACTTTCTTTTTCATCAACCCACCATGGGTAAATGAGTTTCTGGAAAGTGCTATGAAAACTGTGGTTCAAATAATTAAAGTAGGAAATTTTGGTGGAAATGTTTTTTTAAATTTTTTTTATTATTCAAATAATTAACTTTTTTTTCATGCACTGCTTCAGAAGCTTCTCCTGGAGCATTTTGGGGAGAAAAGGAGGCAACTTGTATGAATCTTTGCTTTGCTGCAGGATGATGTTTGGTCTATTGAAAGTTAATGGAATGTGAAAGCACATGTATAAATCTTCTGTATGATTTGGAAAGTAAAACATTTTACACTTTAATTGCTTTGAAAATCTTGAAACGTGTTAATTTTTTTTTTCTTATTATTTCCAAGACAAAGCCACACTTAACCAGTTTATCAGCTAGAGTTGTTTATACCTGTGATTTTGCAGAAAGTAATTATAGTGCTTGGCTATATCTGGGGAGATTTTGATTGTAAGAGCACAATCAGTCTTAGTAGCTAACTTTGGCTTCTTTGAGAGAAAATGTACGCTGTGAGACAGTCAGAATCTAAATTTAGCACTGAGGTGTCCAAGTAGTGAATTCCTGCTGCCTTTTTGTGTGTTGCAGTGAGGCGCTGTGGCCTATTGAAGCCAGGAATGCTGCCATAGCCAACCACTGCTTCACGTGTCCCATCAACAGAGTAGGAACGGTTCGTATCTTCACTGTTTCATCTCATTTCGTAATTYGGGAGTTGTAGCATGAGCTCATCCAAGGCAGTGGACTAATAGCACTAGAATGCATGGATTCCTGTACCGTGTAACTGCTGTATTAGGGTTTATGATGTGATTTGATGATGGACAGTGATAGAGAGATTGAGAGCTGCCTTGCTGCTGGCAGTCTGCTTTTTGGTTGCAGCTGCTTCATGTTCTTGAATTGAATCTTTGTAATAGGCACCCGCTCTTTTGCTAGCTCTCCCTGTTTCTCTGGTGAAATCAGCACTCTTTTAGCCAAAATGACTGAAAATTAAATATGTCYTCAAGTCAGTGGTACACAACTGGTGGCTGTTGTACAGATACTACCTCTTTCTGGACTCTAAAATTCTTTAATAAAAATTAATATTGTATGCAATATTAGCTCATTCTTACCTTCAGATTAGTGCAAATACCCTATGTGTGTATTTTTTAAATCAGATTCCCTGCAAAAATCCAGGCTTGTTCTTGCTGTTATGTGAATATGTTTGCCTTCTTTTGTTAGCCAAAAAGATAYGCTTGGTTAAATATCTCCTCTTTTGCCTCTTTAAACTTGTGAAATGGATACGAGGCATGTTCCCCAAAGTGTATGAACAACAGGCAGTGATACAAAAAGACCTTGTGTTCTATGTTGTCCATCACAGAAACTAGGCCTCTCTGATGACTCCCTTTAGACAGTGCTGATAGTGTGCCAGAAAAAATCTCTGTACATTTACATAAACTTCCAAAATACGATAGACTAGCAAGGATTTCTTGAGTGAAATGGAATTATACTGCCACCTATGGATTTCTCTTTATTTCACAGGAATACTACAAAAATGCCTTTACTTCTGGAGATGGTGGAAAAGGTATGTTCAGAAGTCATATTCAGTACCAGTTCCCAGATTTGATGAAAGTTAAGAGAACAATCAAAGAAGAGTATGAGATTTTCTTGTATGTACTTGTATGTTGAAACACTGTAATTTGTCCTATGAAAACTATGGCAGCTTCTGGCTTCATCCGGAGTGGACCTGAGTCTTTTTTTAGCCAGTTTTGGAGCTAAGTGCTTTTAGCAGCTGCATGAAAAAGGTCAGTGGTATCCATTGCTTAGTAGTACAACAGATGTGATTGATTTTTGGCACAACTCAGACTTGTGCAATATGGAATAATATCTTTCTTGTGCCTCAAATCCCAGTGTTCTCACCTCTGACCCTTTATTGAAAATTGAATGGGTGCATTTCTGTCAGCTGTTTGTATGAGTTGACAATTAGAATTCATTTAAAAGCTAAGTAAAAAACAATGAAAGCAAAGCCTTTAGTTCAGAGACTTAATAATGGGAAAGCATAATGATGCATTATTTGAAAGGCAATGCAGTGAGTTTTTCCTGTTAATTTGATGGTGTACTATGCATGAAAGTAATTACTAGCCAAAACTGCAGTTACTTTAGGATCATGCTGTGACTCTTCAGGATGATTATCTTGTCTAAAGGACAAGTCCCAAAGAAATCAAGGCAGGTTTTATGGGACAGTGCATGATAAGTTATGTACTTACTTGCAGATGGCAACATGCTTTTTAAAAATTTCTTTAAGCACACCATGAGTTGGGCCATTTCTATGGCTCGAGTTACGTAGCAGCGCCGGACGGCAGCAGGACCCCGGGACTCTCTCGCACTCAGGATGGACTGCTGGTGGTAGAGATGGACCTCAACCTCTGCAGGCAAGTCGGTGACAAATGGAATTTTAAGGTAAGCCTGATTATAAAGAAAATACGATATTAGAACAAACAAGCTTTCATAATGATTCTATGATCTTACAGTAGTTAAAAGGCAGCCTTTCTTTTTTGTTTTTAGCAGTCCAGAGCTTTAATTGTTGAACTAATTTAACAGGATRTTCTGGAGGACAAAAGCATAAATAGATTTGGAAAAGGAATAGCTAAATTCAGGGAAAGTAGGCCAGTAGCTTTCAAATGAAAACCCTAGCCTAGGACCTTAATGTGGGTTGCCAGGGGCTCTGAGGATTGCTGGGGAAGAGAGTGTGCTTTCTTATGCGGTGTACATAGGCATTTGTTGGTGAGCTGAGATGGGCATTGAATCTCGTCTAATATGGTACTATTCTATATTCTTAGAGGCCTTAATTGTCAGTTTTGGTGAAATCTAGTGAAAACCCAAACCCACAAGCTTCTGAGAACTTTCTGAATGCAAACTTGCAATGTTAACTTCCTGAATTTGTGGATATGTTCAAACTACAGAGAAAGAGCTGTGTACTGTATACGTTCATCTCTGAAGCGTCTTAACACACTTTTGAATTTTTCTAAATCAGATTAAGATGGCTGCAAGCCACTCCACATGGCTTTAACAAACTTATTTATTACTATTCTTTTTGTATTCTGAGGTAAAGCTAATTTGGTTCATCTTTCCAGAGGGCATAATTGGATTTAATTTGTCCAGCAGCAGTGCTGTTTGAAGAAATGGCTGCCTCAGCGCAGCAGCTTGCTAACCCTTCAGTTGTGCCAGTACAAGCTGTGTGGGGTGCTATATTATATACTGATTTAATGGAGTGACAAAATTTATTTTTTTTTAAACAAATTACATTCTAGTTCCTCTTTTAATCTGATGAAGTTTACAACAAGCCCCACAAATACCCTGTTGGAACAAAAGAAGTGGCAACTTTGGAAATAGGCTTTGTTCATGAAGAAAACATCTTGCATGCTTCTGTGGAGACAGATCTTTTGTTCTAGTCTCCTCAATACTGCTAGAGATAGAACTTTTTCCTATCCACTCTTAAGATCAGCATGATTTGAATCCTGACAAAGTAGACCAGAACTTCTGGCTAGCAACTGTCACAATATATGTAGGTTCTTCAGTGATTACCTAGTATTTAAAATAAGTAATCATTGGTAAGGAGTGTCAATTTTTGAACATCATGCAAGCATTTATTTTATAGAGCTGGTTTATTTGCCTGTTGTGCATTATAATATGGTGCAATATTTAACATGTTTTGATTTCAGTTTGATGTAAAAAGGCAAATTGTCTGTGGATTTGAACTGCTGCATAAACTTTTTAATTAAAACTTAGTAATTTCTTAGTTAGAGCTTAATTTCTTTGCTAATATTGCTAATCCATATATAGAGACTAAAACCAAAAAGTAATTTCAGGTTGTGTTCCAGAGCAGAACTGCATTTGTTATTTTACAGATGCCTGTGGTTGTTGCCAYAGTGGAGTAAAATTGTGCTGAGAGATTCCTTGTTTTTTAAGTCAGGCAGGCATTTAATTTTGCTTTGCCACTGAAGTCTGAGCCCTTGTTGCAGAACAGAAGTGTGTCAGGAAGCACATGGAGCATTGGTTATAACAGCTTAGTAGGGGTATCTGAACAAAAGCAATTGTATTGATTAGGAAAAACAAACAGTAAAAGCAAAACACTGACCTTTGGCTGTTTTGTGTAGAATTGTGTATTTTTTGTTGTCTTCAAGTCTTGTGCTTTCAGCACCTCAGTTTTATGTGAATGGTGTGGAGTGCTATTGTTGGTCTTTGGCACATAAGGCACAGCTGTGGTTTTGTTTATGTGACAGGGGAGAGCTGTTTCCTTTTCCTCTCAGTTGTGGCCAAGACAGAGGTAGTTCTTCATGAGGGGAATGAGGAAGAGTGAAGTCACCAGTTACCCACTGCAGAAAACCCTTAATAGCAAATAGGGACCTATTTAACCTGCTCTGGTATCTGCAGTTTGCATCCAGTGATGCGTGAAGGGGACGTTCAGTGGAACATCTTTGCTAACCTTAGAGCAGAAAAGGGGTTAAACAAATATCTGAGTTACACTCTGGCAATAAAGAAGTAATTTGCCCCTCCCAGAGTCTATGTTGTGGGCTGTGCACTTCAGAAGAGGATGACAGCACTACATCAAGTGCTGTATTGCAGAACTTTCAGCACTTGCTCTATCGTCCAAACCATTGCTAATATTTCATATTATTAAAGGGTGAAGTAAGAGCAACTGAAACACTGTCAGTGGCAAATACGCAAACTTACTGCTGGCAGCAAGGTTCATTGGTTGTCAAGGACAATGACATGAAGCCCTAGTTAGAGAGACATGCTCTTGCCTTCACTGACGTAACTTTAAAAATTGTTGATGCATAAGAAAGCAAGTCCACCTTTCACATTTAACTTTCAGCTATCCAGAATAACCAAAATAACCATAAGTACTAAGTCAGCAGACATGACTGTCACTGAAGGAGAGCTGCAAATCAGGAAGGTGTTAATTTAAAAGTTTGACCTTTTAGGGTGGAAATACCCTTCTTTTTTGGCTAGAAATACAGKCCTAGGCAAAACAATGTGAGTTCTTTTATAAAAAATATATTGGTTTATGCTAAGGCACTGGAGACCTTGAATTTTGAGTGAATTACAGTTTTGATGTTTGGGACAATTAAATCATATGTTGTCATAAAAAAACCAACCAGTGGATATAAATATTTTCTACTGAAGTACTTTTGTAGCTCACTGAAAGAACTGAATTTGATTTTCCTTTTCCAGATGACTGGTAGATATGAAATGTATGCAGAAAAGCTCGCTGAAGCAATCCAGCCTTACTTTATACCAAATATCATCAAAGAGTAAGAGAGAGCATCTCATTACACTCAAATGTTACAAGAAAATTTCAAAGCTACTGTTGGATGATAGCTTTACTGTGAATCACAAGTTGCTGTTTTAATGTTGTCAGTTTAATTTCATGTAACCAACTTTAAATAATAGGATTCAAAACTGTGTTAATAATTGAATATGGCTTCTTGAGGGTTTGGTTTGTTATTTACACTAATGAGTCCAGTTTTGTTCCTTACTAGAAATACATCCAGTGTATTTCTAGTGTAGAAACACATACAGTGTTCTGTGATACAGTTCATAGAGAGGATGAGTTTGGAGGACATAAAAATTTTTACATTAGCGTTGCATTGTACATCTATTTACTTCTGCTTTCCAGTTTTTTCCCTCTACCCAGATGCATAATTTAGGGAGAAAGGAGGCATAAATTGTTTTCATCTGGGTTTTTTTTTGCTTTTTCTACTTACAAACTACTTGATGCTGTTCTGTTATAGCTGAGTAATGTCCCAGACATCCCAGTTGTTTGAAGATCTGTGGGTGCTGTAAAGCAAGACCACTTTGGTTCTGTTGCCTTTTACACAGCCACAGTTGGATCAATATCTTTGATGGGCTCCTTCAAGGTGCAGAAGTCGTGCTGAGACAAATGCTTTTGGTATCTTCTGAAGCTCAGTGCTGTCATGGGAAGCAGAAATAGAGACCCTGGCTAATGCATAGGCTGGGGCAGTTGCTTACTTTTCATTGTGAACAGAAAGCCATGGAGCTGCTATAGTGAACAGGGTGGGTAAGGAAAACTTCCTTGGGGCTGCACTCCAGTAGGATACATGGTGGTTGCAGAGTACACAAAACAACTGTGGAATAAAGGTATTAATGATACATTTACTTTTCTCAGCTACTACTGTATTCTGAAATTTTGCTTTGTATGATTTGGGTGATGGCAGTAGGTGTTCAGGCAATGCAGACTGAATACAATTTACAGCCCAGCAACTATGAATTTATAGCTGTAATAAATACTTGAACTCTTACTTTTGTTTTTCCAAATTACAATTTCAGCTGTGCCATTTCTAGTTAAATCCATAAAACATGCTCTGAAGATTTTCATTGTTCCTAATAAGTTTGTTAATAAATGCACTTGCTACATTATCTTACAGGGTTATCTGTGAGTTTAAACCTTTATTGAGAATGGCTTAATTACAAATAAAAATATATTTATGTATAAAATCCCTGCATGTAAAATCCCCTTCCTTTGCTATTGACATCCTGATGGAAACAAAGCAACAGAACATTTTCAGAATGAGTGTTTTGATAGACAATCTTGAAATGGGAAACAAAGTTCCAGAAAATGCAGATGTTCTGGATGCTTGTGCAGTGAGCTGCTTTTTCAGCTGAATTTGTGCCATATACTGTCTTTTCAGTTGGCTTTTGTTTTTACCTTGTGGTTTCATCTCTCATAGCTGTCTTCCATTTGGCAGCTGTATGAGATCCTGTTGTAATAGTGGACCTCTCCTTTTGTCTGCACTAGCTTAGACAGCTTTATCTTTCAGTTTTGTTGAAGTATTTAAACCCTGGGTACCAAACATGTACCAGTCAATATTGTTAAACTTGTGTGTGCACTTCTGAACACTTACTTAGCTTCCCCCTAAGTTCATGTTTTATCTATAAGCTCAGGGCTCACTTTCGGTACCTGAACCAGTAAGATGCTAAATGTCAAATAGAAGCCTTTTGTAAGAATTGTTTTTATTTAACTAACCAAGCCTGCTCTAAGATAAATCCTGTGGCAGTTTAATGGTATTGAATGAAATACCTACCTGAAAATGCATGGGTTAAGGAAGAACTCTAACAGCCTGTAGCCTACATACCCGTTAATTATTAACAGAGTTAATACAATCTCTCTAAAGCAAACATCACGATTTTGGACGTGGACATAAAAATTCCCAGATCAGGAGTCTTCTGGTTACTTACTTCAGGTGAGTTGAAAGGCATTATCTACAATAAGTTTTGTACCTTTTTTTTTCCGGAGGGATTCTGCTGGTGGCACTACTGGTTCTACACAAATCACATCCTACCTGTTACTCATTTTGCAACTATCAGTGCCAGAATGTATTTAACCTTCACAAATGATAAGCAGAATTTGACACAATGAAAATTTCCTGTCACATACTTCTGTTTGGAACTTTTTAAAGGCTACTGCATTTTAGATGTCTGTTACTATTTTTCGCCTTTGTACAAAGCAGCACTTGTGATTCTGCTAAGTGTACTTAGTGAACACTTTATAGATACTTTTAAGTTAGTCAACAACTGATAAAAGAAAATGTTCATCTTGGTAAAAAAACTTTCTATGCTGAAAGTAGATTCCTATTTATTATATCCACAAGTAAATAACAATATCCTTTTACTGTTATTCCACACAGTTCCAGAACTTGAACAGTTCTTTTCCTAAAACCATGCCAGAGGTGTGGGATCTCTGTCTTAAATGCAAACTAAAATTTTCCTAGTTTTACATTAGTGCTGATTTTCCTACTCAGTTTCATATAGGCAGGACTGAAGATTGAGACTTGTAGGAAATTGTGATGGATGAAGCTGAAAAAGGTGGCTTTTTCTTACGCTTTGGAGGGCTCCTCAGGTAATAGAGGAAAGGGTTATGAATGGGCTGCTACCAATTTCACCTAATGTCTTAATGCAGCAACAATTTAATCCAAACACAGCTGTAGTATAAGACTAGAAAAATCTAAGTTCCTGCCTTTGTACTTGTAGCAGAGATGTTTGTATTTCCTCTTTCCTTAATTAATTTTAGCTCTTCATAGAAGGTCACTGAACTAATACCAACAGCATAATTTGGCTGAAATTATGATTCAGCATTTTAGTTACAATGCAATGGATGCTGTCAGATATTTACACTTTACACAAAAAATATATACCAGTAGTGTGGATGATCATTTTCTGCATTTGGTTAATAAGTTAGAAGTTTATATTTAGAATGGATCCTGCAGAAACTGGCACATGTAGGTGGCATAACATTCAGAGCTTTCTGCAAAGAGCAATAAAGACTTCTAAGAGCAAATAAAATCTCTTCATTTAAACTTTTGGAGCAATATGGAGCTCTGAGCAGTCATCCAAGAGGATTTAGCCAAAAAGGATTGAGTCTGTAGAGCAAGGGAACAATGCCAGCAACTACAACTCAAAATTTAGTGGAGTTGCATAAATGCTAAATCTGTGTGAATTTGGTACATGGGAAGTTTCCTTGAGTAAATGTGTTTCATTCTTACATTGCAGACAATACTGATGAGGAAGCAAGGCATTTTTTTGTTATTTAACAGTGGTTTAAGTTAGTATTTTTTTCCTCGTACAATACCCTGCTGAACTTCAAACCCCTGGGTTTAGGAAGAAGATCAGCCCTTGATACTTTGACAGAGAGAGAAACAGGTATTTTCTATTTTTTTTTGGTTTACCTAAACCTATGCATATATTACCAAGTGTGTTCATAGATTTGGTGCTTTTTTTCTTGTGTTTTAGTTTGAAAATTAGCTGAAAGTGAACAGGCTCTGGGCCTGTATTTTAGAACTCCTGTCAAATGTGCAATGTTGAAAATGAGAAAAAAAAAMCAAACAAAAAACCAGAGACATACATTGCAAAATCAGATACATCATCAGAACAAAAAATAAGGTAAAGACAGCATTGCAATATAGTCCTGTCAATGTCTATAAAGCCTCCCTTGTTGAAGGTCCCACTGCAGTTCCGGAGCGAGGTGTGTGCAGGGGAGTCCTGAGACGAGCAGCCAGCTGCTGTGCAGGCTGTGCAGGAAGGAGCAGGAGTGTCCTCTGTGGGTGTCAGCTGTCTGTGTAGATGAACAGAATATCTTCATCAGTGCCGTAACTTGTCCTGGCTTCCTCGAAGTTACTGATGCTGGTGCAGCATGTTCCTGTTATGGAGGAACAAAATGCAAGGAAAAATTCAGAAGGATTTGCCAGTGAAAAGCTCTTACACTGGGTGTAACAGCCTCCACAAACAAAAGTACTATACAGACTACACCTAGCAGCTTAGGTTAGAGCTTTACTCAGGTAGATTTTTTCACCTCGAAGAGCTCACTGAAGTAATGTTGCAAATAGGTACTAAATTGACCCTTCTGTTACATCCTGCACATAGACAGTTCAGCATCTCTCACTTACCCATCTGAAAGCCAAACAAGCCATTTGCTAGAATGCCTATCTGAATGCTTCAACTAAATCTCACCACAGAATGTAGCACTGATGTAATTAATGGGCAAAACTCCTTCTGACTAATTGGGTAGTGATGCTTCAAATGCATGTGCACTGTGAGGGGAGGTCCAGCTGCATCTCTGTTACAGACTTGTTAGTAATGCACTGGCTGAGAATCCATCCAAAAGGCACAGGCTACTCACGGTCAGCATAGGCAGGGTTGTTGTAGTAAATACTCCCTGAGGCTTTGTTGTAGCCACATAACACAATGAAATGGCCCTGGTAGTCAGGACTCCTGCAGAAGCACTTCTGTCCGATGGGGAGGAAGCAGCAGTATTTGACAGGACTTGAGCAAAGATCACACAGTAGCAGGACTGCGTTCACAAGGACGATGGCTACGTGGCCCTGGGATAGGTGGTTTTGGATGTCTTGAACAGTTACTGTGCTGCAGGAAAAAAACCGACATGCTTATAGACAAGTTTAGGAAATAGGCTGGTATAAAGTAAAGTGTGTGATGGTAGGCAGTGCTTGGGACATGCAGCTGGCACAGTTATTTCTATATCACAGATACAGCTTTATGCTGTTAAACACTGCAGGCTTTGCTATGGACAAAGCCTGACAAAACCTGTAGCATTCAAGGCCTTTTCATCTCATTGCTGCTACTGAAGTGCAGAGCAGTGGCTCTGGATTCTGCAGTAACACATTCTGAGATCGTATCACATGCCCCAGAGAAGAGAATTGAAGGAACTGGCAGCTCACTCAGTAACTTGAACTTCTCTTGTGGGAAAATTGTAAAGTGAAGTGTTCTGTCTTGCTGTTAGAAAAGCTTATATCTGAAACACCAAATCTTTATCGACTGAATGGGTAAATATTGTACAACTACTAACCAAATTAACATGTGCCCAAATTTGCCTCAGTCACACAGGACTATGTGTCTCCCTACTGTGGTTTTGGACTACCTGATACTCTTGAGTCTTTATTTCTACAGTAGCTCCTATAGAGAATAAGTATCCACCAAACATAACCTATAATCTCATCTGTTAAAAGCTGCCCTTCAGTGGGGCAGATGGTGTGTTCCATATGCATTAGAAACTCGTCACTTGGATCYGTTCCAGATGTCGGGGCTGTGTGCACCACCTGATTGAACTCATGTGCTTTTTAATCTTTTGCAGTGTCACTCCCGCACTCTGATGCCCCAGCCTCAGTACTGCACAGGTAGATATGCCTTCTGTCCCTGCCTTGATCAAGGCCACAATCTTTAAGACGGCAAAAGCAAGAGGGAGTGACTGTCCCTTCTGTCCAGTCACAGCTGTAGTTAAAGAGATGGTGACTCCATGTGTGTTAAAAAGGACACTTGATTCTGCTAAATGTAAATTGCACTGCAGCATTCAAATGCTGTTGTGGCTGCCCCATATCCTCTCTTCTTTGCTTACTCCTGATAATTTACCCCACTTTGACAACAGGGATCCATATCCAGCTTCACTGTAAAAAGGGAAGCAGCTCAAGTTGGATGCTTAGTCATTTCCCAGTAGAATTTCACTGTTGGTTGTGAAACAATTATGCATTTTTTCCGTTTCTTTTGGGTTTTCAGTTCTTTCATGGAGGTTTCTTATTTCATGGTCCTCTTGGCAAAAGCTCCTACGCTAGCTTGTACTTTGCATGTCTGTCTAGGAACAGAGATCATGTTTGCATAGCTCAGGGAACAATGAGTTCTGTGCCCACACGGTGCTCTCCTTAATTCTGGCAATGGCCAATTAGAGTGCTGTAGACACTCCCTMCTGCCTTACTGTAATGGATAACCAAATTCAAAACATAAATAGTCAACTCCTGTCAGCATTTTCAAATCACTTATTTTGCATCATGACTAATTTTTCCTCTTGCTGTCCATGGGGTTCTTTTGAGACAGGTTTAGTAGACACTGATTTGCAAAAAAAGCTTAGGGCTTGATTTCAGTCTCTTTCAGCAGTTTAGCTTGGTGCCTCCAAGAAAAGCAGGGGCCCACAGAATCTCCAAAGAGAAAGGAAWGAAAACAGTAAGCTTACCATTTCTCCACCAGCACCTTGCAGTCTTTGGCTTGTGCAAAGAGCTGATTCACTCGATTCTCTTCTGTGTCAAAGTGCTTCCTGTAAAACGACTGTGGAGATAACAGAAGTTCTGAGCTAGAATGATGTTTACCTTGAGTAATCCACCACTTACAGTCTCTGCTAGCAAGGACCTGCGCAAGTTGGAGATCTGGCTATGGGATAAAAGATCTCTCCCATAGGTTACTGATAACAGGACAAGGATTTCTGCTCTGAATTACAAGTTTAAATTTGCTTCTGGTCAGTTATTGTTGCAGCTTCCATCTAGTGGCTATTCAGCTGCCTACATGAGAAGCCTGTCGGGTTTCCCAGGGGAAACTGGGCAGGAGCTTGCATTAAAGCCACCGCTGCTACAGGTCCTCCTTGGCCCCTTGTTGCCAGTCCTGGAGAGGCCAGGCTCTCAGTGGATGGGAGGCTGAGTTCCCCTCTCACCTCTAGAGGTGGATCTTCCAGGTCAAGGCTGAGGCACGGTGGTGGGGAAAGTGTGGAAGCTAACAGTGCTGCTGCTCAGGCTGTACCTGTTCTGTAGATAAATACAGGGCTTCAGTCTCCAAGGCTGTCAAAGAGGTTGGAACCTTTCATGAACACCACATGCAAACTTTTAAAAAATTCATATGATGGAATCAAAGATGTAAAATATGTGGGATCGTACTGCCTTTGGAACAATTTGTTCCAGTTTTGGCAAAAGGTCAAATTAACTGTTGTAGTTGACTGTCAGTAAGAGAGCGTTTATAGCATGATACTTGAGGCTTTTAAAGCTGCCTGATCTCCCCCTGTAGATGGGAATACTAACCTGATTTTTGTAGCCCTTGTCCACTCCAAGTGTCTGGGTGCAAAATTTATGCTTAACTCCGAAGTGCCGCATTAGGTAGGCCAGGTCAATAGTCCAGATACTCTTTGTTAACTGGAGTTCCTGGATGGCTTTCTGAAATTCATCATTGTCCAAATGATTCAGGTACCTATAGTATTAGGAAAGGCAGGGGAAGGGAAGCACAGATCTTAGGAGAAGCAAAATGTGTGCTGTAGTCCAAGCCTCTACATCACAGCACGTAAAAACTGAAACAACAGGCTTGGCTAAGAAATAACCAAAAAATAAAACGGTCCACAAAGGAGACAGAAATTTAAGGGAAGGGAGTAGGGAATATTTAACTGGATTTATTGCTGACTTTTTAAAATTGGAAATATGTGGTGCCTTGACTATTTTATAGTGCTAGAAGTGTACAGGTGCTGTACCAGAGGCAAGCTGGTAGAGAACTCTTGTCCTGAAGGGTTTACAGTCTGAATGTACAAGTGTATTAGAGCCAACACAGAAAGAAGAGTTAAAGAGTAAAACTTCCTTCACAAAATAGATGGATTTCAAAAGGAAGAACTGTAAAGGAATTCAGTAAATATTCGAAGGAAGCTTGTCTTAGGCACTGATGACACAAAAGCAAAAAAAGGGGGAGATGAAGTCAGGAGGAAGCTTGGGACAGGTTGCAAAGGGGTGGGGCAAGGCAGTTACAGGGAGTTCTGAAAGTAAGAAAACAAATGGAAGTAAATGAACAAAATAAAAGGGACTGGAATTGAGGATGCAGGGCAAACAAGGTCAGATCAGCAGGGTGAGAAGATTAATCTTGAAAGCTGAGTTTTGAGCAGACTGGAGTGGCAGAGAGGTAAAGGGAATAGAGGTTACAGTAGTCAAGATGGGAAATTACCAGCACACGGACTAACGTCTTGGCAGAAGGGATGGAGAGAAATGAAAATCTTCTGCTTCATATCTACTAAGTGGACATCTAAATAGGTATTTCTCCTGCACCTAAGCTCATGTTCCTCTGTGGAAGGAAAGAGGAGTTCAGCAGGACAGCTACTAGTTAAAAAAAAAAGTAAAACCAAAAATAAACCAAAAAAAAACCCCAAAGGGCAACACAGTTTTGAAGCTGAAACTACYGAAACAGAAACACTCATCCCACAGGTTGAGGGCTCAGCAGGACAGAGGTAGTACAGGTACAATACACACTCATAAACTGGGATACACCTACCCATCACTTAAAAACACAGAAAGGAATCAGGTGAGTCACTGTGCTAACTATCAGTTCTGAATTTTAACAGGAAAGAGGGAACACTTTCTATGAGCGTATGCATGCCAGCATGCAAAGTTCATAGAGCTGAGTAGGTATTCTGCATCTGTCAAATTAGTCAATTATTCAAAAGGGTCCAAAGTTCAGTTTATATTTTTCCTTGCTCCTGCTGGAGAGCCGGGCCAGGCCCAAGCAGCAGTCACTATCCAAGGGTACCTCAGAAACTGCTGCTCTCCCAAGACTAAACTCACAGCTACTTCAACACGCCTCTTCTCCCTGGGTGTTGCTTCACGCTATCCCTCCCCATGGAATGGGATTTCCCACACTAAGAGAGCCACTTACTGAAGCACCATCCTGGAACAGGCCAGCCCGCAGTCCCAGTGGTACAGCTGCTGAATCACTGGCACTTTCAGCTGGATGCAGTCAACTGCGTGAGTAAAACACAACGTCAGTCCATACAGGAATGTTTTTCCATACCACTAGAAGTCAGCTTGTCCTCAGCACTATAGCCACGAAAACTTAGGAACTTGTTTTTACTTTATCTGATTGGCAAGTGGATTTTTTTCTTTCTTACGGAAACATACATTTAGTATTTCTGTACAGTTAAGCATTTGGTTTCATCTCATACTCCTTTATTGTTCCATACCTGGATCACTACCTTTCCACCCCCTTTTCCTTTGGAAGTTTCTTTGGGTTTTTTTTTTTTGTTTTGTTTTGGTTTTGGTTTTTTTGTTGTTGTTTTTTTGTGGGATGATGCACCCACCAGCCCTCAACATTGAAGCTGTATTTCCTCCTGGATAACAGTAGGTAAGACACAGGTATTCACACTTGAGTCTGAATGTATTTCTGAGTCACAAGAGGAGTTAAACCAAACTGTCAGAAAACAGACACAACTGAGATCTCTTCGCATGGATCTCTTACAAGTCCAACAGATTTARGCCTTTTCTATAGATGTCTTTTTTCACAGGGATGGTAATTTATGTGATTTTAACAAAATTCACGAAGCGCACAAGTTAAAGCTCACAAGTGGCACCAGCTGTCCTTTTGGATTAACTCCGTCAAAGACTCAATAAAGAGAGAGGGAAAATGAATAATCTCTACCAAAGAGTCCCAAAATCCAAGTAGCTCCATCCTCTGCCTCAGTTTTTATTTTTACGGAGTTGGCAATGTGGTGGTTTCAGTTTCAGGAACACCCTCACCACTGTCAGGACTTGAAGAGCTGTGCCTCTCATTGCTACTTCAGCATTGACCAAAGTTAATCACAAAGGGCTTTTCTCAGTAACCTTTGATCTAGAAAAGGCTTTGAGAAGTTTTGTTAATATAAAGTTATCTGCACTTTATGATGGGAATAACAATGCATTTCACATCGTGGGGACAGGTCTAGTTTTGATGTCATTTTATTTATAGAACTTTTCAGATATTAAAGCTATAGCCTACTGCAAGGATAAGTAAATGCAGATATTCTGGACTCTTTCCAAATATTTGTCCTAGTTGTGCCCCTGGTTAATCATGACCTTAAAGAGTGGCATACCAGGTGATATAGTCAGTCTTTTTACTTAATCCAGTTAAGGTGCTCTTAAGTATCCTAGCGAAAAAAAGAAAACCCCCAATTCCCCTCAAATGAGGACTTCCCAAGTATTTTATCATCATTTTTTCTTGGCATGTTATGAATCTATCCCCTTTTTGTTAACAGCCAGGGCCTCTATCGAGTCCCACATTAACCAAAGGGTACTATGTTTTTCCATGAAGGCTTTCCAGAGCAGTAACAAGTTTTATTAGCCGCCCAGCTTCCAGTCACCTGTTTCCCAACACACCCAGGCCCGCATCTGCCGTGGGTGTAAATCACCCTGAGAAGCCCTCTGCGCTTTGCCAGCTCCCCGCCGCAACGACCTCATCCACGGAGCCCGTAATTCCACATTGCTGCTGCTAGCGACACCGGCAGCACCGCGGCTCGGGAGGGCGGAGAGGCCGCCGGGGCTCCGGCGGAAGCCGCCCGCTCCCCGCCGAGCCCACTTCCCCGGCCCGTTCCGGGGGGGCAGACCCCACCCTCCGCCGCCGCGCCCGCGGAGGCGCCGCCGGCCCGAGCAGGGCAGTGTGGGACGCACTGACCTGGTGGCGGCTCCCCGGCCTCCCGGGGGCTCTTCATGGCGGCGGCGGCACCCGCCGCCCGCTACTGCCGGCCCCGCCGAGCCGGCGGCGCGGCCCCGGGGCCCGGCGCTGGCTCCTCCCGGAGGCGGGGGCTGAGGGGGGCCGGGCCCCGGGGCGGCTGCCCCGCGCCGTGGCGGCGGTGAGAGCGGCGGGGCGTGCGGGCGGGCAGGGGCATGACACGGCGGGCGGGGGGCACACAGCCCTGCCCCGGGTACGGGGCGCGGCGGGGCTTCGGCAGGACCGCGGCGTTGCCGGGCCGGCCCCGGGCGGGAGGGGACGGGACGGRGCCGCGCCGCCCCCAGCGCCGCGTTCCGGTTCCGGCGCGCGGGGCAGGGCGGGAGGTGGCGGAGGCCATTAGGAGAGAGCGCGGGCAGCGCCGGACGGTGAGTGCCGGCCCCGGGCCGTGTCCCCGGAGCCTCTTCGATCCTCGGGCGCTGTAGGGACGCGTCCGAGCGGCGCCTCATCCCCTGCGGGGCCTGAGGGGGCCGGGTCAGGGCGGTGGTGTGCGGGAGGGCTGGGCTGGGCCCGGCTCCCTCACGGCGGGGCCCGGTGCTCGGCGCTGTGGTCCTCGAGCGCGGCCGTGCTGCCCGCGGGGCTCGCAGGGTCAGCCTCGTCCTACCGCTATGGGATGCACCCCGGGCTGTTCTCAGGGAGGTGCACCTGGCGGCACGAGTGGTTCGTTATCTGGTATTTAGAAGTGAATTGCTTAGAAGAGACCTGGAAAAGACTGGCTACTGATACTTAAAATGTTTCCATGGGCACCTTTCTAGAGAAGTTTTATCGATGCATAGTCAAAAGCATACGGTGTGTTTGAACAAGTGAGAAAATTAGTGCTTTAAACTGGGGAAGATCATGGACTGTGTAGGTGAAGCTTATTCTGCATCTTTCTGTGTAATAACGGCTTTTGTTTTCCTTTGCCCCAGGTGTAGAGCCACAGCACTGCAGCCATGTCGATTGGAGTGCCAATCAAGGTCCTGCACGAGGCCGAAGGCCACATTGTGACCTGTGAGACCAACACAGGAGAAGTTTATCGAGGCAAACTTATCGAAGCTGAAGACAACATGAATTGTCAGGTATCCCCACTTCAAAAAGATGGAAGGAAGTCTGGCTGATCTGGGCCTGGGAAGGCTGAGATAGTTATAGCTGGGAAGGGTGAGAGTCTGATTAAAAGACTGTTGCTTTTAGTTCTGGGATAAAGAAAACTGTAGTGCTGCTTCTTACCATGGTGAAGTGGATTCAGGATTACAGAGTGCTCCTAAGAGGCCAGAACTTATTCTTTCCAGTTTTAAGAGTTGGATTGGGCATCCCTGTCAATAAGATCAGGCATTTTAAAATTCTGTCCTGTTGACAATGTTTCTCTAGATTTCTTTATTTAGMGCTACTGAGTATAAGAGTAAACAAACCTTGATTTAAGGAACAGAAGCTTATTTAACGCACATAACTTCAATCATTCCAAGAGGGCCTAATTTTGACTTCAGGCAAGTCATTGTTGAAATCAGAATGCTTTCTTAATAGTTCTAGAACAGCTTTCTTTATTAAAACTGTTTGCGTATGACAAAACAAAAACAAAGCCAATTTGTAAACTGGGGAGAAAGCAAAAGTCCTGGGCAGCAGGCATGGAGTGTGTTTAAATGATCACGATGCCTTGTGTCACAGCTGAGGCCTGTCTGAGCACTGACTGATTTTTGCCTTCCAGATGTCCAACATAACAGTGACATACAGAGATGGACGGGTGGCACAGCTTGAACAGGTGTACATCAGGGGGAGCAAGATACGGTTTCTCATCTTACCAGATATGTTGAAGAATGCTCCTATGCTAAAGAGCATGAAGAATAAAAACCAGGGTTCTGGGGCTGGGCGAGGGAAAGCAGCTATTCTCAAAGCTCAAGGTATGTACAATTTGTTCATGGTCCCTCCCCCTATTTTTCTGCAGATCTGGAAAGCTCATCTCTATCACTGAGGAGATTAAGTTGTAAGAAATGAAAAGATTATTGCTTCATACAGTGTTTTCTGTATATTTCATCTTATGGTGGGAGTCAAGACTCAAACTGTCCCAATTACCTAAATGTGTAATATTGATGCTACAATAATTTAGAGGTAATGAGTAGTCTTGTTAAACAGAGCCTTTCTGTTAGAGTTCTGTTTTTCAGCAGTTGTGGCCACCAGCTGTTTAGAATACTTAGAGTAGGATTCAGGTGTTCTTGTTAAGCTTTGGTAGGAAAACAACTTCTTTTGTAAAGATTGTACTGAAACTACTGAGTGGCTGTAATAATTAGCTTTTCTGTAGTTCACTCTCATTTGTAGCTTTCTCAGGGGATCAATCTAGTTATAACAAGATTGAACAACAATCATGTGCCACAAAATCCCTGGTTAACTTCAGTGTGCAGTAGGGTTATGTGGGCGAGTAACAACTGCTGAAACATTCTGAGTAGTGTTGCAAAACCTTGGAAGAGTGTGGGGTTTTAAATCTCTTGTGCCACRCAAATTTGTGTGTCAGAAGGAACACGAGATGTATGAATATTCACTGCAGCTGTTCTGAGGAGCCAGACTGTGGGACCATTAGTTCTGGTTCTTCTCACAGAAGGCTTCATGCTATCACATCACTTCCTGAGCACTTCCCTGCTTCTGAGCAAGAGACTTTGAGTGTTGTTGATGTTTTGCTTGTCAGTTGTTGAGATAAATATGCAGGTATGTCAAATTCATGTCATCCCTGATGTTTTCTTTCTTCAGTGGCTGCAAGAGGAAGAGGCCGTGGTATGGGCCGTGGCAACATCTTCCAGAAGCGAAGATAATTTTGGTCTTGACCGACTTGCTTTTTTTATTAGGGGTGTTAACTTGACTATGTGTGCATTGGTATCAGTTTTGTTTAATAAATGTTTCTGACAAAAGCTTGTCTGCTCTTAATGACAAGACAATTCTTGGGCAAATACACTGTAGGTTGATGTCAAACCTAAGCCAGCTTTGTTTGGAAAATAGTGGACTTTATTATATCTAGGTTTGACCACTTTGTGTGATGCATCAATTCTAAAAGATCATTATGTTTCCTTTTTCTTGTTTAGTCCTGTTGTCATTTATTCTCTAAAGAATTATAAGGCATTCTTAATGAAGAATTTTAAGTCTTACATTTTAAAGTCTTATTAGCAGCTGCATTTATGGAAAATACAGCAAAAAAGAGGCAGCTTCCTGAGAAGCGGAGCACTGTGTTCTTTTGCTTTATATGGACCTACAGCAGATAGAGGTCCATCTTCAGATCTGTATATTGAGCTTGTATTCTTGCATTTCTTATTTTCCTCTTTGGATACTGGAAGAATTTTTCATAAGGAAAACACAACTTTAATAGCCTGAGTCTATATTCACAGTGAAAAAATCTATTCTAACCTTCTTAGCAGTTTTTCCTTCTGCCTGGGAAAAGAAGACAGAATATAAAATAGGCATTTTCCAGGATAAATTTGAAATGTTTTGTAAATTTGAAAGGCAGTGCAGCTGTGTGAGGAAAGTCTTATAAATGGTTATCCATTAAACACAACGCAGTACAAATGCTAATGTTTCAAACAAAACTCACGATCAGCTTCAGCTTTTGATCTTACCATCTATACACAGTCATGTAGATCATCAGATGATCTGTAGGAAGCCAGAGGTAGTGGTAACTTCAGTTTCTTTTGCTTAAAGTGTAGTGTGGTTGTTTTTACTGACTTAAATGGTTGAAATGTTTAACACTTCTGTACTTAATCACGTACTTGCATACAATCAATTACCGGTCTGTACACGTACAGAAGAGCTGGTCTTGCTTTTCTGCTCGGATGCTGTGAAGACTCTCCCTTGTGTGCAGACAGGAAAGTTGAACTAATGTATTAACTTGTTGAATTGTGTGTAAATAAAGCTGTATTTGGTCTCGCATCACTAGGGAAAACCCTGCTGCATGTTCTTCTGGGTATTGGTGGTCTTGAATATTTGCATTGGAAACTTCCTTAGAGTGTGTTTAAGAGATACTTGAGCTTAACTGCGCAAGCATTGTAGTTTCATCTTACACCTCCCCTGAGGAACATATCCAAAAAGACAACAGTTTCCACAAATCCCTGCTCCAAAAACTGGCATGAGTCATGTTTGTGTAGCAGTAGTGCTTTCCTGAAGATGGTATTTCCAACTTAAAATGAGCAATGTGAGGAATTATTAATGATACTAAACACTCAGGGAAATGTGTCATTCTTCAAACCAACTGTCTCTCAGAAGAGAATTGAGAGTGAGACCAGTCAGGTCATTTCACTGTATCTGTAAGAARTGAGCAGGTAAAACTGCGCTGGTCTGTATGCAAGCTACAGCCTTTCTAATCCCTAGTAGTAACACCTCTTGGTTCTGTGGTTCTGTTTGCAGTTCTTTAGCAAGTGGTCCTAGTCTTACTGTGAAGGGAAGAAATTGTCACAGGATTTCCTCCCCATGCCTAAGTAGAGGCTTCTGGATGTCACAAGACTGTTTTGAGAAAGACCATGTTAAGATGGAGCTAAACTCTGGTTTGAGTCTCTGCTAGATGGCTGCTGAGATTGACATTTTCTAACACACAGAGGAGAAAAGAATTCCATTCTGTTGCTGTATCGAGCTTTATGGTACAGTTGTGCCATGGTCTTGAGTTCAAGGAGCATTTGAACAATGCTCTCAGGCACATGCTGGACTTCTTTGGGTGTCCTGYGTAGGGTCAGGAGTTGGATTTCATGATCCTGGTGGGTTCCTTCCAACTGAGCATATTCTATGATTCTAACTGAACTCTCTGTGGTATCCCACACTAATGCCTGGAATCTCTGGAAATGGTTTGATAGGTAAGAACAGATATTTGTGTTGACATCCCTGCCTTTGCTTGTTGCTGCATGCTGGTATGCAAGAGTAGCAGTTATGGCTATTTGAAATAGATGTCTTTTATTTGCAATCTGTTAACTGAGTTTTGCTGCTTCTAATGCTCAGGCTCGTGATTGCGTTGCTCAATCAAGTTGGAATTCTGTACAGTGGAGTTACACTGTTAACAGACAGACATGGAGTGGCCTGAGACTTGTGTGTAACTCGGGTTGTATCTGATGCAAGGCTTCATAGGGTGCTTCTTCAGCACTAGAACTGCCTCCTCTTAGAACGCAAGCACCCAGTAGAAACCTGAGCTTGGTTAGTACAACAGTTAATTGCCCTAAGGATAAACTGGTGTAGGATGGAGCGTGTGCCTGTTGGAGGCTGTCAAGCTGTTCTGCTCAAAGGGTGTTATCCTGGCCCATGTACACTGGAGGACAAAGGAACTTACCCTCCGTACCTTGTTCAGTAACAGAAGAGAAGGGACTACTTGCAGTTTGAGCAAAGAGGAATCCTTTTGCCAGAATTCTTGGGTTTGGCTTGTGCTGGGTCTCCCTGTAACCTGTTAAGGAAAGTAATGGTGAGCTTCTTGTGCTGGCACTATTGGGTACTTCCCAGCCCTCAGAGCTCTGCTTCCTTTTTCTGTAAAGCCTCCAAAAAGAACTATTAATATGTGGAAAAGGAAGCAAGCCACAGATGGGGGACTTGACTAAAAGTATTTTTTGGAAGAGATTCAATATTTTGGCAAGGCTTCAAATCTGGCCTGTTGGCTTTGTGTCTCACTGTTTCCTCCTGACTGTTAAAATGGCMTGCTCTGAAGGATAGATAAAGCTTTTGCAGGGGACAGGGGAAAACAGCACCATGTTTTGGCCACAGGCAGCTACTGGAATGACAAAGGCTTTGAAACACCAAGGGCAACCCTAAAGAGTGTAATGGGTAAATGTTATTTAAGCAGATTAAAGCTGCCTGGCAGGAAYAGGTTTGCTGGGCACTGTTTCCACTAATGATGAGTGGCTCACCTGCTTTAAAGTCCCTATTCCTCCTTCCTGTCCAATGCCAAGCTGCTGTTCTTTCATCTCTGCAACAGTGGATGTGGCATTCATCAGCACTGAGGGCAGGGGACAACCACRAATTTCAGAGAGACGCAGTAACCCTCCTCAGGAGGTTTGATGGAACAAGCTCTGTATCTGCTTTAAGAAGTTTGAAGTAACATCTCTAATCCATATCAGCTTTGAAGAAGATGATACTGGATTTTGCATAAACAAAAAGCTTTGCACTATGACTTGAGGTTGAGGCTGAGTCTGGAATGAACTGTTCAGAAAGATACTGTGAATTTAGTGTTAAAAATGTTGAAGTTTCACACTGGTAGGAATTTAAGTCCCAGCCAAGACAAACTACCAATCAGCAATTTCTGACTAGACTAACTGGAATGCTAGTTTGTTACAGGCTGCTTTGCAGATCCTTCCTGTGAAGAGTGTTTTTATACATAGTGTGATCTCACAAACAAGTTCTCACCCACTAGATGGCTCTGTCGGGAAGAGAATGAAGCTCCAGACACCAGAACCCTCTGGAAGGAAAAGATGCAGGAAATATGATTTCTGCAATAAAATCCATAAATTCAAGTGCTATTACAAACTCCAGCATGAAAATACTCAGCTTATTTTCTTTCTTCTTCAGTGTTCCCAGACTGCTGGCATCATCAAGACTGGGTTATTCCAGCTGTTGATTGATGCTATGTTTTCCTGCTACTTGACTAATTGGGCATGTGCACTTAGGTCGTGTAGATTCAGTTCAATAACTTAYGCAATCTGTTTCTCTGGGACGGCAGATATTAAGGAGAGATGCAGCTGTTTTCAACATCTGCACTTATTTGTCACTTTTTTTTTTGTCACTGATTGCAGCATTTCTTTTCATTCTCTGCCATCTCTTTGTGTGTGGACTTGTAAGTCTCTGGCTGTTCAGTGGGTTCAGGGTTCTCCATGGCTTCCTGCTTTTGACAGAGAGAGACAAGCACTGGCCTGAAGCCTTGTCATGAACTTGTCCCTTTGATAACACCAGTGTAGGGGCCTTTGAAGGACTCGTGGGACAGAGACTCTATACTGCAGCCATGCAAAATGGTGTGTGGAGAAGTGCATGTAGAAATTCACTCAATCTTCCCAGAGTCAAAACCACACTTGTGCTCCGGTATAAAAACAGGGCGTAACATCAGAGAAGAGTTAGAGAAAGTATCACTTGAAAAAAATTGCTTTGCACAGAACTGTAGGACCTTTCATCACTGGCCAGCTGCTTTCATCCCATACATGTGCAGTTCTTCTCTCCAGGTGTGTCTAACTTATATTTGATCCTAAAGTTGTACTTTTCTTTAGTTCATTTTTTCAATGCTCTTCAGAAAACCTCTTCTAGAAGGGCAGAATGGAGTGGAAAATGTGAATTTCTGGTGCTGATGGTCAGGATAACTGTCCAGTCTGTATCTCTTTGCTACTTGAGCTTTACAGTGAACTTTCCTGTAAAATAGAGATGTCCTATTTCCTCTGTTTCCATCCTGACAGAAGCAAAAATTTCGATCTGAACTTGCACCTTATTGTAGTCAAGCTGATTTCCGACAGTAAGACCTGGTCTTCCTCCTCTCACATTAGATAAAACTCTATGGGATGCTCCTGCCTTCAGTGTTTCTTTGGAAGAAAAGACAGATATACCACGTTTAAAGCATGGTCTGGAATAGCCTTGAAGCAAATGCTGATGGGTCAGTGTGTAGGAGATCACTTTGCAAGTGAGAGGATACTGTTCTCCACCTGCTCAGGCCTGCAGACAGGAGAGCTACCAGATGACTGCAGTGTGCTGGCCTGAAGTAGCCAAAGCAGTGCTTGTCTGCAGGTATTTTCCAGGTCAAGCTGTGTTTTGACTGCTCCAGGTGTCCTGTTGTTGCCTGGACCTGTAATAAGGGTTCTTGATAGAGGCAAGAGTACTTTGGAGGTGATGAATAAGGAAGTGCCACCCTCACCTGCTCATGGTAACTGTTCCTCACAGAGCAGGGTGTGGGATTATTTAACTCATTGTGGAGGCTGACATTAGTGTGCAGTATGAGTAGTAGRTTTGGGGTGGGTTTATGCCACTTAATTCAGACGTTTAATGAGAAAAGTATTCTGGGTTTGTGTGTGAGCTGCTTGTTCCTAGTAGACAGGCTATTATTCCTGGCACAGGACCAGTCATTGCATAAGCAAGTATTGTGCAGCCTTCTGCTGCTCAGCAGAGACTATCGGAGTCTATGAAAAGTGGAGATTTTCCAGCATCATTAATTCAGGGGAGAATGCKGAAGCCCTGGCAAAGAAACAGATTGTATCCAGAAGATGTGTAGTTATGCTGGGAGAAATGAAAAGAATTGCAGAAAAACACTATTATTGTTCTTTTGCTTGGTGAACTGCTTGCAGTGAGCATTTAATTTGTTCTTCATTTTCCCTTGCCTGGGGACTTAAAATCTGTTGTGTGGTTGGGGCTTTGCCCTAATTCCAACTCAGTGGAGAGATGCTGGTACATCYACTCCAGAGTAAACCACTGTTTGTGAGGCAAAACTCTTCACATTTTGTCCCTTGGTGCCTAAAATGTTAATGGGGAGTGAGCGGGACAGAGCACTCGGCAGGTTTATCAACAGCACTGGGCTGGYGATGCAAAGGGAAGGCAATAGGAGTGCCTGGATCTGCAGGGATGTGGTGTGTTATAYGGGACTGTCCCTTTAGCATGTTCATGGCTCCGTGCTGGAAGCAGCCCAACCGTTTTTCTTTACAAAATGGCTACAGGGTGTAAAGACATTGTGACCTCACGGTTCACAAAGGGAGATGGAGACCAAGCCATGAAGAGACTCAGACCACGAATTGAAGACATTTGGGCCCACAACTGCTGCTGAAACAAATGAGCTAGGCACCTAACTACTTYCCAATACTTATCCTAGAATGACTGGCCTAACGGTGTCCCTGGAGCTCAGGAACAAAGTCTCCAGAGGCCCAGTGAGTGCTGGATCATCCCAGAAGTGATGGTCTCTGAGCGTTGCCTTCTGCATCGGTTCCTGTTGGACAGTAACCCGCTTCACGGTGGCGTATTGGCGTTGATAGTTCTTGGGATAGTCAGGCTGCTTTGCTGGAAGTCCCTCAGTGGCATCTGGAAAAGTGCAGTTTTGATGTTTCTGTTAGAGCTGCTTTGTACCCTCTTTTCTGATTTCTCTGCTCTCCTGCAACAAACATCAATCCTTGATAGACAATTCCAGTGAGGACTGCTGAATCTGTGCTACTTTGATTTATTTTCATCCTCCTTCCTTAATTCCTTCCTTAATTAATCATAGTTAAAGGACATGGATTGATATTCCCTTCTGGAGAATAAGTGAATGTTACCTGTAAGTTCATAGCAGCTGCAGGTGTGATCCTACTATGGAATCCTGTGCAATTCTGGCAAACATATTTACTCACTATAGGTAAAACTGAAAAATGGCTTTATGGAGAAGTGCTTTCAGGGAAAGACATGAGACTGAATTTGGAGAAAAAGTAAAGTCTTTGCCTCTGTTCTGAAGGTTTACAGGCAAGCTGCTGGACAGGATCGTTCTTCTACTTTTCTTGCAAGGATATGGGGAAGATAAATTACTGATCAAATTATCTTGGTTACTGTGATAAGAACAGTATCTGAAGTGATAAGAACTTGCATATCACTCTGCCCAGGTGCAGCTGAAGGTGATGATTAGAGAACTAGGCTTATTTATATAATCCCCCTTTCAGGAGACTTGGTTCCGTTTTCACGGTAGAATCCCCTCCACCTCTCCACCCCACCTGGCAGAAGAGAACAGACCTCTGCAGCACAAATGTGCACTGGCTTTGTATTCCAATTTCAAATGTGTTGAGTGCAATTTACATCTATAAATAGCAATATATTTGTTGTCTATACACAGGAGCTGTCAAGGTTGTTGCATTTGGGCTGTTTGGGGAGAGGGAGTGAGTTGTTTGGGAGGTTGGCAGTCCCCCAGTAGAGACACAAGTCAGGCCATAACTGAGGAGCTCACAGCCTCAGAAAGGTTTTGGAGCACTGCAGCTGCTGGCTCTCAGCAGACATGCTGTGAAGCTGAGATTGTGATAATGCACAGACCCATGTGGTGGCATTTTAGGTTGCTTATTGACATCTTTACACTCCTAAAATCTCAAGTAAACTGTAGGGTGAATAGGGTTTGTTTCCCTGACACAATAACCAGCTGAGAAACAGAACTTGCATGTGGAGATTTTTACTCTTCTCTAACAAAAAGGTGTTGCTGTTTGTTGCTTCACGATCAAATGAGCTCCCTTCTGTCTCATGTGTCTGACACAGCTCCACAACAAGCCCTTGTTTTGCAAAGCTCAGCCATAAGTCAATGTCATTTGCCTTTGAAGAACACTATATCAAAGGGCACATCAGATGCATCTTCAGAACCAGGCAGGAGTGTGTCATTTGCCTGCAGTCTTGTTCATCTCTTGCTTTTGAGGGCAGTTTGGATACAGCAGCAGCAGTAGAGTGCTGTGGTTTGGGAAAAGGAGTGGCTGCACATAGAGGAAATGTTGCTTCTTCCTTTTCTCTTGGTATTTGTTAGCATCGGCTGTCTTTGTTTTGTCTTTTCACTATAACCTTTTTTTTTTCCCCAGTTAATGATCCAACTTTGACATGGAAAAAGTGGATGAAGCTCTAGGGAACTCATTAGAGGTTTTTCATGTCAGAATTTGACTCCAAATACATGAAGTCTAATCCTAAGCCTAGGAGATTTATACCAAGGCATGTGCTGAAGCCTCTGGCTGGAGGCTGTTGGGAGGGTCCATGTAAATGCCCTCACTTTACCTCTGCAGCCTCATTTGAGCCTTGCTTTTGCTGTCCCTGGAGCCCCTGGGTTTGCTGGGCACCTTGGAAAGGAGCTCTGGGAAGAATCCAAGAAGGATGGAAAGGAGCATCCTCCTGTCCTGCTTGTGGGAGCCGAGTGTTCACCCAGCTTTGGAGTACTTGACCCTGTGCTACCAGGAGCTTTGGGGGCTGTCAGTGGCACACTAAAACACTGGGATTCATACTGGAGCTGTGGGATGGGCCAGTCCAGGGCTGAGACCCAGGCAAGGGCACCTGGAGACCCTCTGGGCTGTTATCTCTGAGTATCTGGTTACACACCAAACCTGTTCCTTTGGTGCCCTCCATTTTGCTCTCTTTCAATTGCAGTTTCTGAGAAACTAAAACTCCAAAGAACTGTTGGTAAAATGAGCAGTTTGGTTCTGACTTGCTCAGTTTTTCAGTTGCAGCAGAGTTCAGACAAAGGTGCACACGTCAAACTGTTGGCTCTGCAAACCAAAAGATTTCAGGGGATCAAGAACAAAGCTCCGCTCAGAAGTCTGACATGGAGACCCAAAGGCAGCTGCTGCTGCTGCTAGTCTGGGAAAAGGCCTTTTTCCCATTTTCCATGTTTGTGCCATGTTTGTGCTTGTTGAGACTCTGTGTTTCAGGGGAGATTGAATAAGACCCATGTAATTTTTGATAGCTTTCCAAATGCTCCCCATCAGTGTGTCCAACATGGGGCAGATTGACACAAAAATGGACTTGGAGGAATAACCCTCCCAGAAGTGGAGGAACTGGCTGATCAGTAAGTGGGGAAGTATCTCTCCTCCACCTTTGTGACACACCCTGCATGCAAGCAGAATGAAGCTGATGCTGTAGAAGGAAATGTCAGTGCTTTTGTGATTCACTTGCTTTTGAGACCAGTTTAGATGCAGCAGGGGGAGTGCCGGGCTTTGGGAAAATGAGTAAATGGAAGAAAAGCTGACTTTCCTCTGATCTCTTCTGCTCGGGAAGGGTTCCTGTGTGGTTATTGTGTTTTGTGGCTATTCTGGTTTTGAATTAGCATCACTGAACTGGAATACTGTCAAATCTGAGAGGAACTGCAGAGGTTCACAGTCGAGTGCTTGGTGTCTCAAAGTGAATCAAGATGCGGTTGTGGCRTCCTGGAATGATGGTCTCAGCTACCAGTGTTCCAGCCTGTTTTGTTTCGTGAACCTTTTAGCAGCCTTAAACCAGCTACTGCATCTATTTCGAGAGCACCTGTTTAATGCCAGTAAACTACAAAACAGGTTCTCTTGTCCACAGATAATGGTCCCCAACTGCAGGGCACGGGGGTGGCTGGGCTTCCTGCCAGCTGCCCTCGGAGGCTGCTGACCTGCACCGCCAGGGACTGCGTGGTAAGAGTTTGTATGGAGGCACTTTGCCTCTTCCAAGCTGTGAATCACGTCAGCTGGTAGAGAGCAGGGCAATCTCTAAAGGCAATGTTTAATCTTCTCTTGTTTGTTTTCTTAAGATGAAACAATTTATATTTTTGACATCTTTGTCAGCAGCTGTCCACTAAGGAGCTTGTCAGCCTGCCCTAAACAGTGCAAACTCCTTTATCTTCCTAGTGCTTGTGATGAGAAATGAATTATAAGTTGAAAAAAGAGGCTTGGCAGTGCAGAAGAGAAGGGCCTTGACAGGTTTTGAAGTCTGTGAAATGAAAAATAGATCAGACAAGCCTGTGCTCCCAGCTGCTTTTTGCATCCTTACCTCAACAAAATGATTACCACTTATTTAGACAGACTCACTGGAATGAGGGAGGCTTGTGGTGAGCTCAGTGCTCAGCATATTGCTACCTAGAGCATGCCAAGATGCTTACCTGGGTTTTGTGGTCAGAGAGGTAAAATACAGGAGGGAAGAGCGAGGAAGGTGTTGTCCAGTTAGGTAGGGAGGGAACAAGTGCTTTTCTGTTGGAGTAACTGGAAGCTTCTATCCTGTTCTTTCTTCCCTCTGCTCTCTGGCACAAGTGACCTCATTAGCTGTGGTGCTGCTCGTTATCCCCACACGTGTGCAGCTCCCTGTGGCTGGGCTTTGCAGGCTGGTGCTGCTGGAGCTCTCTGGTGCTGCCTGAGCCCAGCAGAGCCCCAGCTGACAGTGCTCACCAGCATCTTCAAGGGAGATGCTTTGCACCTGGTGACCCCTGCTTCCAGCAGACTGCTGCTGAAAGGTGTGCTTAAATGCCTCACCGAGAGCTGTGCTGAGACTCATCACCCGGTGGGAGGGGGAGGGGGGGGCGGAAGGGGCAGTGGTACCTCCTGTGCGGCTTCAGCTTCCGCCCTGCTACCTGGCATAGGTCCCACGCGAGGCTGACCATCCGCAGCCTGCACAGAGGGGGAGGCTGGGAAACTGAAAATTATGGAGAGAGCCTGGTGTCTCCATCTTGATCCTGAGGGGTGTGTGCTGCTCTAAGCACCTGAGGTTGCAGCCCTGCACCAGCAAATACCTCCTAAGGAGAATATTCAATATTCAGTTCTGCTGTGTTACTTGGCAGAAGACAGGCTCACTGCAGGGCAGGTGTCCCCTGATTTAGGAGCATAACTAAGCTCGTCCCTCCGGGTATCCKTGAGGAGACTTCAATTAGCAGCTCATCCCTTTAATCTCCTTTGAGAGCCCTGAGCTTTCTCATTCAGTGCAAGGAAAGGCTCATTTGGGTTGTGTCATTTTCCCTGGTTTGTGAAAATTGCAGATTTGGGGCCTCCAGGCCTGCTCCTTGAGCACGCACCTCATCTGCAGGGGGGCATTGGGGCAGTTTCCAGCTCTAGAGCTGGATCCACTGTGCTCTCCAGAGTCCCTCACCTGTCCGTGTGGTCAGGAGCTGGCAGGGAGCAGCTGTGTGTGCTGGGATTGTTTCTCCACAGCTAAGTTGCAGCCCATCAGAGTTCATCCAAGAAGCAGTGGCAGGATCTCGTAATTTGCATTTGCATGTATTTATTCACAACCAGCTCTCCATGGGGAGGTTTCTGTGGCAAAGCAACCAAGTGCATATAGAGGAATAAACACGGATGCCACAGCTGCTCATCTGAACCAGTCTGTTTCCTGCTTTATCTCCAGCTCCTGGAATTGCCAGCTGGCAGATGGCATTGCCAGGGATTAGCAGAGAATTCCCCTGCAAGGGGCTGAATGTCTCATGCCTGTCCTGCTGGGTAGCAGAGCTCAGACTGACAGCACAGCTTCGAGCAGGGCTGGAGACAGGCTGGGGCTGGGCCAGGGSCTCTGCAGGGAAGAGCTGCGTCAGGGGTGCACTGCACCCTGGGGGTCTTGCCTCATTTTGGGGGGTGCCACTGTTATGGAAAAGCTGTGAAGATGCCTTGATGCAGAGCCCTAGGAGGACAGTGCTCAGAGCCAAAGACCAAATGTTCAGCAGCTCTGCTCCCTCTTTCTAGATATGCACTGGCTCACCAGGCAGCTCCAAGCCTTCATTTAAATGCTTTGTGCCCGAGTTTYCTTCTTGGCACAGAGCAGAGTGCTGCTGTGCTTAGACTGTAAGAGTTTAAGCAGATATTGCTGACATTTGAAATGCTTTTCATTTTTGCTGAAAGGTATTTTGGAAGGAAAAGAAGAAAAAATTAATACCATCTCTTCCACAGCAGGGAAGGAAACCGAGGGCTGAGCCTGGAGAGTGGTGGTAAATGGAGTTAGAACCAGCTGGGGCTGGTCACTAGTGGGGTTCCCCAAGGCTCAGTATTGGGACCAGCCCTGTTTCATGTCTTTATTGATTATTTGGATGAGGGGATCGAGGGCATCCTCAGTAAGGCCACAGGTGACACCAAGGTGGGTGGGAGTGTTGATGTGCTGGAGGGCAGGCAGGCTCTGCAGAGGGATCTGGACAGGCTGGATCCATGGGCYGAGGCCAATTGTGTGAGGTTCAACAAGGGCAAATGCTGGATCGTGCACCTGGGTCACAACAACCCCAAGCAGCGCTCCCAGCTTGGGGAGGAGCAGCTGGAAAGCTGCTCGGTGGAAAAGGCCAGTGGCATCCTGGCTTGTATCAGCAATAGTGTGGCCAGCAGGTCTGGGTTGTCAAACACTGAACAGGCTGTGCAAGGCAGTGGTTGAGTCACCATCCCTGGAAATATGTAAAAGAGGTGTAGATGTGACACTCAGGGACGTGGTTTAGACTTGGCAGTGCTGGGTTAATGGCTGTGCTCATGACCTCAAAGGTCTTTTCCAATGGAAACGATTCTATGATTCTTTACGATACTACACTGAGAAGGGAAAAATGAGTTGTGAGAAGAGAGGCAGGTGGTGACCTTTGTGCAGGTTAACATGAAGGTTATGAGGTCCTGCACCTGTGACCAGAGTGCAGATGGGACTGGGTCCAGCATTTGCAGTGTCAGGTTGTAGAACTCAGCACAGTGTCTCTAAACTCAACTTTCTTCTGCAGAGAACTGGATTTATTCGGGGCTTTTGGTGGTTGATCAAAGACACCAATACCTTCCAGTGCCCTCACACTCTTGGTCTGAAGGGAACAGGTCACTTGAAAAAAATCACCAATTTACTTCTTGCAATGTCTTGTAAAATTAGTAAAGAGCATGAAAGTTGTATCTATTCCATGTGGATTTGTGTGGTTTCATATATGAGAGTTGCTTATATATGGTGAGATTCACAGAGACAATCAGCAGAGGAAGACAAAGTTACCATTGTTAATTTAGAAGAGTGAGAATTTATATGTTTTTTTTTTAATACGTCTCATTTCTTTAACTTTTAACTCTTTCAAAAACACATCTACTCTCTGAATTCCTGTGGGGACAGATAATTGAGAGGACTTGACCTAAATCTCATCAGTTTCTTTCAACCAGCCCCTTGCCACACAAAGGGTGGCAGCCTACCACACATTAACACCCATGTTTCTCTTTCCTTAAAGGAATGAACCACTCTGACAAACATGAATGGTACCTGATCCTCTCCCATGCTGCTCAGGCACTGCATGAGGACTCTGGTCCATATTCCAAGATTCACGAACAACCCAGATACTCGGACTCTGAACTGCTTCACACTCATGTCCAAGAGAACTCTTTATTACGTTTACATAGAGCATGAGCAATGTGGAAAACACGGGAAATTCTGCATCAGTGGCTTGGTTTTTGGACAGCATTGGAAATGGCAATGCAGCTGCTCACATCGTGTCTGTATTATGAGGCGTGCAGTGTGCCACGAGGAGCCAAAGCTTTGCACTTCCGATTGGGAAGTGCCCACCTCTGGCACATTCACTGCTTGTTCCTCTAGTGCCACGGTTAGGTGCTGAGCTGTCAGCTTTTCCTCAATTTCACTTGGAACTTGTGATTGTAGTACCTTGGAACTTGTAATTTTAGTACAAAAGCAGTTTTTGAAACCAATCCTACTAATCCACAAGACCGCTCCCCTTCCCTCTCCTCCCCCCTCCTCCCATCCCATCCCAACTCATCCCATCCCCCATGCTCCCACCAACACATACCTCCTTCCCCTCCCTCTCACCCCGGTCACACAGCAAATATCCTGATGCTGCAGTTCCAAGCCATGTGTCCGCCCCAGCCTATGTGATCCAATGGTCTCTGACCAGGTCCCTTTGTTCAGACGTTCATACAAAACACACAATAGGAAAAAAACAAAACAAAAGGAGCCAGACACAAGAGGGAGACACACTGCCGGGCTCCAGCTCTGGCTTCTGAGCCCTTCCACTACGCTCCACAGCACTAGGCTCTTGGGGTGCCTCCTTTCACACTCAAGGCTGCAGGCCCCAAGGTTTCCAAGGTGCATAGGAAAAGGAAGAAAGGAAGTAAACTACAAGSCTGTTTCTGTTTTAGGTTCCCCCCCATCCCTTTCCCTCAACCCAATGGCTGCTGGAGGATATTCTTGACTCCGACAGGTTTTTTCCCGTCTTCCAGTGAGACCCTGCCTGGGGACCAGGTTCACTGTAAGTCACTGGTTCCTCTCCGGAACGCGGGCAATGGGTTTGGCAGCGAGGGGAGGGAGCGGAGCACGTTGTGGGGGGACGACAGGCTTTTGTCTCACAGCAGGTGTGGGGGAGATGTCAGGGAAGGCGAGAGAAGAGCCAAGGGAAGCCGGTCAAGCTGGCCCTCCGCTAGATGTTTGTACCCAAAACCTCTCCTTGGGGCGGCTTCAGTGTGCCAGCGCCGGCCCGTTGTTCAGTCACCTCTCGCAGCCCTGCTGAGAAAAAGCACGTGGCGGGGTGCTTCCGGCTGCTTCATCCTCTGGCTGGCTGCCCTCGTGCCCGCCGGCGATCTCAGAGTCGCAGTCAAGCGCCTCATAGATGGTCGGCAGCGTGGTCTGCTGGCTGAGGCGCTTGCGCAGGCCCACGAGCAGCGGCTGCGGCATGGAGGAGACGTCCACGTTGTTGCCGAGGTCAACCCAGGCCAGGCAAGGGAACTTGTTCATGTCCTTCATGGTGTCAGTCAGCTCCTTCATGGTCGCCCGCGTCAGGCGGTTGCCGTTGAGGGACAGGTGGGTGAGCTTGGGCAGCGCCCAGAGGAAGGGCAGCAGCAGGCGCACCATGTCATCGTTCAGCTCCGTGAAGCTCAGGTCCACAGAGGTGAGGTGGTCCCCGTTGTTCTGCAGGTAGTAGGCCATGCGGTGCACATCCCGCATGGTCAGTGGGATCCCTGACAAATCCATGGAGTCCTGGCTCACCTTCTTCTGCAGGCTGGTCTTCAGGCTAATCATGGAGAAGGGGAGACAGAGAGATCATTAAGGGAAGCATCCCATCCATCTCACCCAAGTGAGAGAGCACTTGGGACAGGGGAGAACTCATTAACAACACGGGCTGGAACGTTAAGCAAAGGGTTAATAGAGCTCACTGGGGAAACAAGCATTTAYACCATACCTCAGGGCAGACTGTCCYGGGGCTTTCTTGTGTGTTCTCAGCMCTTATACATAAACTTTGCCAGAACTGGCTAAAAACGGGATGCTGAAGTATCTTCCACTAGCAGATTTCAAAGAGTTTGATTGTATGTGCCTGTACRGATGCTCATGCATAGAAAGCAAAAATAACCAAGGCAAGCAAACTTTCCAAGAGCACTGGTTTGCACTGTGTGGGGGCTGTTTGTGAGCTGCCTCTCCAGGTGAATGCCAAGGTCTGTGCTGCAGAGAAGAGCAGTGTTAAAAGTCTGAGAAATGGATCTTTTATCAGGGAAACAATAGATAGGCAAACTGCACTCCAGGAATGGATTTACTGCATGTCCCTTTAAAAGCCTTCACAAGCAGCACTTAGTCAGTAAGCAGCACCAGTGGCTGCCTATTTGGGTCTCTGTGGTCAGCAGATCATCTGGGATCTGCTGCAGCTGTGAGGAGGCGGGGAGGGCACAAGGGTGCTAAGAGATGGCTTCAGCCATTTCTTTTGCTGTCTGCCTGGCCAGTGGAGTGAGGAGGAGGTAGGCAAGGCGTACAGCAGGCAAAGCTGTGTTTTGGGGCTTCTGGGTATGCAAAGGGAGTGGAGCTTTATGATGGACTGTGGGTTTGTGAGAGTGCTGTGAGAAGTGGGAGCTGTGGGGCTATAGGAGCTGCTGGGGAAATGTTGCAAAATTGAGTAGAAATGTGTGTTGGTGTAAGAGAGGAGAGCCTAATCCCCTACTGCAAATAATGTTAGTCTTGCTGCTCTTTCAGATGCATTTTACCTTAAGGACATGGGAGACCCAGTAGGACTCCCAATCATGTGCTTAGGGGGTCTGTAAGTGCCTTGTTGAGTTTGGGAGGATCAGGGTGGGTTAAGCATTAACCACCACTTCGAAGGTCCCCACTCTTCCTATCTGGCTCTCTGTAGTGTCCTGCACACCTGTGGCACAGCCAGTCCCTGAAAGCAATGGGTACATGGGGACATGCAATTTCCTCGGAGGAGGCTGCAGCACCGCAGGAGCTCCCGTGGCAGGTGAGAATGTCCCTATGAGCCTCAGTATCGCCAGGCTCTGCTGGAGCTGTGCAGAGGATGTGATGCTGCCTCTGTAGCTTTGCTTTACATATGCAGTTCATGGCATCCTGGAAATCTCAGCCCTTAATCATCCCCTATGAGCATGTGTTGACACAAGTGAGTAAATGTGCACCAGTGCAGGCAACAGCCCTCTGTGGACACATTCAACCCTGGCAAACCCTGTAGCTGTGCTTCCTTGTAGGAGCATGAGGTGGAAAGACCTCGTGGCCTGCCCTGTCAATTTTTAAGCCCACAAATTCTTGCTCTGGGTTTAGCAGTACTTTGCCCAGGCTACTTCTACGTGTCCTTGTGTTTCCCATGGAAATTCCCTGTGCAGAGCTGAGGCTGCATCTGCTCCTATGGCAGAGAGGTAGTTACAGCATGGATTAACTTTTATTCAGACCTACAGTATTGTAAGTAAAATGTATTACTTACTAAACAGGGAGAAATGAAACTGAGTGTGAACCTGACTGCACAGGGGAACAGTCCTATGTATCCATAAGGGGCTGGTAGAAGAGACACAGAAGCTTTCTCTGGGTTTAGAATAAGGCTTTCTTGGGAGTGTAGGGAATACAGGACAAAGCAGCATAGAAGCAAGGCTGCAACTACTTCAGTGCCCGTTTTGTATAAACACAGCCTGTGGCTCCTGGAAATTCTCCTCCCCCGTGCTGTCAAGCCATGGCAGATCCTGGGGGGGTGGGAGACACAGAAAGGAGACAGCAGCACAGGGGCAACTTCCCCAGCCCCAAGCCTTGTCTCGGTCTGGGCAAAGCCTCCTYAGACCTTCCCTTTAGTAAAGCTCCAGGGCACAAGCCCAGTTTGGTGTGGGGATGGGAACCGGGCTGGAGTGGGGACCACTGGAGGGCACGTCTGAGCCGGCACCACTCCCGCTGCCGGCCCTCAGCATTCAGGTGCCGTTTTCCCTGTCGCGCCTGCAGCGGCAGCTTTAACAGGGGGCAAGTTTGAAAGGCTCTTGGGGTCCCCTTTGGAACGGCTTGGCTCCGAGTGCAGACAGTGATGACTGAGGGGAAATGTCTGAAAGACAAAAGCAATGTGCTCGTCTGTCTCTGCCTGCCCTCCTGTGACTGCTGTGTGGAGACTGCAGTAATAAGTCACGGGTCGTGCTCTCACCAGAGCAGGTACCTTCTGCTGCTCTCCCCAGCAACGAGTCAATACCCCAAGGAGGCTTTAATCAAGCAGACAAATTATCTTCCCATAATTGATTCTCCAGACTGGACTGCTCCCGGCTGAATGTGCTTAAACCCTCCTGTCCTGTGCCAGAGCCCGCCCTCCCTTCTCTTTGCTGGCTTGTTTTTCTTTCCTTTCCTGTGTTTTTGCTGCTTCCTTTTGCCCTCATTGCTGTACCTGCCAGAGTGACTCTGGGCCTCCTGTCTCGGGACTGTGGGCTCCCCCTGTGTTTAAATTGTTCTCTTGCCTATAAAAATGCCTCTTGTAGGGAGGTGTCTGTAGGAGCCTCGTCCTGGTGGAGACAGCCCTATGCTGCAGCCAGGCCCTCAGCTCTCTGGTAAGTGCTGAAGCATGAGATCCAACACCCCACGCATGCTGTGAACCCTGGCAGCCTCCTCCTCGCCTCCCTGGTGCTTCTGTGCAGCTCCAAGAGGTGCAGCTAAATTCCATCTCCAGGGCAGGGCACGGAATAGCTGCCCACTCCTTCTCTACCGCTTTAGAGGTAAATGCGTCTGCTGTCAGAAAAGGGTCAGGGAGATGTGGGTAGATGCTTTACTCTGAATTATCTGACACTTGGTATTTTTTTGGAGCTCTGTTAAGTTCTATTTCTTGGGGGGGAGAGGATCATGATACACAGGGCAGCAAGCTCTAAGACGGTGTGCAGCAGCAGCTGAGAAAATACTAGGTTTATTTCCAGGGAAATGGGTCATCTATTATCCCCTAATTTCTGCAAGTGAAATAGGCTTTAAGATTGCTTCAGCTGCAGAAGCCTTTTTTTCCTTTGTGTGAGACACAACAGCTACTTAGCAACGTGGCTCTTGATGCCCAGGGGACTTGTGGACAGAGGCTGCAGAGCACTGGGGGCTGGATTRACCTAATGCTTCTGCAACTCATGCTCGGGGCACATTTGTAATTGTGGGGATTTGCACCTAACAAGGATCTGGACCCTGGATGCAGGGAAGCAGACTGTGTTTGTATTATCTGCAGCAAGCCTGGAGAGGAAACAAACCCCTACTCTCTCAGATGCTGGAGAAATGGCTGCAAGTGAGAAATTCTGTGAAACTTTGAGCAAGAAACAAGGGCGATCAGCAGCCCATCCCCTACTGTCTGCCTGGGGATGCAGCATCCAGTGAGAAATGGTGCTGGCCCAGAGTCCTGTTTATAAGGGATCAGCACTCTGCTTGCAACCCTCATCCACCCCTGCTGAGGGATGGGAGCTCTTCGAGGTTCATTTCCTTGCTTCTCACATGAAAAGCTTTTATCTTGCATTATTGCCAGCTGCCATCTTGGGGTCTGGCCTTTCTCCCCTGGACATGCAGGCAGTCTCCCTTCCACCCTCACTGCCAATTATCCCTTCCCTGGGTGCCAGCTGTACTCGCCAGCAGTCCCTAGGCTGCACCTTGAGCCTGGCCATGGGAGATCCACCCTGGATGAGTCCAGACAGAGCAGGGCCTGAGGGACCAGTGGGCGTCTGGAAAAAAACCCTTCTCTCTCTGTGAGAAATGTGGACTGGGAAAGTGATGAAACCATCTTGTGCCTCCCCTGGCTTTATTTTGGGATAAAAATCTTCTCTCCACATAACACTCAACCACTGTTTCTGCCTGCTGGAAACTCAGCTAGCGTAAGCAAATTCAGAGCTGTCTTGAGATGGAACAATTAGGAGACCTGAAATTAATTGCTAGTTGTTTGTCTCCAGGACCTGTCCCAAGGGAACTAACCCTTAGGCCATCCTCCAGGTCCTTCTTCGAGTCCATGAAGCTGCAGRCTCAGCCCATTTTTTTTTTCTTATTAGCACCGAATCCCTTCAATTTCTTCTTCATCAGCTAAATTCTTTGGTGGCTGCAGGGAAGGAGTGTAATGGCTCCTGAGTGTTGCCCTGTTGGGACTTGCAGCAGTCACAGTGATGTTTGGCCTCTTGTTAACTTTGTGGGGTTTGAAGGAGCTTGTTCAGCCCAACAATGTTGAAGTTCCTGGAGTCCCAGCCTCATTTCCTTGTCTCCATGCTATAGAGAGAGGCTGTGAGGAGACAGTAAGTCAGATAGGATTTTGGTAATGAGAGATGCCCACTACTCCATGCCTATTTCTGTGGAGAATTATCAGCTTTCTACCCCTATGCCTTTTATTTTTACATTTAATTTGTTTCCAAATGTAAAACTTGCCTGATGCCAGAGATTCCCATTACTGTGTATCCCCTCTATCATTAGCAGGCACTGCCAGTAGTGGCTAATTAGCCATGAGTCAGGTATCTCTTGGCTGCTCTGCCTTGCAAAGAACCTCAGGCATGTCTGGATGGCTTCCCTGCTTTGAGCAGTGATTTAGGGGATGGATTCTGAGCTTTTTAATTGCCTACTTAGCATAATCTGCTTGCTTTGCTTCATGGTGGCACAGGGTGCTGCTGTGCAGGGCTGGCTTTAGCTGCCTCTAGTGCAACATGAAAAAAGAAAGAGAAGCCTCAAAAGTACTGACCTAGGCTAACCCAGCCTGCTGATCTGAGGCTGGGCCTGGCCTCGCTTTGAAGATGGAGGCAGTGCACAAATAGGTCACTTCCATGAGAAGTCCCTTAATCACATCTCCATCCTTGTGCCCAAGCTCTGTTGACCAACGGTGGAGAGAAGGCAGTGCAAAGGTAGCCTTTTTCTTACCCCCCTCCCTCTGCAACTGGGGCAGGGCATGGAAATCTGTAGGTGTTGATGCAGCTGAGTGCCTCTCCTCCTCCTGCCTCCGCTGTCATCTTCACTTTGTCCTTGAAGGTGTGTTCAAGAGAGCTGTGAACCCTTGGCTTCCTCCTGCTGCCACTTGATCTGTCCAAGACCTCGGGTTGTTTCCTTTCATTATTTAGGCCTATCCTAGCAAAGCAAGGGATAATCCTGCCTCCTCACTGAAACTATCATGTATCAACCTATATCCTTGACAGACCTTCAACTGTGTAAGAGTCATGAAGGCACAAGGTCTCTGCTGATTGCTTTAAACACCATCTGCCACTCAGCCTCTGTTACTTTGCTGATTGTCTCTCTATCAAAGTATCCTGCTTCTCCTGCCTGCCAGTCTTGGCCTTTTTTCTTCTGATAGGGCAGTGTCAAGCTGCTGGGTGACCCTTTCTGCCACCTCTTGACAGCCTTTCCAAATGTATCTGCCTCTTGATGGTGAACCTCATTGTGGGAGGGTTGCACTGTTTGGGATGCTTTGCACTGTAAGATGAGGACTTCTCTCCACAATTCATCCACCAGCTCATGTCTGTCCAGCTGACATCTCTGTGAGCAGCAGTTTCTTGGAAACATTGTGTGGGGCAGTTCCTGTACTCCCATATGAACTATTACCATGTGGCTTTAGTTAACTGACTGGTATTCTCTAACTTGGCTTCCTCTCACTAAAGCAGAATGATGGTGCCTATTTACCCTGTTGCATAAGGGTGACATGAAGCTGTAGTTAATATTCACCTCATGCCAGGGATCTCATCTGCCAGAGCTGTCAGCCACAGCGCTGAGTGATGTTTTCAAGGAAAAAAAAAAAGATCCAAAGCCCTTTAGAGCTGTTTCCTTGAAGTCCTCTAGACACAAGTGCTTTCACTGCATTTTAAAAGTGCATCTAATGCCACAATGTCTGGCCAATGCACATCAATAACAGAAACAGAGYAATAAGCCCAGAAGGGATACTCTGTTSTCCACCCAGCTTTGGATTTGCCATGATGAAATTCACTCAGATGAGCAAAGTAAAGCTGTGGTGAGATTTGTGAAAAGGAAAGCCCATATGCATGTGGTTTGGGAATTAACTCCACACACACAACTACCTTTGCTCTTCCAGAACCAGTCACYGTGTGAAAAATCTGGGGTTTTCTTTGTCACAATTATAAAGCTTTGTTTATTGCCTGCCTGTTTTGTGGGTTCAGGTTTGATCCTTTCCACTCAGGAAAGGAAGTAGTTACACTGAAGTGGCCAGCTCTGGGGATGATGCAAGTGGAAGATACATTAAGGTTCCCTGACATGGCCTTGCCAAGACAGCTCAGTTGTAATCCACAGCTTCCTGATTGCAGTACCAGACTGCTATCCAGCTCTCCAGGCAAAGGCTGTCTTCACCTGATACCCTTCTCCCTCTCTGCTCTGTACTGCAGCCCAGTGTGTCTGGCCCTCAAAAAATAATACACTCTTTGGATCCCACCCTGTTTGGGAGGCAGGTGGTGATGGTTTTCTTTAATTCAGCATGGCAGGAGGCCCGAAGACTTCTGAAAACAAGAATTAATAATATCTAAAAGCCTAAAAGGTCTATGTCTGTGTAAAGGAGCATTTCTTAATCCATTACTCTTTACGCACTAAACATCAATTTAATGAGAAAGCAAAGCTGGAGTTATACAACACTCTAGCATGTATTCTGCTCGTTAAGTGGGAGTGATCTATACAACTGTAAAACAGTGCTAAAACTGAATTCCCTCTAGGATATAAAGGAGTGAAAATTGTGCAGTAGTTACGCTGGTCCCTGCTGCAGAAATCTTATCCTCCAGCTTTTGAGCTTTTAATTTTAAAACCCCCAAAGTAAATCCCCAAGAGCTCATCTTCCTAGTTTGGTTAGGCAGCCAATTCAAGCAGGGCAGGGCCAATGGGGTGCAGGCTGTTGGCTGCAGACTCGAGACAGGATTTTGCAGGAAAGGAGAACTGAGCCTGTTCCTTTCAGTATGGCAAACCTGTCTGAGTATCACCTGGGCAACTGAAAAAGTCTCTTTGGGTGACTGCATAGTTGGGACACACTCCTAACCCTAACAAGGCACACAGCCACTCTCAGGAACCCACAGGCATGGATGCAGAGGAGAAACTGCCTCCCAGCTCCACCTTCAGCCATTTAGTCAAGCACAGAAACCAGACAGCCTGGGCTGGGTCTCTCCTGCTCCCTCCAGCTGCTGTTGCATTGAGTCCACGGAGCTGCAAAAGCTTTCTCCTTCCACATTCCTGTGTGGGTTCTGCCTGTATACTGAAACAGCAGTGCTTCAAGAAATGTATCTTACCCTTTTTGCTTTACCAGTTCATGGGTGGCTCAGGTTTGTACCTGCTCGATGTGGGTCACACTGAGAGTAGCTGGGGATGTAATGGCAGTTAGTTTGTTTGTGACCCACTGGTTTGGCAGTGGGGAGGGACACTTGATGTGTGATYCGACTCCAGTATTGCAGGTCCTTTCCATCTCCCATACCACATCTCCATAACAGCYCAAATGTAATTAAAACCTGGCAGATGCTCCAAGCTCTCTGTATGGCTGGGCTTGTTAATTCTCTCCTGAACCCACCTAATGTGCTGCCAGAAAGTAGAAATCGCATTTCTACGAACAAGGGAGTCCTGCATCAGCTCTGTGAAAGCCAGATGCCAAAGCCCRGGAGGCTGCAAAAGCAAGAGGAGAATTTGGTTCCTCAATGTGGTCTCCATGCAGAGATTCCTCCCTGCTGTCCCTAACCCCCACTAGATTTTAGAAATTCCTTCAAAGTATTCCTGCTACACTTATGCTCTTCACAGGACCTCAATGGCRGGAAGGGTACAAGCCAAGGGCACAGGTTTTGAGACAGACATTATAGTAAAATACTTCCACTAGCAGACAGAGGGAAGTGGAGAATTTGGATCATGTAAAAAGAGCCTGGCTGAACAAACTTAGGCCCTGGTATCTCCAAATGAAGCAGCTATTTCTTGCCTTCCTGGTACTGACAACACCCATTTTCTTGCAGYGGCCTCAGATACCAACTCTGCAGGCGTCTTGCTGCAAACTGCAAACCATTTCATCTCCACTCTTTAAAGACGAAGCTCTGCTGTTAAATATTTAATCAAAATTAATTTGTGCCTTATGTAACACCTTGTAACTGGGTGTGGTTGCCAGGCAGAGCTGCCCATTTCAGACCTGTATCTCCCTCCATCGCACGTTGCTGTTGCTCTCTCCCTGCTTGTGCTCACAGATGCTCTGTACCTGGCCAATACTTGGGGCCTGACCCCTCTGTGTGGGATTTCAYAGGGCCCAGCACTCTTCCTGTGGCCACAAACCTCCTCTGTGTTGTTACCAAGTGATAAGTTTGCAGCAGATTGCAGTCCTCTGCTGTMCCCGGGCTGTGCAATCACAGGGAACACTTCCAGTTTGACTCTTCACCCTGAAGTCTAACTGGAGAAGAGGTTTGCTCTGCCTGCAAGCCAGGAGTATGGAGTCCTGAACTTCTTATCTTTAAGCTTATCTTGGGAGGGCACCTATATCCTGCATCTCCAGTATTCTGCAGGATCCTATAAGGAAARTGTCATCTGAGTGGGTCTGGAAAAGGACTCGCTGAGCCCTGAAACCTCAGTGTTGTCCTGTGCTGTGGTTCCCATCTGCAAAGCAGCACAAACAGTCCTGCCCTCTGGGGTGTTGGGAGTGAGAGCATTCATAGTGCTCGGATTCAGTGGCAAAGTGGGGCTACAGGTACGAGAGGCAGATGGCCTGGGAATCATGGTATTAGGGATTTTATTCCTTAAGATGCACTGGGAACCCGCCTGTGAGTCAGAATGAAAGGTATGATGGAAATGTCAATTCCCATGGGGGATTTTAAGTTGCTGGCACACACATCAAAGACTGAAAGCATCAGAAAAGCCCAAGGCCATTCTCAGAGTGCTGCTGATTTTGCATTTCTTTTTATCCAATTCTGCATTTATTCCTGTGAGGCTAATGGGGCTGACATGAGCTCTTTTCTTAGTCACTTCTCTGGCTTTTCTTCAGCAGTGGTGATCTGTGTCACAGGAACAGGGTTTGCTCCAAGAAAGTGAGCAGAGGAGGAGTGGATTTAAAAGAAGTGGAGATTGCTCTTTATCTGGATAGAAAAGCTAGCAAGTGTCAAGGAGGGAACAAGTGTGGGTGTCTGAATATGCTTCTAGTACTGAAAAGCAGCTGCCATCCATCGGTGGCCAACGTGCTGAGTTGGGTTCCCTGTGCATGAGCCCCTGCACTGTCCCAGGGCCCTCACCGAGCGCTGGCAGAGAAGTGGGAGGTGAGAAGGGTGGTCACCTCTCTGCCAGCCATCCCAAAGTGGTTCCTACTGAATGGGGTGATCAGCTGGTGGTAGTGCCTTGTAATGGGACACTTCCCACTGGCAGAGAAGCTTTAAACAAGGACACAGTGAGATGCAGAGCTGGGGGCCAGCTCAGCTCAGCACGGGGGTGCATCTGCCAGCCTGGCAGCTCTGGCCATGCTCCTGGGGCCAAACACCCTGCAAGCCCTGCAGGAGGCTCGTCTGTGCTGTGCACTCGGGGGGATTGATGTCAGTGCACTTTGGAAAGGGTGAGGAACTGTAAGACCACACAGAAAGGAGTAAATGGCAAAACAGACGAAAGAGAGGGGTGTTGGGGCAGACCCTGCTGGGGTTTYGTAAGAGGCTGCACAGCAGCTGCTGTGCACCATTTCCAGTCCTGCCTCTCTCTGAGGAGGGCAGTGGTGGCAGACTGGGATGGTGCTTGGCTGCAGCACCATTTGTCCAGGCAGATCCACACTGTCCCTGCCAGGTTCTTACCACACTTGGGACTTCCTCCGGGGCATCCCGTGCCGGTGCCATTTCGAGTGTGGGGTTAGGTGGTAAATCAGCTGCCTGCAGATCCTGTCTGAGGATTTCCAGGGGTCATACTCCTGAAAGCAAAGGGACAACTTAGACTTTGCCTGCACCATAGCAGAACATGAGGCAAGGAGGAGGGCAGAGGAAGACAGGAAAGGAACAAAGATGGTAGTGGAGCAGAAGCATGTATACAAGGAAGGAGATGAAGAGAAGAGAGAATAAAAGAGGCATRATGAGAAGGCCTGAGATGCCTCTGCCACATGCCAACTCCTCCTGGGGTGGAGGAGAGCAGCAGGAGCTCTGCACTACCAGGAAGAACCCCAGCCCAGCCAGCATGTTTCCACCCAGAGYGGGGCTGCGATTTCATACCCTACCGAGGAACAAGTGGAGCTCAGAAGAGGGGTTTATTTTCTAGAGCTGTGGCAAGAGCCTGGCTCTAGGCCAGGCAGCACCCAGGGAGGCAGAGGTGGCTGGCACTGCTCTGTTGCAGGGACCCCCTACACCCTTTTCCTCAAAAGTTCTCCACATTCAAAAAAGCTCAGTGTAGGGACAGCCTGGGTGTCTTAGCTCCTCCCTGCTGTATCCTCAGCAGCACCGTCCCCAGCTGTGCAGAGAAGCTGCCAACCCGTTGTGTTACACGACAGTGCTAAATTTCTGTTAATTACCTTGATGCCATGATTCCCCAAACTCCATCTCTGGACTGCCTATCCGATGGAATCAGATGTGGAAAGGTCACTAATTGGCACCCTTGCCCCATCCCCAAGGTGTTTCTTGCTGGGAGAGATGCCCCTCCTGCAGTAGCACGCTGGTCTGTGCCCTCCCATGCTCTAGCTGGGAGATGTCAGGACAGGGAACTTTGGCTACTTCCTCATAGTTCATCTTTCCTCCTTGCAGTCCATTCTGCTCCCGGAGGTTTGAGTTTGGGAGCTTTCAATGCCAGCAGTTCCCTCCTGCTCCTGCAGTAACTCATCAGGAAAAGATGGCACCCAGACAGCTGCTGCCTTCCTGGCTTTATTTTTGCACGTGTTCTTTAGTGCTGTGACTTAGAACAGAATCCCTTCCTCCGGGGAAGCAGAATGGCAAATGGCAGCTGCTGAAGGCTGGGACTTCTGCCCTCTCTACTGTATGTTCCAAATGCTGACAGACACCTGCAWTGCCACCCCTTAGCCCTCCAGCCATGGTGCAACATGTGCATTTAGGGATTTGATAAGCAAACACCCAGTAAAGCTGTCAGGGAATGCACTGATTTATTCTTTATAGCAAGCGGTTAAAGCGCTGCACTGGGGGCCAACAGCTGCACTGTGCCTTTCCTCAGCAGTCCCTGAATCTCCAGCYGAACTCCCCAGGGATGCACTGCCAGCATGTGGCAGTTCTGCTGTGCCAAGGGGAGAGGGATCCCAGCCTTATGCTCAGCTGAGCATCCCCGGATCCCTGTCCCAGCTCCCATAAGAACCTCACAGCGGCTGGCCCGTGCCCTTGGCTGAGGTGCCTCGTTCTAGGCTGCTACTGTGCTGGCAGGGCTGCAGCTGGCACTCTGCTGTCACCTACAACAGCAAACCTCTCCAAGCGGGTGCACGTGCACACCAGGCTCCAGCACAGCAGCTGGCACAATGTTCTGTGAGCAACTGTTGGCTCACAACTGAGAGTTACCCTCCTGTTCTTTCCTGTGTCCTCACTGATTTAATTTCCACTGACAGACTGGGAATTGCACTCAGCCTGCTTGCCTGTAATGCAGTTACAGCCACCAGATGCTCAGCCAGGGTCGGAGTGGGGACGTGGTCTGACATTGTTCTGGGAAGGGTGCTGGTACTGTAGGTACTGAATTTCTGCAACCACTTAATTAAACTTCTGCTGGCCTTGAAGGGCACCTCAGGTGCTCAGTATCTTCCTTAGGAATGGGGAGAATAATATCTTGTGTAATAGTACGTCTCAGGGCCTCTCTAAGGCATGAAACTAGAGGGGGGGTATACGCAGGTGTATAAAAATGTGGTGTGTTATCTGCCAAACACCTGGGTAGTGGAGTAGGGTAACATCCCCTCCTGCTGCCTGCCCTGAAGGGTACTGCACAGCACAAGGTTGGTCAAGTGAAGTGTGGCTGAAGGTACTACTGCTACAACCCACCCCTTCCTTTAGATGCTTCTACAAATTGCAGAGAGATTACACTTGGAAAGATTTTCTTTTCCAGGCTGCGTTGCAGTCCAATAATGATGATTAAACTTTGGCTAAATGTAGTTTGTCTATTGAGACCTGACTGGTTAATTGTTATCAGTGAGCCTCAGGAGACAGCAGAACAAGGTTAGAAATGCCACTAATCTACACCAGACATTCAGTGTATTCCCTGGGGCACTGCTGCTTGCTCTGAGCTGTGTGTATTTAATATCTCTCTTTGAATCAAGAAATTCACTCTATTGCTCTCCTTATAAAGCAAACATGACACTTGCCAAGCCTGAGGAACAAATGGATACATTTCAAATCCAAGTGTTTGTGGTGGCAAAGGGTAACAGAAATAGATGCTGGTGTTGCAGTGGGACTGTGGCATCTGTGATGTTTGTCTGTACTCAGCCCTGCCTTTCTGTCTCTGCTCTCCTCATCCTCTGAAGGAAAGTGCTGGAGCAGTGCAGGGATACTGTGTAAATAACACATTCACCTCTTGAACCCCAAGTTGCAATATATTCCTACAGCACCATTCTTTACTGGGAGAGGTTGCGTTGGGTTATGTATGGCAAAGGGCCTGGGAAGAGAGGTGGTTCTCCTGCAGAGATCTCTGCTCTCCTCTGCAGCCCCATGAGCCTCCCATGAGCTCTAGCAGCTTTGAACCAGTGAATATGGCTCTGTACCCTGTCACCAGGCGTACTGTGGGCACAAAAAGTAATTTCCTGATTTCTGTGCACATAACCAGCCCCCCCCCCCCCCCCCCAGCTGCATTCATATTCTGGAGTAGTTTTAACTGATTTCCATAGAAATATGGCCCACAATCCATATGCTGCCACTCCCAGAGCACACACTGCCTTGGCTCTGAAGGATTGATTGCAGGGCACTGCCCAGCACCAGCACCAGCCCCAGCCCCGTTAGGGCTCGCTGCATCTGTGCTGTGTCACAAAGTATTCACTGAGCTGAGGGACAATTCACCTTTTTGGGACACTGCAGATCTCTAGCAAGGCTCATCAGCAGGTCATGGGAGATGGGATCCACCAAGTTGAGGAAAGTTGCATTTTTGTAGAGCACTTCATTGAGAAATGTTCCTTCCAGTCCCAGGTCCTACAAGAAAAACAGACGGTCAGATACACAGGCTTCCTCAGAGCTATACCTATGAGGTGTTTTGAAACCGGAAAGTAAATCTGATGAGGTGCCAGCTGGATGCCCAGTACAGGAAATTATCCAGCAGAGGTGAAGCAGCCCTGTCTGACCCAGCATTGCTGTGCTGGGGGATGCAGGCAGCCAGAGAGCTGAATGAGATGCAGTGTTAATTTGAGCTAGTCAGCCTAGGGGCTGACCACCTTATTTCCACCTACCACAGGAAGGTGAGAACTCCGTAATTTCCAGGCTTGCTGGAGTCTGGAGAGAATTAACTTCAGAGAAACACAGTTTTGTCAAGCCTCTATGTGTGAATCTGCTGAAGAAGCTGAGCAGGAAGGCTGGCTCTAAAGCTGCTTCTCCAATCTCAGCTCTTCTGGAAGAATCAAACCCTTCTCAGGTATTTAGATGCTGCCATACACCCTGGTGGTGTCTGGCTGAGCAGAAGTCCTGCCCATCTGTATGAGTTTAGCTGTGCTGTGAATTTCTCAGGAAGCACTAAGCATTGGCAGTATTGAGTGTAATGGTAAATTTATAAATGGCTTTACACCACAGAGGGACTCCTCTTCCCATCCTCCACAGTGTGAGTTAGGGGAGCATCTGTGGTCCATGCAACTTAACTGTGTGGACCAGGGCATGGGGCACCTTTGAAAGAAACCTCAGCATCTTTGGGAACAAAAAGCCTCCCCAGGGGCCAGAAGGGTCATACTTCAAGAAACTAAGCTGTTTCTTGCTAAGAGGAAAGCCAAGAGCTAATATATTGACACAGTTATTGCAATCAGGAGGTACCACAGAGCTGTGAAAAACAACCAAAGAAAAAATGTGGGAAAGAGAGATCACATACTCACATGAAAGTGCCACAAGGGCAAAGAAAAATACCCTAGCAGTAGAAATGTAGAACAGAAAAACTCCCCAATAGGATAGTGCTGGGTTTCATTCAGTTGATAAGGAGGGCTCAGCTGAGGGAGGAAACAAGTCTTCTCCCCATTCTGTATGCAGCTGAGAGGAGAAATGAATAAGCAAATGGGTGCCCCATATGTTCACACTGCTCTACCGAGTGTGTGCTTCAGGCACCACCCAGTGACTGAGAGCTAAAAAAAAAAAAGGAGTGAGAAGGGGAAAAAAAGCTGGATGTATGCACATACATCACCAACAGGCATGGAGCCATAGCTGGCAGAGGTTTGGGATCTTAACTCTAAGCACCAATCAAAGCCAGTGCTGTATCCTGCTCTGGATATGCTGATTGAGCAGAAAGCACAATCCCAAAGAGACCCTGGCTACAGAGACAGAAAGGAAGAATAAACTAAATACTTTACAGCCCCATCCCTGTGTGTATACAGAGGATACCCATAAGCAACCAAGGAACCCAAGCAGTGGATCAGTCCTGAAGGACAGCCAGCCACAGCTGGATATGGGCCAGGAGCGTACCAAGGCATCATGCCAGTGTCTCCCTTAACCATGAAGCTTCATGGAAATGGAGCCTCCTACGCCAAGTGTAATGTGCACAGATGAAGAAAGCTGCCGTGAGGATGGCATGGCTGGGCATGCAGCAGTGGATGTCAGAGCAGTAATTAAACTCCCCCAGTTGGAGCTATACCATTAAGATGAATCTGCATTCCCATTAAAAATCCTGCCTGCAAGGGTTTTGTAAGTAATATAGCTGTAAATATTCACTTCACATTGATATTCCATAAATTCTTAGCCCAGAGGCATTTTCTGGTTCATCTCACTTATTTCCCTACTTCCCTCCCTCTCCCTCTCATTTCTTGAAAAATTCTGTACCACTTAAAGGGTGGCTGCAGACAGCAGAATATTATAACTCTTGCCAGTTCAGTTGGCTTAGTGCTGTTGTCTTAAAAATGACACTTGGCCATTGTCTCAGTATAGGGAAAACAGATTACACCAGACTTTTTGCTGGTGTAAGTCCAATGTCTCCCTGGGCTTCAGCTGAGTGGTACCCACCTAGATCAGCAGCAAAGCTGGTCTGGCTTCTACTGGTGGGTAGATGATGTGCGATGGAGCTGTCCAAGTGTTCCCATACGAAGCATGTGTGCACCTGTGGTTTGCAGTTGTTCTCCATGCAGTCTTTTAAAATGCTGGGATCTGGCACTCTGTTAGCGGATCTGCTTCTGCCTGGCTTGCTTGCTTTACGTTATCACACCCTCTGAACATCCTAGGAATAATCTGCAGCCCTTTGGAGTCTGCAGACCACAGGTCAAAAACCACTGGCAGATACATCTGCAGGGTACAGCTGCAGGGCTGGGCAAGGTGTGTGTCTTCTGGGAGCAGCAGGAGGCACACGTGGGATCTCGTGTCCTCTGGCTTGGCTGAGCTGCCTGCTCACCTGCGGAGGCTGGAGTTCCAGTCCCACCATTTCTCTGCCTTCCCTGGCGTGTTGGCACCCTGGCCCAAAGCACAGTGATGAGGTGTGATGTTAAGTATCCTCCCTGTCCACCAGAGTGAACAAGGTATCTCTCTTTTTACAGGTAACAAACAGACCCTCACCTGGGACACATTAATCCGTGACTCCCGAAAGCGCGGTACTGCCAAGGTAAGGAAGGACATGCTGGGGACCAAGCTAAGGGGTGCATTTATTTGTGGAGAGAGGAAAATTCGTTAATTAGAAAAAAGGCTGATCTGAAGCTGACATTGGACGTGTGAGGAGGACTGGTTGTGATTACACAACCTCAGACTCGGTGACAGATGTGCTGAGCTGTTGAAGGGTGTGGTACACCTTAGTGGTGTAGCCCTCTGTCTCTGAAACCCCTGAGCACTCAATGAACCAGAGGCTTTGGGGTTCTGCTGGATGGGTTCCCATCCTGCTCGGCAGAGGAAGGCCATGTTCTGACTACAGGATGCATGCCCCACTGTTCTGTCGTGAGCAGATGATCAGACTGTCACTGTTTTGACATGGACAGGCAGAGATGGGGACCAGGAATAACATGGGGATCTGGAAACACAGGAGGCAAAATGTGAGTGTTCAGGACATGCTAATTCCCAGCACAGATGTGGGGAAGCCAAGTGTTTAACTGATCCTGAAAGTAGCTTAGAAATGACCCTCCACTCCATATGGCCCTGTGACTTAGCACTCAAACCCTGGCTGTCCACAGATGGACCTTCTGGAGACCTCCAAGGTTTGTGGAGGGTTTCAGTGCCTCAGTCTCCAGGAGAGGTGCTGAGCACTATAGAAAATGACATTCTGTAGTTCCAGCCTCTGGCATACCCTACTAAAGTCTGTTCATGTTACATCGCCACATCCATGAAGTGAGTGGTTGCCTCTTTCTCCACAAGGTTCTTGCAATAGTGCCTTTTCAAAACTGCCTTTGAAATCTTATTCAACCCTTGTCTGCCACACTAGTGCACACATAGAGAGGTTCTCTGCTGTGAGTTTATCCATCTACATGTGACAAGAAGAGTGTCTGTGGTGCACATAACAGTCGTCATGTGAATTCTAAGGTAGGGGACAGGAAAAGCAGAAATGTAATTTTTGGTCCTGTAAATTCTTAATTGTGAGTGTGCAACTTGCCAGTAGTCCAGGGCAGTGACCATCACTGTTGGATGTGTTCTAAAACCCTGGACATGCAGAGCAGACAGGGCTGTTCATGCAGCTCCCTGCAGTTGGTAGTGTGGGTGCACAAGCATCCAGTGAGCCAGTCCCTGCTCCACTGTACTCACACCCAAAGGTTACTTGCTACCAAGGCAAGAAATGTATGTTCCCAAGATGAAATAAATCATTATCTAATGAAGCAACGTGATAAGCAAGGAACTGATGGTGTTTTATGTCCAAATCAGAGGTGATTTTTGTCCCCTGTGCTACCAATTACGGAGTTGCCTGCAGTTTGGAGCAGCTGAGCTTGGCTGCAAAGTGATGGTAGCGGTGAGCGATGGAGGAGATGGCTCTGTTCCAGCAGTAGGGCTCTGTCCTCAGCATCAGTTTGGCACCACACTGTCTGCACACTGGCTTTTCTGTTCCTGAATGGCGGCAGACAGAAACACGCTCCCACTGATACAGTGACCCCTTTACCTCTCCTCTCAGCCTAGACTGTCCCAGAGGTCCCCTCCAAAACCATTTTGGATTTTCCCAGACAGATCTAAGCCAGCCTGGCTGAGTGGGCATAATGGGATGTGGTGACAGCGGGATGGCAGTGGCTTTTTTCTGGGGGGCATCAATCCTGAGCACACCCAGGGGCTGGCATGGGGGGTTCTGGATGGGGACAGACCGAGCTCGGACCCACCTTTTCCTGCGTGCAGCACAGTCCTCCTCCCAGCTTCCTCCCAGCCCCTCTCTCTGCCCCCGGGCCAGGTGCCCCTCGCCCAGGCTGGGGGTCGGGGAGGCGGCCGGGAGCCAGGGCTGGTGTCGCCTGGCGCRGTGGGGACCGAGCGGAGAAAGGACTGGGGCACGAAGCGCAGAAAGGCAGCACAAAGACCCTCGCCAAGGGGGGCTGCAAAACCCACCGCTCCCTGCGCCAGAGCGCTGGGCGTGGGCTGCAGCCCCCGGCCCCGCACGGCCCTTTGTGCCTGCCCTGCCCTGCCCTGCCCTGCCCTGCCCTGCCCGGCCCGGCCCTGCCCCGCCCGCCGCTCCGATCCGCCCCGCTGCCCGGCGGCCCCGGGCCCGCATCCCCGCAGCAGGTACCTTGCGAAGCAGCCGGAGGATGTGCACGGCGTGCTCCCGCTTGTGCTCCCGGATGGTGGCCTGGATCTCCCGCAGCCAGCCCACCCGCCGCACGTAGGGCGCGGGCGAGGCTTTCCGCAGCACCCCGGGCAGCTTCTGCGGGTGCAGGAGCAGGGAGGAGAGGTGGAAGTCGCCCCGGCCGCCCTCCAGCCTGCCGGGGCAGGGCTCCTCGCCGCCCTCCTCCTCCAGGCTGCTCTGCCGGCTCAGCCGGGAGCCCATGGCCGCGCTGCCGCCGCGCTCCGGACCCGGCGGGCTCCGGGCTGTGGGCCGGGGGAGGCGCCGGGGAAGGCGGGGGGTCCGGGCCGCCCCTCCCGGCCGGCCCCGCCCCGGCTCCCCGTGCTCCCGACGTTCCCGCAGGAACAACGCCCCGGGGGTCTGGTATTGCGGGGCTCCGTGCCCCAGCACCGCCTCCCCGGCGGCCGGGCAGCCCCGCTGCCTCTGCTCCCGAGGCGCCTCCTCCTCCCGGGTTTGTTCTGCCGGGAGATGCTCGGTGGGGAAGACAAAGAGAGAAGCGAATGCTGCCGAGGCTGCTCTTTCCATCCAGGCATTTTGGGGAGCTTTTTTATTCCTGGACAAACTCTTTGAATACTGCAAAAGGTTGCCTAGATTAATACTGGTTCAAAACACACCATCTGGCAGGGACTGCTTCTGTGGGCTGTGTTTTCTATCAGTCTGCTGTTGGACCCAGAGGAGGTGTTTTACAAATCTAGAAAGTGGCAGGAATGTTACCCACCACCCATCATCTGCAACTGATAGTACGATGCTGGCACCGTTCCTTACCTGCTGTGGGTAGAACTGTTTTCCTTGTATGCATTCTTCCCTCCTCCAGCAGTGCACAGCAAGTTTAGCACATGCTTTTTCTCAGACAAAATCACTGCCATCCAACACGATGGTAAAAAACAAAGCCTGGATCCCATCTCCAGCCACGGAGATTTTGCAGGCAGCTCAGTCATGCTCCCRGTATAACCAGTGGCTCAGCCTGACCTACCTTTTGGAGTTGGAGCCATAAGTTTACTTCTGTTCAAGACTATCACCACACTGAGCCCAGGTGCCCGTGGCAGATTGTGAGTCCTGCACACAGAGCAGGGGTGTCTGGCAGCTGTAATACGAGGGCACACAGCTATAGGAACAGCCTGGGGTTCCCACTGCCTTGTGCATCCACAGATAAGTATCATCTGATGCATCTGTAGGAGAATCTGCTGTGGCTGTTGGATCCTGACTTTGTGGGAGTGGGGATGGCCGTGGCTCTCTGTGATACAGAACCAGCAAGGATCATTTTCCTTCTCAGCCTTCCTCGGAGCTATGAATGGGGATGGAGATGTGGATGCTTTGCATCTTTACAGCCTCTTTTCAAATACTCTGTGGGTGACCTCTGTCTGGCTTGAACAGACAGGGACAAAAAGGGGCTGGACTCTAAAGCAGCCTGGCTAATGAATTAATTTTTTCACACTGTTTGTGTAGCTTTCTAACCATGGTAGGCCAGATTCTGAAGGCCCTTCTCAGAATTTTTCTCAACATTTGATCAGACAAAGGCCCTGACTGTCCAGCTCCCYGTTAGTCCCCTCCCTGCTTTATCTAAGCACCTGCATGAGGGAAATTAGCATCAACAGATCTTGAGGTAAAACTGAGKCTGACTCAAGCTAATCCCATTTGGAGGGAGTAGATGCTGAGTAAGGACTTCAGGATCTGGTCAGAGAGCTTTGAGAGAGGCTGGGTCAAGAGAAAATCATTTGTATGGGGTGCAGTGTTATGGCTGCAAGATTGTCACTGGGAGCAAAGGGAAGGACAAAAACTGCTGGAATGATGGGTAAAGGTGTCAGTGGAGGGGTGCACAGTGGCCTTTCCCTGCCRCCTGGCAGCTGCCACAGATCTGTGCTTCTGCCTGCTCTGCTCTGAGTGCCACTGAAAGGAGCAGCAGAGATAGTGGGGTTTGTAACCAAAGGATCAGTTTATCAGCAGAATGGTTTGATATGGCTCCATTGTCTCACACCTTATCTCCAAGAGTCAGAAGGAAACATAATCTGCAGTTTACTCCTGGGTGGGGATGAAACCCGGTGGATTGTTCTGAGGCAGGGGGAGAACCAGGGCACTCAAGTGGCTCAGAGGAGGGCACTGTTACCATGATACYCTCTCCTCTGCATATGACTTGGAACTATTCTGCCACAGAGCAAATCCTCTTAACAAACAATTGCAGGAGCAGTTCAGCTGTCTCTCRGCTGTGTGCTTTAACACCGGGAGCGCTACAATAGCATGGATAATAGGAGCTAATGAGAAACACACCAGTGCTCCACTTGGCTTCACTGAAGGAGAATGGCTGCTTGGCAGCTCTCTGTAGACTAAGAGATAATCCTGCCCTGTCTGTGTGTGCCTTCAAAGGGCACATGACAGCGAGTGGCTGTATTTCTATAGCTGAGATGGTCAGCAAGGGGAGGAGGCAGGAGTTTGCTTAGAAAGAGTGGACTCTGTCATCCTCTGGTCCTATGCAACCCTAGGAGAGACTGAGACAGTAGGTGAGGATGCAAGACCTGGGAGATGCCAATCTACAAGAGTGTCCCCACCTTTCCTTTCATCTCTGCTGCAGTGGCAAGGGCACCTGAAAACTTTACATAGAGRTAGATCAGCTCGTGAGCTTGTTGGGTACGACAGAGTGGGAACTGTGGGGTCTCTCACAATGACCACAAGCTGTGGTTTTGAGACTTGGAATTTCCATCCCAGTGGGTATTTTAGCACCTTTCAGAAGGATATTATCTTGCTTCTAAGCTGAACACGGGGTACATGGTGCTGCCGACTGCAACTAGCTGGGTGCAGCATGACTGAGTTAGTTTCACCAAAAATAGCTCCTAACATGAGAAATGGGAAAAATGGAAAGCAAACAGAGATCTTTTCGCTATTCACTCAAATTCTGTGCTATTAGCATATCTYGTTTTCACCCCAGTGTCCAGTAATGGGAATGTTCCGAGTTCCTAGTCTTTCAGGCGAGTAAGGAAAGCTCAGGTCAGTGCCAGGACAGAAGAATGACTGTACTGGATCAGACTGCAGGTCTCTTTCCCCTGGGATCTTCAATTAGCAGTGGTCAATAGAGGATGTCTAGCAAGGAGGATAACAACAGGGGGATGCAGGTCGGTGTGTTCCCAAATGCTCTCGTTACCAACAGCTACCTGTAGTTTGGGAATTCCTGAGATGTGCATCTCTGCATTTAATAGTCTTTACGGGTTTTTCCTAAACCTTTCTTTGAGCCTGAGAAGATTTTGGGTATCCACAGCAACTTATGGCACTGTTCAGCTGTGGGAAGAAATATTTACTTTGTTCTGAATCTGTCACTTACTGTTTTCATTTGATGCTTTTGTAGCTTAAATATTGGAAGAGGCAGCAGGCAGTCATTCCTGATCCATTTTCTCTAAGCCTCTTGGATGATAAACCTCTGCTGTGTCCCCTCTCAGGTTTCTGTTTCCCATATTGAAAAGTCTTGCACTTGTACAGAAACCATTTCAGCCCTTAGTTCATCCTTAACTAGTCTCTGCCTCTCCTCTAGCCCTGCTGTAGCCTCTAGTGCACGGGGACAGCAGCCATGGGGATGCAGCTGCACCCTGGAGCTGAGAGCACACTGGGGTTTGTGGTTTTGCTCTGGCTCCCAGCACTCACTTGGCATTTTTTGATTGCTCTTGAGCCTTGGGGTGATGCTTTCACCGAACACTCCTGCCTTGCTCTTGCTATTGCTTGGCCCCTCTGACTCGATTTCCTGTCCGTAGGCTGGGGAGGGAATAATCATTGCTCACTCCTTACAAATTCACACTGGCAATCGTGGTAGAGGTTTCCAAGGCTTCATTTCCATGTTGTCCATCCCTACAGGGTCTGTGGCCTGTGCAGCGCTGGGCTGGGAGGTCGGGCTCCCGTCTGTGGCTGGGAAAGGTTGTGGCTTCCTCCCTGACACGGCTGGAGGAGCTGCCTTGACTTTGCACTGCCTAATGTGCCCCTGCCCTGTTTGTGCGGTGCTCGGTGCCACAGCACTCCCTGCAGAGCCTGGAGAGCTGGATCACCGCAGCCAGAGCTCGAGCCACTGCCCTTTCCCTTGGAGCAGCCTGGGGTGCTGAGGTGTGACTGCAATGCCAAGTGCCCCTGCCTGGGAGGGACCGGGCGCGCATGCGCACCCGCACGCTCACTGGGGCTGCTCTGATTTGTATGCTGGTCAAGCTGCATTCGAATGACAATCCTAATTATGTTTGCCTGGTGTATGATGAAGGTTACATTTTTGACTGGTTTTGCCGGGCTGGAAGTGTAATTGATTAATTTAGTGCTTAAGAAGGGAAAGAGGATTAAGGCGGAGGTGAGGCTGTGCTGCCAGACACTTTATTGACTGCCTCACACTTTCACAGCTTCAGCTTTTGTTTGCCTTCAAACCAGCTTGTCTGAGCTCCCAAGTTGTTATTTCTTGTGCCTCTGAGCTTGTTGGCAGATCCCTCAAAGCCAAGCCTCCTGCTGGGAAGGGAGCTGTAGCTCTGGAGAGATACATGCAAAGAGCTAATGCAGGCTCCAGATTTAATTCTCTTATATCCAGGGGCAAATGCACTTGCTGTCTGGCCATGATCTATTCATGTGGGGAGCTCCATACCCCAAGCACCTGTAAACTCTTGACTGAACAAAGCAGCAGACCTGGAGAAGGTCCGTCTGTCCATGACAGTGCAGTTTTGGGGAAGAAGTCCTCTTAACCATTAAGGGGATTTCTTCCCTGAGACTGCAGAGTACATGGAGATGGGGACATAAAAGACAAACACAGCATCAGTTGGGCTGTTGTAGTCTTAGGGAGTTCCCACAGCATCAGTGCTGGTGGCAGCAGCTGCATGCAGAGTCACTGCTGAGGCTCTGCACTTGATGGACAAATGGTAGCAATAGCCCATGTAACATTCATTAGGTTTTACACCTTTTGCTTCTTGCAGCTGAGGCTCTTTTTGCAGCCCACAAGGCCCTTGGTGGTGTTCTGGGTCTGAGGCACATCTGTGCAGTGATGGATTTTAAAAAGGACAGAGTTCTTCTAAGTAATTATGGACACTGCCCTGCTCATTATTGGGCAAATTAATCAAGTTCTAGCAGGGCCCATAAAAGCAGGTTTGTTGGGCTGTATATTGCCTACATAGAGAATCTTAACAACTTGTGATCTTGTGGTCACAGTGAAATTGGAMAACATTGCTGTGAGCACAGGGAAGGTCACCAGTCCGCTCCAGTGACGCATGGCATTACCTCGACTTCTTAGCACGGGGGAATTCTGAGCTTCCGCTGCTTTCACGGTGAGTGAATTAGGGAACTGAGACGCATGGAGGATTTCTGTTACCTCCATTCTGGGAGCATGCTGCACCCATTTCATTTAGATTAATTTTATCTTGATTAAATTAAGGCAGGCTGTGAAGATGCTGTGAGGTTTGGACTCGCAGCCTTGTGCTGAACTGCTGCAGTGGCTGTAGTGCCTGGCAGAAAGGCAGGAGATGCAGCCCTGAAAGCACCACCAGAGACACCCCTTGCTGCTCTGGAAGCACTGGGACTGGCCTGGCTGTCCTGTCCCACTCAGGAAGTGAATCACACACCTCCAGCATGGGGTATCTCTTCCAGCCCTGTGGGGGCTTTCAGAGGGAGGTGGCGGGAAGGTCTCACGTTCTTCCCCAGGCTCATGCTTCCCTTCTCCTTCCTTCCACCTTTTGCACCTCTCCATTGCCACCTGGTCCTGTGTGTGCTTTCCAGACACCTTTTTTATTCTTCCCAGCTCTGCTTTCCCCTGGCAGACACACAAGACCTTCAGGAAGCCCTACAGAGAAAGGAAGGGGAGAGTCACTGGGACTGGCAGGAGGTCTTTCCAGGCAGCAGCACAAGGTCCCCTTTGTAACACCTTGTGCTTTTGATCAGCCTGTAAAGGACAGCAGTAAAGTTTAAAAAATAGCAGAGCAATGCAGTTAGTGAAGTAAATGCTGGGAAGTGGCACCTCCAGGGGCAGCCTGTGGTACCAAGGGGCTGCTTTTCTGTTCAGCCACCTGCCTTTGTTTAGGACACAGCGGTGGCTCTTGCCTGCAGATGCTTTCACAAGGCTGATGGGAGATGTAGGAGAAGGCCCTGGGACCTCTCCAGGCATTACCATGCATTAGACCATTTAGGAAGCTGATCGAAGACAGGAGAAACAGTGAAGGAAAGCCTTGCAAGGACTTAAGATGTACCTTGCCATGGGGCTTTTGCATTTCCAGCTTTTAAGAGGCAGAAATGTCTGATCTCATAATATGTCCTTCCAGAATACCTCCTTTTTTGTGCGTCTCATAAAAATATTTCTGAAGAGCTTTTAGAAAACCTGGCTTAGAAGCTCCAGAGTTTAAAGCTATGGGCTGGAGTTATGGTTTCATAAAAGAATTAAACCATCTTAAGCCCATGCAGGAGAGGCTGAAGGCAGTGCCTGGTGCTGGTAAGCTTCTTTTGGAATTTGAAACCACTAAGTGCACAGATTATATTGGCTCTAAGCATCTTAGCAAGCAGTGCTAAACTACTTGAGAGCAACCACAGGCCCCTGGGGGAGTACATGGACCAGGCACTGGAGGCCAGGCTGTGGAGTCTGACCCGAGCAGACACACTGCATGAAAGTGCTGGTGGCTGGTTTGAGTGGTAGCTGCGTGGGAAGCTCAATGCTCTCCCCAGCACTGGCTCTGGCAGAGGGATGATACATTAGCTGTCCTCCTGCTGAGGAGGATGGCACCACTGATGAAGACTTTCATGTTTTCCAAAGACGTCAGCACTTTTTAAAATGTGTTTACAGTTCATGGTAGGCCTGGAAAAGAGACCAACTGTTTTTATTTCTTTCCAGCTTGACTAGTTTTTCCTCATTTATATCCAAAGATAAAAAGACATCTCTTGTCTAAAAAAACCCAAGTATTTGAAGAGTACAAGAAGCAGGGCTTGAAATGGGAATTGAAGCATAAAAGCCTTCTTTGAAGCATTTCCTCCTCTCTCCAGGAACCTTTCAGAGCCAGGTTGTTACACACCAGTGACCCAGCACTTAGATTTAGATGGCTGATCAGAAGCAGGTCTCCAAGTCTGTCAGTTAGAACCCAGTGTTGAAGGGACTTCTCTGTTCTGTACTGCTCAGCCTCTGGACATTGGACTGGAGCTGTCCCCAGTATCTAGCATGATTCTCTCTCCAGCTTGTACCCTGGTCACCTGTGTCACCCACTCCAGCTTTCAAAAGATAAGAGCCACGGAGCCAAACTGACCTACTGCCCCGTTTACACCATTGATGAATTTGGATTTTATCGTGCTGGCGTCTGAATTATGTTTTGTCTCTCACCTAAGACACCCTGAGGGATTCACACTGTGGGGTTTGACCTAGGTGATCCCTAGACCTACTCCAGTCTGCAGGGCAGTGCCATGAGCAGACAGACAGGAAAGGGTAGTGCTGCTGAAAAAGCAAACAGGCTTTTCCTAGGAGACTTGTCTGTGTCATTAATACCTGGCACCACTGAGCTGCTCAGCACAAAAGCTCTTTTGGGCTTTGCCAGGCTCAGGTTTAGTATGGATAACACCCCTGTGTGCCCCTCCTGCCCTGTGCACAGAGCTTGCTGCTCGCCTCAGTGCCACCCCGCACATGCTGTCCCTCGTGCCGTGCCACAGATGGAGCCGTTCCAGGCAGGCTGTCAGAGCCTGTGGTCTTCAGCAGATGCATTAACTGTGTTAACCTTTGAAGTAAAGTGAATTTCTAATGTCAGAACAGCAGCGGCCAACGTACAACCTTCCACCTTCCCATACTTTTTTTTTGTTACCATAGAAAATGCTTTGGCTTTTTCTGTGCTTACCACAGCAGTTTTGTGTGGCTTAGCCCATGTTTGCCTCATCGCGTCAGTCCACACAGTTCACTTRTAAGGAATTTCATCCACACCTTAAAGAAATTGAGGAAGATGAGGTTGGGAAGGCTCCAGGATGCAGGTCCTGCCTCAGTGATTGCAGGCAGCAGTGCTGAAAAGGAAGAAAACCAGGAGGAAGAGTGAACTGCTTTAGAGGAGCTACCTTGTGACAAATGCTTTAAGAGCAGTGACTAAGTGCTTCCCTCTTTTGCACCACCATCCCACAGGGCAAAGGAAAAGTGCTGGGATGCCACTCCCCAGAACTGGCCCGGACCCCACTGATGGGGTACCCGGCCCTCGGCGTCTCTCTCCACACTCCAGGTGTCAGGTGCTATTTATTATCCCAGAGGCTGATGCCCAAGGTGCAGCCTCACAGTGAAACAGGACAGGCTATCCYAGGGAGGATTTCTGGGATTTCTGTTCTTTTTGATGCAGTTGGAGCCAAATACAGGGCTGCTCTGTGAACGAGGTGTTTTCGAGGCCGAAGCAGTGAGCCTGAGCTTGCTGAGGAGCAGCAGGTCGTGTGCAGGAGGCAGGGGCATGGGCGCCACAGCCCTTGCCGAGCTATCCAGCCTCCCTGCGGCACAGGCGGCGCTTTGGCTGCACGGGATGGGATGGCGGGGGGAGGGGGGTGCAGCAGGACAGTGGCAAGGGGGGCAGCCCATGGAGGGGACATCCCCGTGGGATGCTGCTGCCGGCAGCGCATCCCCCGTGGCAGCTGCCCGCCTTGGCCAAGTGGCAGCCCCCGTGCGGCCCGCCCAGCCCGGGCTGGCTCCCCTTGAACCGCCTCCCGTCTGTGCCATCTAGTGCCCAGCACAAGAACTGGGACTGACCCAGCCTCTCACCCACAGGGGAACAGCCCGGCTGCTCTGGAGAAGAGGCTGTCCTCTCCCTGGGCCAGTCGCCAAGCCCTGGGCCAGGCAGGGACGTGCTGGGAGGACCCCTGAGATGCCGCACCGCCTGCATGGAAAATCCCACTTAGCTCCAGGTAGGATCGCAGCGCGCAGGTGTGTCCGTGGGGCGGATGGAGCGGGGAGAGTGACTCTGGAGGTGAGGCTGGGCGATACCTCCCTGCCAGAGGCTCCAGGTAGGGAGAGGAAGGCTTGAAGCTCTTGGGAATCCTGCCTTTGCTTTTCAGGCATTGTGTTCCTGTGGCATGCTCTGACGCTGCACACGTGTTTTAAGGGATGAAAATACTGACCTCTGACTGGAATTCTCCTATTTGGACAGATTTCAGTGCTATTCCAAGGGAGCTGCAGTTAGCTGTACTTGAGTGAACACCCTAGACACTTTATTTTTCAGTGTGTTGAGCACAATCTTTGTTATGCCATTTCTTAGATAAGTTCCTTGTACTAAGGTTTTTTTTTTTTAGTTTCCATAGCTATTTGCCAGCTTTGATTCTTAACTCTGCCTCTGTCCTCTTTATCCTTTATCAAAGGAATAGTTTTCCTCTTTACAGACCTGGTTTCATTTATAAGCTCTAAATAAGAGCGAATGAATCAGGAGCTGACATTCTTTCTTCCTTCTTGCTGCATTTTTTCTCCCAAATCTTTGTAAGAGATTTAATAGTGGTATAAAGAGCTTCTAACTCAAACCCATCAGTATATATCTATCCTTCATATCGGTTTATCACAGCCAGGCATTACATATTTCTCTATATTTAATTTAATCAGCTATTATTTGCCCTGTTTCACAGATGTTTTCAAGTTTTCCACAACTGAAATTTTCCTGATGTCTTTTGCTAGCCCCATATGTTRTCTTCTACCATTTCATTACTGGACCACAAGTAAACATAGTGACCCATAGTAAACATAGTGGCCCATAGTAAACATAGTCCTCTGGCATCCATAGGACACCCCACTCGGCTTTTTCCACATGAAATTTTGATCATGCATTCTTCACTTGTAACTTGTATTGGATTAAAAATAATTACCTGATAGCTGCTTCCCAGAACTTCCTATTAGTGACTTTAGGCAGTTAGTAGTAAAACTGTTCGAGGAGCAGATGAACATATCCTTGTTCTTGGGATCACATCCAGTGTCTGTGAGCTCTGCTCCTCTTCTCWTGTGAACTCTGTCTGTGGGTTTGCCTCTCCAGGATATATTGCACAAGCACATCATGCTGTTTCTGAAATTTAAATTTCATACTAATTTGGTTTTTTTTCTTGGTACTTAAGTAGGGCTGATTGCTTAGGAAGTCTTGGTAGCCTTTTCAAATGTGAAAAGGTAGAATTGCCCCTTAGCATCTGATAGGTAACTGGCTGTAGTGACAGCCTGGTGGTTTTGGAGCTGGCATGCTCAGAGCTCTCCTGGGGCTGCTACTGATGTTGGCATGTTATTGCCTTTGAAGGGACTGATCTTTGAAACTAGGCTCCAGGAAGTCATTTAAAGATGTGTTTGCATCCTGCTGAGCACTGAAACTGTGAGGATTTCAGTGGGAAGGAAACTCATCTTGAAAGAGATGCAGTCTTTATCTGCTTTCCCTAATTAGTGCTCCATCTTCCTGGAGGTGATATTCTCCACAGCATCCCCTTGGCAGCAGGAAGCCAGTGCTGGGGTTGTCCCCACTTGCCCAAAGCTCACCTGGTCCCAGCTGTGCCCCAAGAGCTCTGTTTCTGAGGCGCCTGAGCTCGGGGCAGGTGTTTTGCTGTGCTGTCCACATGGCTGTTTGCACACCTGCAGTAGCCCTTCTGCCAAGACTGAGTGTTCCAGAGGCATGGTTGGTTCTCCAGCGAGCTCCTGGCTCCTCACAGGTCTGTAAGCTCTTTTATTGCTGTCTCTCAGTTCTTTGGAGCTCATAGTTTCTAGGACTTCACACCTTCTCCTGTGTAATCCACTCCCAGGTCTGTTGTGTGCCACAGTCAGGCTTTAAAGTGTTTTTGTGAGATGGGTGCCAGGAAGAGTCTGTGGTTTGTCCCCAGAACTGCTTAATTAACAGAGAAGCCCAAAATCTCTGTTTTGCATGAAAGGAAATGAAGGCTCAGACAGGCAATGTGATTTATTGCAATCWTTTAGCAGCAGAAACAGGAGAAAACCTTTCACTCTCCACACCTCAGTGCCGTAACCCCAAGGCCACGTGTATCCCCTCCCCCAGSCCCTGCAGCAGAGTCAGGGTAACTGGGGAGGTTTGGTGCAGGGGACCCACCCTCTGTGCTGAGGAGGTGCTTGGCCTTACCTGCATCATCTTCTACCGTGGCACAGCAGTGGCAGTGCCTGAGTGTCACGGGGGGCCAAGGCCTGGGCAGGGCTCAGCGCTGGCACAGGAAGGGCTGTGTGACAGCTGGACTCCTGGCTCCTCAAACATCCATCCCTGCTTTAATTACACTGACACTGCTGCCTGGGTGTAATTAGCAGTTGAGAAACTCTGAGTGCGATTTTAATAAGCTGAGAGTAATGCAATTTGTCTTTTCTATAAGAGATGCTTTGCAAACAAAAGCTGTAATTAAAAAGCACATACACAGGGCAAACAGCGACTGTGCCGCGGGTGTGTGACTGCTCGATGTGCAGCCTGTCTGGCACATGGCTGGGCCTGGCACAGCGGTCCCCCTTTGGGGCAGTCTTCATCATGGGGTTCCCGAGAGACCAGCATGTAAAAACTGCAGGATTTGGCTCGGTTGTGGGTTTTACAAAAGGCTCTTCCCTGTCTTCACAGATCCCCTTTGATATGATGTTGTTCCTTGATAAGAATAAGTCTCCTGGGTGTCATCCTCTCCATTGCTTTTCGTTCCTGTCACCATTGTGTTTTTGTGTTCTTACCCACAAGCCCAAATTAGCTCGAGGCTGGTGAGATCTCTGTGGCAGAGGCCAAAGAGGTAGCTGGGGCTGCATGGGGGGAGTCAGGAAGCCTTTTCAAGAGCAGCCAGCGATTCTGGTGGCCTCAGATCTGAACAGTCGGACCAGGCCCTGGACTCTGCCTCTCTTCCCTGCTCCTTCCTGCTTTCTTAAAAAATATCCATATATATAAAAAGATAGTCTCTTTCATCTAGTCTTCTGTCTCTGCATGATTCTGCCCTGCCCTGCTGGAGTTCAAGGTTCATTTCTGGCTGTGGAAGCTCTCACGGGGGAGCAGCTCCATTGGGTCCTGAGGTCTGTTTCCCTCAAACCCCTGTTACACACCAGACTGACCTCACTAGCCAACTGTCCCTCTTCCTCAGTGCTGCACGGCAACTGTGAGGGGACAAGGCAGGAGACAGAGGCACAGCACCTGTCAGAAAATGGCTATACCTACAGCACCAGAGAGCCAGAGTTGGGGATGTGTGCCTGATGTGGGAAGGGGGGAGAGCGGGAACATTGGTCCAGCCTGTGCAAAACCCCTTTGCCTCCATCTGCAGGGGAAGGTGAGGGCCGTTCCCATGGAAGATCACTCTAGCCCCCTGCAAATGTCCATTTGTGCCTAATGGCATTGGCTGCTGTGGCTCTCAAACTTTAGGGGGTGCCTGTGTTTGTAGTACTCCTCCTCTCAACCTCTGAGACACACCCTGATCTTTGACAGTGCAGAGCCAGAGAATTGTCTGTGGTTTCCCTCCATTGCCATTTCTCCCTACCTGGGGGCAGTGCTGAAGGGGCTCAGATCGATAAAGGGGGGTTAAAGCAGCTTGCTCACTCATATCCCTTTGTGCTGTGCCATGCAGGTGTGACTGGCAGCTCTCTGCCAGCTAACTGCAGCCCTGGCACGTTGGGCAAACAAACAAAGCCTTCCCCAGAGATCAGGCTGAAACGTGGTGAAGGCATCTGTGGTTCCCACTGGCAGTGGAAATGGTGGCAGGTGTGGGCTCAGCAGAGGGAAAGCACCAGCCTCTGCCCCATCCCAGCACGGAGAGTCTGTGACGCAAATGCTGAGCAGCCCATCCATGTGGGATGGAGGGGGAGAACTGCTGGGGCTGAGCTCCTGTGCAGTGCTCTGTGTTCAGCCTCTGCAGCTTGTGTGCTCCTCCCAAAGCCATGGCAAGTGTGTGTTCCCAGACCTGTGCTGGTATTTGTGAGACCAACCAGTCTCTCGTTAGCCAGCCCAGCTGTCCCCTTCACACTTTCCAACATAGGCTGCAAGGGTTTGAGGCAGAGGCTTGTGATTCTGATCTCTCATAAGCAATGGCCATTTCTGGTGCCCCTTGCAGCACCTAAACAAACAAGCCCTGAAGGAGACCAGGCTGGGGGGAGATAAACCAGACAGGGAATCTTTTCTCCAGTCTGTACTTGAGGTGTGAATCCTGTTCTGTTAGCAGGTGGCATCTCTCAGGACAGAAGACTTGGTGGTGTTTGAGCACTTACCCTTTGCACAGTCCTGTTATGCTCTGCCCAGAGTAGGAGATCCTGTGAGCATCAAACCTTCCAGGTTCTGCATTCAGATGCAGAGGCCAGTCAAGACAGGCTTCTGTCTCTGTGGTCTTCTTTTGTACGAACTTTGTGACTGCCCTTCTGGAAAGCGCAGAATCACCCAGTGATTTCAGTGTACAGCCTCGGGCTGGTGGAAGCTGAACATACTCGGCTGCTTTGCTGTGGTGGGCTGGGACGGGAGCCTGTCCCATTGTACAGCAGTGCCCATCCCACACGTGGGCTACGGCTCGTACTTTGCACCTAGACTGAATCCGTGGCGTCCATTTCCCTCCTCAAGTCAAAACCGATGGGTTGCAAATGGCCACACAGAGATGAATTGTATTGCCCAAGCCTTAGCTGGACTAACTGTGAGCCTGAAGCACTAGGGGAGTGCTTGAAGCTGCAGTGAGTGACTTCTTTAGAAAGAAAAATTCACTTATTTCCTGAGGCTGTTGTTCTGGGGAGCAACCAGAGAGCATGAGGTGCTGAGAACCACTGGAATTAAAGAGTTGTAAGTCCAGATTCTCACTTAGGGTGTGTGAGCTGTCTTGCACGGTGTGCAGCCTTCCTGTGTAGTGCTATACGAACTATTTGTATGGCTGCTGAGCACCCTCCTCACCTGCCTGCAGCAGGGAAAAGGGTCCCAGTGTAAAGGTCCATGAAACTCTTGTTTCTGGGTGTTCATCCCAGCAATAGGTTTGCCCCCTGAAGACTGGCAGTGGTGTAGCCAGAATGTACATAGCCCCTGCCCACTCAGTGCAAATTAGAGCTTTATCCACAGCCTTCTTAGGGACTTGGTGGAATTTCTTCCCATGCAGCACCTGAACAGCCGTCAGCGGCTCTTTGCTGGGTTGATTCCCACTGCCGTGTGAGCTGAGTGGCCCTGCAGTGCTGGCAGAAGGCACCCCCAGGACTGGGTAAGCGGGCTGACAAGTGGGGATAAGGTTTGGGGATGGCTGCACTGCTGCTCTGCCCCATCCCGCTCTGAGAGGCTGCAATCCTGACCCTGCCATGGGGCAGGGGCTGCTGAGTGATCCCATTGAAAACTTGCCGTACTGAGGTAACCCGGGACAGATTCTGGCTTACCAGGATGTGCTGAATTTTATGCTGAGAGGTTTCATGTGTTGCTCCAAGAGCAGTAGAGCTGCAGAAACTGCTGAGAAAGGAATAAGAGGTTGTGGGGTTTCCTGAGGAGTGCAGCTCTCACGAGGCGAAGTTTGGGTGGGCTGCACACACAGATCTCCGTGGGTCACTGTTCATTCATGTCCAGGAATAACTTCTGAGCCTCACATCTCCAAGTCCCACTGATTCCTAAGAAGAATGGGAAAAAAAGATTTGTGGACGTGTGTATAGTGGACTTTGGCTCTTCCTGGGGAAAAGTCTGTGTTCCTCTGGTTTTAGGGCCCTCTTGCTTAGGTTAGACTTTAACAGCGATTAGTTACCCAACAACTTTCCGTAATAATCTGCAAGTTTTCCATTAAGTGGCAAACACTTTGAACTTCTCCCCAGCTCCTCTGCTGCAATCTAATCTGCTGTCATTTTTCACCAGGAGATGGAGGGTGCTACATTCACATTATATTAATTTCCTGTTTACTGTGAGGGAGAGACCAAAGCCATGAGGACTACTGAAAACAACATCCCATGGAGCTCCAGGCATGGTGCAGTAGATCAGTGTCAGCCTCTGCACTTGTCACTTCCAGCTGCCTCTGGGTTTACTGTGTATATCAGGCATCTGACAGGGAAGACAGRTAATGTCTAGGAACATGCTTAAAGGAATCTGGGGCCAGCCCAGGCACTGATCTGCTCTGAAGCCCTGGGCAAGATTGTCTCTATTGTCCTGTCTCCAAAGTGGGGATATGAATGCTTTTCTCATATGGGCCTGTAAGGCTCCCTGACCCTGATAGTAGCTTAAAAATGCTGTTAAGTAGTGATTTTTTTTGTGATGATGGTGATAAGAATTTGGCAATCTGGACAGGTTATGGAGTTTGGAGATCTTCCTGGAGGTGCAGCACGTGCTGTAGGTTCATATTTGGTAGGCAGTTTTACACAGTCTCCCCTGTGTCTCTGTCTCTTACCATGAGTATCAGTGGAGAAGTAGGAGAAGGGACCTATCATGACTCTGTTCTTCCTCTTTGTGCTTACAATTTGGTTAGAGTTCACTTTGTCACCCACTCAGCATGTTTAGATTGTCTCCAAACTATCCTGTAAAAAACTTGCTGCACCTTGAGCAAGTGGGGAGCTTTCCTTGGGATAGATGGGGTCTGCTGCAGTTGTGGTTGTACTGAAAAATACCTGTTGGGTGCAGATTTCTTGTTTGGATAAGGGTATCAGAACAACTCAATGTTAATTGTTTCTGGTTTGTTCCCAACAGCTCCAAACCCAGGCCACCTTCAAAACAATGGAACAAAAGGGAGTAGTTTATTGAGATTCTACAATTTGCAGGAGAGTGCAAATATAGTGACCAAATTTAATATCTGTAAGAGAAAGCAAGTTTGTCCTGGATCTGAAAAAATCTCTTAAGCAGTGTTCCTGGCAGTTAGAAGGGGTTCTCACTCAGTTATGTATCTGCTTTCAAGTCCCTTGACACAATCGAAGCAGGCCCATTCCTCAGGGTAAGTGAGACTCGGACTATGATGTGCACAGGAATACTCCTCACAGTGTTCTAAATGGCTCCTTTACTTAGGTTGGCACAGTGTTCTGTGGACAGGGGACATCTCTGGCTAAAAGAATACCCTGTGAAGGGGTAAAGATACTATTGTTCTCCAGTTCAGTTCACTGTGCGCTGCACAAGCAGCCCTTCTTGCAAGAGTCATTCCCACATCTCCCTTCCCCACCCAAACCTAAGAACTACCCATGGAAGTTCCTGTCAGTGTAAAATTTCAGTTCTGTGAGCTGGTGGTATTTATTTGGCTGCTGTTGCGTGATCCTGCAGATCTTGGTGCACTTCCTGGTAGGTGACAGTAACTCTATGAATTCCACTTTGGGAAAGCCTGGATTGGCTCTTGCCTTTTCCAATTGCCTCATCTGAGAGCACACAGACACCTTTTGTTAGACCGACCGATTATTTACAACCTTTGAATTAGGCAGACTTCGTCTTAATGCCTGATGTGGCTTTTCATGGTTAAACGAGCCCTTCAGTGAGCGATCAACAAAACTGAAATGAAGGAAGTCAAAATTAATTATTTTTCCTTTGGACAGCAATGGTACATCCTCGAGAGATTTCCTCTCCATTCACAGGGTACAAGACTTCCTCTGATGGAGAAGGGCAGGATGTGCCTCTCAAGAGCTTCCCAGGTCAGTGTCCAAGACACCACCTTTTATGGGATGCACGTTCCTTCTTCTCTGCAGAGCCCTCGGCCCCTATGGCCATGGAGCTGGGCAGTGCTCCAGCATCAGCTAACTTGGAAGAGGGCAGGAATGGGATTTTCTCTGTCAGGATGGGTATGGGGTCACCAGTGCTCTAATGCAGAGGGTGTCCTCGCTGTCAGGACTTGTGCCAGGGGAAACCAGCAACTTGGCAGAGTATTGTTCAATGCATGAAGAAAAGAAACAATTCTGCCAGGACAGATTCACTCCTGGGACTACCTAACATCAAAGTATTGTCTCCATTCAAGTCTGATCTTTCCTTGCTCCCCACCCTCTGCGCTGTTCCCTTTACCGTGAGAAAGTACGGCCCGGAAAGTGCTGGACCACTCTGTTCTCATCTTGCCCTGTGAGCCAGCAATTCTTCAGGGACAGGGAGGGGGAAGGGTGGCATGCCTTTACTGCTCAAAGATAGGGCTTCATTACATCACCCTCCCCGTCTGACCACTCCCATATATGAAGCCCTGCTGCCACTCAGCTCTGTGTGACCGATCTTGTTTTTGGAGTCCCAGCTTCTGGGAACTCTTGAAGAATAAGTGGCAAGAGAGCCAGGCAGAAGCACYGTCTTTTGGTGTCACTGGCTGAAGGTGAACGGCATCCAGGGAGAACAGAGCTTTTAAAGTAGTGAGTAAACAGCATGATTTTATCTTACCATGTCCATATTTTGGTTGGATTGGGGTGTGAAATAGAGGAGTTGTTTCTTTCCCTTTATTACATTCCTTTCCAGCTCATTAATCCTACTTTAGTAAAGGGTACCTTTGTTTCACAAGCCTTCAGGCTCAGGTTTGAAGAGCAAGTGTTTCTCTTACAGGGATTGACAGGACTTAATCTACTGTGTTGACTTTGGCTTCTCTCAGTTAGTGAAGGCAGCAGGGTCTCTGTCCAGGCAACCTGACGAGCTGCTGAGCCACCCCTTAGGAAAGCTGCTGTGGCTTCATAGGGTCAGCAGTATACGAACTGACGGCTTCAAGAGGGATTGGGTTTTCTGACAGAGGCTGAGATCAGAGAAAGAAGCTGGCAGTCTAGTGACCTGGGATCTCAATCCCATCACTGGGGAAGACATTTCACCTCTGTGTGACCCATCCAACCCTTTGAAGGTACTATCTACCACCCAAGCTGATGTTGGTCTTCACTCCTTACTGGGCTGAAAACGTCTATGGAAAGGTTGGTGCAGGGTCATCAGACTGAGTCTCAACTTGGCCCCAGTTTTGCAAGTAGTGTGAGTGACATGGCTTGCTGATAAGAGAAGTGCTGGTTTAGCAACCTGACACAGGAAAGACGCTCAAAACCAGAGAGATCAGAGCTATGCAAACACAGGAAGGCAGATCTCATGGGGTCCTAAAGATGAGAAATTCTTACTTCAGTCAATATCCCTGTGGCAAGTTGTGCTCTTCAGAGAAAACAAGGTCTAAGAAGTAGGCTGAAATCCATAGATCTTGGATACTTCTTTCCATGTCATTCTGTGCTTCTAAGTGGTAACCTGAAAAATGTAAACCTTGTTGGGATGGGAAGTCAAGCACTGGCAGGTTTCTTACCTGGTACCAAGGGCAAAGGCCAGGAGGCAGGTGCAGAGCCAGAAAAGCTGCAGGGACAATGGGATGATGCTGAGGGTGTGTTCCAGAAGCAGAGTGGAAGGGCAATCCTGTGGGAGAGAAGAGAGTTCCTGAAGCAGAGCAAGCAGATCACTCAAGCAGAGCACAGGTCAGGGGATCACTCATGTATGGGGAAACTGGCCTGTGAAGCAGAAAGAAATGTCCTGAAATAAATCAAGCAGTCCACATTTAATTCTTTGTAAAAAAAAAATCTATTGCAAAGAATCATCAAGGGTAACTGTGTGAAAATGAACAGATTCTGCCCAGGCAAGTGAATATTTAGACACATAAAGGAGCAGAACAGCACCTGAAAGACTCTGTGCTCATGACTAGAAAAAAAGAATGACCCTCTCCTGTGTGTATTTGGAAAGCAAAGACCTTCTCCTGCTCCTGGCTGGAGCCCTTCTAACGTGTCAGAGGTGGGGTCTCCAGGACCACAGAGACCTCTTCTCTCTAATCCAGCACAAGGTCCTGGGCTGCATTTCCTGACCCAGCTGTCCACAGCAAACAGGAGTGAGATCAGGAGAGGCAAAGCTATTCAAACCAGCTCTGTGGTAATTAAAACGCTCGTCTACCTATAGAGCCTTGATTTAGCAAAAGCAGGTGAGTTTAAGCAGTTAGCTACAATTTTTTTTCAGTTGGAAACTGAGCTCTTTTTTAGGTTCAGCTGAAGTCTGTGAAACCTCTTCAGTGAATGCAGTCTTGAGTTCATTTATTATATTGGAATCCAGGGGTTTTAGTTGGTTCCTGCCTCACCCACCCATCCAGATGCTCTACTGTCTATAAAATACATAGTTACCTGCTATGGCAGGTATAACATTACATAAATGTTATTGCTATGGCAATAACATTACGTAAACCCTTCTGCAGAACACCAAGTAAGTCCAAACTTCATCTGTGACCTAAGAGCTTCAATGTGCATGTGAAGGACAGGTCCAAGTGCAGCAATCAGGCGAGACTGGGGGAAACCTCTAGCCTTTAGAGGGCATCGTTCGTGTTTTGCTCTTCAGTTTCTCCTTTTCCTGTTATTTCATCATTTTTATCCTCCTATCTTTATTCATTCATTTTGTCCTCCTTCATTCCCACTTTCTCTGTTTTTCCCTTCCACCAGTTTAGGTTTTCTACTTTCCCCGTGTCATTCCCTTTTCTTTCCCCCTTTCTGTCTCAAGTAGCCCTCTCCCCTTTTATTCCAGGGCAATGAGGTTGAGAGAAAGCCATATGGGACTGTGTTGCTGAGCTTGTTGCTGGCTGCTGGAGGAAAGGCAGATCTGTCAGCTGCAAGAACACAGTCTCTTTGGTGGCCTGGCAGAAAGGCTTTGCAAAGATTAAAGGGCTTTATAAAGCTGTTAGATAAGTCGTACAGATTGGTGTAGGTTTTGGAAACTGCAGAATTTGACATAAAATTAATGATTAAGACTGAGTCTAGGTAGCAGAAAGATAAAATTGAGTAAAAGTGATAAAAGAAGGCAGACCTTGGACAGAGGATAGCCACCCTTTTCTGGAAGGGAGGAGCAGAAGGGTTGCTTGTGCAACAGCGATTAACAACCTCTGACCACCAAGGAGCCCTGGCAGCTCACACAGCACTGTCCCAGTAATGCTGCTGCAGCTGCCTCTGGGATTAGGAGGGTATAACCAGAACTGGTTAACCACTGTGGCTGGCAAGAAAGGGTTAATAAACCTCTCCATTTACCAGTTATCTTCCACTTGCTTACCTTTGCCCCAGGGAAGAGTGTGCACCTGTGAGTGGTCATGGGAAAACAGATCCATACAATGAAAGCCTGTGGGTTTAGTAGGTTGCTCCATTTGAGCAGGTGAGTTACAGTGAAAGCAACTCTCATTGGAGGGGAAGAAGGTGCTTTGGCTGTGGACAAACATCTGCTTGTTTATTTTCGGCTCTGAAAGTCAACTTTTGTGTTCCTGCTCATAGTCAACTTGACCTCTTGCACACTAGGCAACTTTTCCAGTTCTTACCTTTTCTCTAAGAGTCTCTCCTAGTGACTTGTTTTCCAGGGCTTTTTCAGCAGTGATCTCTTTCTTAGGTAGTGTTTAGCTTAAATTAAAATTGCCTGCTACCCATATAGTTGGTATTTAACTTCCACTGGTTGCCCTAATCATGGGAGAGAAGAACAAGGGGTCAAAAAGGAAACTATTATTTAGTAGGAAGAAGCTTCACATGCTTATTAACATCTCTGTGTTTGTGGGCACTCAAGACACTATTCGATGCTCATGTTCAGGTAGTACTGGATTGCAACGTTGTTCTGTTAGAGGGGAAAGACTTCCTCATGGAAAAAATAGCTGACCTGCAAAAAGATGCCAGTCTAGCTAACCTACAAAATCTTGTAACCGTGTCTATTCCAATAATGCATCAGGATGTTCAAACATCAGGAAACAAAGGACTGGGGTTGCATGTTCTGCCATATAAAGTAGGAGTCTCAACAGTAGATGTGGTCTGTGCTCCATGAGCTCTTCCTGGTGTTGCTTCATCAAATTCCTATGGAAAAAATCAATAAGGGTGGGGAGAAGAAACAAAAAGAAAAACTCCTCAGATGTGTCTCAGGTTGCCTCATGCTTTTCAGTATCTGCAAGTTCCATGACAAGAGGTATGAAGGCATTGCTTCATATGCTGACAGATGCACTCCTTTGTTGCTCAAGTTTCCATATAATAGCACATGCTAATTTTTGAGGAATGTTAAAGATGACCATGCCATGAACATCACAAATGGAAATAGGTGGCAAACCCTTCAGGAGATATTTTTTTCTTTATTTGTAATGGGTTGAAAAAAGCAAGTCAGCAGTGCACCTGCATTGAATATGGCATTACTGTTTGAGGTGCGGCTTTGCAGCTTGAAATATGTAAGGCTGAGTTACAGCAGGGCTCTCTATTATATTAGTGCCTAGACAGAGATACTTGATGGTTGCCAAATATTATGTACAGCTGAAATAAGGTAGTTGTGCATAGCACAACCTGTACACAACAAAGTGTTCACCCTTTGGAACTGCAGGTTTCATAACTTTCTCTGACCCCATCTTCAACTCTACTTGTACGTAAGTGAAAGAGTAACTTGCTGAGGAGCATCCATCTTGTTCCAGCTCTGTGCTGGTAAGAACATGCCACAGATGAGACTGCATTGTCCTTGAAGGACGGAATTTGCCTAGTTTTGGTGGCTCACTGATACAAAAGCTGCCTTCCAGCAGTGGGGGTGAAGTATTACAGTGGGATAATTATGATTTAGAACTTGGCTTTCTTACAGCCTTTCCATGTCACCTTGCGCCCTCTGAGACAAATGTTACAGGGAGACTCTCTTCTGACCTAGAACCACTTCAGGGACGTAACAACTTTAGAACTATGAAAATTAAGCATAAAACCTGGTACCATCACACTTAGAGGGTCAGTAAATTAAGAGATGGGTTCTGCTCAGTAGACTGCATCTTAAATTCTCCTGTTAATATTACAAGTGTGACAGACTAAAAGTGCAGGTCGATTTGTTTGAGGCAGAGACCAGATACGTTTCCATACTGTCTGCTTTTTCAGAGGATAGTTGTGTGCTCCTGTCACAATCTTTTCTGTGGAGTGTTGTGGGTCTCACATCTATAAATTAGACACAGTGAGAGTGGTGTGTGTTAACAGCTGAATGTGGCCTGGACTCTGAATGTGTACTTCAGACTGGCCAGTAGAAACAGCAGATACATCAAATCCTTCTGAGCCTGCAGAATATTTTCTGTGCCAGTACCTACTTTCCAGAAAGCTTCCATTTTTTGCTCAAGGCCTCTTGGACAATAGCAATGTAACTGAAGGGACTTGTGCTCTTGATGCAGTGTCTTGAAAGGGGTATTTGAAAATCCTCTTTGAAAGATGGGCACATGCTATATTTCTTCCAAATAACTTAAGGCTGAAATGCTCATGTTTTATAATACTGATTTTTCCACATGTCAGTGTTAAACAAAACTCCATTTTGTGGCTATTAAAGAAAAGAAGTTGTATTTTAAGCAGAGGAAATATGGTCCAAAAGCTTTTAATCTTGGAACTAGGCCAAACTTCATTAATGAGTCAGTGTAGTACAGCTACCATCCTTCTGAAGCAAGTGGAGATCTTGTGTATCAAAGGTTGGAGTGGGGCAAAGGGACTGGACTGGTTTGGAGTTGAGACATTAACTTCTTGACTGATCCCCATAAGTCGAAAGATAGCATCTAACGGTGCTGACTGGCATCCAGGCAGGCTTTGCTTCATCCTGTGTCTGCAGAATGTCTTCTGGCTAAATGTCACGCTTAACACACGTGGGCTTGGATCCTCCCTGTGCCCGAGTTTCAAGCAAGCTGTGATTTGCTTGTGCTCCATTCTGGATGGGCATTCAGTATTTCTGGATGGGCACTGAGCTTGTGTTCATAGGGGGGCCTGGGGTTCCTAGCAAGCCATGGACAGAAACAGTGGCATAAGTTTTAGTGGCTGTCTGTAGAGTCCAAAGACACTTTGTGCAGCTCCTTACCTTGAGTTTGGGGTCTGCTGGGGTTTATGCTGCACTGTTCAACAGCATGTGAGCTGCAACGTTTGAGCTGCACCTGTGCTTCCAGACTTGGCACAAGCAGACATGTAGGATTGTTGCTTACAATCCTCAGTGAGGTTTAGTGATGGAGGAAAGGTTTCTTCATCCCTGCCTTCCTCCTCTGCCATCCTTCCTGCCAGAGGGTGTTGCTGTGGGAGCAGGCATGGCAGAACATTACATCTCATTGCAGCTGGAATATTACTCTGAGCTGAATCTAATGCCAGTTTAAGGTGGTGTGGCTGTGATTGCTAAAGGGCAGGTGTGTGATCAGGTGCTCTTGCGCTGCTGGCAGTTGCCCACACCTGGCAGAAATGTTACTCCCACCAAGTGTAATCACAGCTGAGTCTGGCAGCGTCTCAGTTTAAGCTGAAGGTACAGACACAAAATCCAGTCTCTGTGAGAACACAATGGTTTAGGCAAGGGTGCTGTGAGGGTACATGACCATGTGGAGACAGGAGCACTTCTACTTAAGACAGACATGGATTTAGAATCACAGAATGATTTAGGTTGGAAAAGACCTTTAAGATCATTGAGCCTAACCATTAACTCGACACAGCCAAATCACCACTAAACCATGTCCCCAAGTGCCACATCTACATGTCTTTTAAATCCCTCCAGGGGTTGTGACTCCACCACTTTTCAGGGCAGCCCATTCCAATGCCTGACCACCCTTTCAATGAAGAAATTTTTCCTAACGTCCAATCTAAACCTTCCGTGTGCAACTTGAGTCCATATTTGCTTAGTTGCTTAATCAGAACTTCAGAGCTAGCAATGAGGTGAGGAAAAACATTTGTGCCATGTAGTAACCAAATCTAGGAACACAGAATGACTCTGCTGTTGATAAACAATCCTTGTGGATCTTAAAATATGCATTGTAAAAGGTGTGGGTTTTTGACTCTTCACCTAGTCAATGATTACTTATGCATTCCTCTGGAACTCTGAATTCAAACATAATGAGTTTCAATGGGTTAATCTCTGTGGGCAGAGCAGTACAAATACCAAATGGTATGGTACGAGCTTTGGAGAGCTTTTAAGGGAAGATAAGTGGTTACTGCTACTGCTACAAGGATGTTTTGCCCCTAGTAAAAGGTTCACTTCCTGAGAAAGGACATTCAGAGGAGATCAGTACACCCAGATCTGTGCAAAAGGACAAGGCCAACTTGCAAATACTTCTGAGAGGTAAGAGGGAAATAGGAATTACCTTCATTAAGACATTCCCCTCAACCTGAAAGTGCTGTGTGGGATTTCTTATTCAACAGAATATGCGACTGTGACTTTTTTAATAATCAGATGAAAGCTTGTCAAAAGAGAATGATAGGACCTGACCAACCAGTCTGAATAAGCTCAGGTCTAATAAGCAACTTCTAGTTTAATGGCAAAAGAACATCTGAAAACATCTTTTGCAACAGTTTGGAGAACTGAGCTATTTTGATGAAGCATTTTGACTTTAAATTGGGAGTGACCATACCAATAATGTTTTTAATGGGTTTATAAAACTTTAATAACTTGCGTTTTTGAGATTGAGTTTGTCACTCATGGATTTCTGGGAGGTCCTCAACTAGGAAACACTGTGAAAGCCATGTGAAATGGGGAATTCTGCATTTGTTCCACCTTTCTGCCTTTTTTTTTCGCTTCACAGTTTATGCCGAAATGTCTTCAAATAAAAAATGTTGGATTTGATGCTAAAATTTCAGCAGGAAAACATGAAAGACTTGTTGCTTCAAGAGGAAATTATTGTCTCTTTCTCAGTGAACTCTTGAGTTTGCTCTACATTGGACAGAATATTACATGCCATTAGGCTTCAGAAAAGCCAATACTTGTGGAGGAGTCAGAAACTGTGATCACAAGAGCTCTCTTTGAATCACAACAGTTCTCCCTGAGCAGCACCTGAGACCCAGCTGAGCAAGTGTTTCACAGACTTTGTGCTCAGTTCTATTCAGGGTCCATTATCTCAGCAATAAGTAGGAACCACTGATCCCCACTGAGGCCTTTCTCCTGAAGGTTGATGTGTATCCACACGAGTCTGCAATGCTGGGATTAACAAAGAGAGGGGTGCTGGCTGCTGGACAGGAACTGGCACGGAGGCACCGTCTGTGAGGATGGCTTTTAACTTTAAGTGAGGATTCCACTTTTAACTGAGTGGAATGGAGTTACTGTGTTTCTCCAGGGACTGCTCTGTCCTCCGGCTCCAGGTGGGAGCCGTGCTTAGGTCTGAATTTGGAAGCCTCTTTGGGCTTCTTCATGGCTTGGCTGAAGTCTGCTTTAGTTCCCTTATCACTGGTGGATTGAAGACTGTGTAAGATTTCAATTTCAATATCTAGTGATGGAACTTCATAGTTTGTCACATAATGCAAGAGCGTTTGTCACATAATGCAACAGCATTTGTCACATAGTGCAAGAGCCTGTGTCCTGTGATGAGAGTCAAAATGTCCAAACTATTCTTGCATGTCACGTGCTGCCTGGGGGAAGTAAGGATAGATGTCTCAAAGCTAATGACCAAGCAGTGGCTACTGGACTGGGAGTGGGAGTTTAGGGAATTCTCAGGAGTGGGTGCAGAGGTATGAAGCTGTTGCAAGTTGGGTTTAAAGCAGACACTTGTTGGGTTAAAGTTTGTGGTTAAAGTTTTAGGTGTTGTCAGTGTGTGCTTCCTTCAGTACTTCATTCGGGAACAAGCCAGTGCCTGACCATACCTGGAGTCCTTTGTCATCCTCTGGTATCCTGCTGTTCTCTCCTCACTGCTTTCTGACTGGTACATCTCTTTCTCATCTTCCAATTTTCCTGATTATTTCCCTGACCATGGCAGATTCCTCATCTGTACAGAATGCCCCAACCCTCTTGGCAGAGAAATCAGACCCTGCATCCCCTGCCTGACACTAACAAGCAACCCCCTGTTGCACTGGGGTTCTTTTAGTTCAAACCCAGTGTAATGTTTAAATAAGGTTGTGCATGTTGTGACACATCTGAATACAGTTCAATTGAGCTGCTTGTACAAGCATAACTCTGCTACTTGCTGGTCCTCCCCTCTCTAATGTAAATTAAGGCAATCAGGCTACATTTTAAATTCCATGGCTAGGACTGGCTGTTGGACCTTTGTAACAGTGAGAAATAATTGTATTGCTTTTAATTGCTTTATAGGCACTCTCTCCTGGAGACCTATTGCTGCTGCCAAAGCATGCTGTGGCTGAAGCCAAGCTTCCAAACAGCTGGATTTGGCAGAGATGTGGAGGTTAAAGCCAGCCTCAGCAGAAAATAGCTGAGGAGCCAGCTCAGGTGGTGGCCTGCAGCTGCTGCTCCACTCCCAACAATAAATCATAATGGAGACTCAACTTGGAGCCAAGGTTCAAACAGACCATTGGTGCGAAAACTCACCTATTCCTGCAACGTGCTTGCCCAGGGCAGTATGGATAGGTGGGTTAGACAGTGGATGTCGCCAGGCTCCTGGTCCATCCTGATTTCTGTACCTCAAACCAAATGCACGTGCAGCTCTGCTGTGCCACAGTGGGGAAGGCACTAAGGGCTGTGCTTCCCTTTAGGGTCAGGCCTGAGATGGCTAAGGAGCTTATGGGAGTTGAGCTGGCAGTAAAGGCGAAGAGGATTATCCTCAGCTGGGTTTGCTGTCTGTACTGCTGAAGAAGAGAAAGCTGCAGGTCTTGAGCTTGTACACTTGCTTCTTCCTGAGCAGGATCAGTCTGACAGACTGCTCAGATTCACCTTTATTAAGAGCATTTGCTCAGGTTGCAGAGGCCCAGCTCAGAGCACCACGTGGTGCCACAGTGCAGCACAAGGCAGTGCCCAGCAGTCAGTTTCTCTGCATGGCAGCCTGTGTGTGTTCCTGCCCAGTGGTGCACATCTTATCCTCACCCCTAACAGGCTGGGAGCTGTGCCTGGGTTGTATGAAGGTGGTTGGAGGGCCCTTTTCAAGGTCTGTGCACTCACCAAGCAGCAGGACACTCAGCATGGAGCTCTTATGGGTCTAGGGAATGCTCACAAGTGTGATCCCATTCCAGGGAAGAGGTGAAAGGTGAGAGTGGAAGTAGTACCTGAGATTTCCCCTTCTCTCCTGCTGTCAGAGTAACTTGCCTGGTGAGGCAGTAAATCACTCCAGGAGCCCAGCAGTGAGAGAACCGGCAGAGCCCAGCCAGGAGCCCACGGGTTAAGTTACCACTGCGGGGCTTGAGTCAGCCCGGGCTCGCAGGACAGCCCAGCACAGAGCAGCCTTCAGACCAAACAAAGTACCTTCTGCCGAGCTGGGGCACAGATAAAAGATCCCATGGCATTTCTTATGAAGCCTGGAGGAGACTGCCAGTGCTGAAGCTGAAATCTCTCTGCCAACAAACAAAACTGTCTTTAAACTCTGAGGCTGTGTGTGAGCTATTGTTGGGGACATAATGGCTTCTCTGTTTCCCTCCACAGTCATTGCTCTGCAAACACACCACTGGTCTCTTTTAAAAGTAGTTGCGTGTAAATTAAGTTCTAGAACCTGGGAAGAGGTTTCATCCATTTACTTTTACTGCCCTCAGTTGACATTTGTTTACAGAACAGCACATACAGTAGATTTACACCCTGGTGTGAGCTGCTTTACCTGGATGGAGATGGGCATTTTTAGTGCTCATACTGAGACTCACAGATACAGGGCTGGGATAGAAAATGTGTATCTCCTGGTTTAAACCAGGGGGTTGGGAGGGCCCTGCTTGCTTATCACCCCACTCTGAGAAAAGTTTTGGTTTGGCTGGCCTGGCCTGTTTCCTCTAGTTAGCTCAGTGCTGGCACACTCACTACTGCCTAATCCTGCATGTGTGGCTGCTGCAAGGCACCGAGGCTGCTCTGACTGCTGGAGTTCACTCTGCTTTGGGCTGCTGAACATCCACCGTGGGATTGGTGCATCCATTCTTCACCACAAATCCATGGACTGGATTTTCTCTGAGGATGGCAGATGCTTTGGTAAAGTAAAGGGCATCTCGGCTATTGCGCAAGGACTGAGGTTGTGGTGCAGCCAGAGCTGCACTACACAGGGGAAAGGTGGTTCCTGAAGGCAGTATGATTAATTTAGGTTTATTTTGCTGGAACAATCCTGTAATGGGGAAGGAAATGGGTCAAAGAGTAGCTCTTCAAGCTGTATTTAATGACCTGCCAGTCCCACCAAGGTGGCAGTGACTCTCCATCCGCTTGACAGTTCTCAACTCGTCCTGGTGTTTACCCGGAGAGCTCCTTGGCATGCTGTGCTCACTCTCAGATGAGCTGTAACCCTGTGCACCCTGAGAGCAGCCGTGTGCAGGACTGGGACACCTGGAGAGCTGAGCACTGGCCATTGCCCTCTGGAAGTGTCCAGCTTATTGGGAAGTGCTCTGGCCAAGGGCCCCAGACAGAAGCGGATGCTGTGCTCGCACTGGGCTGTGCCGAACAGCTTTGGCCAAGGTTGCTTCCTGATGACTAAGATGTGTTTTGCACTGCTCCTTGACAACCTTCTGGACAGAGACTCCTCCACAGACATGGTATTTAAAAGCAGATTATGTAAAATTAAATTTAAAAGAAATTTTTCTTCTGAAAATGATGTCAGTCATGACCAACACCAATTGTGTTCTGCTCCTTGGATTTCCCTTCTCACCTATGAATCTACGGCTTTTCTGTCTCTTCCCGCAGGAAGATGAAGACGCGCTGTGTGGTGGTCGTAGTCGTGACTGTGGCCCTGCTGGGGCTCATCTTGTTCCTGGGGCTCTTCTTTGGGCTGCGCTCAGGCTCAGGGGACACACACACGTACAAGAGGGCAGCTGTGGCCACCGACGCAGGGCCGTGCTCAATCATTGGAAGGTACCCACTAATTGTGCCGTGACTCTCATTAGCTCTGACAGCTCTTGCGTGAGACAGAACTGTCCTTCCCCGATGTCCAGGTGCAATCCTGGCAGAAGCCCAGAATGGATAATCAATTCCTAATCTCCCTGTAGAAAGAGGAGATCCTAATAAAACCCGGGCTTTTACTATGCCTGACCAGCCTTACTGCAGTTGTTCACAGACACCATAGCAGGCAAAGATTCCTTGTACCCATGAACAATGAGAACAAGAGTTGTCTTTCTAACTCCTTTTAAAAAACATTTGTTGAGATATCCTCCAGTTCTAGTCTCAAGTGCTGCAGATTTAAGGCTCCTTGGAAAGCTGTAGTTTCTCGTGTATAATGAATGTGTGTGGAATGCCTGTCCCCACATGTACTCTGTCACATCTCAGTGTTTTCAAGCTGGTTTGGATGTGTCTCTAATGAGGGCTGATCTGGTCTGCACATAGACCATTAGGATCTGTTCTCTCTGGTGACAGAAGCTCAAAACTTCCTGCTCCTGAGGAACCCGTAGACTGGATGTGGACAAATGTGCATCAGAGGATCTGTCATAGCTGCTCTGACAAGATGCATCCACTGCTCACAGGGAGCTGAGACACTGTAACCTGTCACGTTCTCTTGTGCTCACAGGGACATCCTCAAGCAAGGAGGGTCAGCAGTGGATGCTGCAATCGCAGCTCTGCTTTGCATAGGACTCATGAATGCTCACAGCATGGGCATTGGAGGAGGCCTCTTCTTTACCATCTACAGCAGCACAGGTAAGGGACAGAGCCACACATGTCTGGAACAGCTTGAGAACTTTATCTAAGGCAGGTGATTTATCCTACCTGAGAGAAGGTAAACAACTGGTGCTCACAGCCTCTGGGGGAATGTCGTCAAAATAATTGCCAAGAGACTGGCTCACATTGATCAGAGTCCTTCAGCAGAGACCATGCCTGTGTGCTGAGTCCAGAGCTAAACATCATCTTCCTTGCTCTGTCATTAAAGGAAAAGTGGAAATCATTAATGCAAGAGAGGTGGCTCCAAAAAAAGCAACGGAGGACATGTTTGGGAACAACACACAGCTCTCTCTGAAAGGTATGGCAAAGGCTGTTTCACTGCTTTGGGGGTACCCAAACATTAGCTCCAACATTAGCTGCTACTGGCACGTCTAAATTAAGATTTCTTATGGTTAGGTTCTTGCCTATCTACAGGATTTCTAGACATGTCCTCTACTTTGCACAATCTGCAAACTCTGTCCTGGCAAAGAAGCTAAAAACAATGTCCTTTAAATTAGTCAGTCACCCCAGCACCTTCTGCTTTTCATTTCATGAAAATGCAGATGAATGCAAAGCACTGAGTATGACCTGTTCCATATGTGCCATCTTTCCTTTCCACCTCTTTGAATAAATCTTTGTGTGGATCACCTTGGTTCTTTTCAGTTCAAGTGTCCTCCCTAAATACTTGTGGTGGCTTCAACTAATGGCTTGGGTCCTCCAGAGAAGAAGTTTCCTTTCAGGAAAGTATTTTCTGATAAGGAATAGAAAGAAATACTAACTAGTTCTCTTCATGGTCACTCTTCTAAGCAAGAAGGAACAACACCTTGGAGGGGGTTTGAGCAGTGTGTTGAACTTCTGGGAGATGCCAATGAAAACAGGATTGAAGCAAACTGCTGCATCACTGTGCAGTGTAGGAATCAGTCTATTGCAGTTGTAGCTACAATGCTGCAATAGAGTTTTTGGCTTAAATATGTCACAATCTGTGTCCTCTCATTGTGATAGCTTCTGTGTTTGAACAGCTTTGCTCTGGTACAGAGCCTGCTGAGGGGAAGTGACCCTAACACTCAGGTTACCAGCAGGACAGAGGTGTTTCAGCAGACCAAAATACATAGGCACAAATGTCAGACCAAGTAATTCTGTTAATTCTCATAAGCCGAGCTGGTCACAGTACACACAAGCCCTACCTAAAAACAGGGCTGGCAGAGACGTCTCTTCTACCTCCTGCTCCATCAACCACTTTCTTTTCTTGCTGTGGAAGACTAACACATTCCTTTTCTGCTCCAGGAGGACTGTCCATTGCTGTTCCAGGAGAAATCCGTGGCTATGAGCTTGCTCACAAACGTCATGGCAAACTGGCATGGAAAGACCTGTTTTTGCCCAGTATCAAGCTGGCAAGAGAAGGATTCCCTGTTGGGAAAGGCCTTGCTGCAGCCATCAAATCAAAAGAGGAGGCAATTGAAAGCAATCCGTTACTGTGGTAGGTAGAGGAGTTGCTGTTCTATGCAGAGAAATTTGGGGTGGCTGCATCCTACTAGCAAAGTCCCTGTGTTTGTGTAATGTGCCTCCCCTCCAGTAACCACACTTGCTGTGCCTGCTGGTGTCATTGCAGACACCTGAAGGTGCTAAATCATGGGGCCAGTTTTAGGAATGTTCAGTCCTGACCTTTAAAGGGAGATAAATTCTACTCTTAAAGTCACTTTGTGTGAGCAAAGGTGGAATTAGAGTATGTGCTGGGATCAATCTGCCACATGGCAATGTGTTTTCTGAATCGCCAGCTTTTCCTCATGCTGTAAGTGCACCAAGCTGATCTTACCTGCATTTGGGGCAGGTCTCCTTGAACATCTCATCTGCTGTCAGGCAGTGGGAATTTGGGTCATCTCTTACTCTGCCATCAGCCTTCCTCAAGCATCCACTTCTGGCAATGACTATGAACATGAAGGGTTTTAAATGCTCCTCCACTTCTTCTTACAGTGAAACCCTCAGTGTTTATGTCCAGCCCTGCTGGAGATCATGCTTAATTTTCTCTTTTCCTTAAAATCTCTGACAGCTGCATGTTCATTTCCAATCCAGTTGGGAATGTACAGCCTGGCCTGGGTCCTGTACTTCCATCTGGCAGGTCCACAGCAGCACATTCATGATCCATGATGAGGGAGCTAGAGAGGAAACCATCTACCTTAAAGTGATCTAACAAACAAACAGGGACTGAAACATTCTCCTGGATTCACTGGAAGCTTTGAGCCTCATAGCTTCATGGTCTGTGCTCTGAACTGAAGTGCTGAGTTCAAGGACTATGGCCCCTCCTGGGCATCTTGAGGCACTTGTTGGCCCCTTGGGCAGGCAGGGAGAGTGGCTGTCGTGGTGAAAAAGGTGGACACTCCCTGCTGCAGGCTCCACTGAGCAAACTGAGCATGTGGAACCCCAGGTCAGAAAACACTGTTCACTTGTATGTCCCAGCGCAAGATATCAGGACCCCTGGGGCATGGCTCAGGCAGTCTCTCTTCTCTCCAAGAAGCCTCTAGCATGAACACTCATACTGGGTCAGCTGTTACAGGTACACATAGTTTTGAACTTGTGTCTCAGATCTGATCTTCTCAATCTCTTTTCTCTGTTAGCGAAGTGTTCTGCAAAGGAGGGAAAATTCTGCAAGAGGGCGATACCGTCAAGATGCCTAAACTGGCCAACACCTACGAGACTATAGCCAGAGAAGGAGCAGATGCCTTTTACACAGGAAGCTTGGCCGAGCAGATCATCGCTGACATCAGCAGCGTAGGTGAGAACCAGGGCATCTGTCCCAAGCAGCAGGAGTGACCGGACTGCTCTGAGGCCGGGGAAGAGCTGGTGACCTGTGGAAGCCTTGGGAGGGGTCAGCCCTGAAATGCTGCTTCTGAGATCTGTGGCAACAGGACACCCCAAAGGAGCACTTTAACGGATGTGTTTGAAACTATTTACTGTGCATTTCTGTGCCATAGAGCCTCCCAAGCCTGCAGTTCAGGCTGTAGCTGAGTAGATACAGGCTGTTTACAGAGCCTGAATCCAACAAGTTCCTACCTAAAAARTTACATCTGTGGTCCTGTGAACTCTGAGCTGTTTGATCTCTCGGTACCACTAGATGGTGGCAGTATCCTGTCCTCACCAGCCAGCTCTSGCTAGCTTGGTGAACCTCCTGTGAGTCATTTACTGGCTTTATTTGTGGTGGATAATTACTCACTGTCTTCCCCTTCTGATAAGAAAGGCAATGGAATACAAATTATTCTASTTGTGGGGTGCTACAAGCATCTGCACCCAAAATCTGCATCCTCCTCCTGTAAAAAGGACATTTTGTAGCCTGACATTGCTGATGTCCTTTGTAAAAAAAGATGGATCACCAGAGTTTTGGCTGCTGTAAATCAGTCCAACTTCATGCTTAGACCGAGCCTTAGATGGATCTATCAAGGAATAAATTCATCTCCTGGGCACACATCTTTGCTTTCTTTACATTGTTACTTTTTGGATTTGTCCATGTTCCCTCCCATCCTTGCTGTGATTCATGGTGACGGAGCATGACCTCCACTTCCCACGAGACATCACATAAACCCACATCTCTAGTTTCCTTCTCTTTCCAGGGGGGATTGTCACACTGGAAGACCTGCGGGACTATAATGCAACAGTGATCGAGGACCCCATACAGATCCAGCTCGGGGAGTTTACCCTCTACACACCCAGTGCCCCCCTAAGTGGCCCAGTGCTGGCCCTCATTTTCAACATACTGAAAGGTGAGAGTACCATGGAACAGTGCCCCACAGGCAGCAGGAGCTGGGGAAGCTCCAAAGACATCACCTTTTTTTGAGGAGCAAGGCCTCCCTTGATAGCCCTCCAGCAGGTGAAAAGTCTGAGACCCCAGGAGGGATCAGAGATGCAGAAACACTCCCCTTCTGCTGTAAACTCAGGGATGTCACCTTCCTACCTGAAATACAGGTGCGAGAGGAAAAATATTCTCCTGACTGGGGAACGTCCCTGATGCCTATATGGGTGGAACCTAATGTGTACTTGAGGCTTCTTTGGAAAACATCTCTGCAAGTACAAATTCTGCTGGTGACTCCCACAGTGCTCAGAACTGCCAGAAGTCCTGTGTTCTCCATGTGGAGATTAGGACAGTCCAGTGACTGCATCTCTGAAGAGACTGGGCTTCAAGGTTATACACTTGACACAGGTGTATTAGCAGTCCATTGACCCTGTACTTTGTGTTCACAGTTGTTTGTCTTCTGTTGCCAGGATATAATTTCTCTGCTGCCAGCATCAAAACTGTGGAGGAGAAAGGTCTGACCTACCACCGCATTGTGGAGGCCTTTCGCTTTGCCTACGCCAAGAGGACTTTGCTGGGAGACCCAAAATTTGTCAACATTACAGAGGTACCTGGCAAAAGCCTTTTCTTTCTGCAACATCAAAGTTGACTGGAACATGGCTTAAAGTTTTTGGGTGACTAAGCTTTGTCAGGCACGGTCTGTGCCACTTGCTATTGATGGGCACTGAAATAGCTCTGAAGTCCTATGGGGCTCATGGCTGAGCTGTGAGAGATATAAATAGAGGAAACCTTCCTGCTGTAAAGAAAAGCAAACTCCTCAATTCACCAGGAGAGTTTGAGTATGTTTAGGGCTAACTCTGGTGTTTTTATAGTGTTTGAAGCCTTATTCACTATATGACATTCCCAGCATCCTTGTGGCTCTCTAACCAGAATCCTGCCTGTAGTAAAATGGACCAACAGATGGGAAGGGATGAAACATAAACCCTGCTTTTCTCAACTTTGCACTTTGTGCTTTTACTTCTGTGACTGCAAAAGCAGCAGACTCTGAACTCAGCCCAGCTTGATGAACACAAATTTTCAACTTACAGAGCCCTGGTCAGAGCTTGCCTTGCCTTGTCCTCTCAATCTGATCCCATTCCTCTTGTGTCTGAAGCAAGTGGAGCCCTGTCTGCCTTACAGCAGTGTGGAGGCCAGCTTGCCGTAGCAGTGCAATAATGGATGCTGATTAACTTCTACACAAAGGGGTGACTCTAACAGCTGCTCCTGTGACTGCTTAAAATGTTCTTTTGGTATAATGTCCATCTTCCAAGAAGGAAAGCCCCTGTGGGAAAACTATGGCCTCACTGCTGGGTTTTGCCACTGTTCTGTGGTCTGAAGTATTGGATATCAGCCTCAGAACTACATGCCTCTTAATCTGCTGAGTAACTGCATTGGATTTCTCTGACAGGCAATCAGAAACATGACATCCGAGTTCTTTGCGGATGCTCTCCGGGGGAAAATCACAGACAACACCTCCCATCCAGTTGACTACTATGAGCCCGTGTATTACACTGGAGACAATGCCGGTACATCCCACATCTCCATTGTGGCTGATGATGGCAGTGCTGTGTCCGCCACCAGCACCATCAACCAATAGTATGAGCTCAGACATTCCTTCCCTGTAGGCCTTTGCCATCTTCCTAGTGCTGGTTCTGGGGTTGGCATCAAACACCACTGAGCTGTCACCTCTGGGGTGGGGTAGGGGTCAGTAGTGCTGGTGATGGGCACTTCTGCTGAGGTTGCAGGTCAGTGCTCAACACTGAGGCCTCGTGGTTGTGTCAGAGGACATGTCCTCTCTCATGTTGAATTCTACCACCAGGACAACATTCACTGCATCTGGATCTTCTCATAAGCAGTGCTATCGCTGCTGGTTCTGATTTCCCAGGCTTTTGGAAGGAATTTGAGCTAATACAGCTGGCCTGGAAGAGCAGTGTTTGGCTTCGAGTGCTGTCAGAAAGAGCTTTGTTCACACATATGGTCTGGACCCAGGGTGTGAAGGTTATCCATAGAAAATGTCTCCAGCTTGACACATCTAAGAAAATCTCCAGTCATTCCCAAATGTGCCAGCCTTTCAGCTGTGCTGCTTCTGACTGGAGTGCAGTACTGCTCACCTGGAAAGGGAAATAGTTGTACTTAGTGTTCTGCTGGATTTCCCTGTGGGGTCCTCTCAGGGGAGCTATAGGAAGGGCTCTGGGCTGCCTTTCCTCAGTGTGCAGCTGTGTACTCACAATATTAACTGCTTCCTTCCCCCCTAGTGGTGACAGAAAGTCCTTTACAATGGGAGGGAGTGGAGAGTTACTCCAATCAAATTCCAGGTTTCACATTGCAGTAAATTCACCTGAAGCTCCTCCTGGATTTGCTGTGTTTTTGACATGTCTATGACAACTTGTTTTCTCCAGCTTTGGCTCTGATGTACGATCCAACGTGAGTGGAATCATATTTAATGATGAGATGGATGACTTCAGCTCACCTTACATAATCAATGGATTTGGGATCCCTCCTTCTCCAGCAAATTTCATAGCTCCAGGTAGCTCTAAACTACCTTCCTGACTCAGTCTTTTGTCTGTGTTGTGCATACTCACAATGCAGCATCTGTGCCGTGGGACACAGGTCTGAGACTTTGCAGAGGACAGGGATCTGGGTTCAGACATGGAGCAGGAGCTGGCAGATTGTGAGCTGCAGGTGGAAAACTGAGCCTCTGTGTTGCATCTGTGTCCCCGACAGGTAAACAGCCAATGTCCTCTATGTGCCCCTCCATTTTGATCGATAAGACGAAAAAGGTCAGGATGGTGGTTGGTGCTTCTGGAGGAACAAAAATAACTACAGCAACAGCACTGGTACGTGATGGTGTGGGCAAATGGGGGACAACATGAGGCAAAACTGGAGAAGCAGCGTTTGGGGTGAGGGGCTCCAGTCTGCAGCTGTGACAGGATCATGGCAGTGGCTCCCTGCTGGGGGCCAGGGGCTTGAAAAGGAGATTCCTGCCTGGCATTCTGAGGGCCAGACCTCCAACACCAACTCCTGCCAGGGTGACAAAGGKTGTGCTATTAAATTACTTCCTTCAGTGACTTCAGAACTTTTCCTTTGGCAAGTCGTTCTTAGCACTTGCAGAAGATTTGTTACTTCAGTATAGCTTTGAGTTCTTTTCTCAGGATCTCCATGAATATATTTACCTATTTTAGAGCCATTCCCATCCAACATCCCAAACTTTGGATCAAAGTCACACAGAGAATCTAAATAAGAACAGTGCACTGTTATTAATAACACTCAGGCACAGTGTCAGGCCTGACAGGCAGGGCCTCCATGAGCTGCTGTGGCAGCCACTCAAACCAGCCCAAAAGTGACTGCAGCAGAAACTGTCCCCTGTGCACACAGCAGCACCAGGCTGAATCTGGCTTTCCGGCTGATGTAGAGGTAAAGTCTGTAAAAATCAGTACAGGCAGCTTCCTAGGTCCTGGACCCTGAGAGTGTTCTCACTTCCCAGCAGCTCCAGCTGGCAGTTCAAGCCTGTAGAGATGAGCCAGGCCTTAGGGAACTGGTTGCACAATAGCAGGAAACTGTAGGTGTATTTGTTGAGGTGACTGTTGAGTGCTTAATTACAGCAGCATAAATCCAGCCACTACAGCTTAAGGATCTGATCCTTTTTTGCTATGTTAATTTTAGTAACTCATGGTTTCTTTGTGTGGGAATCCTCCAAGCATATACAAGCTGACTGGCTGCAATGTACCTGTGCTTTGCTTGGCCAAGAGAAGAACCGCTGAAAGCCACGTGATCCAGAAATGGTGCCTTTTATGTGCTCTGGTGAACATCCTTCAGGCATCTCTGCCTGTGTGGCTACAAGGGTGAGGCTTCTTTGAAGACAAGTAATTAACATTAAGGCTTTTTGCTTCTCACAGACAATCATCAATTCCATCTGGTTTGGTTATGATGTGAAGAAAGCAGTGGAAGAGCCCAGAGTTCACGATCAGCTGTTTCCCAATATCACGGAACTTGAGCAGCAAGTAGAGGAGGTTGGTCTCACTAGAGCCGTACATGAACATATGTGGGCTGGGTTCCTAGTGCTGGGAAGGCATGGCCTGTGGAAAATCATGAAATTCTGCCAAATATTCCTAGGTGAGCAGGATTAAAGCTGGTACAGGTCTAGTGCTGGGTCACAATTAGCTGTTCAAAGTGTACCTTTAGTCTCAGTCACACAGATGTGAAACCAGTGCATTGAAGAGTGACCTGCATCTGAAACTGAGCATCTGCTTGCAGTGGTGTTTGGCTCAAAGGACTTGCGAAACAGCAAACCACATCAGGGCCCAGACCGTCCAGCAGCCAAAATCCAGTGAGCCTCGGGAAACTCTTGTCCTGTTGTGCAACCTCATGATGAATCCTGAAGGCCTGGCCCAGAGCTATCTAGGGGGATGCACAGAGGGACCTGGGAACAGACTTGAAAATACATTCAGAGTAGAGATCTCAACACAGTACTGTCAGTCTGAGAGCTGATGGCAAGGTCTGCCTTGCTCTGCAGACTGGAGCTGGCAGCTTCATTCACCCTGAGAGATTGCACATGCCAGAGGCCTGAGACAGATGCAGGCTTTGTACATATCTCATCCTGTCTCTGTATTTGGGAAAACACTCCTACATAAGGCAGTTTTCTTACCAAACTATGCATAAGTTCCTCTGTTAGTAAGCTTCTTATTAGGGTAACAGCTGAGATATCTGCCAGCACTGGGGAGGATGCCCTGTTCTCTACAATTCTGTGTTTTCCATCACTGCCAAACAGGATCCATCAGTCCTGGCTGTTAGTATGTGAATATCTGTGACCAAGAACAGTATTGGTGGCCCAGACTGAGCACCACAAATACCACATTTTCCCAATTCCACTCCTTCAAAAACAAGGCATCCCGGAAAGCGAAGGGAAGAGAAGAAAAAACATGTAGATTTAGACCTGACACCAGCACTGAACGCTTGGGTATTTGTGGGCGATGCAAGTTGCAGACTGCAGCACATGTGCAGTTTCCCTCTGCTGTGGTGCTCACCCAKTTGTGCATTGCAGGACATCGAGGAGCAGCTGAAGAAGAGGAAGCACGACACGACGCGGGTGAGCGGCGGCGCGGTGGTGCAGGCCATCCTCAGAACGGAGCGCGGATGGGCTGCGGCCTCCGACTCACGGAAAGGGGGCTTCCCTGCAGGCTACTGACGTGGCTCAGCTCCTTTTTTCAGTGGTCTAGTGACACCAAGGTGTGTTTSGGGGGAAGATCCTTTAGATCTGCAACTCAGGGACTTCTCACAGGAAAGAGAACACATTTACCTGTGATTCTGTTGATGGAACTGGGACAGTTCTCTACAGCCATGACCGAAGTGCCTCATGCCACAGCCGTCTGCTAAGACAGGCACGTCCACCAGGACGTGCAGTACTTACTTGAAGAGTCTGTTCTGCCTTGAAGAGTTTGTTCCCTGCCTCCTCTCCATCCCATGAAGACAGATTGGGTGCCCAGTTTCTGCAGAAGGTCCAGCTCACTCAAGCTGCAGGAAGCGTTTCCCCTGCACAGTGTCAGCTACCAGGAATGTCCCTGTCACTGCTAGAAAAGATATTTGTTTCCTGTTGAGTAGGTGGGAGTTACAGGACTCTGAGGACTGGGTTTTCTAAGTCACAAACTAATAGATCTGTGCCATAGCAGGAAGCCCCACTCTAGACTGGGATAAGCCAAACTCACCACTCTGTTAACAAAAGATATTTCTGCATTTCACCCAGTTGATTATTGGAGATGAGTGGGTAAATGGGGAAATGGCTTCAAACTTTTTTATATTTCTGTTGAGAAGGTCTAAAGGGAAAATGCTACCTGTAAAACTCTGAGCACAACTAAAATAAATAAATATGGAGTCACACATTTTCCTTGCCTGCACAGTTGCTGCGAAAAGGGAGAGTCTCTGTGAAAGAAGCTCGTCTGCGATTTTTGTCTTTTCTTCACTCCTTTGATGAAGTCATGAGTAAACAATAATAGTTATATATCCAAAACAAGCTTGCTTTTCTCCAGTTGGCTTTTTACCATGTTGTACTGCAGGCATGAAATACTAGAGTTTGGGGAAATGAAAGTTCTGAAAAAGGGCACGTTGCCACTCTTGTTTGAAGGTAAGTTACCATTAACCAGACTGTCAATGACCTCTCAGATATCCCTGTCTGATGTGGAGCAGCTGAGAGTGTCTGTACCTCCATGAGGGGGTTTGGTGTTCACCTACCACCATGGACCAATACATCACATCACATAAACTTAGCCTAAGATCAAAGCTGAATGATCCAGGATGTTGTCAAGCTCTAGTGGTGTTTATGAAATCCTTGAAACACAAGTGGCAGTAACTGAACTGTATTTGGCTTGTTGAAAGTTCCTGTCAGTTTGTAAGATCTTTAAAATACAGAAGAGAAAATGAAAGGCTGAAGTTTTAGGTATCACGCACCCTCTCTTTCCTAGGAGCGTTTGGAATTGAGGAGAGCCCAGATTCACAGAATAAAGTGATAGCTAGATGATTCTTAGGTCAGAGAGTTCTGACTTTGACATATATATTTGCTTATATCATTTGACCTAAATGAGTGGCTTTTACCAAACGTGTCCTGGGACATGCTCTGGCTCCTTTTCCTGAGCTGTTACTGGTGGTGCTGCGTTAGGTGCAGCAAAGGCAGTGACTGTAAGCAACCTCGAGCCATTGTGTTCCCTCAAGAATGAGATCAGTTTGGAGCCAAGCCTGTGTCCTCTTATCACTGAACTTTTCACTGAAGTGAAAAGACTTTCACTTTTCCACTTCTTGTGATTCCACTACAGATGCCCCTCAGTGCCAGGCTGCTGCTCACATCCAGCTTGCAGGGCCATTTTCAGAAGCTCTGATACAATTTTGTGTATGGAACAGCACTGGCTGCTATTTGTTGGAAACACCTGGCCTTCAAAATTGGGACTAGCTGACCTCTTTCTTGGCTAAGTGTGATCTGGGAAATAAAGAAAATTACTGCACAGCAAAATAAGCTTATTGAAACCTTACAGTCACTACAGTTACACCAAAGCTGGAAGGGAACTGATTTCTGGGAAATGACTGTTGGACAGTCATGTTTTCTGAAACAAGTCTGAGTGGCTGTTGCTGGGCTGTCTCTAACAGTTTATGGTGCAGCAACTGTTCTTATGTTCCTGAATTTCTTCTTGTTAGTCAGAAAACGGCCCTATTATTTATAACCTGTGTTACAAAACTTCCCCTATGGAAAGTTCAGATTTTGTCATGGCTAAAAACACTTCTGGTTATAACTGTTCTTATATAAATGCATTTGAATTCTTGACTCTGCAGAAATGGATTTGTATCACTACAGAGGAATGATTTGTTTAAACTGGGCTACAGCTTGCACTTACATAATTTACAGGGTTTTTTTAAACTATGGATACTTCTGCAAGCTGTAATTATCTGCATCTCATTTGCACATACCTGTACATGGGGCAGGCACTTCTGCCACCTGCCTGGATACCACATCCCACTACTCACCCTATGTTGGGGCTGTCTGTGCATCAACAGCCAGAGCTCGGTCAGTGGTTCCTGCTGTAAAACCTCCAACTGTACCCTCCAGGCTGGTCAGCTTGTGGGATGTTTCAGCTGCAGGAAAAAGACTTCTGCATAGGGCAAGAGGGAATGGCYTTAAAAAAGAAAGTAGATTTAATTAGATGTTAAGAAGAAATTCTTGAATGTGGCAGCAGTGAGGCCCTGGCAGAGGTTGTCCAGAGAAGCTGTGACTGCCCCATGCCCGGAAATGTTCAAGGACACGTTGGATGCGGCTTGGAGCAACCTGGTCTAGTGAGTGACATCCATGCCCATGGCAGAGAGGTCAGAACAAGATGATCTCTGAGGTCCTTTCATCATTCCATGTCCCAGCTTTTGAATGCAACCAYCTGGCTCTGCTCCTGGGCACACAGAGTGTGTTGGTGTGAGCTGTCTGACCCAGTGCAGGGCATGGAGAACAGGACATGTTCCATGACTGACTCCAGCTGATGTGAAAAGAAGCTGTACCATTAAAAGGCAATTTGGATCATGAGCTGCAGGCATTCACCTCTTCCCCCTGTTCTTCAGTCTGACATTACCACAGTTGTCTTTTGGCAACTATCCAGCCTCTGCAAAGGGAAACAACCCAGCTGTGAGAGACAAGTGGCACAAGCTGCACCATTCCTCAGCTTCTCCAGCGACATATTGAGGCTCCAGAATGAACAACTGTTGCTGCTGGAAACACCTGTGTGGAGTCCTCTTTGCTTCTGTGATGGGATAGGCAACAGGTTTAGAGGAGAAATTCCCAGACAGGTTTAAAACCACTTTATTAAAAGTAGAATTTAAAGACTTCATTAGAAAATAGAGCAGCCTCTGTACAATGTTGCTTTAAAAGTCCGTGTAAGTTTATTTCAGTACAAAAATAATGCTCTCTTGTTGGGAGGAGCAGGAATGGGGAGTGACCAAACTGGGAGGCTCTTGACCCRATTTGATTTCAGCAGCAGTGAGGAGGTGGCAGGGCAAGAGCAGAGGTGCCAAGGCAGGTACAATCCCTCAGCTTCTCCAGGTGTTCTGCTAGGGAGGATTACAGGACTGGAAGTCTCTGATGCAGTAAGAGATCTGCAATCCCATTCCTTCCTGTCTTGCAAATTAAAGCTGTGATGGGTTTTTAAACTGCTCAGTTGGCTCAGTTGCAAAGTTAGTAGCAAAGTAGTTAAACTGCAGTGAGTGCTGGACGAGARATAATATTCCCATGTCTTCATGGTTGGAAGTAGTTGTGATACTACTGCACTGGAAAGGTGATAAGCTGGAGTACTGCAGTGTCAGAAGCAAAGGTAATGGAAGACTTAGTTACTTGGCAACTTGGGTTTTCTGTAGTGAAACATGATGGAGAGGGACCAGAGCACTGCTGAAGGTTGCCCTGAAGCCTAACAGGGAAGCAAGGACTGCTCTCCCTGTCTCCAGCCAGTGCCACTCAGTTGCTGATTGTTAACTCTAAGCTCAGTGGGGTTAGCTGGAAATAACTACAGATCTTGCCAAAGCCAGCATCCGGTCTAGTCTGTCCGTCTGGTGCTGCAGTGTGAGCTGCAGATGGTGTCTGGCGCCTGTCAGTGCCTCCCCTGCACAGCTCTCAGTTGGGTGTTATTTCTGACACTAGAGCTGATGCACCCAGGAAGTGGTAGCTGGGGCAAGGGAATTAATCAAAGTAGAAAACTTCAGCAAATTAAATAGATTTGGTTTCTTTGGTAGTCATAGTCAATGTAACCCCTTCCAAGTGAACATAAAACCTGCCCTTCCGGAGCCTTTGGGCCTGTTCCCTTTCCCATTCACCGGCACTGTAATGCTGCCTCTTAGGGTGCTGGGCCACTTCCATGGTGTGAGTGAGCAGCTCTGATGGGGAAACCAGTRGTTCTTCCTGAGCTGGGGGATTTAAGATGAATTCCACTCGGACAAGGAGGGAGTGGGGCAGTGCATGGAGCTGGCTCCGTACACGAGTAACGTGATTTCCAGCTGTGTGATGAAGTGCTTGCGGTTACGATCTGGTAACTTTGCAGTCATTAACTGATAGAGCAGTGGTCATGCTACAGTCCTTGGTGTACATTTCTGAAGGAAAACACATGTCTGGCTCTGGTCAGCTTCACTCCTACTATCATTAAAATGCAAGTGAAGGCTGAGACTTCAGTAAATTGATGGCTTTATTGGACAGACTTTGTGGATAAAAACATTGGTGTGTAATCTAGCTTGCCTTGTTTTAATTTGTGTTTCTTAATAGTGTGTGCTTGTTATGGTGTTTACAGAGGGATTGTATTTGTTGGTGAACTAGGAGTCCCATGGGCTGTGTGTGCAAAGGGGAGGGCTCTGCTAGTGCCTGTCTCTGGTTTGAATCGCTTTCAGACACACAGGAAACACTGTGCCCATAGGGCAGTCAGGCTCATAAGATTTCAGAAAATGGAATTTTGGAGGATTCTGGGAACTTGACCCTGCATATTTGAAGAGCTTTGGGGGTTTTGTGGCTTTTAGGTTTTACTTTATTAAATGTTTGGTTCTCTTGGCCATTTTGAGCAGGGCAAGGTTATGGATTAACTGCAAAAGAACTTTTGCATCCAGGTGCATGAGTTCAGGTCTCTTCTCCAAAGGTTTTCTCCCTCTGCGATAGTTCTTAGAATCTTACAATGCCCTCCTTGTGGTCTGAAGGGAACACCAGAGACTAGCTGTGCTAAACAGGCATTTGGAGCATGTGTGTAGGATATGGGAGAAGAGAATTCTGCTAACACCTGATAGTGCTGCATCACTTCTCCACAGTCCTAGTGTTTGCCTGGCCAGGCTGAGCTCATGGCTACAAATGGCATCTCCTGATCACATATCCTTTGCAGTTTGAAGAAAGTCCTGAAGTTTCCAAAAACAACAGCACTTCCMCTGCAGTCCTCACCTGCCTTCCCAAAGACCGATCTCCTGGCAACTGAGGAGGGAGAACTGGCACAGACTGGGACTCCTCTTGCCACAGGGAGAGGTGCCTCTCGGGAGCTCAGCTGAAGCCTGTCCATCCCAGGAGCAGGGATATCACATCCCCCCACGAGAGGCTGTTCTCAGAGTCACTGTGTGCAGGGCTGGAGGAAGTGTTGGTGCAGTTACTCTGAGCTTRTGGGGTCCTTTGCACCCCTGAGGCAGAGAGCAGCAGGCAGGGCAGCACTTGTGCTATGGTGTGATTTCATCTGCCACCTCAGGGAAAAGTTGGGCTTCTTTGGACGGCAAAACTGAGAGGGGGAGTGTGGAATTTTGATCTTTTCCTCTAAGCCTGGATGCTTCAGATTTTAGAATCCTGACCCTACAGACACTTCATGTTCATAGCTAAAACAGTTATGTATTTCACATTGCTGAGCCCTGGTAGTWACAAGCTTATTGTGGAACAGCCTGAAAGAAACCAATTCTACTCTTAACTGAAACTCCAKCAGAAATGGCACATACACCTGGGTCATTTCACAGTGTTTCCAGTGGGGTTTGGACCAGTTTTCCTTTCCCACTTTGTATTCTCTCATTCTGAGTAGCTGATGTGCTCCATAAATATGTTTTCTGTGTATCATGTAAGTAATGGAAGATGTAACTCTAAACAAGGCTGGCTGACCTCTCCTTCTATTGCCTGAGGGTGGCCTGCAGTCTACTGGAATTAGGTGTAATCACAGGTTTGCCCATGCTCCAGGAGACATCCTGATGGGAACAGGCAGTTATCAGCATGTCCAAGCAAAGCATGTTCTGAATCTCCTGTGGCTTTGTGAGTTGTGATGGTATTTCACACTAATATCCAGCTGACTTCCCCAGCTTCCTTGCATCAGAGTAAGCAGAGATGCATTTTCCTTCCTTGGAAATTCCCTGCACAACATTCATTGCAATTTTATCTTTCTTTTCTTTATGTCCTCTTCCCAGCAGGCCAGTCTTAACCTCCTGTGGGGGGAGAGAGAAGAGGAAATGGAGTGAATGGGGCAGGGCCTGAGGTCTTAACATTGCCAGGTGTGAAAATGTAGGATGTGTGTGTGGAGTGTGGTTGAGACAGTGAGGTTTAAACCAGAAGGAGGTGAGCAAAATAAAGAGGCAAAATAAAGATTACTCAGGAGAGCTGCAGAAGCAATCTGTTTCCCACCAAGGCCACTCACCTTACTGAAAGGCTTCTCAAACAGGACACTGTCACCGTCAGTGTGCATGACAGGAGCTGAAATGGCATGTTCCAAGTCATAGCCAAACCACAGCTTGTTTATAATTGCCTGCAATGAAATAAATCCCACACTGCCCAACTGGAGATAAAACCTGGGCTGTCCAACACAGGCTGCACTGAGCCAGAYCCGCAGTCCTACCAGCCTGGTCTCCTGCTTTTGTGGTGATCAACACCAGATGCTTGGGGCAAGTAAAAGAACAGGATGAGCACTAAATGATACTTCCCAGAATGCTTTCCCTGGCCTCAAGCCTGCAGCCTTTAGTGACTTCTAAATTGCAAATTTAAAAAAGCACCAAGGAGTCAAGATCTGAGGACAGCTGAGTAGAAAGAGCAGGTGGGACTGACCATGGCTGGAAGTCTGGGAGGGCTGAAAGAACTGGCAACTTGCTGTGGGTTCTGTTACCTCCTTCATTCCTGTCCCCTCCTGGGGGAAGGGAAGAGCCATTCAGCAGTGGGGCTGAAGCCAAGCCCTGCCCTTGCCACAGACGTGGTAGAGGCAGAAAGGTGAGGTAGGCTGAGCCTGCAGCAGGCCCTTGTCACTGCTGCCTTCTACATAGCAGAACTAGCAGCAGCAAAGCAATTCCTTTTGTTCAGGGCAGTGTGTGCTCCCCTTGCTCAGTGGAAGGTGTTGCTGTGTGGTACCTGTTCACTTACCATACTGGTGGCACTGATAATCCAGGCCCCCCCTGCTCCTCCAATCACCAGCATGTCTCCTGTCTTGGAAATGAGGATGGAAGGCACCATTGCTGAGGGAGGCTTCTCTCCTAGAGCAGAGGCAGAGATATTATTCATTTCATGTGGCTCTTAATGGGGTTGGAGTGACATAAGTTCATCTACCTTGCCTTTCTTTTGTTTCCCACAAAAAAACCAAGCTGCTGCTCCTTCCCCAAGAAGCTCAAGACTTCCAGAAAAATTTCCTTGTGCCGAAAGCATGTCTCCCAAGAAACTGGGACCTTTATGGCACAGGCTAAACAAGCTTCTCTTTGATGCAGGACAGGGCATCCTGCAAGTATGCAGGACATGCTGCTGCTCATCCAACCAGCTGAGGAACCCTTAGCAGCCATCCTGCCACGGCAGCACTGGTGTCCTCTCCCAGCATGCCCAAGGGGGATGCACCACGGTCAGCTTATGGCACAGAGCTGTGTCTGCACCAACACTGCTGTGTCACAGAGCTCGGTGCAAGCCTGTAGCAGCTCTATACTTAAAACCATAGATGAGCCTAAAATGTCAGCAGGCTTCTCTTAGCAGTAGTTTCTTCACTTCTTCCCTCCCCTTCCCATCAGTCAGTGATCAGCTCCAGCATTTTTTTAATCTCTGATTTCTCTGGYTAGAAACCACAGCTTCTGTGTTTCTATGCAATATGTGAGTAGACACAGACACACTATAGGGCTTTATTCTCTCTTAGTCTGAAACAAACTTGCTCTCATCCAGACCTAGGAAAGGAAAGAGTACCTGCAGTTTACACAGCCTGTGTATYCATCTCCTGGCCCTGTGCTTTATTTTGAGGATGAGGATGCTCACCTGGGTTAATGCTTCTGTTTGCTATGCAGAAATCAGCAAGTTCATTATTTAAAATGATCCCGGTTTGGTTAGAATACACAAAGGAGCCAAACCTGCAAGGAGGAAAGATGAAGCCTTTCAGCGCCCAGGGCTCTCGTCTTGTGGATGACATTACCTGCACATGGCACCCTGTGAGTTACCTCTGTCTCCTCCCAGCCTGCAAGTGCCCCAGTGAGGGTGTCCAAAAGAAATTTGTGGTGCTGCTGGTGACAGAGATAAGTTCCCTGTTACTAGTGCCCATGGGGATTTGCTCAACCCACAGAAATTCAGCAAGAGCTCAGCAAGTTCTTGCATCCTCCTGAATTATTATGGTCCTTGGAGCTGATGTTCACAGACMTTTGCTGTCACATAAAAAAGGCATTCACAGCCAAGAAGTTGCCTAAACCAGTGAAATCCAAGGGTTTTGCATTTCTGGTAAACAGCCCTTTCAGGTACCCTGTGAACCTGACACGTGGCCTGTGTGACTCAGTTACCAACCCCTGGGCTACTCACGGGAAGTTGATGGTGCTGGTGGCAGACACGGCACTGCCGTCTGCAGCGACCACAGAGATGTGGCTCGTGCCCATGCTCTTGTATTTGTCGTTGTAGATGGACTCTAGCAAGTTGTAATGGCTGAGTGGGTGGTCACCACGAGTATCTATTCGGTGCCTGACAAACTCAGCAAACTGGTCAGACAGCAAGGTCCTCACAGGCACCTGCAAGCACAGCAAGGACACCGAGCTGGTCACCAAAGCACAGGCGTGTCTTTGGGCATGTGGAAGCCTCAGGATCTCAGCCCCAATAGTCAGAACTTGGAGCCCCAGCATTCAGCCCCAGGCCATTCTCATCCCAGAAAATGGACTAAGCTCAGCACTGAGGCACCTCAGCATTGGCATGAGCATGTACACATCCTTTGTCAGGCAAGTGAGCACCAGCCTACAGCTGAAACTGCAGAGTAAACCGCAGAGCCTGCCTCTGCCTTGACCAACGCAGCTGCATTGCTCTTCATCAGCATCTCTAAGCATTTTCTTCCCTTCCAGGCTGCAAAGCAGGAGAGTGTCAGAGCATTGCTTGATGCTGTAGCACTGGACCCACACATCATGGAGCTCACCTGAGGTTCAGAAAAGGCCGGGTCTCTCATGTGGGATCTTAGCATGTTGCCAAACTTCAGGGCCTCTGCAATGCGATGATAGGTTTCTACCTTCTCCTCGGGTGTTGCCAGTGACACTTTGTGGAGCAACTCTAAGGAGCAGGATGAAATAATTTTGTTTATAGATCTGAGGCAATTTTTTTCAAGTGTAAAAAAAAAAAGTTGAAACGAGCTTCCTTTTCCATCCCAGTTCTTACCAAGTTTCCCCRATGCTTTAGCAGGATGTGGACACAGAAACAACCAAGTACTAATTTCTACTGTGACTTCAATTTCTTTTGAGGCATTGGGAAAATCATGTGTCCTTTGGCCTTTGCAGCAGCTATGGTGAAACTGACCCGCTGTACAAGTGAGCCAGTTCATCCTCCTGCTGCGCAGCACCGTTACACTGCTTCTTTGAGCCCATTTGGGCTCAACAACTCCATTTCTGCCTGTTATGTTTTATCACTCTGGAGCAACACTCTCTGAAAATGTCTTGCTAACCCTTTTCCTTTAGGAATTTACCTTCCAATACCTTGAGGATGAACATGAGTACTGCACCTCCCATGGGTGGTCCCGGAGCRAACACTGTTGTGTGGTTGTTCAGGGTGATGTTCAGAGCTGAGGACACCTCTGCTTTGTACGCCCGAAGGTCCTCCAGTGARAGACTGGACCCTTCAACAGAGAACCAGGAGCTGCCATTAGCACAGCAACTTGTACTGATGCTGTGGGCCRCCTACATCAGAGCCTTGGTAAAGCTGGTGAAGAGTCATCCCTGTACACCCCAAATTGCTTCCCCCAAGCACAGCACTGTCATCACACGTCCTCCCGTGCTGCCAAACCCCAGGATGTCACAAAGCCTAAGGGAGTCAGAGGGGCCAGTGCATGAGCACTGATCTCAGCCCTGCTTCTGGGCCTGACTTATAAAAACTGGGGAAGTGGCCTCTTCCCACCCATGCCAGGTACCATCCCAAGGAGCAAGCAAAACCATGTGTTGGCTTTCCCCTGGTACAGGCTCAGTGTGAGCCAATGGCTGGGGAAAAGGGCTGTCTATCAGGACTAACTGTAGCTGCTACCTACCAGCCTTCCTAACGTCCTCCACCAGTGCCTTTCCTATCTCTCCCTCATAAAACGCTGTAGCTCCGTGTTCCGCTACAGCTTGCAGTGTTTGCTGCAGCGCTGGCCACTTGAAGGTGTCACCAAGGTTCAGAAATCTTTGACCACGACATAGCAGTGGGCTGTTAAAGAAGAACATTCATGAGTTTTACAGAATGAGCTTGTTCTGTCCCCAGGGCCAATAACCTCTTTTTCCTCTCCAGAGCTGATCTGGATTATGTATGTTGAGTGCTTTCCAAAGCAGGGCTACACTGCAGCCAACATGGAGGAAAGTTCTCAGCTGGTTGCTACCCATAGCACCAGGTACTCCTTCCCCAGACAGTTTTGTCCATGGGACCCAATGTTTTGACCCTGGCTCAAGTCAGTGGAGCTTCTCCAAATGAGTGTCTGCTGTTGGGCCCTGCTGTCAGGGGACAATTTCCATGCAGATGGAGGCAGGCCATATATAGCCAGCTCCTCCTGGTGAGCAGACATGCTTAACAGACCATTTTGCTGTGYGAAGTCACTCTAAACCAAAAAAAAAAAAAGTTGCTGACAGAAAAAAAAAATTTTAAAAATCCACCTCTGTGATTCCCTCCCACTCCATAGCAAGCATTCCCTGAGCACAAGCTGCAGCAGCAGCCTGTGCTCCATGTCAGCATGTCAGAGAAGGGGTCTGAAGCTGAGGGAACAGTGGTCCTCACACTGCAGTTTCATTCATGGGTCTTACCACAGGCTCTTCCCCGGACCGGAGAAGGCTGGGTGATGGAGTATTTTGTCCAGAACTGCGGAAATGGCAAGTGGCTCTGAAAGGAGCTTGATGGTTGGCTCAAACAGGGCTTTCCATGGTAAGCGCCCATGTCGCTTATGGGCTGCCTCATACCCACGGAGTTCTCCGGGCACTGCAATCCAGCGGGGACCTGAGGAGCACAACGGCAGTGTCACACCCAGTAACTCACCGCCTTAGGGGTTTCACCTGTCTGAATGCACTCCAACGAAAGTTTGAGTTTGTAGAGACAACCAACGCTTCTAAAAGCGGGTTTGGTTTGTTTATTACCTTTTCCAGTTCATGTATTTCCCTGTTACCAAATAGAAGGGGTATAGAGAGGCTGGAGCCTGACTCGAAGTGTGCTGAAAGCACAACAGGCACATGCTGCAGCAAGGGACGTGGCAGCTGGACATTGGAGAAATGGCACTTGTGGGGCCTGGTCAAACACCAGAACAAGGGAAGCCGTGAAGTTCTTCACCCGTGAAGAAACTCAAAAATGTGACAGGACAAGGACCTGAGCAGCCTGAACTACCCCTGACATTACTCTGCTTTGAGCAGAGACCTCCAGCTGTCCCTTCCAAATACAGTTGTTCCTGATTCCTTTTCAGGCTCTTCCAAGGATAAGAACATCTCCTCCAGAATCTAGGACACACCCCAAAAGATAATGTACTAGGGAAGGAGAATGAATGCAGCAAGAAATGTGGAGAGATCAAAGATGTGCAAGAGTGCCTGAGCCCAGCAACTCAACTCCCRATGTGCCAGTATGCTTCCCCAATGTATGGACATGGGCAAGTACAATAGATTGATTTCTTTTGTTTCCAAAAAGCCATTGATCTTATTTTTCTCTGCAAGAACTACTGGGAAATTAGTGCTTTGAGAAATCTGGTCTTGAACTGAAGACTTCCTATGAAGAGAACTTACGTTGTGATTTCTTGTCATGCTGGTCAGGCTGCCAGTGTTATTACCGAACCAGAATTTTTATAGACCTAGAATTTTTTCTTATTTTTGCAAAAGCCAATCCAGGTAGAGTGTGTTAAACTAAATAGAACCCAAGATAAAGTCAGCGAGGTCCTCAGTTCCCCACCCCAAGCTCTGTGCACACCAGGAGAGCACACAGCCCTCATGGCCCAGTCTGTGTCCTTACCAATGGGGAAACCAGGACTACAGCCAGACAATAAGTCATGTGGAAACATTCGTGGAACTGTCTCGCGGGCGTTGATCACCTCGACTGTTCCTAGAAAGGAGAGGGAAATGCATCACACTGTCTTCCTGAAGCAGGGGAACATCACATTTCAGCCAGCTGTAGCTGCACACTTTCTGCTGGCCCAGAGCTGTGCTGCCCTGAAGCCTTTTGCCRCGTGTGCCAAGCTCACCTGCAGGATCAGGTGTTGACATACCTTGTCTTTGGCTCCCATGATTTTATTTGGAGCAAACCAAGCAGTGCCTACCTAGAGGTACCAAAGGTACAGGGACAAGGCCAGGGCTTGTCTTCAGACAGTGAAGGTTCTCCCCAGGGTTCACGGGCTGGAACATGCTGCTTCACACCTGATTTGCAAGTTCCTGCAGTTCCTTTACAGGTGGGACATGTCAGAGACATAACATGAGCCTCATGCTCCTGGGAGGGCCATTTACCAAATGATGATGGGGCAAGTCCATCATATTTAAAGCAGAATGGTGATACTGAAGGACCCTCTATGTATCAGGGAGCTTGAAAGGACAAAAACAAACCCAAAACCCCACTTGCATAAACYCATATTTCAGCTCAAGCCTATTATTTTGCCTCCTTCTCTCGTATTTATCTTTTCCTATCACAGTCCTATCCATCTCTGCTGCAGGAGCCCACAGTGCTCTCTGGTGTACCAAGCACTTGAGCTGTGCAGGGCCACGGGCAGCTCTGTGCAGCAGCATAATTCAGGTAGCACAGGAAGATTATTGTCAGGAAACAAAGTTCCATGGTTCTGCCAAAAGGAAAAAAAAAGAAAAATATAGGTGTTCTGCCAAATTAAACTCTTGCATAAGATACACTCAAACATTTCCAGATTAGGGCCTCTATGATATTGTTACTGTGTTCATTGTTGATATTACTATTAGATAGATAAGCTCTGGGGGTTTTTGGAAGCCAAGACTTAAAAACCACCACATTAAAAACATAAAAGTAAAAAAATAACACTAGGGTTTAAGCCAAACACAGAAAGACTCCCCAGCAGGCTCTGAACATTGCTAGATTTAGATTCCTGAAGTGGAGATGCATCTCTTGGGACAGGAAGTCTCAACGTCGCTTTGGGGAATTCACACCAGCACCAGCAAGGGCAGCGTGAGACACAGCCCCAGTGTCAGCAGGCACTGCCTGAGCTGCTGGGGCAGGATGAGCCYCGAAAGTCCCAGCCTGAGGGCTCAGCTGAGGCAATGGCAGCCCAATACTGCCAGCACATGCCTCCCTCCGCTCCTGCCCACTTTCCTCCAACAGCACCGCTCACACCTGGCTGCAGTCAGGTTGTGACTTTGAAATGTAATTTGGGATTGCTTTGGAGGGGGAAGGACAGGCAAACTCAGTTCATTTCATATCAAAGCTCTTTCCTCCCCACTCATGTTCTTGCTGTGAAATAACTATCACAGCTCCCTGTGGCGGATGCCTTGGCTTAAGAGCACAAGCGCGGTTTGTGATGCAGCTTTTATATCCAAAATATTGCTCTGAGAGAATAGGAAGGATTCTGATTTCTCCACGGCGGCTGGGTGTCTGCAGAGGAACAAGGCACCATGAGATGCCAGAGCTGGCCCGTACCTGTGCTGGCATTGTAGATGGTAAATACGACCCCGCCACCCAGGCCCGAACTCTGAGGGTTTATCACTGAGGTGCAGATCAAGCCAGCAATGGCAGCATCCACAGCTGTGCCTCCGCTTTTCAGGATGTTCCTGTGGTGGGAAAGGAAGAAAAAAGACAATGTTAAAATCCAGGAATGATGGAATGAAAGAACCACATGAAAATGTCTCCTTGGGGCCCCAGCAAGGCAGCCCCAGCTTGAGGAGAGCAGCTGGAGAAAGCTACTGGCAGCAGTGCAGGGTGTGAGGGCACAGAGAGGCACCTTCCTCTGCCAGATGAGAAAGAACAATTAGAGGGAAAGAAAGGAGAGCCTGCAGGAGGAARGAGCAGCCGGGGGCCAGACCTGTGTGAGGCTAGATTTCCTCTGGGCAAAGGGTTATGGTACAGAGGCAACTGCAGCTGCTCACAAATGCTGTTAACAAAAAGGGACAGCAAGGAGTTCCCAGTCATGGAGAAGGATGCTCTCAGCACAAAAAAGAGCTTTCCACGTGCTGGGAACCAAACAACTGATGGCTAGCTCCCTAAATGCCATTCCCAATAAAAAGGCATATGCTGGTCAGCTGGACAGGGGCACTGAAGTGGGAACACTGTGTCCATGGGAAGCAAACTCCTGAGATTTAACTTGCTAATTAGCACAATAGTCACTTCATTGCTCCTACAATGTGCCTTCCTGGTCTTATTAACACAAAAATGCCCCACCCTCCTGCCTGTATTGCCAAAGAAAAAACCAACAAAGAAACAAAAAACCAAACCCCTTAGCTGTTTCTACCAAAGCACATCAAAGAACACACAGGCATTAAGGCAGGGTCGTGTTGCTGACAGCAAAGAGGTTCTGTTAGAGAAACGTGTCTCAACAAATGCTTCGCTCAAGGACATCTGAAAAACACCTTTTCCTTGCAGTGGAAATGGGTTGGCATTTCCTGCACCGACTGCCAGTAGCCAGCACCCGTGTTTGCTAGGAAGGTTTCTGACTGTTTTATTGGGTTATTGCTCAGATAAAGCAAAGCCAGAGGGGAAAGTAGAATTGTTCATTAATTGCAGTGCAACTGCTCCCAGAATTTGCATTGGAATATAGAGCACACAGAGGGACTGTTGCTAATTTTACTTCCACTGATATGGCTGGGACCTGTTGGGTCTGGGAACACGGTGCTGCCAGCAGGCCCACTGATTGTGGCTTTTCTTAGTTTCCGTAAGTCCCTTGGAACCACTGTAAGGAAATGACATGTGGAGAAGTAGGAAGAAAAGAAATTGTAGGGAACACCAGGCTTTCTGTTTGGGRTCTGCATGGCTTTTGGCCTCTTAGAAGCTCCCTGACTATACCTCTGAACACGGAGACTGAGGCTCAGGTTTGCCCATCCAGCCCCTTGCAGCACAGGATGGACTCACCACACCAATGTCCCTGGGTGGTGTTTTTCTGAAACTGAAGCTTTTAATTGCTGACCACAGAAAGGAAGGACAACGAGGACTTCCTCAAAAACTGAGTCACCTCTGCAGAAGACCCAGACAGCATATTAGAAAGTTGGGAAAAGAGGGAAGAAGGACCGCTACACTGACCCAGGACAGTGCTCCCCAGAGCCCCTGGATTATAGGCTGTGAAGCAGCACATGTACAAAGCCTGGTGCCAGGGGAAACCATGGTTCTGGCAGTGAAAAACATCTTAAAAAACAAGCTTTGAGATTGTATAGTGCACATTTCAATGCACTTAACACGTAACATCAAGCACATTTTCCCAAAGCCTGAAAAGCACCATATGCTCACCCAAATTCACAGCACATTCACACTGGCCTCCAGCCTTGACCGCTTTCCCTCCAGCCTCTCCAGAGACTGGAACTCAACAGAAAATACACTGAGGTGACTCTTGGTGTGTCACACGTGGCTTCCTGTGCATGGCTCACCCACTTCCAGCCGGAAACCTGCCACTTCCCTGGAAGTGATGCCTGGGGAATTTAGGGCCATTATGTCTTTCTCATACAGCCAAACCACATCTGGATTTATGTTCCATTACGTGGCTCCCTTCATATGGATCACTGCTGCAATGAGCTTAATTATAATGCAAAATCTTCAATCGAAGTATGGTACTTTATCAGGTCTCTCTAGAGATATCTTAGTGCTGCAGATGACAAGGTGTGATAACATGTTTTGTCCTATATCCTTCCTGCCACTTAATTTCAGCTTTAATGTTTAGTCATTAATAGAGTTTCCTTAAGGTAAGGAGCTGAAGAGGGTGTTAATAACCAAGTCCCATTCCAGCAGCAGCAAACAGGGATTCATTGTCTCTGGAGGGATGAGTAATGGCACTTTGCTCACAGCAAAAATGGGCTGTGCGTGACTGCAGACCAAGCCTGCTGTTCTGCCCTAGGGTAGAAGGAGCCCTGAAGCCCTTTTAAACACACTCGAAATGCTAAAGCATTAAATTATATTGACTTTTTTTTTCTGTTAAGGAAGGCTGGGGGCTGGGAGGAGACCACCCATCATACAGCAGCTGCCTCCTTAAGATTTATGAAGAGCAAAAACAACAACCGTTTCTGTAAAAAAGGGCCAGTTGCCAAATTTAAAACATACAAGAAGGGAAATCAAATCCTTTGGGATATAAACATTCTTCAGAAATCTGTACTGAAGGCCATCACTAAAAAAGATTTTTACATCAGATTATCTGGCTACAACTGAGCTTCCCAGGACTGCGGACATTTTCTGACTGTTAAAGTCTCACCACGCTCGCCCTCCCCACCATCCTGTCCCCTCGGGGGGTATTGGTTTCAGAAAAAAGCCAGTTCCCAGGGTTTATCCTAGGCTACACCGAAGAAGTGGGATCAGAAATGGCTGCTGGGCCAGGCCAGGTCAGTTCACCTTGCTGCAATGAATCCCACCACTGGGAATGAACACTCTTCCTAAATCTGTCTCTGGCCTTATGCTGGCTCTTGCTTCTGCCATTTGGCAAACAAAGGAATGCAGAGCAGTGGATGACAGAGCTCAAACAGCACACTGGTAGGGAATATAGAGCTTTTTGCATGCTTGATGAAAAAAGCCTCTTCCATTGCCAGGACGGAACAAGTGGCTGACAGCTGGAGTGAGGGTGGGTTTGGGTACCTCCTGCTGTCACAGGGCAATCACCTCCTGTCTTCTCGTGATTCTTGACATGAAGACAAATCACTGAGGTGGACTGTGGCACCAAATCCACATCCTTGGGTAAAAGACGCTCTGACTCTCCTTTTAGCCTCACATCCCTCTTCATTCAGGGACAAGTTTTCTCCTAGGGCAGAGTCCTAGTCTGGACCAGACAGCTGCACAATGTTGCTTTCAGTCCCCAATTTCCAGCAGAAAAWATGCAGCAAGAGACCCAACCTTGTTCAGCACTGAGAGCTGGGCACTGATTGCTAAGAGGAAGTTTAGCTCAGGACCTGCCAACACGGATGATCATATGCTGAAGACTCGCTGGGATTTCTCACTTTCTGCAGGGAGTCAAAAAGTTGCATAAAGATTTCAGAAAGTCCAACTTTACACAGTCCCAGAGTATACAAACACAATCTCCAGAGCTTGAAAACCAAACCCTGAAAATGACACCTGAGCACAATTGGAGAAAAAGCAGCAAAGGGGCCAATGAATGTGCCCCTCATCTCCTGTTTGTACTAAGGAATGACAGAGCCACACAGATCCTTCACTGACCCTTCACAGCTGAATGATCCATGAAGGAAGCACATGGGCCCTGAGGTGTTTTCCCCGACCCACCATCCCACTCACTGAAATACAAGATTACTCCTTGAGCAAAAGGTTCAGTCCAGTTATTCTCAGCAAGTTCAATTGACAGCTCTATCAGGAGCACACAAAGACTCCCAGACAGAAGAATCCTAAACCAACAGAGTATCATGTAGTGCCCCAGGAATTTCATTCATGACAACACACAGAGTATGTTGTTTGAGTTTATCTTTAAAAGAAACAAGATTTTTTAATTAAAGAATAAAATTGATAAGTCAGAGATTAGGTGCTGCTTTTAGATTCCAAGACTTTAGGTACCAGACCAGTTCTCTGAGCATCTCCCGCATGGATTCCTGTGAACTTGGGAGGGATTTGCAGGACGAAAGGGATGGATGCTGGGGGGCAGCCCAGGGTCCCAGCAGGAGATGGTCTGCAGGGTCAGGGGGAGAGCAGGGACAAACCAGCCCTGTAGTGTGGTGGGGCATCAAGGACTGCTTGGCTTGGCCCTACTTTCACTTTGTTGCTGAAGTAAAGTGGCACAGAAAGCGGCAGCTCACAGGTAGGGACAGCAGGGCCTAATGGCTGAGACTGCTCTCAGAAATCAGATTTTATTGCTATTGCTGTGACAAAATTCCTATGGGTGCTAAAATCTCGTTCAGCAAAGATGAGGCAGGAGGCTGCTGTATCCTCATCCGCTTGTGGTGCTCTAGTCAGGGCACCCGGGTCAGACTTGACAAAGCCCTTGCCCTGCAGAGTCACACAGGAGGTAACTGGGCAGAACAGATGGCTCTGAAAGGCTGAGCCACTGGCCAAAGCCCCTCTGSTGTGGCATCCTCACAGTGTAACTGCCATGTGAGACTTCCTCATTTATACCAGTGAAAGAACACCATTTTCTCACTTTGCAGCTTGCTCTAAGAATTGATTTAGTGGTGACTATCATTTGCTAAGAGCTGAGAGATAAAAAGTGACATACAGATAGCACAGAAATGTCTGGGAGAAAATGAACAAGATCGCGTGCAGTACAGAGCATGCAGTAATCTTCCTACAGATAAAAATGTTCCTTCCTTAGAAGCCACCACTGTGGGCCAGTGGGATGAAGACAGAAATATAACAACGAGTAAAAGGGCAAATATTATACAAAGCTTCTGATTCCAAGCTCTGTTGTAAAGGAATATTTTTATAAACAAGTTTATTTTTATTATGATCTATTACAAGAACATGAGCAGAGGAAGCCAGGAGAACAACCCAGGAGTTTGTTTCGTTCCAAGTCCAAGGACAGCATGAAATGAGCATAAAGGTTTCCAAGAATGGCTGGAGGCAAAGGATACTGGGAAAAGCAGCAGACATCATGCAGCAGTAGGGGAGTAGAGCTGACCACCAGGCAGAGGGTGAGTAGTGTAGGGCCAAGGCAAAGGAGGAGAAGAGTCATGGCTGGGGAGATCCCAGACGCTTGGCAGGCCTGGGAGAGAGAGCATGTGGAGCAGCAGGACATGGTGTGCAGATGCCCCTGGATGGGCAAAAGGGGAAAAAATGTGTGATGGGAAGCTGGAGCAAGGGCAGAATTTTGTGGGGATCATTGGCAAACTAATTGTAGGAAATTTAAGTTGGTCCATCAGACTGGAGGGACAGCACAGACCTTGTCAGCAAGTGTGCTGGAGGTGTGGCTGCAGCAGGGGTGGAGGCTGTGGAAGCCTGCGGAGCTTCTTGCCGAGAGCAGGGAAGGAAACAGGTGACAGCCCAGCAGCAGTAGCCAACCAGCCAGAGCTGCTCAGTTGTCCACTGGTCACAGAGCTCTGTGGCTCTCGCTTCAGCGCCTTCCACCTGATTATACACTACATCAAGTTAAAATTTACAATAGCTGCAAAAATAAATGCAGTGGTTTTCCCCAGCAAGTTCTTTGGGCAATCCAATAAGGTATCTTCCTCTTTTTCCAATAATAGTGATTTAAAAGRTACTACTTCTTTCAGAAGAGCTAACCTGTGGCTTCACGCAAAAAACCCCATCTCATTCCTTGACATACGTGCAGCCACAATATATTTTCTCCAGCTACTCACAAATGCTGTGTTAGCACATCATTGCCAGAATCACATGTGAGACATGGCAAAGTGTGGCATGATGGCACCACGTCTCATCTCAATCCTCCAGGCACAAGGTAGAACACACAGCTCCAGCATCCATTGCTGAAGCATCCAGCATCGCATCTAGCATGTAAACTTCCATTCTTCTGCTTTCATGATACAGGCATTTAATAATTGGAGTAACGGTAACAGTAACAGTAAAATAATAATATGAGAGTCAGAATGTTTGGGAGAAAAGTTATTGCACAAACTGAAGTTGTACAACCTGGGCACCTAGAGAATTTTTTTAACCTACATCCTTCTTTCCAAGTGATGTAAATATGTCTTTTGTACTTCTACTGTCTTGACTGAATTTCAATTAAATCTGCTCTTTGCTTTTTTCTTCATAGCAGACACACTTTCTGCAGGCTTCAGTCCAGAAACACACCCGCCAAAAGGCTGGGATGCCAGTCCCCTTTTCCCTCCCCCTCTTACTTGTCTCTGTTGAAGCCCAGCTSCAGCTCTCTGCAAGCTCCTCTAACTTCTTAATTTATTCTAAGTCACTTATCCGGCAGACCTACCATGCCATAAAAAGTAAATTTCCTGCTTCCCCACTTAAAACCAGCCTTGTATACTATAAATATTTATACCTTCCAAAAGGCCAAGGCTTTGCAGAGTTGCAAATTTTTGTGACATTGGATAATGAAAGTAAGCATCAACCGCAGAGGCAGAGGCTCCGTCTGGTCTCCCAGGTGGAGACACCCAGGGAGCAGCACCGCTGCTCAGCCCCAGCGCGGGGACGGGGCAGAAACCCAGCTCACGCCCGTAGTTAGTACTCGTCCTGTCAGTCCGAGTCACCACGTAGACGAAAAGGACCTAAGAAGCCGAGCGGTCCGTGCACATACCGGCCGATGAGAGAGCAGGTCTCGGTGTCAGCAGCCACGGCACCGTGCAGGTAGTGCTGGGGACCGCACCTGGGTTGAGTCAGGATGACCACGAGTGTCACAGCCACCGCCAGCACCCCCAGCGTCAGCAGCACCAGGCAACAGATCTTCCCCGTGGACATGGCTATTCCTGTGCCGCCGGAGGAGCTGGAAGGCTTTCAGTCCTTCTGAGAAGGCGCCTGCTTTGCTCAGGGTGGAAGTACAGAATCCCGGCAGTGTTGTGAGGGAGGTCCCACTGCAGTGGGCTCTGCCCCCGGTGGCTGAGGATTACTTTTTTTTAAACATTAAAAGCTGCTAAAAAGGGAACGATGTAGTCTTTCGTTCTTTCTCTCATAGGTGTGAGTGGCTTTTCACTTTCTTTTATAAACTTTTTCCTCGCAGATCCACCATCTGCCTTTTTTTTTGTGTCTCTGATGAAAACATTTAACACATTCACTCCTGGAGCACTTCAACGAGAAATCCCCACACTGCTCCTCGGCTTCACACAGCCTGCCTTGCTTCCCATTCTTGACACACAAATTACCTAACAAAGGTGGCCTATGTGAATCACTGGGAAAATTACCTCAGTCCTACATTGCAAACTTGGGATGTTTTGTTCCTGTAAAATTACTCGAAGTAAAAGCTGAATACAATATACAAAGCTGGAACCTTCATATTTACTCTCTTTACCTTATAGTTTTTTATAATCTTGCTTATTTACTTTTTTCATATTTAAATCTTGATGGTACCAACAGCATACTTCTGTAAACGAGCACAACAGAACAACTGGAATAAAGCAGCACTTTGCACACATTGGTGCCYAGAGCTCCAGGATCCAGCACGTGGATGGCTGCTCATTAGGACTGACCTGATCCCTCACAGAGCTGCAACGAGCAGCAGGAATTGCTATACAGTGCAGCTGACCCCAACTAGATCTTTAAGAGCCTCTTAATTACACAGTTCTCATTGCACTCAAGAAGTTAAAGATAGGGCTCCACCTCTGCCTGCTGTCTTTCTAAAAGATGTTATCTGTGATCCTTTCCCAGCTAGATTTGGGAGAAGRGGAATTCACCTGTGCAGATTTACTCGTGTATTTCAGTGCAGATTTTGAACTCGTCCCACTAAACTTTATCTCATAACTAAGCAATACTATTTCATGTGTCATATCTCAAGAAATGGATTCGATAGGCTAAAATGTCTTTATTGTGGTTGTATCTTCTCATAAGGTTATCTTGGGGAACTCAAAATAGTCCAAGCAAAATACATGGTTTTGTCCAAGATAAACCCATGGTCCCCAGGTCTTGGTCTCCACACCTCTCATTTGGCAAATATACTTGGCATGTATGAACAAGACTCCTCAGCTCTAATGTGATTCTTCATTTCACTCCATTGCAAAACATTGCTGATTTGGTAGAATTTCTCAATCCCTTCATGACTTTGATGTTTCTTTCATTTTTGACAAATTGCTCCATAACACTTAAAGAATCATCGTTCTGGTGTTTCTGGGAAACCTCTTCCCTTTAAAATCATAGCAGGGCTGGAATCCCTGAGCACTCCGTACCAATAGACTCAAAACTCAGGTAGATTTTGCCTATTTGCTTTCATCAAATGCCATGGAGAATTCAAGTGTAGTCCCAAATTTCCGTCAAATTTGTTTTTTAACTCAGCACATCAAATGTCTGTATCTGGAAAATTACCATTGTGCAACCAAAGAGGAGATCTGGAAGAGACAAGAAAGGTAAAAGCAAGTGTCATCTGCCAGACCAAGGGAGAGGCCAAGGATGGCCTGGGAAGGCCAAGACATAGTTATGACTATTCCACCTAACAGAGGCCTCCCACAGGAAAACCATTTGTCTTTTTATATGGAAATGAAGACTGAGCCTCCTTGTCTCTTTCAATGTGTAACCCTTACAGTCTTGGTGCAACATTCAACTTTGACCATATGATACTAGAAACTCTGCACTGGCCCTTCCATGTGAGAGGCTGCTTAGCAGTTCACATGCTGGGACTCAGGACTCCGACTTCTATTTGTTTGTTTGTTTCTCAAAACTTTCACATTTGCCATCATTGTCTGGGAGCACAGTTTGCCTTGGCAGAAATCTCCGTACATAGCCCTTCACTGCAAGGACTCTCCAGTCCTCCGCTGCCAGCATGAAGGGCTTTGTATGCTGCTTGAGAGGGAACTTACAGGTCAAGATAAACTCAAGGAAATTTCAATTAGAATTGTAATTACTAACAGAATCATCATTCATTAAGTAATAAACAGGCATGTTATCTTTAAATTGTCCTTTATATTGTTGCGGTCCTGTTACATCTTAGTCCAAATCTGCAATAAAGAGATCAAATTTGAAAATTAATATCTAAAGTACAGGCGTTGTTAAGGTTGATGTGAATACCACAGCTACTTTATGGACAGTAAGAAATTAGCAAGGGGTATAAATCCTCAGATTTCTTTCTCAATTTCTCTCTCAGGTTATTGCAGAGCTGTTGAAGAGTCTTGGCCATTGGGCTGAGCTGGTGGAGAGAGTACAAGGAGTTATCTAGTGACCAAAGGGATCAGGGCAGGCTTTGGAGGTACCAGGAGCTCCTCCTTCAGCCTTGCTGGGGACACTGCGCACCTTTGCTTGTTTTGACATTTCAAGCATTGTGTTTTCTTCCTTTTCTTCAATGCTGCTTTCCATTGATTGAGGGGAAGAAAACACATCATTGGACAGAAAGCCAGACATTTGTACTCACCAAGAGAAAGCCAAGATATTGACACTCAGTTTATCACTCTTCATCTCATCTTTTAAAAATATAAATTAAAGGAACCCTAAATGCACACCAAACTCATGAGGCATTCTCACACTAGTGTCCTAAATAACCTTATTTGCCTTGGCCTCTACATCGTCCAAATTATTTTGCAACATACTCAAGAGGATGCCTCTTTCTGCTGGTGTTTGTTTGCAGAGCATTGTCTACAGTCACCAAGCTCTTACTGTAATAAATAAGAAGTGCATTTTACATTTCCCAGCTCTAAATTGTTTTAACCATTGGACAAGAGTCTAGGGAAGCTTCCAAGAGCATGCAACCAAAAGCCAAATTGGATGTATTTCATACTCTGCTTGCCCCCTCCTCCAGTCATGTTTATTTATAACCCAGGAACACCAGTTGACTCTATCTGATAATCAAACGACAAAATAATAGGCAACATTTGGGGAATTTACTGTACAGATTTTCTAAGAGACATGGCTGTGAGTTCCACAGTTGGTGCTCAGGATCCATTTGTCTCAGTACAATTTTTCAGAAACCACCACACAYTAACCTTTGCACATTGTTTTCCTTTGCACACAAACAAGTTTTCTTTATTGAGGGCCATGGGTCTGCTCCCACAAAAACCAAGTTTTCAGGCATCTGGAAAAACAGATACTTGGAATCAGGAAATTCTGGTACTCAAGAACTCATTCATATTTCTCTTTCCTCTGTTATTTCTCTGAATTCAGGATGACAGCTAAACCYATAAACCAAACTCTTCTTCTTTTGTTATCTAAATCAGAAAAGGGAAATATGTTCCAAAATTACTCATGGATTTATGTTTTGCTGAGATTAACATTTAAGTACTTTCTGAATCAACGCTTTTTGGTTTTCCTTTTAATTTGAAAGCATGTCAGAGAACAACTCTCACAGTTCTAGCTGAGAAACTTGGCAGTATTTCATCCCAAATCTTGAAAACACACTTTTGGCTCCAACTGTAATGGTTAAATAGATTCCTCCTACAAGCCCTGAAAGGGTTGGAGGGTGATCACAAGCATTCCATGGTTTAGGAGCACAGCAGCAGGGCAGTGACAGATGACTGGGAGAGGACAGACCTACATCTTGAGGACAGCAAGTATCAACAGTCCAGTACTACTCTGACCCCATTTTCCTCAGCCACACTATCCTTCAGTTTCCAACTCAAAGGATCTCTCTTTGTGGGCTGTAAGCATGAACAAAGGGAAAGCACTTGAACAGGAAAGTCACAGGACACACACCATTTTTGACACCACTGAAAGCCAAGAGGGACCTAGCAGAATCTCATGGACTCCTATATCTTTGTTGAATTTTTCAAGGTTAAAGGCAGAGCTGCTGTCTCCTTCTTCCTTTTCTGCTGGTTACAAAGTAATGCCTGAGGGAAATGCTCTGTGGAACCCAAACCAGAAYAACCTCTATTCTACAGTGATACTGACACATTGAAAGTCAACTTTTGCACAGCTCTGTTTAGTGGGACACCTGGCACAAACCACCGCCCAAGGGAAACTCTTCTGCATTTACTTTATTCAATGAGGATATCCAGGCACAGTTTACTGCAAACATCTGCACTTTATTCTTTCTGTAACACTGCAGCAATGCTCAATATTAGATTAACAGTGAAACCTTCTGATTTGGTCTTTAACTCTTGAGTGCCCTTCTGGACCAAATCCAGCGGTTTTCTTAAAGACTAAACCTCATTAGTACAATTACCATAACTGCTGAAAGTATTGGCAGTAGAAAACAAAAGGAACCTTTGTGTGCATCYAAAGACACCAACAGTAAACTCTGTCTGAACTCTGTATTGGCTAAAATAGGCCAGAGTATTACCGTAGTGACCCCAAAGGGTATCTGTGGAGTGTTTTAACTCACATGGAAGTACTAAACTCCCTGGAAGTACTAAATACAACATATTTATAGTTAAGTGCACAGGTATCTATAAGTAACAACCTATACAGCTGCCATCATACGCATTATATTATCTCAGTGAGCCCCAGCCAGAGAATATGGGTTCTCTGCTATGCTCATTGAAGAGCTGCTTGGGTCAGGGTTTCCTCACTGGGTCCTGTGCAGGCTGGAGGTCCCTTGGTCTGCCCAGAGCCCAGCACAAGGCAGCACAAGGCACTCTGAATACACGAGGGAAGCACATTGGCTGATGAGTGATTTTGCCAGGGATCATTACAGAGTGAATAAAGCAGCATGCCCAAATCCTGAACTCTTTAATGCCAAAAGCCCTAGAAAGACATTCAGAAAAAGGAGTGCTGTTGGAATACAATTTGGAAGTCAAAAAGGAAATCAATGCAGACAAAAATGCACCACCAGCAAATCTCTGGCTTGGACTAAATGAAGGGGAGTGGCCGACAAGCAGCAGAGAATCATCCACAGGGACCTTGCTGAACTTGAACAGAAACCTCATGAAGTTTGGTAAAGAGCAGGGCAGAGGTCTGCACGCAGACAGAGTAACCCGTGCCCAGTACAGGCTCCCTGGTGGGCTGCTCTCCATATACAAGAGAGATCCATGTAAGGACTATTTAAATGCTGGCAAAACCCACAAGCTTTCCTGTGTGTTCCCTCCCAAGCTTCTCCAGCCCCTATCACTCTAGTTCCTAACTCCACCTCCACGAAGCAGGGACTATCCCCCACCAAACATTCCCACATCTCCCACCCCCTGCCAGCCTCACACTCTGGGTCCCTGGTCCATGCTGCAGCCTCACAAGTCAGTCAATACAAGCTCACACCATGCAGGAGATGAGGGCAAACACTCCATGGGCTGCACATACTGAGCCCCAAGCAATGGGGATGCAATGTCTGCATTAGGTTGTTTGTGCAGCTGCTATGACCTTTTTCTTTTCACTTTTTTTTTTTAAGTTCTTGGTGTTAAGGGTATATAGAAACAATGGGGACTTTTGTCTTAAGAGATCATCTGAAAACAACCTCATCCTCTCACAAAGAGGAGCAAGGAAGGGAAATATTTTCTAATAATTCCCCTAAATAAGAACTGAGGCTTTTCTGGGATTCCCAGGTAAATGACAGAGCTGTACTGCTATGCACAATGAGCCTTTCCAAAGTGCTTAATCACACTGCAATCTCTGAGTCAGTAATCAAGGAACTAGGACTAGCATCTGGATTTCATCTCCTCTCCAAAATGAGCAGAACTGGTGAAATGGAGCCAAACAGATTGCACTTTCCTGTGGAGTCAGCAGGCCTCACATCTGCCTATCCCTGCAGCTCTTTCTGAGGAATGAAAGCATCCATGCAGCATTCCCACTGGAGTTCTGCAGTTTCCTACCATCTCACTGGCATCCAGTGACATCCACCAGTGTCAGAGCTGGTGTTGAAAGGGAGAGTGAGGGAGGACATGTGCAGCTGGCGCAGGAAGCGTAGGAAGGGACCAGGATGTGCTTCCAGGAAGCCACAAGCTGCTGGAGAGACTCTCACTTGCTTTAGACTCCCCTCTCATGAGTCCCAACTTAAACAYAGCCTTAGAACTCTGCACCACTGCCCTCTCCCTGCTGCACTTCCTGCTCTTTGGGAAGGATAAATYGTGGGAGTACAAGTCAGATGTGTGAGTGCTGCAAATCAATAAGGATCTCAGAGAGCCAGCACATATAGAAAACCAGGGCAAGCTGAGTTTCTCTGCAAGGGAAGGGGGGAAGATYAAGTTTTCAACTGCCTTTATGATCTTCACATACTTCACAAACAAAGCAAAAGAGAGGCTGACAGAAGGATAAAAACCAGCTCCACAAACAGCCCTTGCCATGTCCTGGTGCAAAAAATGAGGGTTACTGGTATTGTGCAACTACAGACAGAGCTCCTAGCTTTGTCTTGGTTCCAGGGATAACAGCATTGTTTCACAACAACTTCCCTTCCTTCTGAATGGCCCTGGGAGCTCATGTGAGGTAACCCTTTCCTTGTGCAAGAGTACAAGAAACTGTTTGCTTTCTTCCCTAGAAAGTGGAAGAGCAGCACGCAGAAAAAGAGAAAATCAGTCTTCTAGAATTTGTTTTCTGTTCTTTTCTTTTTTCCTGCTCATCTTTCACTGATGTTTTACTTTGGAAATCCCCTAGTATTCAAATATGGTGTTTCCAGGCTGTTGCACAATTCCCTTTGGAGCTTATCATTAGACACTTTCCCACACTCTGATCATTGTAAATCCTTTCTCCCTTCAAAATTTTACACTCTTTCCTCTAGGGACATGCTGACATTATAGTCCCAAAATTTACTCAGCTGGAACAGCTGGGGTAGAAAATGCAAGAAGTCAACTGTTGCTCACTCATGAGCACGAACAATGGGAATGGAAAAAATCCCACATTCAGAATTGGAATATTAATCTTTGTCAGTATTAATACATAGTGTAAGAATATCTAAGCTGAGATGTCTGAGTACCATATACTTTTATTTCAGTGGAGAATAACCTGTTTTCAGAATTTCATGCATAACTTTCCCTTCCTTTCTACCTTGTATATTTAATTTTAAGACCTTTCTTTGTACAAAAGCTGGTTAAGTTTGTTACCATATTGAAGACTTTCAGCTTATCAGATTGGAGAATGCAAGTAAGTTATTGTCAGCAATACATTCTAGTTCTCAACAATTACATGCTCCCTTTCCAAATCATGTGGCAGTAGCTGTACCAGCACAGTACATTTCACAAGCCTTCTACAGATTCAAACTCTAAGGCAGTACAGTAATGTGTAGAATTCCACAGAAGCCATCAAAAGAAAGACAGTTGCATGAGGAAGAAGTTTGACTCAAGCAGACCTTGAGGGTTTGTGGGGATTTTTTGTTTCTTTTGGGTTTTTTGTTTATTTAATTATTTATTTTGTATTTATTTAATTTTTGCATAAAAAGCAGAGCTGCTGGTCTCCATACCAAAGGGCAGATGAAAGCAGCAGCATTTCACAAAAAGAAACAGTTTCTACATGGTGCACCAGGGTCAATGTAGAAAGGACAAAAAACATAACGCACACAGAAACATCTGGGGTTTGTCTGCAACAGATTAAAGGGCTTCCAGCAGTGACTGGACAGGGTGTCCTAGTTTAACGAAAATTAAATTAATTTGAAAGCTTTTGGAACACAGAAACTGGATCACAGTGTGCATTTCCAGAGCTCCATGCTAGCAGCCAGAATGGAAAACGGACATGGTCCTTCAGCCTCACACATCATCCTCTCTGAAATTCAGGAAATCAACACCCAGCTCCAGGTGCCACAGCCACAAGGGTGATGGCATCTTGGCTTCCCTTCTGGCCCTTTTCTCCTTTCTGTCTGCACCAGCAATTTTCATGGTACTTCCACTTTCACTGTTTAGTTCAGGCAGAGTCTTCTGGATGTTGTACGTGAGCAGTGGCCAACCTTTCACTTCAGGCCTCAGGGTGAGTTACAGAGAGCTGCGATCCACAGCCCTCCCATCAGGTGACTGCAGGTATTTCCATTACATTATCCCATCAGCATCTACCCTCCTGCCTGCTGCTTTCTTTCCCAAGATCTGCATCATGTCCACACAACTTTCCCAGCTGGCAATTCCTGGTGCAGCCTCTTGAGTGCTGCACAGCCATAAAGCATTCCATCCTCAAACCACGTGGAATCCATAATCACTTACACAGATCCTCTGGGTTGCCCAAGAGCATGGGCAGTTCCTTATTACTAAAACTTCATTGCTCTCATTTCTGGGACAGCTGGTTCACGGGGCCACTCTCTCCATGACAGCTCCCTTCTGACATGGCAGAGCCTGGTGGTGCTTTTGCCACAGAGACAATTCTTTTCTTTCAGCAGCTCTGCCCAGCATCTATCACCTCCTGGAATGGGAAAACTTAGTCCCTCAAAGTCAGGCAGCCATCACCAAGGCCCAAAGAAACCCTTCTCTGGGCTCAACCCTCAGCAGTTTCTTTGCTCCTGCCAAAAGATAATCAGCACTTTTTCCTTCCTTTGCCTGTTCCCAGTTCCCACTGCCTGGGGTGATAAGAAGAGACAAGTGGAACCCAGTTCCCGAATGTCAGTCTCTATTTCATGTCAAATGCTAAAAAGGTGCCACTTCTCAGTCTCGGAGCCAAGTTGGACTTTCCCTCTTCTGCTTCTTCCCGAAGGTCTGACACTTGCTGTGGAGTCAAGGGCAGATCTGTGCACAATTCCAGAAACCTGCCAAGCCTGGACTCTCGGCAGACTGTACATGTTTTATATTTCTTTGCCTGACACGAAATTCAGTCAGTCTGAACAGGGCTGGACACACACATAAACACACTCACCATGCACACATTAGTGGCCAAGATTGCCCAACACCATATTTCAGAGGCTTGTTTACTCAAGGCCAAGCAAACAGCCGTTTTGAAAACATAAACTCAGTAAAAACAAAAGTGCTTATATTCAGAAAACTTCTCTGTTCTCCATACATTGCTTAGAAAGAGAAAAAAAAATTAAAAAGCCCCTGAAATAGTTCAATGTTCAAATGTAAAGACATGCAGCATGGCCCTGTCCTGGTTTCATGGTCATAGATACAGTTCCATCTAAAGAACATTTGCCTCTTTTGTTTACATTTCCATCCTTTCTAAACCATAGGCTTAGATGTTGACTTTATTTACATTAGAACACAAAACCAGACAGGTGGGTCAAACTGAGAGCCCCACAGCTCCTGCCTCTGACAGTAGCTGGCAGAGGATGTCCAGGAAAGACTATGGCAGGAAAAGTACAGCAATAAGTGTATAGTGATTCTTCCCTAAATGCTCTCTCAGCCTCCAAATACTTGAAATTCAGAAACTTCCTGAGCCAYAAGTGCAGTCTTTGTATCTGGTATCCCTTAATAATTTAGTTTAATGAGTTTTTCCATTTTCATCCAGCTTGTGATTTACGGGACGATAAAAGTTTTCAGAGCAAAACACATCTTCACTGTGCTGCTTCCCTTCAGGCTCTTCACTCTTGGGCCCCTGGACTGCTGTTATTCCAGCAATGGAATAACAGTGGTGAGTCTGTGCTCTCGAAAAACAGGACTTGCCAAAGTAGCTATATTTGACCTAAGGAAACACTGTCTCTTCACCACTGGAGAGGACTCAGTGCTGTCAGGCCTGTCACCTACTGCTGCCCCTCCAGTGAGTCCCAAGCAATGAGGTGAAACTGGGAAAACCTGCTCTCAAAGCAGCAGCTTCTGAAACCCACTGCAAATCATGTCCCCTTTAACACCCTCCTGACTGCAGCACCTTCATCCCTGAAGTCCCAGGGAGCAGCCCATGCAACAACCCGGAATAAAGGCTTTGGGAACATTACTCTAAATGAACAATCAGAGAGAAAGAAACCCACTGAGACTGAAAGAGCTGCTGTCCTCTGACCCTTTGGGCAACTGAGCCAACTTTTCAGGGCTTTTCTGAAAAACAGGCTGAAGTACAGTCACAGCCCGGCAGGAGTCCTGGAATATGAACTATAAAGGGATTTATAACAAGAAAGAAAAAGGGAAATTTAAGTAATCTCTTATTCTTTTTCAGAAACACAGGCTTTATCCATTCAACCACAACCCTGCACCTACAGTCAATGTTTAACTCACGCCTCATGGATGTGTTGGACAGTTAAACGAGATCTTCTGATAAATGCAAATATGTCATGACAGAGGAGTTCGAGATAAACACAGAACCTTCTCAAATCATAGCTTACAAATTATAAACTTCATTTCCTGTGACCCACTAGAAACTCAAAAGCAAGTCCCTATCCCAGTTATATTTATGCTGACACATGAAGTCACCTGAGATTCAAGATTCAGCTGCTGAACCAACAATCACAGCAGAAGCAGTGACAACATATCTGTCTCTCTGAGCACACTTGATGGACTGGAAGTCATTTCCGACAGAGAACATGACAGAGAATAATATTTACATGAGACTATAGTTAAGAGCTATTATCCATAATAGCCAGTTTCCACATGAAATTAAAAATAGAAGTTGCTTTTGAGCAAGCAGTTCCATTGGTGGTCTCCCAGCGACTCAGCAAAATGAGGATTAATGGTGACTAATTTCTGCACAGGACAGGTGTCTACATTTTTGAAACTAGTAGTACTCCACTGTCACAGGAGTACCCTCAATAAAAGGCCAGAAGCTGGAAGTAGCCCTCAGGCTCCTCCTTGCTCCAAGCTGATGCTTGTTCATTTGTGACAGTGCAGCATGAATTCTCATCCTGCAAATATTCCTCTTGGGAGAGAACCTAAGTTTTGTTGTTCTTAGGGTTGTAATTCGGCATTTCTGATAAGCCATAAAGTGTCAGTAACAGTAAAGTGATGTGAAAGTTGGTGTTTAGTCACTTCCTTTTACTAGAAGTAACAGGAACGGCAAATGCAAACACTGAGAGAACAGCAGACRACAGTATGAAATTAACAGCAATAGACAAGGAATCACAAAACTACAGTTCAAGAATGGTGGGGAAGCAATGTGAATGCCTAGAGGTTAAATATCATGGGCAGGAAGTAAAGAAGTATGGAGCTGGAATCTCTCAGCATGCTAGAAAAATGAGATATGACTTCTAAGGGTCAAAAAGCAGAACACATTTCTGGGAAATAGAGAAGAGTTTAAAAAAAAAGATACAGGCTTGAAAACAAAGTTCATTAGTGAAACTGGGAACTCTGCCCTCTTCCTGGACCTCTGTGCAATTCTAAACACAATTTGATAGTAGGGGCCTTTAGAAGGATGCAATGAACTTAATCTCTATTTACATAGGAGAGCAGCTCTGTCCCAAGAAGAATGAGTGGGTGTTGGGGTGTATTGTGTTAACCCTGGCTGTGCTAAGAAGAAGTCATGGCATGTTCCTCTCGGGCAGTGACAGCCCTAATGCCTTCAGCATGAGTGGATCCCCCGCCAGGGCACTGAGGGCTGCTGTGCAGGCTCTGCACCTCTGGCTCTGGTTACACTCCCAGTGACCTGTGGTGCCTGGCTTGGTGCTGGCACAGGCACCATCCACATCAAGCACAGGAAATACAGCTCAGAAGGAGGCAGAGGGGAACAAGGCTCTGGTTGAGAAGGCAGTGCTGGGTTAACTGTTGGACTTGATGATCTTAAAAGTCTTTTCCAATTTAAATGATTCTGTGACCCCACTGTCCCTGCCTAAGAGCCACTTGACCCCATCCCTCACTTACCCCTAAGATGTCCCTTATCCATGGGGCAGTCCAGTCCCCCAGGCACAGGATCACTCAGGGGAGAGCCCAAGTAGAAGCCCTCACTTTACTGCGTATCACCTCTGAACTCCACTCTTACTATATGGTTGAATTTCTCATTCTCAGAGCCATAATCCTGACTCTAAACCTTGTCTGGGCTCTAAGCCAAGATACCAGCCACATCCTCAGGTCGCGTGGTGTTGAGGGAACCCTACCAACAGCCTTCCAACTGTTTTGACAACCCCTCTTGAATGTCCCTCTCTCACTGTACATCTGGATTTCTCTTTCTTTGGTTCCTAACCTTAACTCCATGTCTGCACGGAGAACTTACACAACGGGTTTCACCTCAAAACTCACTATGGTTTAGGTGGGGATGGACCCAACAGTCCCCAATGGCAGAGCTACTGCTGTTCTCTAGTGATGCTTTGATGTCTGTCCTATCTTGCTCTGTCCTATCAGGTGGGCTGTATTATGAGAAACATCTGTGCAGAACTCATCAGTGCCTCAGGGCATTTAGAAAATAATACACAATTTAGCGAATAGATTGGGAGATGAGGACACCTACAGGAAAAGGGATCTTCCCCAAGCTGTTCCTTAAGCATTGCTTCAATAATGTTCTTGACATTACATCATGTTTTGTGCTACAGAAAACAGCTGGTAGGTCTGGAGAAGATGACTGATAGTGCTTCAGGTCCAGCAATAGCTCTGCTGGCATTGATGATGTTGATTTTTAAACCCCTGTAGCTGACCAACACTCAGAAACTTCTGGGGTTTTCCACTTACRCATTTCAGTAACTTTCAGCTAGCATCACCTTACATACCTAAGGCTGCCAATGTCTTTTTCTCCTCTATTATGGCTTGTTCAGCAATTCCTAAACTTCTGAACTTGAAGGATATAAGAACAGGATATGGAGGCATGAGGTACCTGCCACACAATCTGAACTCTGTCCTCAAATGACAGCCCAGTCCAGGCACGATTCCTACTCTCAGTCTGTCTCTGAACTCCCTAGAACAAGAGCCGTTGATAGTTGAGCCATATAACTTGTACAGCACAACAGAAATAACCCTGCACATGGCACTTGTCTGAAACCCTTCATCTTTATGTAATAAACTGTATTTCATTTTAACCAATTGCAATCCTACAAATCACATTCATTTCCCACCAAAGCAGGAATAAAAATTTATGTTTCCCCTCAGAAGAATGTTTTACTTGTTGTTCAAACTTCAGTGATTTACAGGCACCTATTGTGACATTGACCATTCAATATTTCATATTCAGATGCAAGATTATAAAGTTCTAGTATTTTGGAGAATAGAACAATGTGATGTTCTGTTTTTTATAGTATTCCTGTAAGCCCTCAGGTACCATCCTGCACCTGATATGATCCCACCGACCTCCCTACATTTAGTACGGGCTGACACACAATGAAAGACTGCAGGGTTTATTTTAAATCCAGTCTCATGGTACAAAATAAACCAGGAAATCTGGCAATTGAGAACTTCACACACGTAGGATGAATTGTTGGTTGGTAATCTATCCKCTCTGTGTCCTGCCTCCACATACAGCAGGCATGATCTTGGTGCCTCTGCAGTTTGCTTTAGGTTGGCTCTAACACCACAGGCAGCAAAGCAATAGAACAGGTCATGTCCTAACTGGGTCCCAAATTTTAGTTCAGGGGCCCATTTCTCAGTTATGTTCAGTACTGCTGGAAATATATCAGAAATCTGGTTCAGGGTAAGAACAGCCTGTTCCAAGACAGTTTCTCTCATTTCAACATTTCAAACGCTCTTGAATGCTTGGCTTGGCATCCAAAGCAGAAACTCTCAATTCCATCCTAACGTTATGCAAGTACCAGTCCCATATGACTCGGAGATTTCATCGTGACAATTTTGGCTACAGAATTGGGCACTTGAAATGAGAAAAAAAAATTAATTAAGCAAATAATGATAGTGGTAAATCTGATGCATTCAAAATGGTGTTACATTAGAAAAGCAGCTTCAACTCTTGTACTGCAAGGAAACAAATCCATCTTCCATCTTCAGGGAACAAGAAAGTGTCAGCTTCTGAAAAGAAGTTACAAATCATATAAATCCAAACTATCTTTAAAGGTGTATTTGACTGAATGCAAATGACAGTGCCATTTCTGTAAACATCTTCATGCAAATCTGTGGCCTCCCACATGGCTAGGTCAAATAAAAGAAAGAAAGCGGACAATAAAGGTGCGTAAAAGCTCTGAAAGGTGATTCTACACCAGAAGTTGTTCTGAAATGCAATGCTGAATTTTCTGGTGGAGCATCTAAAGGGAGACTGAGGAGTCAAATCAACAGCACCCATCTCACAAAGGGATTCAGAGATAAAGTTCAAAGACAATATTCAAATGTACGTGAAGCAATTATCTATGACAGATGTTCATTTCTGGGTCGAATATACATATATTCCAAACATTTCACTGGAAGTCTTGTAGTAACTCAATCTATATTCTTCTAGTAAAAAGATGTCTCAGGATGCAGAGAATCTGCTTATAGTCCTTTCCATGCATTCTTTCAACTGACAGGCAGTAACGCCTCCATGATTTTTTTCAAGATGTGCAATATATAACATTCCTCTCAGGGAATTTATAATTTTTTTAAAAATCCACCTTCTTAAAAAGACCTCATGAACTTTTATCTGACTTGGAGCACTTGGATCTAGTAGTAGCAAACCAGAGGCAAAACAGCTATCGGAGACCCCAGTCCCAAATCACAGTGGTGCAGATCAGTGTAAACAAACAGGAGCCATTTCAAGGCTCCACTTCCTAAAACTGCTCTATAGCACATGCTTTTACTTAAAGGAACTTGTGTCAGAGGATAGGCAGCTTCTTTAGTCCTCATCTTAAAAGGTCCACAGGAAAATAATTTTGAAGACAGTGATCTCCCAGTGTTGAGGACAATCCCAGTCCTTCCACTGGTTTCTGTAGACTCAGAGCCTCATCTAATATTCACAGAAGCTTCTTACATGAGTCTCTACTTTCTGCCTCAGGGAATCTTATTTATTTGCTCTTTTGTGTATTCTTTTCTGAGGTCCTGTGACTGATCCTCCGTCATGGCTCCGTGAAGTTCCCCATTCATGCACACTTCATCGTGCTCGCCAGGCTGAAGCAGCCAATATTCAAGGCTTTCAAGTGTCACCTCCTGGTCACTCACCCCAGCAATCTACATTGATTTCTCTCTTCTTGACTGCCAGGAGCTAAAAACAGCATGCTCTAAGAGCAAATTATTCACATGGGTAAAAGACTGCAGAATCAGAAAGGATAAAGATGAAAGCCAGTTGGCAGACAGCCATTAGTGGGAGAGACATTCTGCTTCCAAAATATGGCTCTCAAAAGGAAAGCGGAGATTATTAAAGGTATCATTAAATAGATTCACTGCTCCTTAAGAATAGCAGTATCTGGTTTTAACTGGAAGGATAAAAATAACATTAAATACTGTATCAGTTACAAAACCAACTAGCTACAGCTTATTCCATTCTTATTACAGCTCTGAACTGCCTCCTTTTCTAAGGTTATTATTTCTTCTTTATTTTATTTCATTTTATTAAGCAGCCTAGAGCTGTATTTACTTGTTATGGGGTTTTTTTGAGTACTAGGGTTATAAAAGGACCTGGATGCTAAACTAATCCAAGGACATCTTGCCATGGTGACAAGGACTTTTCCTTGGGAAAAGTCACCTAACACAAATCTTGTGGATAGAGAAGTTTCCTTTCGGGACACAGAGTGATCACATTTGTAGGTACCCAGCACTGTGGAGCAAGGAACATCACTGTCCCTCTGCTGAGGGACAGATGCTTCTCCACCACACTGGTGAATTATCATGCAATTGGGAAGACACTGGGAAATGCGTGGGCACACAAAGAGATGTCTGTTCTAAGTGAGAACAATAATTACCTGACTAACAAAGATTCTCCCTGGAAAGCCCAGACTGTACAGCTGGAAATGCACAGAATTTAGAGGTTGATTTGGGGCTCCATAACAAATTCCACAGACAGGAGCATTTCATCAGGAGCCCACTCCTCCCCTCATGGCTGTGTGGGGCACTGTGCACATCCAGGGGTAGGATGGAGGTGCAGCCAAAGGCAATCCCCTCCTTCACAGTGCCCTGTTCTATAGCCCCATGTGTAGAACAGCAGCTCACCCAGGAGAAGGTGACATTGCCATCAGTGGCACTTTGCAGAAACCTGGTGAACTGAGAAATACGAACATAAATTTGGCAAAGTATAAATAGCAAGCAGAGCTCCTATTGCATGCTTCAAGTATTAGTTAAAGTTGAGCAATTCATCCTTATCTTACTGCATCAGGATCTTGCTTTAGAAACATGGGGAAATATCTGGAAATGAAACCATAATTATCAGCTTGAAGTATCATTTCCTTCAAAATCAACAGGAAAAGCTTCTCACAAATGGAACAAAGTGTTTTCTCGCCCAGGACAACCTTTCTTAAAATCAGAATATGGGCTACCAGCAATCAGACTGGAAAATGGTACTTTAAGTGTTGCTTTGCTTCTCAAAGCCCAATTCCAGACCTCCACCCCTATAATAAAAAAGCAAAACTCAGTACTGGTCACCATATTCCAAGTTCCTCAGACTCTTGATCCAAGAGTTGCTTTAGCCCTCTGCATAATGCATTACGTTCACACACTCTGCCACCAGTACTCATCTTTTATCCCAAGTGTTGAAATGCCGAGATTACTTATGCCTCAAGCTCCTGGATTCATGTGATTATGCAAGAAATCCAATTTTAATTAAAACCAAATTTCTAGCACTTCAGATGTAGAAGAAAATCTTCAAAATGGGACTGCTAAAGTTGCAAAACTCAAAGGACACATAAACAGACACAAAATACACTGCTTATTAAATCAGACTATTCTTAAGGTACTCTCAAGACTGTGGGAGGCAAGCTGGAGATGGAATGCCTGATACCATGCTGTCATGCAATATCTAAAGCAATCTCTGCTTGCAGAAATTAGGTAAAAATATAACAAATTTGTAGAAATCATTAGGAAAAATGACAATGGATGCCCAAAGAGCTGCACACTCAAAGTAGGCAGAGATGGGGACGCCTCATCCTGCAGTGGCTCAAAGCACCCTGAGCGCGTGTTGACATCTCCTTCACAGGAGAAGCCATTGCACGCACTGGGTGAGTTAATGTTTTCTCAGACTACACATGAAGTCTCATCTCTATCCATGTGAAACTCTGACTGACAGCCTTAGCAGGCCTGTGCATGCCAGGAACAATATAAAGTTGATGTCTGCATGAACTGAACAGCTTTGGAGAGAGAAGTTGCTTTGGTTGGGCTAGAAACATTACGACAGTTCTGAAAATTCCCCTTTTCTCCTCACCTATATGAATCCAGGCCCTGTTCCAGCTGGTTTCTCATTAACTGGTAGGCTGGTTTTGTTCCCATCACAGCTGAACAGACTATATGTTTTCTAATCATTTCACCCATCCCTGACATATCAACACCCAAACAAACCTCCAGCCAAAAGAAAACATTTGATGGATCTTCACTGTTAGAACACTCTAACCTGTACTTACAGGAAGAGATTAAATTAATGCTGCACAAGCAACAAGGTCTGGCTATATTATCAGATGCCTATGCTATTTCTCTAAACGAGATTATTTTTAATTTGTCTTTTCCTTTCATTAATCAATATAATCAGGTTAAAGTTACAGTCACATGTTCCCAGCTTGGACTTGTTTGCTGCAGCTGAGTCAGACTTCAAGGGAAGCTGCAGTGTCCAAAAGCCTCTGTTTCTCCACCTGATACCCATCAGCTCTGTAGAAGATGGCATCTCTCGCTACAAACACCAGTTCATTTTAAAGGGGAAAAAACACTTACAAAAGCCTTGATGTAGCACTCCTGAACCCAAACTTCCCATTAACATCTGTGGATGATGCAGTGGATGCTCCATACGAATCAATTTGAAGGATTTTAGTACTTCTTTCAGAAAAAAAAGGCTGTGTGAGCTCCAGAGACAGCACTGTAAGCACCAGAACCACACAGTCTGGTTCCTTACATGTCCCAAATGTTTAACCTGAGCATAAGTAACAGTGCAAGCTGCCATCAGAGGATTTAGAGTCTCTTTCCTCATGGATTTTCTTTAACTCACTCTACTATGCACAAATTAAGTCACTCATCTTTATGACAATTACATTAACTTAATCACCTCTGTAGAATTTGATTGATGCTCTAGTGATTACACCAAGGTGACAAAATGCTGTCTTACCTGTGAGGCTACCTAGGAGAGCTCTTAGTATGGCTGAGGTTAGTAATTTATTTTCCTGTCAGAAACCTCTGACAATGAATGATAAAAACCTAAAACAAGCACCAAAGCAGATTATATGCATGGAATCCATACTGTCAGAAAACAGCTCTCTCAGGAATACTCCTCTCAGGAAAAGCATACCAACAACAGCAAAAAGTCTTTCTTGTTGCTGTGGCTTAAAGACAGTTGGAATTTGGCAGGAAGGGAAAAAGGAAACCCAGGTCTGTGGCATATCAGCAAGTGACATAACTTTTCTGGACTTCTGTATGTCCATCTACAAAATGGGAAAAAATTCATATACAACCTCGATATATACATTTGAAAATGCTATATGTAGGAGGATAATGGACCTATACCATCTATTCCAGTAGGCTCCAGAGCACACCTATAAATATAAATAGACTGTCGTTCCACAGTTCTCCTCAGCAGTTCCACTAGTTCTTAAAATAATTTGATACATTGCTCCCACGCAGCTGTTTGCTTGAACAGGCATCACTGAGCCATCCCCACTGAGCACCTCCAGTGTTGTTTCCACATATTCACCCACTCTTTTATTTCTTCTTGCTTTCTTTTTCCAATCCTATCACCCACTGGAAATAGGGCACTCACGCGTAACTTTTACAGCTAAATAAACACATTGCAGAAACTTTGCCATCAAGTGCCAGTAGCTTTTTCTGAAGCTAAAGCAGCTCGTTATCCCCACCTGGAGGACGGACCGACCTTTCAAGGGCCTGTGTTCACTCACAGCCAGTCTCCATCTGCAACGGGWCGTGCAAAACAGGGCTGGAATCCCACTCAGGACACACACGTGTGTGCATCACATCCAGCASAGGACACACACACACACACGTGTGCTTCAGATGTAACACAGGACACACACGCGTTGTCCCACAGTTTGGACAAAATGGCCCTTTTGAACAGTCAGGAGGTATGTGTTATCTGTGAGGTCTGTCTTTGCCCTTTGCTGCTTTTAATTTGCTCACACGACACTTGTTCCACACCACCCTCCTTGCCTTCACCACCACCAAACCGGGAGCCGCTGTGAACGTCTGCCCGCGGCTCCCTCTGCCTTGTGAGACCATGAGCTTTTAGCTGATCTCTGGCTACAGCCCTGAAAGAAACCCCTGGAGCCCCAAACACCGATTATGAGGCACTTCCTTGAGGGTGGAGAGGCCCTGCAGAGAGACCTTGGTAAATTAGAGGGCTGGGCAATCACGGACCGTATGAAGTTCAACAAGAGTGCCGGATTCTGCTCCTGGGGCAGGGCAACCCTGGCTGTGTGTATGGACTGGGGAACGAGAGGCTGGAGAGCAGCTGTGGGAAGGGACTCGGGAGTCCTGGAAAGTTGGATGGGAGTCAGCAGTGCCCTGGTAGAAAGGAGGTCCAACACTGTCCTGGGAGGCATCAGACACAGCATTGCCAGCCAGGCAAGGGAGGGGATTGTCGCGCTCTGCTCTGCACTGAGGCAGCCTCACCTTGAGTTTTGTGGGCAGTTTTGGGCACCACAACATAAAAAAGACATTAAGCTGTTAGAGAGTGTTCAAAGGAGGGACACGGGAATGGTGAAGGGTCTGGAGGGGAAGCTTTATGAGGAGCGGCTGAGGGCACTTGGTTTGTTCACCCTGGAGGAGACTGAGGGGAGACCTCATTGTGCTCTTCAGCATCCTCATGAGGGGAAGCAGAGGGGCAGGTACTGACCTCTTCTCTCGGGTGACCAGTGACAGGACTCGAGGAAATGGCACAAAGCTGAGTCAAGGAAGGTTTAGGTTGGATATCAGGAAAAGGTTCTTCCCTCAGAGAGTGGTCGGGCCCTGAACAGGTTCCCCAGGGCAKTAGTGACAGCCCCGAGCCTGACAGAGCTCAAGGAGTGTTTGGACAACGCTCTCAGGCACAGGGTGGGATTGTTGGGGTGTCTGTGCAGGGCTAGCAGTTGGACTCGATAATCCTTGTGGGTCCCTTCCAACTCAGCACATTCCCTGAGTCTGCGAAGGGTCTCGGCCCTGCGGCCCCGACCCTGCTCTCCCTGACCGCGGGGCGGTCTCCGTGGCAACGCCGCGGTGACGTCACCCGCCCGAGCCGTGACGCAGAAGGGCCGCGCGGGCGCCGCGCGCGGGAGGCGGCGGGGGCGCGCTGGGGCCCGTCCCGCTGCGGCGGCAGGGCGGGGGTGGCGGCATGGCCGGGCCGCACCTGCAGCAGCCCAGCTTCCTGCTGGTGGGTGCGAGGRARWGSCSGCGCTGCAGCGGCCCGGCTTCCCGCTGGTGGGTGSGAGGGAATGGCCGCGCTGCAGCGGCCCGGCTTCCCGCTGGTGGGTGGGAGGGAATGGCCGCGCTGCAGCGGCCCGGCTTCCCGCTGGTGGGTGGGAGGGAATGGCCGCGCTGCAGCGGCCCGGCTTCCCGCTGGTGGGTGGGAGGGAATGGCCGCGCTGCAGCGGCCCGGCTTCGTGCTGGTGAGTGGGAGGGAACGGCCGCGCTGCAGCGGTGCGAGCCCGCGCGGCCGGGCCGGGCGGGCAGCGGAGTGGTGTCCCGGTGCTTCAGTGCTGTCTCTGTGAAGACAGCCGCGGGTCGGTCCGTGCAGCCTCAGGTGTTAACAGAAATGCTGTGCCGGAGGAGCGGGGTAACGGGGCATTTTTGCACATCGTGGCCGCGGTAAATGCTGTCCTGCCCGGCAGCGGTGATCGGATTTCCCTTGGGGTTTGTAACAGGCCACGCTGAAGGCGGATTGTGTAAACAAACCGTTTGCGCAGAGGTGCCACGATCTGGAGACGATCATCGAGGAGCTTCCCGCCAAGGTGAGCAGTCGCTACCTTTTCAGAACCTCACTGCCTGGCAAGTTTCAGGGGAATTTGCTTTGTTTATATTATTATTTTCTTTGTTCCTCTTTGTCTTATGAAGAGAAACTGTCTGGAACAGTCTGCCCGGGGAGGTGGTGGAGTCACGTGGAGGTGTTTAAGGAAAGGCTGGAGGGGGCACTCAGTGCCATGGTCTGGCTGACACGGTGGTGTTGGGTCTTAGGATGGACTCAATGATCTTAGAACTTTTTTCCAACCTAACTGATTCTGTGATTCTGAGTTTTGAATGCCCCCAGTGAAATAATGGGAATCCAGTGTTTCCAAGAATTAAGAACCTTTTCTAGTCACTAAAAGGTTGTTTCATTTCACTACACTATTAATACCTTTCAGCCTCAGTTTACAAGGAAAACTAGTTTTTAAAATGTGGCAAATAACTGCATGTGATGCTGATGAGCATTGTTGCAACTTCAGTAAGAGCAGAAATCAGGATAGATCTCCCATAATTGCCATATTGTAATGCAGCGTTTTGCATGGAAGATCTACCCAGTGATAATCCAGAAACAGTCATAAATAAATGGCAGACAGTATCTTTGTGTGTTCTAGTAGGTGCAGTAGAGATTGTCCAAGTGAGGAATTGTGCACACTACTTCTTTGTGTCTGTTTTCCCTAAAGGAACTACATGGCATCTTTCCATGGCTGGTGGAGAGCATTTTTGGCAGCCTGGATGGCATCATCGTAGGCTGGAATCTTCGCTGTTTGCAAGGAAGAACAAACCCTAATGAATATTCTGTGGCTTTGGATTTCCTGGATCCCAGGTAAACTCATTCATTTCAGCGTATAGTAAGGAATGCATTGGTGAACAAATAACCAGTGTTTGACCTTTTTTCACTGTGCAAACCGAAGTTCACAGAAGTGAGGCAGGACAGGGTATTTACCATGGATTTTTTTTCCTGATGCTTGTTTGCAGTGGCCCGATGATGAAGCTGGTTTACAAACTCCAAGCAGAAGAGTACAGATATGATTTCCCAGTCTCATATCTTCCAGTGAGTAACTGAACAATTTGTAAGAAGGGAATGTAGCTGTTGTTGCAGTTATTGGAACTTTGCATGCACTTCATACCTACAGTTCAATATAGGCCAAGGTGTAGCCTCAGTGCTCCAGGTTTAGAGCAGACCCATTTCTTTAAGTGGTTCCTGGAGGAGGAGGATTCCCAGCCATAAACTCTGTAGGAGATTACGGTTGTCAGCAGCTGGATATTTGTGCTGTTCAGCCAAGAAAGCTGCATTGTGATTCTTACCCTCTCCCCTGAGAAAATTGTGTGGTTATTAGTAGTTGCAGGATTGAAAATAGTTTTCTAAGCTGGTCACAGAGCATTGCCTTCCCTGGCTATGCTTTGTGCTGACGTGTTTGAAGTCTTAACTGCTGTCCTGGATAAGAAGTATCRCATTTCAAACAAAAATGTTCATCTGCAGAGTTGTTTTCACTGTGTTTCTTCCACTGCTACCAGCCAAATGCTATCTGGAAATTGATTCAGATAGTCCTACAGTCTTTAACAAAAGSAAACATCATTTAAATATATGGTAATTGGTGGTCCACAGCTCAATTACCTGAAAAAAAATCAGCAGCCAAACACCAATCCTCTGCTGCTCCCACTCTGACTGGAAAAGTCACGGTGGAGGCTTTTTAAAAAAATACTGAATTTAAATTTAAAAAATACTTAATACTGATTTTCAGTGAGAAAGTTCAAAGTTCTCTTAAGGACTGTGCATTTGCACAAGGAACTGCTGCAATGCAATAAAATCCTACTGAGCTGAATGTAGAGATCATTCCAGAATGCTGGAATGCAGAACCTCACTATCTGAAAACATGCTGCAATATGCTGAGTAGCCAGATTAATATTTCATTACTCTATCTTTCAGGGCCCTGTGAAGGCTTCAATACAAGAGCAAGTTCTACCAGAGTGCTCTTTATACCACAACAAAGTCCAGTTTCCTTCATCTGGTGGTTTGGGTTTGAATTTGGCTCTTAGTATCCTTTTAACAGTTTCGTATCTAATTCTTTTTAAACATTTAAAACTGAGAGATCATTAATGTCCTGGTACTTTAGTGCTGTCCCTGTGAAGGCACCTGTGGGTCGGTCCATGCAGCCTCTGTTGTACATTTATTACGTGTATGTGGTAAATCATGGTCATTCTGATGAGTTTGGGCTGATTAGAAATGTTTAGATTACAATTTAAAATAAATGTGTCCTCTTTTAAACTCTTGTAGGGGGAATTTCTTGCCTTAATCAAGTCAACAACAAAGTTCCCAGTGCTTTCAGTACAGCCTGTATTTCACAATTTTTGTTTTTGTAACTACTTGGAGTTTATGCAATGTGGTAGGAAAAGGCTATGTTCGCTTTGTAGCTAGAGTACTTTTGGAAGCAGTGTAGCTGTAGCTGTGCTGGTTTCAGTTTGAAATAGTCAAATGTGCCATGAGTAATCCAAACACACCTTGTCACATAGAGAACACCTCAATTACCAATGTTTGAGTCAGCTGGAAAGCAAGAAGCCAAGGCTGAATTTGCTCAAAAGCTCTAGCAAGGTAATTTTGCATAGACAAAATACAAATGTAATGCCTATACAGCATCCCCCAGTATTTAACAGCTGTACCTGTTTTTTATTATGTCATCCTTGACCTTGTTCTTCCAGATCCATTTGAGTATTACATATTTTACTTTGCAATTAGTTTGATTACACAGAAGGTAAGTACCTTTTGCAATTTGTCCCTTAAAATAATACTGGCTTTTTTCCACAGTGCTCTAAGAGCCTGCTGGTTTGCTGTGTAGCTACATTAACAGCAGTTTTATCTGTTCTTTTGGAATTTGGTATTGCTTTGGTTCAGTTGATGATCCAAGACTGGGTAATAAACAAAATACCTGCCTTAGATACCCCCGTAAATAGTCTCATGCTGACAAGGAGCAGGCAATGGATTCCAAATGGGTTTCCTCCCTGTGTATCCAATAAGACCTTCTCCACAGTCATGACCACAGCTTGGTACTGTGGGGTGGGGTTATTTGGTTCCTCAGCCTGTGTTGCCTGTGCTGTAACAGTGCCCTCTTCTCTTCCTTGGTTACATTAATTGCTACAGCAACACTTCTCTTTCAGCTCCTTTACCCTTGCTCCAAAGTGTCTTTACTGTCAATTCACCCTTTTTAACCACTGGGCTTCTGCTTATTTTTGCTAAGGGGGTCTGGCTGTGTAGCATCACTCCCCAGCACTGGCTTAAAGCAGCACCGTTTAACCCCAGGTRTATCCTGTGTGTCTGTTACAGAACTCACCTGTCACCCATCATGTCAGCCCTTCCAACAGTGCTTACTTCGTCCTGGTGGACACGTACCTGAAGTGTTTCCTACCCACAGAAGGAAGTGTCCTTCCCCCACCTTCTTCAAATCCTGGGGGAGCCATCCCTTCCCCGACTCCCAGGTAGTGCCTGCAGTGCCAGGGGAAAATTGTGGGAACTGTGCACACAAAATATGGCTTGTTGGAACAAAGTCTCTAACAAGTAGAAAACACCTCCACACTTTCATCTGTATGTACTTACTATATAATCACAAAATGCAATCGGAATAGAGATGTAGTGTTCGGTTATAGTTGAAATGATGAGTAATTAAGTTGCAGAAGTTTGAAATGTGTAATCAGCTATACAGTTTGAGAGACTGTGTTCCAGTTTATAAACTGATTAAAAGCAACAATACATCCCCCTGTACTGCACTGAGGCTTACTGACTTCAGTATTTCCATTCATTTGTCCTCAAAGRTCTCCAGCAGTGCCTTTCTCCTCCTATGGGATGCATCACACCAGCCTGCTGAAACGGCACATTGCCCACCAGCCCTCTGTGAATGCTGACCCAGCTTCCCAGGAGATCTGGAGATCAGAAACACTGCTTCAGGTAAGTTGCATTTATGGAAGAAAACGCCCTGCAACATTTCTTTCTGCTCCCTGAGGGATCTCTCATTTTTAGAGACAGTTAGGCCAGTTTGCTTTAGCTTGGTTTTGGAATTGAGCAGTGCAGCTGTTGCTTTCTGTTAGTGAAACAAAGAACCGCTGTGATACAGTTAAGTTGTAGTTTAGAAAGGCACTTAATATCTTTTTTTAGACTATCTAACAACTGATCTCAGGTATTTGAGTATTTCTTTCTGGAAAAGTTTCTGCACCTGATTGTGTCTTTTTAAATCTTACATCAATTCTGTGCTCTACACAAAGGTTGAACACAGAGAACTTGGTTCTGTTCACCAACAAGGGAAGGAAAGGAAAATCTGCACTTACAGTTGTTCTGAAACAAGTTCCTACCATGTTGCTGAACTGCTTGATTGATGCCTGGCAGGTGCTAAGTTTGCCATCTCAGCCATGATAACCTGAAACATCTTGAAGAGGTGCATACTTAGCAGTACAGCTTAGTCTTCAAATTGTATACTATGATCTTCCTTATACTTATCTTATGACTGACAGTCCAGGCTTATTTCTCTTTCCCTAGCTGAGAAAATACTTGTTTTGCAGATCTTTGTTGAAATGTGGCTTCATCATTATTCACTGGAAATGTATCAGAAAATGCAGTCCCCTCACGTCAAGGTAATAGTTTGTACTTCATTTGTGAACATCAYCTGATGGTTGACATCTTACCTTGGGGTAAATCTCCTATTCTGTGGAGAATTTTTTTTTGGTATATTAGTCCAAAGGAAAGAAATAACTTACCAGAGTATCTACATGAGTGTGCCAGAGTTAATAATCCAGTTACAAAGAATGTTGTGGATAAGTGTGTCATCCAGATTTGCCTTCATTGCAGAAGTTGTGTTAGTTTTGTTCTGGTTTTTGTTTCTTTTTTTGTTCAAGATGAGTTTGTGGGATGGTCACAACAATCTGAACATCAATATCAAAGTACTAATGATTGAGAAGATGCCATTATAAAACCATTGTTTTAAATCCCACTGGGGCAACATGACTGCTAAATTGATTTCCAGCAGAGATAGCAACTGTTACTGAAATACCAATTAGTAATTTGTAAGATCTGTGACCATTTTTAGCCTAAATCCAAATTAAAAAAAAAAAAAATCTTACTAAACTACCACTTTTATTGTTTCATGTTCCAAAATCTGCTTTTCACCATAATGGTGTCAGAAGCAGTTCCGTAGCTACAGAGTTTGGATTATCTGACAAGCTCTTGCTCAGATAATACACTGTTACAAGCAGTTTGTGGTGGCCTGTTCAGTAGCAAACTACTGCATGTAAGAAGTAAGTAAGTGTTGGGGAGGCTAAGATTAAAGGCGTTATAAATGTAAAGGGAATTTGAAGGAGAAAATGTTGATCCTCTGAATTCCCTCTGGGTCACAGTGGGACTTTTCATAGAAGGGGAGAGAAATAATAAAAGCTACTCAGGATTTATTCCTGTGTGGAAGAGCAATATGAGAGTTGATTGAGAAATTCTAATCCTTCACTCCACAGGATATGAAATAAAAACACATTTATATTTTGCTAGGGAAAAACATTGGAGAGCTGAAATGTGATGGGTTTTGTCTTTTATTCTCAAAGTTGAGGTCAAAATGCAAGCTCACTAATGTTGCAAAGTCTCCACTTGGGACTCCCAGCAGCATGGCTGTGCACCTGTGATGGAAAGGCTTTGCTTGAAGTACCTTTGGTCTGTCTGTCTGTCCAGTCTCTGTGCATCAAGCGCTGTGCTTAGGCCAGAAATGATGATTGCTTTAAACTTCTCTCCTCTGTTCACCCTCTGTATTTCAGATGCTCTCTTCTAGCACTAGGGAGCAGCAGTTGCAGACAATGACTCTCCACGTTATGGTGGAGTAGGGCCTAGGTAGAGCTTACAGTTCTCTGAAATCAGCACTTCAGGATCCTCCACAAGGTGTGTTGAGCCACAACTTGAGGCCATAACTCCCTGATGGTATTTTAGTTTCATCTTTGATGGGAAGTAATCATGAACATTTAAAATAGGCAGTCTTCACTCTTTGGGGGGGTGGAATACTGGATTGGGGGACTGGAATTCCCCATGACCTACATAAATGGATGAAGGATCTGTCCTGCGGCACTGAAGAAGGGTTCCAGACAGTTGGGGACAGGACTGTTCATTAGCCTGTGATGCTTATCTGAGCTTTGTAGACTGGTCTCAGGGTGGGCTGAAGGAGGATAGTCTGCCTCATAGATCCTCAAATGAGGAAGTGGAATGTCCAGAAGTTTTATTTTAACACAAGCGTTAAAGACCTTGACCGGCAACCCAAGACCGCCCTAAATGTTATTCTTAAAATTATTATTAAGTATGCAGGTTCAATTGATTCCATTTAGCCTCCTGTGTGTTTGGAAGGAAGGGTAGTTGGTGACCATTCATCCCTGGATCTAGAGCTGTTTGACCATCAATGATTTGAAATGGCTGCATACCTGTATTGGAAGGTGGGATGAGGTTCTGCAGAACTTGCTCACTCTTTGTCCAGCAGCCAGATTTGTTTGCTTTGATGGGCCAAGACAGATCCCAGATAAGTAACTTTCCTGAGAAGTAGAATCATAGATTTTTCCTTAAACTTTGTTAATGTCATCACAGACTTCCCTTTACAAGTAGAAGGCCGTGGAATAGGAATGAATAGTAAATAATTTCTTTTGAGAAGATATACTACATTAGAGCTTTGAATTCTTTTGGGGTCTGCTGTGAACCCGAGGTTGATGCTATTTGCTGTGCTGTCACTGTTTTCCCCTTGAATTCAACTATTTTCCAGTTCTTTTGTCTGTTTTCTTTTTCTTTCTCTGATGATCCAGAGTCCAAGTGTGCAGCATCTTTTCTCTTATTCCCTTCTGCTGTAATCACAAGGAACCCTTGAAGAGAAGTAGTTTGATAAAACTTTATGTGATGCTTCCTGACCTTCCAATGCCAGGTGTTCAGCCCCCAGCACTGCATGTGGAACACCCATTAAAATACAGGGGGTTGCAGATTCCTGGGGCAGGGGAGTCAGTTTTGAAGCAGATGGAACTGTTGGAGAGCCTGCAGTAAATAACAATCCTGCCACTCTAAGGGTGTAAAACCAAAAGCTGCCAAACTGACACTGGAGGAGATGGGGTAGAGGCTGTTTAAAGACAGCAGAGGTGTGATCTGGAGAGTTAGTTTAGATGCCTGACAACAGTCATTGGGATCTGTGTAGTGTACATTTTTTGTTTTATGTTTTTTCATTAATTTCATACATGTGTGTCACTGTTGCTACAGTATCCTCTTCACCATCATTGTCAGAAAATACCTTGTTCCTTCAAGAGGGGATCTGTCTGAGGCTTGCAGAGACTTCAATGTTAAGGCAAGATGCCTTTTGCATCAGCATGTAACACTATGTTATCTGTCTTTTTTCTTTTAAAATATGTGATGTTTCCCTAATAGCAAAAGTAATTTCCTCCTTTGAGGACATTCACAAGACCTATGCTGCCTTCCCAAATGGCCTTTAAGTAGAGAGAAGACATAAGATTTCTCTGGACAGGAAACTTCTATTTGAGTTTCTTTTGTATACAAACTGTGCTTCTCCAGCAGAACAGGAAGAAATGACAAAGTTTTCAAAATAGATGTAAAAAAGCATGCAACTTTTGCACTCTTTTACTCCATTTTTAATAAAACACTGTAACAGTGTGTAAATCCTTGTTGCTGCAGTTCAATTCACTTCTGAAATGAGGAGTTTATTTGGCAAAACCTCCATATCCCCTACCAGTCYTTGCTCTGAGCATCGCAAAGGGAACAGCCACTTCTCTGACATCTGYTCCCAGTTTTATTTCCAAGTTGATAAAGGGTAAGAAATACTGTGGAATCAATCTACTGAACACCAGAAAAAAGAGGATACTGTGGCTGCAGTTGTTACTGTGATATGTTGTCCCTGACTGTATTTGTGATGTTCATTTTTCCCCCCACCCTTCTTCCTTGGGCTCATTCTCACTTTTTTTTTCTCTTGCTCTCTTCTCTCCTTTTTTCCCTCCCCCCTTCCTTTTTGTTTCTGTTGTCTCAGCTGGAGGTTCTCCACTACCGACTCAGTATCTCCAGTAAACACCACGGTAGTCCTGCCCAATCCAGCTACCAGGCCCTCCACGCATACCAAGTATTATCATCTTTTCATTTTGTTTCCTTTTTAAAAATCTTGTTCCATCATATAATCTGCGAAGTGTATTGGTGCTGGCTGTACAGCAGCTTCTTCTGCCAAGGTGTGGTTTTACAATCTGATTGAGAACACTGCATTGAAATTCACTAAATTTTTCAGTGAAACAGATACTGAGAGATATTAGCAAAGGTCATGGAGAAAATAGTTAAACTCTAGCATGTTATGAGGACAAATTGGAAACTCCATTTCTAGAGATGCATTCTTGCAATGCAAGACTGATCAGCTATGCTCTTTTTTGGCACCAAAGCTGTCTTCACCAGTGGCAGATTTCTGCCCCTCACACAGTAGTCATTTAAGCAAACCTTGCATGGAAGAAAAGATCAGAATGTGCATGGCTGTCACGCAAATTAAGGTAGGTAACATCTGGGTTGTTTTAGCCAAGGAAATGTCATTGGATAATACTAAATTTGTGGTGGCAATGTCAACTTGACTGTCCACTTTTGCAAAAGCACAAGTGGTACATTTGCAGATTGTTCAGGAAATGTGCATGCAAAAACATTCCTGTTGGAACAGATTGTTGATTCCTCTTTCCCTACTTCAGCCCTTTATTCATTGGGTCTTCATTTTGGGAATGGGGAGGGCTAAGCTTATGTACTATAAAGCTCTTTAGCACTACATGGCATTTCCCTGCTCTTTAATCCTTTCCTTTTTGTTTTGTTTTGTTTTAATTAACTGCTATGATATCTCAAAGTGCTGTTTAGAAAGGAACACAGAACGTACTACTTTAAACCTTTTTTAGTGTTACATTTATCTAATTACTGTGTTAAGAATTAAGAATGGCATACATCATCCTGTTTGAAAAGGTTTGACAACAAAAACACTTGTGGGGAAAAATTGTTTTTAAACCAGTGATGTTCATAATGGTGGTGATCCAGGCTAAGAGGAAATTATAAGAACTGCTACGTGGAAAAACTACTGACATCACCCAAAAAGATGTATTCAAATAGTGGTGGTTTTGTAAATTCCAAAGGTACCTTCAAGGGGGGGGGCAGGATTTTTAAAATTACACCCTTTCAAGGCCTGTAGCAGAGTACTCAGCCTCTCTTAATTGCTGTGGAGATCTTGGTCCAAACTCCAAGGACCACACAACTTCTCAGAGTTATACCCTCTCACATAAACTCATCCGTACTGTAGAAAACATGCTGATCCAAGTAGGAGCTGTCAAAAACAGAAGCCCAACCTTCCCTAGAACTAATACAGGTTTATGCTTCTCTTAGAAGAGTCTCAGATCTGGCTGCAGTACATGCTTGTATCTATTATCGAGCCTGGAAACTCTTCCTGGAGTGACTGTCACAGTGTATTCAAAATCTTAAGAGACTAAAACCACATGTGCTTTGCCTCAGGCATTGCAGAGACAGGACATAAAGACACACAGACACACACCCCCCCCRCCGCCAGCACTGGAAACTTCTTGCAGCTATTGTCTAATACACCTTGCCAGCACTTTTCCATTATATTTGCAGCTGTAACTTATGTTTCGTGTGCATTCTTCTCAACCTATGTGAAACAATACAAATCTCAAAATCTGCCTTCAGTGGTGGATTGAGATTAGTTCACTACTCTTAAAGCACATTACAGTAGCAAAGGAGTTTGTTGTTTGTCTGCATTTTCTGCAGCAGACCTGCTCTGGTGCTGGGCACTCTGGAGAACCAGCTCTTTGCCTCATTCACTTCCCTGCTATATCAAAACACTCACTTACTCATTGATAACATCACTGTGGCTCACCGTCACTCCTTGTGCTACTCCCACCCAGGCTACTTCTACCCCTAAGAATGCTAGAACCAACAGGATCACACAGGATGTGAAACACTTCTTATTCTTACTATAACTCTGTCTAGGATGATTATTCTCTCTCATAAGGCAGATGAGTACCAGCATAGGAAGGAGAACTCAGTAAAGCCAGCCATGGGCATAAACGACCTGCTGTGCTTCTGCAGCAATGAACTTATAACCATAATGAAAGGCTGAATATTCTTTTTTCAGAAAGGGGTAAGTCAAAATCTACAAGTTATTCTGTTCTTTAAAGCTAGCCTAAAATTCAATGCCTTAGAATACTACAGATAACTTTTCTTAAAATCCAAATATGCTACTATTTATTAGTGAACTGATGGCAGAAGATTGAAGCAGCTTGTCCTGGGGAGCAAGGCTGTTCAAAATCAGGTGGCACCAAACTGTGGTGAAGAACCTAGAAGAAAGAGAGCACTTTCTGTATTTCAGTCTGAGAATATAATTTTCCTGAATTCCCTGGACATTTAGCAAATGACACTCATTAGCTTCCTCTCTTTTACTTTGAATCTAGGAGTCTTTCAAGCCCACTGAAGAACATGTGCTAGTGGTAAGACTGCTTGTGAAACATCTGCATGCTTTCAGCAACAGCCTGAAACCAGAGCCTCTCTCCCCTTCAGCCCACTCCCACACAGCCAGCCCACTGGAGGAGTTTAAAAGGTTGGTACATGAGCATGTCTCTGACATGTATAAAACTTCTCCCTAAAAAGCTCAGCTTTCTCTGAGAGGTTGAATTACACTGTTTTGATGCTTAATACAGAAGTACATGAGAGCTAATGGATTATTTTTCTTACATCCACYGAGGGGGGCAGCTTCAGCAGCAGCTATTGCACTAGTGTTTATAGAAAAGAAAATGCTGCCAGAGGATTCTGGCCAAGGTTAGTTTACTATTTGATATTTAATAATTTAAGCTGAAATTCAATGGCCCAAAGTAGCTTCAGTTACGAAATAACAAGTTTTGATCAATCCTTTCTGTATTTGCATTTGTGAAAGTGTGTTGGGTTGTTGGTTGGTAGGGTTGGCTTTTTTTGTTTTTAAAATTTGCTGCCGGTTTATACATGTGGCTGTCTTTGAATCTGTTTGCAGGGTTGTAATTCCTCGGTTTGTCCAGGAAAAGCTTTATATCTTTCTGCAACACTGTTTTGGCCACTGGCCTCTGGATGCCTCTTTCAGAGCAGTATGTACCTACTTCTCCTCTTAAGTCTGTACTCAACAGAACTAGTTATTAGTTATTGCTGTTTAACAGCTATTTTGTGGTCTTTAAATCTCTCTTTTAAAGAGCAGTAGAATTCTTTATATAACAAATAAAAAAATTAACAAAAAACTCTTCCTGCTTTCCTCTCCAAAAAAGTATTGGCACTCATGTGGTTTTATGTGTGATTTTGCTTAGGTTCTTGAGATGTGGTTAAGTTACTTGCAGCCTTGGAGGTACGCACCCGAAAAGCCGCCACAAAGCACAGAGCCTTTGCCTCGCAGCGTCTCAGAGAAATGGTAAGGAGGAGTAATCTGGGACAAACCTCAAGTAGATCCTGAGGAAAACAGCAGTTATTTCAAGAACTATCCACCAACCTGAATTAGCTTCCTGTACAAGACTAGAGATGATTTCTTAGAACACGAGTTTTTGTTTTGAGAGTATTCTTTTGACTCAGTGTAAATTGACCATCTTTCCAGAGACAGTATAAAACATTCCCGTAGTGGTTTATTTGGTAGAAGACAAAATAACAATTATTTAAGTAGCTGTACTCACAAATCCTGTGCTCACTTTGACAGGGCTGCCTTCATTCAAGAAAACCTACTCATGTATACCAAGCTGTTTGTAGGGTTTCTGAACAGAGCTCTTCGAACAGACTTGGTCAGTCCAAAAAATGCCCTCATGGTGTTCCGAGTAGCTAAGGTCTTTGCTCAGCCCAATCTCGCTGAAATGATCCTGAAAGGTAAAAGGATATTTTGACATCTTATGTTGTCCTGTCTCAATCTTTCTTGACAGTAGTACCTCTTACCTCAGGAACACTGAGGTGAATGAACTTCTCTCCCATTTCGCATGCTATTTTGGCATTCAAAAGTCTGTCTTCACTAACATTTATCTCATTGGTTTAGTAAGTCTATAGTTCTCTTCTAACCACCATAATTTAGATTTCATTCCACAATTTTTCTTTAAAGAATACAGAACACAATTGCAATTGTCAGTTTTTCTTACACTTGCATTACTTCATTATATACTTAAGGATTTAAACTTCTTATATCTCTGAAGGTCTCTATATTTAGTAAGAGTCAGGATAATTAGGATATAGTAGATTTGGGAGAGGCAAGATTTGACAAGTATCAATGTATGTTTCTCCACTACCTTTTGTTGAAAAATGTTACAAGCTTAAAAAGCTGCCTGTATGGTCTGCATTAAATGCACTCTTGACATTCTCTGCTCTGGGCAGAGAAGTAAATAATAAATGGTAATTAAGGCCTCTTTCCCCGTAGAACTCTCTATCTAAATAAAAGTTGCCCAGCAGCCCTAAGACAGCTAGACCTTCCCCAGGCAAAACCAGTATTATGTAACCATCTTCACTGCTTTTTTCAACTTCTAGGAGAACAGTTATTCCTGGAACCAGAGCTTGTTATTCCCCACCGTCAACACCGACTTTTTATGAGCCCCACTCTTGGTGGGAGCTTTTTGTCATCACGGTCTCCAGCTGTTACAGATGCCTCATTTAAGGTGAAGAGTCATGTTTACAGCCTGGAAGGACAGGACTTCCAGTATAAACAGATGTTTGGCACAGAAGTCAGAAATTTGGTAAGCAACAAGCTGCTTGTCACCCACCTTTCTACTTTGACAGGTGTTTTCTCAGTGCTGAGCATCCATGTTAGGAGAAGAGTGGAAAACTTCACACTCTGCATTACTGTATAATTAATATATACAAGACAGTGACTTCTAGACCCTGAAGGGTCTCAGTCCAGCACAGCTGTAAAAATCTGCTTCTCTTAAATAAATAACAAGTTAATGTAACAGCATGCTGCCTTGGAGCAGTATAGGGCAAGCATTCCCTCTCAAACATGCTTACTGTGATTTTCTCATTCACTGTATTAATCAGTACCTACCAGCAAATCAGGTAAAAGCAGCAGGAACAAAAAAAAAGCAGCTGAAGAAGCACTGAGGTTTCTTAAATGCTTCATCAGAACTGCCTACACCCTATTGGAAAGGCACAAATCCATATGCACTAAGAGTTTGCTGGGATTGCTCTCACTTCCAGCTATCAAGGCACAGTTTTATCCATGTATTGATGCTTAGTGGTCCTTTATCCCACACAATTTTGTTTTGTTTTTTTTTGTTTTAGGTGTTAAAACTGGCTCAGTTAATTTGTCAGGCACAGCAGACAGCAAAGTCCATATCAGACCATTCTGCAGAGACAATGGCCAGCCAGTCCTTCTTCTCATGGTTTAGATTCACACCATCTGATATGAATGGTTCCTACACAGGCAATGACCTTGATGAAATTGGGCAGGACAGCATCAAAAAAACAGATGAATATTTGGAGAAGGCACTGGAATATTTGTGTCAAATCTTTAAGGTATGTAACATCTTTCTAAGAACTCGCACAGTCAGAACAGTCAGGATTCCTCAAACATATGTCTGTGTCTCTTGTACTTTGAGGGGTCACAAAGCTATCCAGAGAGCATGCCAGTAAATTTTAACATCTTCTAGACTCCTGACTTTACCTGACCACTTCAAAACCCATTTTCAATATAGATGGAATTAGGTGTTCTGAATTTCTAAATATGAAGCCTACCTTGTTTAAGTGACAGCTCTTTTGGACTACTGCATCGTTTATGCCAAACCTGTCTATTTACTTGTGCCCATCCTCATGTTTACAAACAGGCAATTTTAAAAACCCCAGTATCTTCTAAATTTAGAGCTATCAAAATACAGCAAATAACTGCAGCTATGGATGAACTGTTAAAAGAAGAGATTCATTTCTCTGCAGCCACACTCCCTTATACAGAATTGATCTAGGAGACAGTTCTGATACTCGTTGAGAGCTAAGGAACATAAAAATCAGAACACCTCTCTAGGATTGGACAAGCAGAGACAAGAAATGTGGAGAGGTTTATCGCCTTTTAATGTCTAACCGAGGTGCTATTAAGCAGTTCTTGGTATCTGAGCTGGCTGTCAAAAGACTTCCAGTGCTAATGAGTTTGTGAAGTGAGAAACAAATGAAATAGGGGGTAGATCAAATACCTGTTTTAGAATTGTTTTATTCTTGAGTAGCTGAGTGAAGCCCAACTGACCCAGATGATGATGAAGTGTGGGACAGCTCAAGATGAGAATGGAAAAAAACAGCTTCCAGACTGCATTGCAAGTGAGAATGGCCTCATTCTTACACCCCTTGGCAGGTATCAGGTGAGAGAAAAAAGATTCCATATCACTACCTAGGTTGTCCTTGAAAAAACAAGTTGTCCCATGATGAAGAGAAATGCAAAGGTATTGATTTTCCCATTTCTAGATCATAAATGGCTTACGTAGGTTTGAGGTGCAGTATCAAGGAGATACTGAGCTTCAGCCCATCCGGAGCTATGAAAATGCCGCTCTTGTCCGTCTCCTGTTTCGCTTGTCCTCAGTGCTAAACGAAAGGGTAAGTACAGCATTGCCTCCTTTTGTATTTTCCACAGCAAATTTCTGTTCTATACTCCACGTGTGACACTTGATTGTGCTTAGTCCATCTTCTTTATTGTGGCCTGCATGGGTATTTCCTAATAGTATCAGGCCTGCTTCTGTACCTGTAATTCTGCTTTTCCTACACAAAACATTTTAAATGTGGTTTATTAAGGTACTCATTATGGTTGATGAACAATGGATTAACATTCAGAATAAATGCTTGTGGAACAGGAAAAGCAAATTCTTTTCTTCCTGTAGGAATGCCAAACACAAGGCAAGTCTGCACTAAGACAGTTCTGCTGTTTAAAACTGCAGTTTGACCCCTCCATTTCCTATAATCCTCATCCTATAAATTAAGAAAATCGTAAAATAAGTTACACTAATGACAGCAACTGCAGTAGAACACTAACTTTTAAATGCCTCTTACCTCAGTTTGCTGATCAGATGGAAGTGCTTTGCTCCAGAGAAGATTTTGTTGGCAGACTTTGTCGCTATCATCTTACCAACCCACACCTCATACAGAAAATCAGGTACAGTCCTGTGGTGAAGGACAGAACGAGCCAGAACTGGGGACCCAGGATCAGTCTGAGGTTTCTGGCCAGCTACAGGACTCTCTTTTCTTTGCTGATGATCTACTTCCTTGCATCCTGGTTTTACATTGGGCCAGTCGGCTGCACCTTCATTATCATAATTGGATATTTTCTTTATGCTGTAATAATGACTTTTTTCTTTGAAGGATGGAAACCACATGAACACTAGTTTCCTGTTCCTGGCTTGTAAAAATAAATGTTTTAAGGATGAGCCTGGGATTTGATGACTAAAATGTTAATTATATCAGATCTTCCTAAAATATTTTTTAATACTAAAGTTAATGGAGTTTTATAAACAATGATGTGGCCTTGTAGAGGTAATCAATGTAAATTTTATTTTTATAAAAGTGTTCCTGTAGACTCTAGTGACTATGTTGTTTGGTTTTTTTGAGGGGGGAAGAATGAGCCGTCAGTATTTATAAAACTGCAGTAATCCTATATGTAGATACCATTACTAACCTCTTGACCAGGGCCTCCAGTTCACTAAGGACAGTAAGGATAGTGCTGCATGGAATACAGAGCCATTTATGATTTTGTCCCCTAACCTTCAAAGCCTGTGAGTTTTCACTTGCCGTAGAACACAGTAACCCACATCCAGTGACACAACAGAACTGGTATCTGACAGGGGAAGAGCAGTGTAATGTTAGCATCCAACACAGGAAGAATTATAAATTTATTACAGTAGAAACAAACAGATGCATTAGTTCATGTACAAAATACTGATAGCATTCTGCTGCCTCAGTCAGTGCTTACTAAGTACCCACATTTAAAAACATCCTAAAATTGATGACACCACACAGATTTACAGAGGTCGTAGCAATTTCTTGACACTACTGTAAGAGAGCCCAGCTACTCTTAAAAGGTTTGCTGCATAATACGGAGAGAGATGGGGCAGGATGTAATGGAACATCTGATATTTGAAATTCTCCTGCACGAGGAAATTAAAGGGAGCAACTTAGACGCATGGGGAAATACGAAAAATGCATGAAATTACAGTTACTTGTGGTAAATGTTTTCATTGGAAGTGCCCAACAATAAGGCAGCTGATGACTGACTTGAGTGCCCATCGTTGTTCGAGGCACAATGTATTAGTAGTCAGTTCTACTCCTGAGATGTTTTTTGCCTTTTCTTTTTAAACACACTGATGTAGTACAGAAACATTTTCACTGCACTGCATTAACTTCCAAAGGAAGCCAGATGCCTCAGAAAAACTCTTAAAAGAAGAAATGTAGCTACGAGCCTGCTGGATTGATTTGTGTCACTTGGCCTTTATACCGTTGGTTTTTCCCCCCACCTTTATGTACACATTTACTGAATTTATAGAGGAAGTCAGTGTGCACATTAGTATCTCTTCTTTCTCATCAACCTCACTCTTCTGAAGTGAGAAATGTGGTCCATGCTAACCAAAACCCGTTTATACAAAGTAGCATTTAAAATAAGCTATAGAATACTTTTTTTGCGCTATTTGGTTCCACACTCCCACCCCCAAGTATAATTATTCAGATTTATCTCACATATTTGAGGGATGCCTTAAAAGGCTGTAATTTATCCCATCCCTGGGCAAAGCTAATAGGCAAAAAGATTCCTGCAACCACTGGGAAGTTTGCAAGCACATTCTAGTTGCAGCTAATTTATTTCTGGGGCAGTATCAGGTCACAAAACATACAGTGTGAAAGGAATACTGGCACTGAGCAAACTTTGAAGCAAATTAGGACATTTTTTCCCTACCCCCTCTTATACCAGACTCCCTGATGGAAGTCCACAAATAATTTCTTCTCTAAGAAGACAATAAAAACTCATCCTAAATACAGTCTCAAGAACCATATATACACATTCTGTATATTTTAAAATGCTGGCAAAAGTCCACAGAGGCAGAAGATAGAAAGCATGAAAGCTAATTCTAACATCAGGTTCTCTACTGAACCTGACACCTAGAAACAAAACAACATACGGCTTCTTTCTTCTGAAGTAACCTCCCCCTGCTGTGGTTTTCCAGTGGCATGTGGAAGAGGCCAGCTGTTAAAACCTTCCTTCTTGCTTCGTGATTTAGGAGGTGAGCTGTTATGCAGCAGAGAGACAGGCCTGACGAATGCTTTGTGCCCAGGTGTTCAAGAGTGCTGTGACTGAATGCTTGTCTGGGAGTTGCAATAGTTTGGAAGTCATGTATTGATACACTGACTGCAAAAAGGGATTGGCTGCTGGAAAAAAGATAGCAGATAAAGGAAGTTATAATAAAAATCATATTAAAAATATTAAGAGTAACATTAGGTGTTCACATTTCCCCATTATTGCCACATGCCCATGCCCAACAAATATCATGGCAGCATCCTCATACCGTACTGTCTGGGGTTCTTTATCCACAGAGGGCTCTGATCGGGATAGTCTGCGGGAACACTGAGCTGTAGTGGTGGGACATTTGGAAGATTCTTGTCATCTGGAATGCAAACACACTTCCTCTCAGAACAGAGCTTGCTTTCTAGCCTCTGAACCCCAAGGAGGAACCACAGTGTACATCTCCTTTTTTATCAAAAATAATCTCATTGCTCACTTAACACACTTAAATGCTTGGAAGAAAAGCCTGGAAACATAGCTCCATCTCTTACACATCTTGACAATCTCACCATTTCATCAGCTCAACTTCACTAAGTTAGACACCTCATTTTTGAAAATTAAGTGCCTCATGTACCAATATTCAGGACAAAATCAGTTCCAAATTCTCAGAGGAAGGGGAGGAGAAAAGTATCTATTTTCCTTACTGGAATCCAAGAACAAAACAAGTAAATAGACTATACCACTTTATGATTATTCAGTTAAGATGAAGAAAAAAGACGGAATTTGAATTTCTTTCTTGAACATAACCATTGTCAGTGATCATTGGTACAAAATGAAATAGGCTCTCTCAAAAATTAAGTCACCATTTCTCTAGCCCTGTTSTTGTTGTTGGAGGCAGAACATCGTCACATCTCAGAACAGGTCAAATCAGGAACCCATTGCTACTAGCAACAAGTAATTTTCTAGTCACTAAATGAGATTACCAACTGCAACTTCAGTGCAGAGAAGGGACCAGCCAGTGTGAATGAAGTCCCCAGGTGTACTCCAAAGCTGTGCAGAATGTCATGATTAAGAAGTGCTATGAACCTTGTAAGTACAGACTTCATGCAGAAGTCACAAGCTAGTCAGATTCAAGACCTTTAGCAAAAAACTTTCCAAATGTCTACAATCAAGCTCAGCATTCTTTCTGAAGTCAGTCCTTAGTTTCCTCTTGCTTACCTAGCTTGCATATGAGATGAACTGTGCCATTATTACTGCAGTGGGAAGGGTCCAGGTTCACCAGGAATTTAGGATTTAATCTTGCAACTTCTCCTTGTAAGACATTTGGTATGGTCTGTCTTTCATCCTCCTCATACTTCCGTTTTCGAGGGGAAGCGACTGGGGCCCTGTGTAAAACACAGTCCACAAAAGGACCCAGTGAAAATGTGCCAATGCTGTATTTATCAAATATTTTACAGGTTAAAAAAAGGAAAGCTTTAAGTCACCCCCATCCATAAACCCATCTGTTTTCTAATAGTTTATTTTCCTCAAATAATGAGCACCTGAGCCAGAGCRGGCCCGTGGTACGTACGTGATGGGCGGCCCGTGAATCGCAGTCATGGCCGGCATGAACGTCCGGTACAGGGAATGGTTGAAGACTGGCGAGCGGATGTTGGCCAGAACAGCATCCAAAAGTGGCTGACACAAGTACTGCTGTTTCGTAGGGGGCACTGGGGGAGGTGGTGGAGTAGGCTGAAATGCAACAGAAGCCCCTTTTCTTTTAATCATCACCAAAAATAGAAATATCTACTATTAATTTTGCAAAATTTTATAGCAGTAAATTTGCAATGCATGAAATGCAAATTATTCTTAAAACTGTATATAGTAACATTAGGAGGAAAAGAAAAAAAAACCCCAACCATATGCAGTTTTGGTTTAGGAAGGCTGTCCTGAAATCGGCCACAAAGTTCATAGAAAGAATTATTCAAGTCTTGGCACAAAGCACAAGAAATTGAAAGTTCAGTTAAAAGATACATACAGGTGACTGATATGAATTAAATGCTTGCCCATTGTTTCCTATTTTCTTATTTTGCCCAACCTTAGTTGAAGTCTTAACAGCATGAGTAATAAAAACTGCAAAAAAACAATCCTGCCAAATCTTAAGACCTTTTGGAATTAACTGCTTATCTTTGCTAGCACAAAGCATTACATATCATACCACAGCCATATCATTTTTCAGCTTCTCCAGAGCAATTTCACATTTCTGCAGCGTCTTCAGGGGGCACCTGTGGAAGAGGAGAAATTTCATCACTACAAAATGGTCACCTCAGCTGAAGTGTTTCTGCTATCTGAGCCCCACAGCCAGCCTGAATGGCAACATGGCTGGATGCTAAACAACAGATTTCTGGAATAGCTGGGAAAACTGACAAAGAACAAGTTACCGTTTTGAAGGGTCAGTCAGGATATCCAAAAGACTCTTCATTTTACTCAGATCCTTCTTCCTGTCTGAAACAGTATCAGAGACACAAACACTGACTACAAGAATAGCTTCCATTGTTGCAGACAGAAATACAGTATACTGTCAAAAATGAAAACATGAGCCAGCACTAGAGTAGTGAGGATTACAGACCTTTCATCTAACCATAAGCACATCCAAAGCGTAAACTCTACATGTGTAACAACCATCAGAAATAAAACTGATGAGAATTTGAGGATAAGGATTTTGCCCACTCTTCACAGTAAAATCTTTAGTTAGAAGCGACAAAGATCAGCTAACTTTCTCTAACATTTTTAATCCCTGGAAAAGAAGCCATCACAAAAGACAAAGTACTACTTCTTTCAGCAGAAGAGAGAGGAGACAGAGAAATGCACAGCCAAATACAGGGAACCTCACCTTCATTTTTATCTATTTTATTGATCATCCTCCGGAGTGGCTCAATGTATTTTGATAGCTGCTTGAGTTTTTCCAGATACTGTTGCTCCTCTGACTGACCAGAACTGGCTGGACTCATGACAGAATTGGGATTTCCTGGCAAGAAGGAAGACTGCATGTCACAAGGTGATAAAAGATACTGCAGAACATTATTCTCACATTTCAGAATCTCAATCTGAAATGTGGCACTCTCAAAGTGTAGCTCATGTCAAACATCCAAATCCACAAGTGGATACCCTCCACAGTTTAAATGCTTGCCCAACCCTCTAGTCTTTGTGTAGAAATAACATGTTCTATGGGCAGAACATTAATTCCCAGGTAATACACTTTTTTCCTCTGAAAAGTTCCAAAGTTCCATATACCCATTTTCTAGGTCTTCATTTTGCCTTCACGCTGGTGCATTAAATACTAAATAAACACGACGAGTTTTTATTAAGTGGGTGCTTTCCAAACTGCAAAGCACACAACACTGGTATGAGGAGGAGCCAGTATGTTACCTCCATTCACAGTTATCAGAAACTTCTTATTGTGTCGGGGAGAGAGAAGTCCACAAGTGCCAGAGCACACCTGGGAAGGTGTTCTGGAGCAAAGCAGCCTGCTGCCTGTGATTAAGTGGTTACATTCTTTACAACTGCATGGTGTCACTAAGGGTTCCTTCCTGCTTGCAACTAAGGAATCATTATGCCTCTCTGTATAAACTTGCTCCATTAAACTAAGTATCATTCTTTTTTCAAAAGATTCGGGAGGTTGGAAAAATCCATTACATAGTTCAATGATGAGAAAAGAGGTTTCACTTGAATTTGATTTAGGAGTCCGAGCTGTTGTGTTGTTATGTGGTGCATGCAACATGTTCACTACTTGCAATGCCAGCTGCTATGTAGAGCTCTTTCAAGTTTACACTGTGCCAAAAATAACAGGTTTCCTGGGAACTATTATAGTTACCAAAACATAGCCCAACTCATGGTCTGCAGTAGAGCTCTCAGATCATTTACCTGGAGTGTTTAAAGGACCTGGGGATGGGACACTAAAGTTCTGAGGTGTTCGTGCAGCTGCTGGGCTCTGCGATGGTTGTGGAGATGGACTGGGGAGAAAGCTGCTGGGTGATGGAGCAGGGCCAGAGCTGAAAAACAAGCATAAAGTCAAACCTGCCAGAATCTGACACAGAAGGATCATCAGCCTATGAGCAGATATGATTTTAGTAAGCATCATTATGGCAGTCTGTAGTTCTGCCTTGGTGAGGATTTCATACACAGCTTCTTTATTTAAAATGGAGGTTTTCAGAGTGTATTCAGCATAATCCCACCAGTGCTCTCTGCAGTTGGTATTAAAATTCATTCACTTCAATGGAAACAGAGTAAGATATACTGAATACTTCTGAAAACCTAACGCTTATGGCATTAACAGAAGTCCTCAAAAGTTGCAGTGTGGCCCACCTGACATTTGAGTTTGGCTGAGAAGTTGGCTGGCCTGGCTGAGGAGATGGCTGTGGCTGTGGAGGTGGAGGCATTGACTGGGGTGTTTGAGCTTGTTGGACAGGAGATGGGGATGACATCATGGTAATATTGTTCTGGCTGACCTGGAATGTGGCAAAAGATAGGATCAATAACAACAAAATGGAGCAGAGGATGGGAACCTAACTAAAAGACTTTACCTGTGAAGAGAAGTGTATCCTCAGGACTACAAGAAATGAAAGCATTAGTTTCCTTTCTCCCCAATAAGGACACTCCCACCTGTATCACTCTTGAAGCTCTCAGGGCAGTAAATCTTATCGACTTCAGCAGAAATAACCATTAAAACTGCACATAACTTGAATAAACTGTATGATAATTATTTTTCACTGCCCAAACCATCATGTTGCAATTAAAATGTCAAAAGTGCCATGTGAAAAATCTGTACTTTATTAAAACTAAAGAAGAGCAGGAAGAAAAGACAGTTCCCACTTGAGAATTAAGAGTCAAGAACCCCTCCTTTATTTAGACATTTTAATTACAGTCTTCAAAGGTCTGTCAGACTTGACTGTAGCTTCTCAACTRGTTTTCTTTAGGAAGAAGGAAGAAAAAAATTAGGTAAGCCAAATCACCAACATGTTTAAATATTCAGCTTTGAAAATCTGGGTGGAAATAGAAACTCCAAACTGATTGGCTGGGTGGAAAAAAAAACGAAGCAGCTTTCTGACCTTTGGAGAATGATGAGGTGTGCCTAAAGGACAAAAAGACAAGTAAGAGCATTTCCAGAACAGCACTAACCTCTGGGTAACAACTAAGTTTATTCTGTACACTCTACAGTGCTAGAGCCAGATGGTACTCAAATCTGAGCAACTTCTCCCATTTTTCCCCTTAATCACTTAAAACCAAACAAGAAAGCCTGTACAATGGCCAGAGGCATGGTATAGTAATGCCGATATTAAGTGATTGTGTTTAAGGCACATGCAGAGTTCCTATAACTTGAGCCTATAAATAAGTATATACAAAGATAAATGGAATTAGCTGCAGAGGCAATATATTGTGGCTCATTAACCATGTGTCCATTCTGTAAGTCATTGATTAGCATCTTTGAATTAACAACTTTTTCCTTCCATCTAAACCAGTTTTAAGCAAAGGTTCTGGTAAATCCACAAGTCCCAGACACTTCAGGGGCACTGCAAACTGGCATTGTCCTTCACTCTCTTGTTAAATATCCATCTAAATCATCCAACTGTATCCAGAATACATGATATTTAGCACATTAAAAAGTATTGCATTGTCTACTTTGGCACAAACACACCAACTACAACAGGAAGTGCTTTGCTTGGTACATCACATTGCAGCTATGCAAGAGGTCATACTCTCCCTCAAAAAGGGCACAAACAATCCTCACGACCTCTTCCACAAAGGTAATACCTAGAACAAGTGAGGTTGAAATAATGTTTTAAATCAGCTACAATATCTTCCTTTTCTCCATAATCAACAAGTACTGAGCCTGTGCTTACTGTTTTCCAAAGGAGGTGGATTCTTTAACAGCATGCGTCTCCTCAACATCTGGAAAAGCATTTCTAAGATTGAAAAGCACAGTCTGCCTCCCACAGACACCAAGCAGCTCACCATGTTTGGAAGGAAGCTATAATGGACACTGCAAAAAAGCATTCCCTGATTTTCCAGTAGTTTCACTAATGTGCTATTAGACAGCAAGTGATTTAGAACTTACCCATATGGATGCTGGACCCATTTTTCATCAAGTCAAACTAAGACCACTTTGAGTGGTTCATCACTTCCTGAAAATCAGGCCCCAGTTAACTGTCTCAAGTTGGTTACAAAAAATTACTTCTGAACACTTTAAGTCCTTGTGTTTTGGGAAGGAAGGAGAAAAATTTCATTAGGTTTTCTGTCAGATTTAAGCTTCTGTGTGTAATTCAACACCAAGGACCCTTCAAATTAATTTACAAATTTACAAATGCTGCAGAAAAGCGAAGAAAAGGACATGCAGCATTTACTGTGCACAAAAGCATTGGATGAATTGAACTTTTTTGCACTACCCCTCCTCATTCAAATACATGCACAGCTAAACAGATTTCCTTCTTGCAGCAGGTTTGCTCTCTGCCAGCTTCATTTCAGAACAGCAAAGGCCAATGACTAATAGTAAGCAAAATTGTGACATTTTCAAAAACGTCCATTCAGAAGTGCACAGTTCTGAACTTACTGCCCTGGTTTTCTTTGACAGCAGTTCGTTTGCTACATAATAATTTCAGATGTCTTTCTATAGAACAGATTTAAAGATTATTTCAGGTTTAGGTTTCTACATGGTTTGCAGGATATGGATTAAGATTATAACAATTTAATGAAATTTCACCTTCTAAGGAATGTTCTTTGAAGCTGAGTCAAAGTAAAAAGAAGGCTTAAAAAAACCCCCACAAAACACAAAAATAGCTATAAACTCAAAAGATAAAAATCCCCCTTCCCTCTGGAGCTTTAACTCTCCTGAACTCATTTAACTCGAGAGTTAAGCCATGGTTACTGATAATTTGTACACCCTGCATCTTCAACAGATACAAGGAAATGCAGCCACATATTTTTTCACGGAGGGATATGAATTTCTGCAAATAAAAGCATGTTCATGGACAGCTACTACAGCCCACTGAGTGTGAATTTGCTCTGCAACTCTACAGTGACCTGATCATGACACCAAACCCTAAGTTTCTGAAGTCTTGCCCAAAAGAGATTTAGGCTTGCATGACAAAAATTTGGATTTACATCCACTAAATCTGTGTGTTCAAAACACACTGTCCTGGAAGATGGAACTCATGGCTGGGTTTATGTCCAGTGTGCTGAGTCTCAGGCAAGGAACAACACTCAGGAGATAAGGCTGGTGAGAGCTCTCAGAAACTCCCAGGGACAGGAGTGCACAATGTGCAGAAGCCAACGGCAAGGAAGGGAGACTGCAACAAGGAAGTGATSGCTAATCATGAACAACAGTAGAAACACTTTCAGTCTAAAGGAAAGCTCCAGAAAACATTTACACTACTGTACTTACAGTTTCAATGTTATGCTCATAAGCAGAGCTTTGCCTATTCTGTTCAAACTGGGTTCAAAGTTCACCATGATGCTGCTCTACATGTMAAAACGAAAACTCTGCAGAGCTTCAGGGAAGCTGATACAGGTTTCCATACTCCCAGTCAAGCCAGTATCCCTTGCTTTATTTTAGTATTGACTCAGTTATACTTTTTTCCCTACATTTTCAGTTTGCTTAAGAATTCTGTGCCAACAATAAATTGGAAATTCATATTATTGCAGATTGCAGTAAATTTGTAGACAGAACTTGGAGGTTTTGACACTAGAAATACAGGAGAATGACTGGCACATTATCTAATTGCTAAAGCAAAAGCGAAGTATTAGATTAGCTTAAACTTTTAAAATTTCGAGATCAGCAGGTCTCTTGAGCCGCTCCAAACATGGTTTATGAAACTTCTTACAGCCATTCAAAAAGTGCCACTGATTATAATTCATATTTGGTAACTATTCAGGCACAAACAAACTTCAACTAAGAAAAGTCAGTTCTAACTCTCTTGCAATTCAAAACATCTGGAGATTGTGGAATACGATGCTATATCAGTAAATACACTTTTTTGTTTGAAAAAACTGTAATAGCAAAAAAACCCATCAGACAATTAAACTCACTGCGGAATCAAATGAGTCTTGTGATAAAAAAGGACAGACTGTTTTATCATATGGGGTAAAAATGGCCATACGGTATTGATATCACATCTGGTCCTTCTGTTGAAAAGCATTCTCCAGTGCAATACCAAGATTCTTTTCTAAAGAGAAAATGCACCCTGAACTACCTATCACCACATCCAGATGGACTTTGATACTATAGTCAAGGAGGGGACATGCTCTTACATGAGTGATTAATAGCCACATATATGCTACAGCTCTTCACTCCTGTTGTGAATAGCTGCAAGGACTCTGATGACAAGGAAGTTATAATATATCCAACAGACAATATTAGTCAAGCATTTTACAAGATTAAGAGGTGTAAAAGACAATATTTCTAATTTCTAATCTACCTAGAACCTGAGCAAAATGTTTTGGCAGACAGTCCTGAGATTCATGCTGATCCAGAGCTGTCAAGTATATGGCACATCAGACTGCCTTTCAAAACATGTTTCCAGCCACCAGGAAACCATGACTCACTCACTCACCCTACAACCTGCTTAGGAGTCATTTTCACTCCAATCATTTTTCATGAAAAATTTCTCTTCTTCTTCTGCCTTGTCCAGTTGTCCAGCCTTTCCCAATCCTTGGCATGCTACTGAGAGCACTCCGTGATGACCAGTTCACTTGGTGCCAGAAATCAAAGCTCCTCAGTAACAATGACAGTGCTAAAAGATCACCCTATAGCACTGAATGCTTGAACTAGAGGTCTTTTGCTATGAGTCAAATACTAAATATAAGTGAAACTAACACTTAAATATCCATGGGAAAGCCTCACCATCAAACCAAATATTGTGGATATTTGAAATGGGAGATGATTGTCTCAGTGTATATTAACTGCTACAGTGATCAAAGGTCAAAGTAAATTCCTCTCTGACTCCACAGCTATGCCTGAGGTTTATGTCAGTTAACATATACACACTGTCCTGGATTGAAATGACCATCCATCTTCAACCAGAAATGACAACAGATGTGTTTGCCTAGGACTGCAGAATCTTTCTGGTCACTGTCACTACCTTTGCAAACTCCTGGGAAGAAATGCAGTGCTCTGACCTCATGCATTTTCCAGCAACAGCTGGATAGATGCTGCCAGCCTGCCTACACAGTTTCTTCCCTGATGGCAGGTACAAGTGGAATCCTTCTGGCAGTTCCTCCTACACAATCATGAAAGAAAAGTACAGCTCAAATTTTTCTGGGTCCCTGATATCCTGCTGAGAAGCTACTCAAACTGAAAACGAGCCAAGTTTACTCGTAATGAAAGAAGCACCTGTACAGAGCCTGAACATATGCCAAGCAAGGTCCTGGACACAACTCAGCCAGGGACACTGCAGTGCTGACTTGCAACACTCATAAATGCACACTCACGGAGTGTGGACCTTTGATCTGAGACTTGAATCAATTCTGAAGATGGAAAAGTTTCAAGTGTTAAAATAAAGATCTATGCCACTTTAAAAATGCTTTCTTTGATATCCCAAGCACTCAGAAAACCTATTACTTAAAACGAAAAAGGATCCATAAAAAACACAACCTAAGCGGACCAACGCCCTGAGTAACACCAGCTCGTTCACTGTTTGATGCAAAAGTGAACGTGCCCTGGTCGAAAGGCAGCGCTGCAGCAGTGAAGGCTCTGCACAATCCCTGACACAGTGTGCTTTGAGTCAGTAAATACCTGTGGCATTTGCTGTCCGCCCAAGGGAATGGAGCTTGGCGCTGTAGCAGACACAGCGGTGGTAGGCGGGAACCGTGGTCTGATTTGCATCCCACCTCGGGCCATAGGTGCGGTGATCATCTTTGAGGACAGAGGGACAACAGACAAAAGTAATCGCAAAACAAGAAATGCAGTGCACTGGCAGGATGAGAAGCACATGCAACCTCCAGGAACTGGGGGGGAGCATGAAGGGAAGGTTAGTGAGCTTTTCTCTAAAGGTTAACCTAACGTGCTGGCTCGGAAATCAAACTCCTTTTTATACTCCTATCCATTTTCAGAAAGCACCTAATGAATTCTAGGTATCTTGAGAGAGCCAATATGTKGACTCAGATTTGTGGGTCAAGGGTTCACTATCCTGTCATTTCCATGAATTTTTCCTGACATCTTGGATTTCTAGAATTCTTGTAAATAAGTACTCTAAGATTACTGTCAAGAATGCTCCATATAAGAAGCTCCATAATGCCATAGGTTTCTGATGTGCTTTCCCCCACTGTGGACTCCAAGGGTTTAGCAGTATTTGCATATGCCCCCTCCATTACAAAACATTTTGTCAGACAGTTCCACAGTACCTGTCAGTACAATGCTCCACAGTGAGCAAATTTCACACCAGCCTAACCTATGCCACTATAACAATGCCAAAGAYAACAAAAAGGACTTCTGGGTTTGAAAAATCTATTTCCCTCTTTTATAACCGACAGAATAAGTCAAATATACCCTTTTAATTACCATAATTTTGACAAATACCTATTCCTCTATTACTAAGCTGTGCTAAATTATTCTGAGTCTGTGATCTTCCTCAAGCCTATTCATTATTTTTCATTCTCCAGCTTTACAGAGTGAGCACACCCTAAAGTACAATCACTTAGGATAAATTATGAGGGTTAGCATTAGAATGAATTTGTATTTTAAAAGAGTATTAGGACTATACTACTCTGCAGTGTCTAAAAGTGCCTTTCAGAACCATCAGCCTGCATGAGCCACACAGATTTAATACTATATTTATCTAGATATGTCTGTATAGCCCTCTGTTACTTAAAATTTGATATTACACCACATATACTGAGAATTTAGAACAAATACAGCATATTTTTAAGGTAGTATTCAGATACCTTTGGCAAATTCACTTATCAGTAAAAGAGCTTCTATTTGGTACTTCAAAGATTTACAGTAAAGTTCTCTGGGCCACCTTTTTTTTCTAGCTTACATGTTACCAAACAACCTATGTAGTCCTAACTAACCTAGGAGATAATGTAGTCTCCTTCCTGTAAATGGTTTGGGGTAGTCTTGCTTGGTGTTTATGTAAATGGACTGAAGCAGCCAGCAACATGTGTCTAGAGAGTCAGAGAATGCATGTGCTTACAATTGTTAAAAATAAATAAAATTAAATACAACATAGCAAGACTGAAAAAGGAAAGCAATAACCGATAAAGAAAATAGTGTCAAATTCAGCACAGCTGTTAGTTCACAACATCAGAGCAATGCAGTCCCTTTCCATCCAGGCAAAGAGGGATGGTCAGAGACAGGATTTCAAAAGGGAAACAAATGAGAGCGCTTCAGACATCACACACACATGCACRCGTGCACACACAGCATGCAACAGCCACCACGAGCAAACACAACAACCCAGCACTGGCACAAAGCACAGGTGGATGCTACGAAGTGCAGTGAAGAGCTACAGTATCAACATGAGAGCTGGTGAAGCAACACAACCCTAACAAAACCAAAAAAAAGGGGGGAAATTGCTAGGGAGGAAATAAAAAATATATCCTTTCAGGCACAATCACCCCATCTTAGACCCTCGTGAATGCACATGGATCTCTGGAGCGTGTGGAATCCCAGGGATGTTATGGTGACCCACATGTCCCATCTTGGCCCTGTTTCTGAAGCCACACCACCAAAATGTGAAGATTTAGATTACTTCCAGTGAGGCCAAGGAAATTAGAAGAATATGCACRGGTGAAGTGTCTGGCAAACCACCGAACACCAGCATGACAAACTCCAGTTCTAAGGCTTTCGGCTGTTTGTAGTATTGTGGTTGGTCAAACGTGTGCACAAGCACACATTTTTGAGTAAGATTTTTTGGTATTTTTTGAAATGTGTGCTTTGGAAAGGAGGTATATACATAAAATGACACTAATTCCACTCTCTTAACAAACGAAATCTATTTTTCCCCATTCTCCAGCTGATTTATATTTACAAAACCCGYGACCCTTTGACAAAGGAGTCAAGAAAGGGGGTTCCAAAGCAATATATCCACGAAGGAGTTTTTCTTCTTGTAAAACAAGAACACGATCAGAAATGTTCAAGTACTTTTGAAAAAGGTTTTAACTGAACACAAATCCTCCTCCACAAGTGAAATTGGTTTCCATGGGGTAAAATTCTAGATCCTGTAAATTGAGATAAATCAGAGAGCAAGAACAGGAAGAGAATCTCCCTCCAAAGTAAGATACAAACCCCATTATTTGATAAAAATGAAGTGGAATATTACAATTAGAATCCTGAATCTGTAAGGTTCTTTCATCTACATCCAAACATCCAGAATTCCATAAACACACAGCTTCTGGTGAGCACATGTACGTACAGTGCCACTGCCACTCCACTAAAGGCAGCTTGGATTTTCAAAGAGCAACAGCCACTCTGCATTCGGAGCACCTGAAGGAATTGCACCAGAACAGTGATTTAAACTTTATTAAGACTTAATTGCAGTTGATTATAGATTTTTTCCTTGGTGCTGCAGCATTTGTGTAGCTCTGGTCACGAGGACGCATGAGCTTCCCCATGACACCTGAGCAGGTTAACATTGACCTGAGTGGTGTCTTTATAACTTCAGAGAGGAACTTCAAAACTCACATGAATCCATGTTTAAACCTGGGATTGCTTTTACTTTTATGTAGGAAGGATGTACAGAAACTTTATGGAAAAGGAAAAATGCAGGCACAGCAAGCAAAATTCCCAGTGTGAAAGCCCCTAAAGACCAAGTTTAAATGTAACAAGCAAAGATTAGGATAGAGTTTGTTTGTAACAAAAGCTTCCCTGAACCAAATCAAGAAATCAAGGCAGATTTATTAAAAATGCTGGTGCTAGTGAAAAATGTACTAAATACAAAGCAAAAGTCCAGTCTTAAAAGAAACTTCTTATAAATTAAAGAAACACTCTCAACACTGAGGCTGCATTATAATATTATATACAGCCACAATCTTAAAACTATTACATACAGAAAATATTTAGACAAGTACAAGAAACCCATTTAATTATTGGACTTCACAGGGTTAAGTGAATTTTAGTAGACTCATATTGCAATGGCATGAACATAAATGGAGTAAAGTCCCTATGTGGAATATTCCAAACTCCATATGTGGCAGATACACAGAAATCCCCGAGTTTACTACACATGACTGAATAAAGCTGCAATACAAAACTCACTGTCAACCATCTTATCACCCAAAACTTTTCAAATGCACTGTGCTGTTAAGCCACTGGCATATGAATTCACTAAATGGGGCAAGAATTAAGCTGACTCTACATAAACACAGTCCATCCACTTCAGAGTTGGAAACAGCACCATTAAGTTAGTAAAAAGAAAAAAAGTCAGTGTCTCCTTCCAGTCAGCCTAAATCCCTGCAGCTCCCACCTGGAAATTATTTAAGAAATAAACAGAAGTTTTAATTCACATTTCAACTGTAGAAATAGAATTCTGCATTGCTGCCAGTACTGTACCAACTGTACTTACCACTSCTCAGCTTTTACATCCTGTGTTACGTTGACACAAGCCAAAGGACCAATTCAGAAACGGAACTTGGCCACACGGATGTGGGCCRCATGAGAGTTACCATGGTACAAGAAACTATGCCTGATACAAGTCTAGGAGATGTACATTGAAGAACCAATTGCTATCACAGTCCATATAAAAAGCTTCTTACTGAATCTWTAAAATTACTTGTGCACYGAACAGAAAATGGTGCATGAAAACATGGAATGTCTGGGTATACAAAAAAACCTCTGCCATTAATCCTAGTCAGCCTTATTTCATCTGTCTGCTTGTCTCTTCATCTACAAAGTGGTGATAATTGTACTTACCCATGTCTGTAAAATGCCTCAATATGAAACACTACAGAGGTAAGCCACAAAAGACTTTCATATTCTTGTGGAAAATGGGATGAGAGATTCAGCTCAAGCCATTCCCCATTTTTTTCCCCATGTCTCCTTCATACCAGACACACATCAAGGGAACAACCACTGAGGCTACAGGTGTATTGCAGGATAAAAAAACTGTGTTAGACAACAAGCTTTCACCCAGCACTTTTTTTTTAATGTAACTCTGCACTTGTGACACACGCCATTTTTTCTTCACAATTCACATCCAGAACAAAAGCAATCTAGATCTACTGCCCATTTCACTCAGAAGAGGAATGAAAGATGAAAGGAATGAAAGGGGAGTGCAAAGAGATTTCATTGTCTATACTATTTTTTTTATAGTCAAGACATGAAGATGGAAGGTAAATCACATGTGATTAAAGATAGCAGGCAAAGATTCACAGTACAGATATCAGTTTACACAACAAAGCAGTCACCTAAGAAAGTTTAATGAAAGAAGAGGTGATACACTCCAGGTACCAACAGTCAGAATTGTAGTGTGCCCACAGGAGACCGTCTTACTCATGTGCATTCCTGTGTCAGTACAGGCAACACTCGTACCTACTTGGGACAGAGAGCATGCACAGAAAGATTGTCAATGAAATCCTGCCTCTGACTCCAAGCAAAGGAGAAACAGCAGAGAAGACCATATCCCCTTTATAAAGGAGATGACCAACGTCAGACCCCTCATCAGAAAACCACCAGAAACCCATCTCCATGCTCATTTCTAGCATGCACTTGCCACAGGCCTGTGACTAGTGATACTGGCCCCTGGGCCCTTACCTGCCCTGAAGCTCCCATCTGAGCAGCTTGGGCCTGAGCTGCTTGCACTGCTGCTGCTGCCTGCTGCTGCTGCTGGACCAGCTGCGCTCTTACCTTGAGTATGAGAACAAAAACCAAAGTAAACATACATACCTGAGCAGGGTATAACACTTCTGTTTCAACTGCGTTGACTATTTTCATAAAAAAGGGTATGGAGACAAGACCAGCCTCACCAACTAAAGTTTTCAAGGTTTCTTTGTGAAAACAAGTTTCTATGTTTATAACACTTAGTATATAGTTTTCCCATAGACTGCACACCCAATTCAACTTCTTGCAACTTCTTCCCTGTACTATCAGACCTTATATACAATAAACCTTCTGGCAAACCTACCAATGACCAGCATTTCAAATGTTTATACATTCATTACATCTGTCAGTGTGACAATCATGACATTCAACTCCTCCTAGCTTAGCTGGTAGGAGCACAAAGTGGAGGTATCAACTCATCAATTTCTCAAGTGTGGCAGACACTCCACTCCTCTCCAGCAAGGCCCAAAGAAAAACAGGTCTGAGCTTTGGCCCAACAGCACATATGGAGCCCAGATAAAAATGACTGTAACAGTTCAAAAAGCTGCACCATTAAGAGGATGACTCAGCAAGAGGTTCAACAGAGTAAAACTATTGTCTTGTCCACCTTCTCTTCAAAGCAGGAATAACCAGCATCTGAAACTGTGACCAAAACCTCTAAACATGGCAGCAGAAGCAAAGCCAGCATGGTAGAGAGCCAACAATGGCTTCAGTCTACAACACTTCAAAGTACTTGCTTATGTTTTAGAAAAGCAAACATCATGGAGGTAATTTTTCTTTAACCACAGTGTGTTTCTTTTTCTTTTTTTCACTTGTCGATTCAAGAGTAAGACAATAAATTATTTTTTAAATATGAGCTGCATAAATGGTTTTCACAGATTTCCAGAACTCCTRCTCTTAGATACAAAATTGTTCTCTACTGGCAGGCCCAGATAGAAACCTTTAAACACCCCATACTCATAACTTGTTAACTATGGAGCTCTTAACAAGTTATGGTTTTCCTACTTCATTATTAGCAAAAGTCAGGTATATTTTTTATTTCTTTAGATGACCGTAACAAATCAACAATCAGCTGGTCACTAGCCCTTACCTGCATAGCTTTTAACTGCTGTGGCGTAAGAGTAACAGGCATAACCTGACTGGGAATTTGTCCTGAGATGGCCTGTGGTTGAGATACCATGGGCTGGGGTTGAGGCTGGGATTGTGGTGGAAGTTGAGACTGCTGTGCCTGAGCAACCTGTTGTTGTTGCTGCTGTTGCTGCTGCTGTTGCTGCTGCTGTTGCTGCTGCATCTGTTGCATCTGCTGTTGCATGACTTGTTGAGGTGGCTGCTGCTGTATCTGTTGTTGTGGTATTTGTTGCTGTTGCTGCTGCTGCTGTTGTTGCTGCTGCTGCTGTGCCTGCATGGCCTGTGCCGCCTGCAGCTGCTGCATTTGGGCAATTCGCTGTAGTTGTTGCTGCTGCTGTTGCTGCTGCATCTGAAAAGCAGGAAAAGCCAGGATGCTAAAGCTTCCAGCAATGCAACAGCAGACTTATTTTTATAGCATAAACCAAAAGTAAACAGAATCCTAATACATCAGATTGATGTTTTAAGCCCAAAGGGAAAGCCCAACTTTTTTTCCATTCACTCTTCATATATCTCAAGCCTACATGGTGCTGTAGCCTGTATTTCCACATTACAAGCTTTCCTGTAACTTTTAAAAGCAAAGGTGAAGTCCATCAGCTTCTCCTGTACAAATGGGCTCAAGACACAGTTCTTCAAATGTAACCACCCCTTACTAAAAACTGCACAAGAATATGACAGCTTAAGTTTCCTCATCTGCTTTTGTGCCTAAGGATTATAKATAGATAGATAGATAAAGATACACACACACACACACATATGCACATATGATGTGCTCTGCACACATTTTTTAATGTGGCACCATATTATTCACACAATGACAAAACAGCCACTATTGCTACAGTAATTCAAGTGCTGTTCTTTCCCACCCATTTCTGTCAGAATGAAAGACAATCCTGACATTTATAAAAAGAGACACAAAGATTTTAATTCTCTATTGCTATGATAGAAGAAAGCAATGAACATCTGTAGAGCCTTTCCTCTGGCATGTAATATATTGCTGTCAATTAACCTGCCAGTCTAACCTGAAGCCTTACCCTGAAGTTGAAAAGTGTTAGTAGCAGGCAGAGCTGATACTTCCACACAAGCCAAGTCTCACTCGACAAGTGGCCGATCACCCCATTGGCCATGTTTGTCCTCACCTGCTGTTGGTTTTGCTGCTGCTGCATCTGCAGTTTCAGCATGTGCTGCTGCTGCTGCTGGACGACTTGCAACTGCTGCTGTTGCTGTTGCTGCTGCTGGGCCGCCACAGCGGCCGCTGCCTGCTGCTGCACCTGGAACTGCTGCTGCATGGCTGACTGCTGGGCCTGGAACTGCTGCTGCTGCTGCAGAGCCACCTGCTGCTGCTGGAATTGCTGTTGCTGCTGCTGTTGCTGCTGAGCTATCTGCTGAAGCTGAAGTTGGGCTAAACAGAAGACAGGCTGTACTTAAAACATGAGACCCAAACAATGCGAGTTAATTAATGTTCTTTATTAGCAGCATATACTTTTGCTTCCTCAAATGGATGAGGCACATTAATGGCAGACTTAATTACGCTTTCTACTACCAATCTCTAATTCACTCTGCCTCCATTGAGTCAGCAACCTAAGAGAGTGAAAATGTGCAGGAGGAAATGTGCACTGAGGATGCCAGCAGGAAGCACCATATCATGGAAAACAGAGGTGAGCTCTACAAAAACAATGTTCTGAAGCTGACATTGTGTAGGACGAAAGAAGAATTTGCTCACAGCTACACTGCTGCTTGCCATACTAAGGAAGACATTTATCCAGTTAGGTAGCAGTATTTAAAATCAATTCTGTCCCCAGTTCACTTGGCTGATTTAGCCAGAAGTATGACATCTCTTCAGCACCTTTTCCTTGGGGAAAGGAGTTATTACTGAAAAGCTGATCTAACAATTTCAGTGGTTGAAGCAAACTGAACACTTACTCTGCTGTGTAGCTGTCGAGACACCAGGCATACCATGAGGGGCCATTCCCGAGGTTCCAGGAGGCTGCTGCTGCCCTGGGAGACTCATCTGCTGTCCCATTGGACCAAGGCCAGTCATCCCACTCATTGGTGCTCCTTGAGCTCGGGAAGCCATGCCCATCCCAGGTGCCCCTGCTGTGGGACCCCCAGTTAGATTCTGTAGGGCATTCATTGGATCTACAAAGAAAACAGTTACTGATATGCAGCCAGCCATGCAATTGCCTCCCCAAAATCCTGTGCTCTCCATCATCCACTCTCCCATCTGGCAACTTCAGACCACGACTAGATCCAATACCCTCACAAACTAAGATTCACTGCTCTGCCTGTGAGACAAGAGGCTTCCACCACATCTTTGCCTCTCTGTAAATAGAGATGACTTAAAGTGCTCCAGAGTTGTGAAGTTCCACACAGATTTTAAATACATTAGAGAAAAGGAACTTATTAGCCACCTCCAAATTTATACACAAGTCAAAACAAGCTGCCAACAAAACTTTGTGAGGATATACAGCTTTTAACCTCAAAAATCAAGAGAGTCCCACTATGGATCTTCTTCCTCCTGAAGTCAGAGAAGCAATGCTTAGACCAGAGGATGTACTTTAATATACAGTTCCCCCTCTCACATCACTTTTATTATGCACTGAATAAATTCAATGCCTTTCAAGACATTTTTCATAATCTGAATCCTGGGCACACGGAAAAGAGAAGTCAAAGAGAGAAAGGCAATTCAAGAGGGCAAAACACAACACAGGGTGCAGAAGTAATAGTAATCAGGTATAGAACTCAGCACCACCTCTTTCTTAAGAATACTTACAAAATAATTTCCAAGAGCTAGACTGCATGTTAATCAACCACAGACCCTGCATATTTGACGTCCAGAGGGACAAAAACACAGGATCATACTATGTCCCTAACACAGCCTGCAGTGAGAATCAGCAGAGAGGCAGAAGCCAGGATCAGATCTAAGCTCAGCCAAATAGCACCATGCATATGCCCTGCAAAGATTTTTGCCTCTGATGCAACACTTGAGGAACCCAAAGCTGGGAACAGGCAGGAACCTGGGCTGCTCAGCAGGAGATTATTTTCAATCACTCTTATGCTTTCATGAATCTTAGTTTTGTGAGCTAACAACAGTACAAACAGGGAAACAAACAATTGTCCTGTGCTACATCCAAAGCACTGTCCGAGCCTGTCACCCTCATCACTGAACAACTCCAGGGCTATCATGCTACCCTTCCTTTCCTCTGGCAGCTAATTCCAGCTAGGGAATACACACATACTTTATTCTTAGTACACCATAGCCCTGATTTCTAAGCTGTTCTATTTAGAAATGGAGAGTACAGAGGGAAGGAAGAAAACAACAACAAATAAAGAACTCTTACCACTGACTGAGGCTTGAGATTTCTTATTGTCTGCAAAGAAAAAAACAATTAATCATCTCTGCTAATATTGTCACATTGACCCTTTGGATATACTCTCTACAAGAAATATATTCACATCATAATTTAAAAAATGAAAAAAAAACACTATCTACTGTAGTTCTAATAAAATACATTAACCTAAGCCAATTTGGTAACCAGAATGCTATATAAATAATGGAACGAAGGCAAAAGTACAGGAAAAATTAGGAAGGAGGAAAAGTAGTAAGTTTAAATAATTTCTCAAATACTTTTCAATTATAGATGATGTGTAAAAGAAATGGTATTTAGAAATTAGGCATACATAATACAGGAAGATTTTTAAAGCAGGTTCTTAAAGAGTCACATGCAGAATCACCTAGAATCCTAAAATTTACTTTTTTTTTTTTTTTTTCTTGTAGGAGTATGCAATGAGTAACTATGAGAAGAAAAACAAACCAAAACTAAAAAATTACTTACGGATATCTCGAAAATGGATAATAAGTCTGGCCACAAGAGAAAGATATTCCTCCTAGAGGTGAAAAACGAGTATTTTAGCATAAGAAATGAAAACAGAACAGCCATTCCTTTCTGGTTCTTCGGTATTCTTCCTCAACATACTGGATTTTACTTTACAATGTGTGTGGGCTTTTCAGAGCAGTTCACTTCCAAGAAACAGTCTGTTTATTAACTAAGAATATTTTTACTAATACGTCATTGTGGTCGACGGTACAAGAACGCCAAGAAACCACAAAATGCACAGGAAAGAACCTCCCTGACAGCCACACTAACAGGATCACAATATGCAAACATTATAAACCAACACATCCATTTTCCTCTTCTTATCCACTATAATTCCTTTTTTATAAGGATTGAACCTGCTTACTTGGTACACTGAACTATTTTAGTCCTTGAATTATGTTGCATTCATAGTACAATAACCTTTTTTTAAGCTAAGTTCATATTACAAATACAAGTAAATTAAAAATTTTGAAAACTAATATGATAAACATGTCAGAATTGAAAAGACAAATATTTGCAGTATTTTCTTAGTGTGCTTCATAATGAGTAAGAAGCTGCAGAGGGCTGAGACAGCCTTCCTGCCCATGAAACTACAAACTCACCAGGAAGGACGCCAACAGTAGGCACAGATTTGTGACATCAGCATTATAACATTTTCACCAAGATAAGTTCTACCTCAAACGTGACTTGTTTGGAGACAGCAACAGTATTCAATTTCTCATAACAGAGCTCCAAGGAAAAAGTTTACAGTTTGGTAGTGTGTAGAATTGTACATTATTGCCAGACTTCCACAGACACCACAGCTCTTTCCTTAGGGTTACTCTTGACAGAGCCTTTTTATTGATATCCTAGGTTTTTCTGACCACCAAACTGGAATGGTGCTACGTTGCAGATAAAGGAAATTCTATGCAATTCACTACACACAAATATTCAGGCAAGAAAAGTGTGGTTCCATATATGCATGAAATGCTGCAGCATCAGCAAAGCTGTCTTGCACTAAGTCCAGTTTGATGCATATATTGGATGCAGAACTGCTCACTTCCCCCTCAGGGTAAAAGAAGCAGCACATTTAAATCAAAATTTCAAATAACTCTGTACTCTAAGTGCATTGGCTTTGCTATTTCTGCAATTTGTCCCAAACTTCTTTTGACACCCAATAACTTCTGGAAGCAAATAGAGATGCTTTACCCTTGTTTTGGCCTTCATAAACACATGACTCTCCATATCTTTGCTAGATTTATTATGGGCAACACCAGCTTTCCTCATAGCTTCATCACTGAAAAAAAAAAGAGGAAAAACAAGGCTGGGTGTTAATTGAGGGCATTGCAAAATACTTTCTGTAGTTAGAAAGGTCTGTGAAACAGCTTTTTACCCCTCTCTCATTTATAGATTAAAAACAAACAAACCAAAAAACCAAACACCCACCACAAAAAAAACCCCAAACCAAACCACCACCACATATATTACCTAAAATTGCCACCCTTTAAAGTCTCTTCAAATAAGGGAGAAAAAAGGCAACTAATTTCTAAACGGCAACACAAATATTCTTTGCAGAAATTCAAGACCAACTGCTAAGCAAGTCATTATTTTACTACCTGATGTATTACTTTGACAAAACACCAGGACTTGTTTATTTGAGGAAAGCTGAATGACAGGATTAATGTAATCCATGTTTGGCAAACAATGAACTTGAGCTGCCTAGCATCAGGATTTTCCAAAAGAATTCTCTAAACATAAGGTGGAAGAATAAAAAAAAAAACCAAAAAAAAAGGTTGCCTGAGGGCATAGAGGCTTTACCAGTGAGTGAGGATAATGAGTGGCAGCATTGATTAGGGACAGAGAAGAGCAGAGGTGCAGCAATGGGCAGGGTGGGAGGGAACATGAGTGGAAAAGAAGGGGCATTCTCAGTACATCAGAGAGCAGCAACCAATCCAACTGCAGAACACGCAAAGAGAAAGACATCCTAAAACAAAGAGTCAGGCCAGGTGAAGCCCTATTCAAATCCTCTAGGCATTGTCACTCTTGGAAACTTCCTTGCAAAACCTGTTCTTTTTTAAAGCAGCCTAGCAGTTACAGTATCAATTCCACAAACAAGTGATCAGGAAATACTTTCACCTTGTAATTAACATATCAGAAACTTATTTCTCAGTAACTGCTGTTGCATGAGGAGCCACCCTGCATTAAATACACGTCCGGGTAACGACCCCTGAAAGTTTCACCCACTCTGAAGGGGTGCTACTGTTTTCTTTCCCCTGAATTTCCACCATCTCCCATGCAGCAGGAATGGTGCTTGCACAAGCAGTAAACTGGTTCAACTTTCTGAATTAATTCAATGACAGTCACAGAAGTGAAGAGCAGATGCTATAGCCTTGAAATGCAGGACCTTAGGCTGCCAAAACTCACACCTTATCTGTCAAACCAGCAGCTTACAGCTAAACTGCTCAGTCTTTAATATAGAACACAGTGGAACACTGTACCTGCTGTAAGGCTCTCATGGTAACCTGTTTGTGGGGTCTGGCAGTCACTAAACCAGTGTTGCTTAAATATGAAGGTTACTTAAACTGAAGCAGAATCTGAACATAATGCAGAGTAACTATTCCTCCATTGGCAAACAAGCCTTAAAGTGAACTGCTCATAAATGAGCTTTGCTGCGGAGGAAGAAGCTATATCTAATTCTTTATTAACAAGTCCTTTCCTGAACACTTTCCCTTTTGGAAAGGCTGCCTCTAAATCCACACTACTCTCTGAATCCTCCTTAACTTTCCAGCCCCAGTACAATCACAATGCCTTTCATGTTGAGAGCACTGAAACTGAGCAGACAAAAAGAGAAGACAAAGACTACAGAGAGGCAAGTAAAGAAAGTAACATGTAAGTAGTACTTAGTGGATGTGATACAGACAGGGATCAATGCGGTATCAGGATCTCAGAAAAAAAATCCACAGCAAAGAAATTATCTACTTTTCTATGTACCTACCATTCCCCCTTGACATTACAGAACGTGAAAGATGTATTATTATGACTACATCTGCATTACTGAAACTGTCACTCCAAACTCTCCATGTCCTATCTGTTAGCATTCCAATAAAGGTTTAGACTAGGAGGAATAAAAAACACACAACTTGTTCCTTGCTCACATATTTAACTGCAATCAACATAAAAATATTTACATTAAAAGACTATGAAAGTCAGTTAAAAAGTCATAGCTTTAGCACAGAGCTAAAGATACCAAATAACATTCCTTGCAGAACACCAAACTCAAAACTCTGAGAACTAGATGGTACCAGCCAATTCCACCTTCGTCTTCCTCAGAAGCACTTCGTAAACGTATCACAAGATGTGCACTAAAAATCTGCCTTTCTGATTTCATGCAGAACATGCAGAGCTGTGGTTTCACAAGRTAAAGCATTCAACACCAACACCGGCTTCAGGAATTCCCCCTCCACTCTCAAGAAGCTTGTTTCCAGCCCAAATATGTGCAACTTCTCACTCAGGCTAGCTTGTCTAGTAAAAAAATCTTGCAAAACACRTTCTCCTTCAAAACTACCCCAGCTCCCTACCCATTCCACACCATGACTCCATGAATCAGTCGTTAAAATGAAACAAGAGGATGAGTTTCAGGGCCAACCATATGAAGACATGGAACATCACCRTATGCTGCTTCACGAAATAGATTATTTGATCACTATGACACTCAGCTCAACAAACCTTTCTTGCTTAAAACAGCACTGGGTGGGCAGGGGTGAAGTGTGCTGGTAAGCTGTTAGCCACATTCATCCCATTACAACGTTTAAAAACCTCGAAGTAAACACCAACAAATACATTAAACTTTAATCATTTGCTCTTGTGCAGATGTCACTATTCCACATAACATTTCTATTAGTTACAGATTGGACGTAAAAAATTCCATCAAGAGCAGCCCTCACTGCAGRATACCCACGTAACAACACAGACCAGCAGAAGACACAAAACAGGAATCACTCACACTACTTTACTGACACTTGACAGATCACATAAAGGCCTGAAGAGTCCAGGTCCCCAGCACACCACCTTCAGCCAGAGGGGAAAGCAAAGAACCACCCAACCTCCCTAAGGCCTTGTTCTAGCATTATCCTTTTTTCCAGTTCTGCAGAAATGGAAAAAACCCTTCTCACTACACACAGAATCATCCCTTCACRGCTTCACAAGCACATCCTTCAGCAGAAGGGATTCCCTCTAGCAGAGGTGACTAGGTAAGAAGCCACCCCTGCCAAGTCATGCTGGAACAACTGTCTGTAGGGCTTTGCCATCAGCAGTACTGAAGAACAACCAAGGGTAAAAATAATCAATTTTCCAGAGTTGTTTTTTACTTTGAGAAATTTCCCTATCAGGTTCACTGCATGGCAACCCAAATACTTGAAATGAAAAGTTACTGCAGAGGCAGTAGCTTCTTCAGTTCACARTTGTGTCAAAATAAGCATTTATAAAAAACTAATTCCTCACTTTATACAGTCCCAGGAAGGGAGAAACATCTGCCTTCTTGGACTTTTTTGCCCGAATTCTCATCAGACAACCTAGATTGGAATATAAAATTAAGGCTGCTTTATCAACTGGTTTTGTGGAGTGTTCCATAGAGAGCAGCAATGCAGATGATCTTTCTCATTTTTCCCTTCATCACTCAAAACACTTTAGCTGATGCACTCATCTCCTGCCTGCTTGTTCTTCAGTCTCCTCCTCTTCCTCCTTTCACCTGCTCTCCAAATTCGCATCTTTATTTCTGCTCACACATTCTTTCTTCTCACCCAGCTGAACCATTAACTAAAGTGAGAAGATACACATGAAAACTTCAAGCAAGAAACCCTACACAACATTCATGGACCACCACACAAGTTACATCCCTTTCCTACACTCAATACAATTCCCTTCTAACACAGCCTTGAAGCAGCTCAGGGCAGGAACTGTACACAACCACGGACTGAGTTCACCACCACACAACTCAGATCAGATCTGTCCTTTAAGCAATACCAACATTTTAAAACATATTGAGGAAAGGCCTTTAGAAAGGAGAYTCCCCGAGGCACTGGTATGTACTGGCTCTCTGTAAGGGCCAGAATAAAGTGGTGCCCTGCAAGCAAAAGCATATATCCACACGCCTACATCATTGCTGACTTCTGAAAGATCCTAGGAGAAGTCAAAGTTGCTTCTCAGGCTCAGTTGTCTGAGCTCAGGCTTCCTCAATCTTGCCACAGTATGAAAGTCCTGCTTGGGCCTGCAGTCACACAGAACCTGCTACCAGAGGAGGCTTCTTAGGACATCAAAAGCACCATTCTCTCAAATGTCCATAACCAAATCATGCACACTGACCATTGACACATTCCCCAGGAGACCCATTCCCCACACTGAAATGTAGCATCACTGAAATGCTCATTCACATCATGTCACTCTTGATAAACAAAGCCAAAATCCAGAAAACTTGAATTCAGTGTTGTAATGAAAATGCAAGTGTGAAATTGCAATAAATTGAGACACCTATATCTAGCAGCTATAAGAAGGCACTCAAAATGAGTTATGTGAATGGTTTCATGATTTAATGTTCATGACCAAGTGTTAATACTCATCTTGACAAACATCACTTCTTGTTTGCAGGCTGAACTGGAACATATACATGCATTTAAGATAGTGTATTTTCACAACTGCTAGGAACAACGTTCCCACAAATTACAAAAACTTTCAGATGATTCACTAGATATTCAATTACCTCCCTCTTCCACCTACTATGTCAGCTTCTAATAGCAAAACTGGGAGCTTATGGAAATAGGAACTTGCTGCATAGGGAGCTCAAGTTTTTTTAGCCGATGTATTGCTTCTATTTCTCACTCCACAAACTCTACTTCTGGCTAGCTTCACCTGATTCCAAGTGCCACATGAAACCACGCTCTTTTCAGATACCTGACACATGGTAATTGCTTAAAAAAATCCACTGCAGTCACTGTAACAACTCATCCCAGTCATCCCAGAAACAGCTTTGTTTGCTTTTCAAACTAGACCATGAATACAAATATATGGTCTATACTATACTATAACGCTGAATGAAGCAGAAGAAAGTGACAAAAAAAGACTGTCAATACATCTGTAACAAAAGCACGCAAATCATACAGGGACATCTGTGCACACATGTAACAGAAAATAAATAGAGGATATTTATTAAAAGTTTAAGATTACTGCCATCTCTTCATATGACATTAACCTGAAAGACGTTTTCGTCAGTAGTAGTAATTTTTTCATCTCTCATTTACACTTCCATTAAAACATTTATGAGCATTGTTTGCTGTTCAGGGAGAAGAAAAAGCAAGGGATTAATCTAACAAGATTAATGACTTTACAGAAAGTTTAGAAAGTGAAACATCAGTTGTGAGCACCAAGGAAGTTTGTGTAGCTTTGACAAACACATCATTATACTTCTTTAATGAATACTGTAACAGTTTAATTCTGGAACAGCACCCTAATTGTAGTAAAACCACAAACAATCAAACAGCAAACTGGTTACATGTCATAAAAAAAAGACAGTCCATTTTTAGATATTGATTCTTACGATCAACACGGGAAGATCAAGCTTTCCAAGCATACATGAATTAGCACTTCAACATTACTTTACAAGCACTGAACAGTGCTTTCACYTCCATGGTAACCACCTTGCACAGGGGAGAAGAGCCTTCCAAAAAAGCCTGTAGAGCAGCAAAGTCACTAAGGAAAACAATTGTTTCACAAAAGACAACTGAAAAGGCAACAAGCTGAACTTCGGATTAAATCACCAACATTTTTATTTCATATTTGCCCGAAAAAGTCAGACGCTATCCCATAACAGCGATTTCCATAGGGCTGAATACGCCAAATTTTACATCATGGACACTGCCAAGATCGAAGCTCTAAAACAGATCGTATCAAGCAGGGTAGGAAGCCGCTATTGCTGGACAAGAGGAAAGWGAAAGGGAAGGAGGATCGGAAACATTAAATCAAAGAACAGTCCCGATTACCCCCAGAACAGCGTCTGAGCAAATCCTGGTAACAAGGCCCCCTGACGAGAGGGCTCGTGGGAGAGGAAACACCGGGGACCGGGCACGAACCCAGCCAGGCAGGAGAGGGCCGGAAAGCCTTGCAAAGGAGCGGACACAGGCGGGACACAGCCCCGGGGGCGGCAGGAGCCGCTCAAGCCACTCTGGCAGGGGCCGAGGCCCGCGCGCGGCCTACCCGGCAACAAGACCGCGGCTCGCACTCACATCTGGCTGACGAGCTTCTGGCGGAAGTTGGTGCTGCGCCAGTCGGTCTCGGGCCCGGTCACGTCCATCGCCGCCGCCGAGAGCGCCGAGCGCCGCCGCCCCGCCGCTCCCCTGGGCCGCCGCCGCGGAACCGCCGCGCCGCCACTTCCGGCGCGCTGAGGGATTGCGGGAAATGAAGTCCAGCAGGGAGTCTGAAAACTTCTCGCGAGATCTGCCGGCTAGGCGCGGGGCTCGCTGGGAAATGTAGTCCGGCCAGGAGCACTACCCGGCGGCGACGGCCCGGGCGCGCCCCGCACCGGCACCGAAGGTCGCGGCCGACGCACCCCCGGGTCTCCCCGCRGCGGTGACCGGCCCGGCGCTCACCGGGCACGGTCGCGGCACCTGCCTGGGCCGTGCTGGGGCCGCCCACGCCGCCCGCCCCGGTTCCGGCCGCCGCCGCCCCTCCCTCGCCCGGTGGGTTCCGGGTCGCACATGAAGGCGGAGGCGCCGCCGCCGCTCTCGGTAGGTGCTGCGGAGGGGGCGAGGGAGCGCGGACGCCGGCCGAGCCGCCCGGTGCTCCCCTGCCGGCACCGGCGCTACCGTTGCCCGGGGGCGCCGGGCGAGCTCGGGGGCGCGCGCGGGAGCCTGTCCCGGCCCGACCCCTCGGGCCCGGGCCGTGTCCTGCTGCCCCCGCTCGCCGCAGAGGTGCCCGGGGATTGACGGGAGGGAGGTGGCACGGCCGGAGCAGGTGCCGGGGAGCGACAGGTGCCGGGGCAGCGTCTGCCAGCCCCGCGTCCCKCCCGGGCCGGGCAGCCCCAGCCCTGCCGCCTGCACGAAGCCGCTGGGGACGCCCGGCAGGTCGAGGCCGGACCCGCGTACCTGTGCAGGGCTGCCTGGGCTGCCTCACCGGGGCTGCCTGCACGGGAGGGGGGCTGCAAGGGGCGCCATAGTGGGTCTCGGGACCTGCAAAGGCATTTTCAACTCGGCAATAGAAAGTAAAACCATAACTCTGCTTCACCTGGCTTTCACCTCTTCGTCACAGTGTTGGTCTAGAGCCAGTCTGCCTCTGTGGGCAATTCCAGGTCGCCTTCCCCTGCAGAGAAAACTGCTCGTTCTGTGTTCCTGATGGGAAATATTTTAAGTTATGGGGCAGAAACAAAATTACTTGGTGAATAATATGAAAAAATTCATGTTCATGAGAAAGTGGAGCTGGATGTGCTGGGAGAGGTGTTTGCTCTCTTCCAGGTCACTTAATTGTTGTACTTGGCATAGAAATAATTACTTTCTAATTTTTTTCGTCCTTGTTTTTTAGAATACTAAAAAGACATGATGTGATTTAAGCAATTCAACAAATCAGGTTCAAGTCTTGCCAGCTAGCTGGCTCTCAAAATTCTTTAAGCATATTGGCTAATTTATAAATTGTCAATTTTGACAGAGTTGTTACTTAAAGAGTTTGATCCTGTAGAAGCTTCATGAAAAAAAGAGTGTTTTTCTTACTGTGGAAAAGGCATTACGATTTTGAGGGGCTTTCTAACAGTTCTTGTGGTAATTAAAACCATTCTATCAAAATAACACTCCTCACAGACTTACCAGATCTGTCTGGACATAGCACTAAACACTATCTCCTGATTCTGGAAAAAAAATGAAACTTTAATGGTAGGCCACTTGTTTTTAGGGTAAGCAGCTACACCCTGCCTAAACGTCATTGGTTAACACTCCTTCCTTCAAGACAAGAAGCTGCTCCATCCAAACCAGAACATGACTATTGAAAGACTTGGATGATAAACAAATCTTGTTCCAAGATTAGGAACAAGAAAAAAAAAAAAAGAAAAAAAGTAGTGAAAGATAATCAAACTCTTCAAATGATGATGAAGCCGTAAGATAAAGCATTTTAGGACTGTATTTAATTTTTGTTTTCCTTATTACAATTTCTTGGTAGCACTTGGGTCACAGGCCACCTCCCAAAATGCACAACAGAAAASGTTACAATTCTATGAATGTGGGTAAGTTGCAAATTTGTTATGGATAAGGTAAAATATTCAAGTTAGAAAGCTCATACTGTTTAGGTTATACTACTGTTCACAGGGGGAAAAAATSTTTTAAAATATCCATATCTTTAAATATAGATACATTTCATGGTGGGTTTGCCATATACATTTTAAATGAGATATTTTATTTGGGATATTTCTTAGAAATAACTTCTAATAGGCTTGGGAAAAAAAAAGGCAAAACCCCCAGGTGTCTGCTGAAAGGAATGAATGCCAAAATTTGTGAGACAGCATAGTTTGCAAAAGCTGTTTCCCAAGCCACGCCTTTTGGTTTCCTCCCACACTTCAAGTATACTACTAATGGTAGAAACTGAAAATGGCTCAGAATTCAGCCCAGAGCRTGTGCCTGCATATTTCCATTAGACGGAAGGCAAGATTGTGCGTACAGACCAGGCAAAAGCACATCATCATTTGAGCCTTCAAAAACAATGCTGAGATACTATGTAATACCAGATATCCTCCTGTCTTTCTTCTTGTGGGGTCCTCAGTCATACAGGAGTTGTTTGGGTTGTTTCTCATATTTGTTCAAGGTTCCTAAAATGAAGTGTTTTAGAAAGAATATTTATTTTTGCACAGTTGTGAATGCACAGAGGGATTCTGACTGGCTTAAGTCTTGTCTACACATAACATGAACTCAATTGTCTTCTATGCAGCAAACAGTCTCACAAGTGCCCATTACAAATTATCACATAGTTGGTGAATTATTCCAGTATTTGCACTCCAGTTAGAACAAACAATAGTTTTGCTTTTCATTTTACATTGTTTGTGACATCACATTTGTTTTCTGAACTATTTTGGCAGGCACCCAGCTGCCTCCCCTTTCTGCACACTCCCTGACTTAGTTGATCTGTTTGTGTGCCCTCTACCCTGTTAAAATTCTGGTACGTAGCCAGGTTCTGCCTGCTTGCATCTGCAGCCCCTGAGACTCAGCCTAACTAGAATGCAGCTCCAGTCCTGTATCTTGTCTTGTCAGGCTTTCAGCTGAAGCTTGGTTTAAATCCTAATCCTTGTTACTCCTTAGGGATAAATGAAGGTGTGGGAAGCCTTAGGGCACTGATTTTAAAATTCCTCCAGTGCACTAAGACTTTTAAGGCCTAATGTGTTTGGATCACATCCAGCACACCACACAGGTTGTTCTGTGTTAGGAAAAAGCTATGATGAATTTGGCCTGCAAGAAAGAGGACAGCAAGCTGTAAGAGTGGACCAAGAGCAACTACATAATTTTCAATAGCAAAAGCAAAGTCATGCACCTGCTTCAGAGTAACTCCATATAGAGGAGCAGGTTGGAGACAGCTGGAAGTCAGCTTTGGAAGAAGGGACCCTGGGGGTCCTGATGAGCAGCAAGTCGAATATGATTCCTCCAGTAGGGCCGAGCTTCATACTGGGCTGTGTTAGCAACAGCCAGGAGGCCATGTGAAATTATTTCCCACTCTATTCAGCACTTACTAGCCCAGAAAATTTGAATACCATGCCCAGCTTTGAGTCCTGTACTGAAAGAAAAACCTGAGAGTTCAGTGGAGGAACCATACAGGGCAGGAGCACTTACAAGAAAACATAAGCACATGCAAGGCAAGAACACTGGATTTGTTCAGTACAGGGGAAAAAAAAGAATAAGGGCAGAGCCAGTTGTCATTTTTAAAGCTACCTAATGGGCACAGGACAATGTAAAGCCAAACTCTCCTTTGTGGTGCACAGTGTCAGGGATGAGAGGCAGATGTCACAAATTGCAGGAAAAAAAATTCAGGCAGCTAAAGAAAACAAATCTGGTGGTTAACCAATCAGTGTCCTGAGTACTGACAAGGATGGAGATTTCGCACTTGACTAGACAAGGTTCTCCACATCCTGACCTGATCTTGAAGGTTTCCCTGCTTCGAGCACAGATTGGACTAGAGACCTCCCAAGTTTCTTTCCGGTCTAAATTATTCCACAATTCTACGAAATCATGGGACCCCCACCAAGCTCAAGCTACCTGTCCATATGGCAGTAAGCTAAACAGATTTGGATACCCGACACCAGCAAGCTCTAGTTTATTTTGGGCACAGCTGATGCACAAGAAAATATCACTATCTGCGTAAAACACCTCTTTGTAGTGATGTAACTGACAGCCACGAGCTCTTGAATRCAAAAATGTCTGAGTTTCCATGGAAACTAATTTGGTTAATCCTTCCTGCATCCAGCCATTTCTCTACAGTGGAGAATCAAGGCTGTCAGCACAACTTTACAAAAAAACACCCCCAAACCCACACATGCACCACACATTAGGAGCATCACTCGGACCTGGATGCTGGTCATAGAAGGGGTGAATACTTGGCTGGGCGTGTATCACACCACACAACACCAGACTTCAGCACTGTAAATGATGTACACCAAGTTTAAAGCACAGCATCCCTCACCAGAAAATAAAGGCTGAGTTAGCTATAATGGCAGCGCAGGAACACCATGGTGTAACAATTGTTCTGCACTTAAAAATTTAGTTAGGACAGACACTGCATTCTCCTCTATCACATCTATTTTGCCATGCCTTTAATTTTTCCCTTCCCCCCTGCTTCTAGTTGAGCTACTCCATTCCTAGACCCTGTGTTYTTAAAAGGATGAGGATTTCCAGTGAGCACAAGAGCAAGCCAGCATACCAGTTTCTCACCATTTTGCCATTTGAATGATCAAACTATAGTCCATTCCCTAAATTCCTCCTGTCCCAGTGCCAACTTCCTCAGTCATAAGCCACATACCTTTGTTGTGAAAGCAAGTATTCCTGTTGTTGATCACAGAGGGGATTTTGTTTTAAAAAAATTAACCATGACTCTTTTCATGGGCAGTTAAGGAGTTCTTTCAGTTGAATAATCAGAAGCCTAAGACTTCTACTTTTCTTCATGCCGGTAATCTGCAGAAGCATGTTGTGGAGATGGAATTTGAATACAAGACAATCACACCGAGTTATCAGCAAGTCCGTGAGACATCATAGCTTTCATTGTGCCCATAGCATATTACCAGAGACCACTAGGGATATAGTGAACTTTGTATATAAAACAGAAAAGAGAAGGAAGCACTAMATTTCCTTCATGCTCCCTCCATTGCAAGACATGGCTGCCTTCTCTTGGTTCTCAAATGGAATCAGCGCACAGAATATAGAAAATTTCAATCTACTGAAAGAAGCAGTCGTGTGTTTCTAGGTATCCCTRGGGGTTTTGCCATTCATGAGGGATTTTTTTGTTTGTTGTGGTTTTTTAACTCCTTGAATGAAAGTGACCAAACAGTGAACTTGACTACAGACGTGCACATACAGTTACTGATCTCAGATGCTTCCTTCTTCTTTAGGTACTGGGCACTCAATTGTAATACCTTAAAATTAATCACTGCATTAACCCACATCCTCTAAAAGACAAATGCAAACTAACGTAACTGCAGGCTCAAATACCTTGTGCAGCCAGCAAAGAAAATGTCCAGTCTGATTTTCTCTGCAATTTCAAAGTGGTTGGAAGAAGGACTTGCGTTCCCCTGTTTCTGCAGATAGCATCCCACAGCACATGAGACAATACTTTTTATCTTTGCTACAGTTAAAGAAGCACAGTGAACTCAATTCCTCATCTTTTCCACCTGCAGGGTTAGTTCTGCAGTATTCAGCCTCTGAATCCCACTGCTAACAGCTCACCAGTACTGAGAAACTTGCACAGGAAGAGAAGGGAAAGAAAACRTTTCTCAAATTTCTAAGAACTTGGCTCAGTCACAGAGCTGTTTTCACAACAACAAAAGTAAGAGAGCAGAGAGGCCTCAAGAGCATCCTACAAGCAAGAAGCTGACAGTAGAGAAACTCAGGATAGAGGGAACAAACCTGTTCTGTCTCTCCACCCAGAACTATCCTACTTACACTACATTTAGGCAGCTTTGTGTTGTTTTTTTTAATAAAGGTTAAGCAAAAAAGATTTTTAGACAGTAACAAAGGCACAAAGCACACAGGTTGGTTAGACCACATAATCTGAGAAGCAGGGTGCTGTGCTAACAGCAGTATCCCTCCCCAGCAACTTTGTAATCAGCATTTAGAACAATACCCAAAGAAATACACAAAATGATCAATCAGCTCACCAAACATACTGTATTTAACCCGGAAAACTCAAACACCAAATCCATGCCACGTCAAAAAAAGCCAACAACACAACCCCCCCGCCACCCTTTTTCAGCAGCCACTCTTTGTACCTTCCTGCCCACCTGCCCCCAGCTGCTCCTGGTGCAGCTGTTACAGAGCTGAGCACACTCAGCTGAGGGAATCCTGCTGGCCATCCCCCACAGCCACCTGATGGTCCTCTACCCTTCTTGGTCTTACAGCTCTTTACTACCAGCTCCTAAAACTACCTAGGCAGGAGTTAAGAGGCTTTCCTTGGCTTTTGGCTCAAGGAAGACTTAACCACATGTGTCAGTCAGACTTCATAGACTAATACCACAAATGTTCACATTTGTGAACTGGGAACAGTTCCTTCGACTGATGGACRTGCATGAGTGACCACCCTGAGGGGCAGTCCAGCTCACCAGTGACAGCCAAGGTACAACCCAGGGGCAGAAGTTGAGATCAAGAAGTTGGGACTGCCAGAATTCAGAAAGTAGAACCTAGCAAAATATCTGTAGGTTCAGCTGTTGGCTAGCCAAAAATCAGCCCTGGAGGATGATTCAGCTGCACTCCCAGCATCTGTGTTTGACCACACTGGGTGGTCACAGAAGAGCTGGTTTGTTCGGCTCTTGGTAATAGTTGTGGCATGATTCAAGTCTGTATCTACTAGAACTAACTGTGAGATAAGCTCCCTGCAGATCTCCAAGACAGCCCCACATGTCATTGACAGCTACTCAGATACTAATGCTCCTACAGGCTACAGAAACACTGCGTTATTTAATTTATTTTTATTTACTTCATAATACTATTTCATCTTTTTGGTTCCAGTTATGACATTTGTAAGATTGGATCCCTTCTGGGGCTTTACTTGCTGAAAGCTTCATCCCCTTTCTATTACTTTTTAAGATTATTTGAATACAGAATATATTCTGAACAGTAACTGTCTACAGTCATATTGATTAAAATTAAATAAAGGCTTTCCTGATTGTATGGGTTTCCCACTCCAGCCTGCATGAATCTCTCTCTCCGTAAACTGTTTCTCCTACAATACACTTCTTTGCTAACACTTGTTACAGGGCTTCAGTGGCCTGCATAGTTTTATTATCTCTCATTTATCTCGCCTTTGCCTCTCTTCCACCAATGATTACACTATATGATACACTATAAGACTGTATCAAAGGTCATGCTGTTTCCCCTACTCATGAAAAGTCTTTGAATTCAGAAAATAGTTCATTTGTTATTTTTACTTCTGCTTTTTGATACMATGATTTTACTTTTATAGAGATTTCTTTTGATACAGTTCTCTAAGAAGAGGAAAAGATGTAATCTGTTTTGGAGCATTAACCACATTAAACCACATTAACAGAGTTAATCAGTTCCTCATTTGGACCATATGTCACCCTACTTTGGTTTTGTTGCATTTATTCCCTTTTGGTGAAATGGGAAATTTCTGATCAACATCACGTAATACTCACTGTTTCACTTGCCTTTCTTACTGTATTATTTCCCTTGCCTCAATCCATCACTCCTAGTATTCCCCAGGAGCAAATGAAATGGTACGGTAATGTTTTGTCTGCTTTCATTTGATTTCTAGGAAAAGCATCAACCTGTCATGAAAAATAACCCATTACTCATCTCTTCAGCTGATGATGGATAGTTTCCCCTGTATAATCGACCTGAGTGTTCCCCAGAAGGCTGTCTTGTCAGAGCTCCTCTTCTGAGCTGCTGTCTTGGTTTTGCTGGCACAGAGCAGACAAACATTAATACACCTTCACAGGGTTTTTTCCATCCCATTCACCCTGCAACACCACCTTCCTTTCATTTTGGACAGTGTAGGCTAAGTTCCCTCAGGCAGAACAATAAACATTTTCGTATTTCTTGGTATCATCTAGGTAGCTCCTTCTTCACTGCCCATACACAGAATACCTGCAGTGCTTTGAGAGATTGCCAGTGCTGCACTCACTGTCTATGGCTGGCACAATTAAACAATGGTTCMATTTCTTCACTGTTTGTTTGGATCTGCTGGGTTTGTTCTGCTTTTGCTTCCCTGACTGCTGATAACCCCTTGTGACCATCCCTTGTGCCACTAAGCTATTTCCCAGGCTGCTGAGGAGAGGCTCCTACAAATGTGTTAGCAGCCATATCAGCTCAGTTTCCTTTTGCTAATGTGGGGTGTTTTTTTAATGTCCTCTGACAACTGGATAGAGTCTATAAGCTCTGACTGCTACAACTTCTGACATTCTTCAAAGACAATGGAAAGGGTAAATTACAGGATGGTAGAAGAGGACTCATGAGATTTGGATTGCTTAACCATAGACATGAAACACAATCACTTCCAGCTAGCTTTTTACAGGTGTTTCCCCATGTGCCATAGGGGACCTTCCCAGTGTGTCAGTGACAGCCCTAGAAAAAGGTACAGGATAGCCTTGGACAGTGCCTATGCTGGAGGAAATACCTTCCCTCTGCAGGGAATCACAGGGAAGTGGAAAGCAGTTGTGCATGCTAGCTTGAAGTTGCCACAGAAAAGAAACTCACTTTGAAACCTGCAGTTTCATACAGTATTTTGCAGAATTACAGTTGGAAATGTGCTTAGAAAGTGGAAAAAGCAAGGACAGGGAGAGAGGAGAGCTTTCTGATTCTGTGGTAAGATATTAAGAGAAAGATGAAAGGTGCTGTTTATATCGCAGGACAGTTACCTGAGGATTTTAGGCAATTTGGAATTTGGCAAAAATGTGGTCCATTTTTTTGTTGCAGATGATGCAGAAATGCCAAAGAAACAAGAGGTTTTGGTAATGAGTTGGGAAGTGAAACTCTTGCTAAGAAAAAAAATATCCCCATGTGATACATACTCTGACTCTTTGTCTGCAAACCCAGGAGTCAGAATACTTGTTTTTGGAAAGCCTTGTTCTGCCAGTTTTTTAGTGTGCTGATGTCCATCTGTCTATTTCCAGTATCATAATTCGGAATAATTTTTTCAGGGTAGAACTGCCTCTCCATTGACTGAAGAGTTGCTTTGATTTATTTTCTGTGACAGGCGGGGGTCAGAGGACCATTTGTAAGGCAAAAGGCACAAACCTTTGCTGATTCTGTTGTCTCACAGATTTCATTCTGCTACAGCTGGTGGCTGAGCATTTCTGCCTGGGATGGCGGAGGATCAGGAGCTGACTCAGCCACACAAAGCTCAACTGGAGCCCTCTCTCCAGCAGCGCACCAGCAACACTTACCGCAGTGCAGAGCACTCCCAGGCCCTGCTCAGTGGCCTGGTGTCTCTCCGAGACAGCAGCATCCTCTTCGATGTAGTTCTGGTAGTGGAAGACAAACCCATTGAGGCTCATCGCATCCTTCTGGCCGCGTCCTGTGACTACTTCAGGTACACCTCAGTAACAAGCATGTGTCTGACTCTTGCTCAAACCTGCGACATCCAAATCTTCTGTCTTGGCATAGTGCTTCTGGAGCTAAGATCAGACCCATAAGATGGAGCTGAGTGTGTTTCAAAATACTAACTATGGCTTTATTCATCTCTCTGCTATTTCTCTACAGAAATAAAGCTCTTGTTCCTGCACACTGAGCTTACCTCCACTAAATTCGCTGTGGTACTTGGAGGTTTATAAAGAGGAGAGACTATCTGAACTGGTGGCTTCTGCTTAAGTGCACCCTAAGTGGCTTTTAACATATCCTTAGCATTGTAAGACTTTGCCTGTTGTGGGGATCATTTGATAATACACAAAAAGTCACTGGAGGTGGGTCACTGTTATGTGCCTATAGTGTGACTCGCTGTCCATTAAACCAGGCATTCCCCAGTCAATTTGATTAGCAGTTCCTTGAACTGACTTTATTTTCATAGAGCAAACAAACAAATCCCAAGGCAATCCAGACAAACTTCTAACTGAAGGAAGAACTGCTCTAGCYCAGAAAAAAAATCCTACAGTCCCAAGTTCCCCTGTTTTTCCTCTTCCCCCACACCCAGAGTATTTGCCTTTGATCATTGACTATCCATATATACTGGGTCTGTATTTAAGTCCTTCACCTGTGAACTGTACCTTCAAGGTGGCCCCTACTGTTTTCCTGCAGATTGAAGAGTTACTTGCTTAGGTCCTAAAGGCCTGTACTCTTTCTATCAGTAGCCTAGAGAAGAGGTAAACACATAAAAGTGTCTAGCTAGGTTTTTATCTTTCTGAATATTTTTTATGTTCCCAGGACAACAAAAGATGAGCAAACTGAAAATAGCTTCAATGCAAATCTGCCATAGCATGTGCCATTGTCTGTTTTGCAGAGGAATGTTTGCAGGAGGACTGAGAGAGATGGAACAAGAAGAAGTTCATATTCATGGCATCTCCTACAATGCAATGTGTAAAATCTTGAACTTCATTTACACTTCTGAGCTGGAACTCAGTGTGAACAGTGTACAGGAAACCTTAGCTGCAGCCTGTCAGCTTCAGGTGAGGTACTGGGACATATGACAAAAAAGAAGCAAGAAACAACAACAATGAAAAGAAACAGAAAACGTGGATATCTGGTTAGATGGAGGGTTAAGGAGTGAACAAGAGGATGGGTCTGATAAGAATGATTTCTGGGATGCTGTATCCACTGGAACTAACTGGAAGGGTAGGAACAATGAATGAGTACTTGCACATCTCATTTGTGCCTGTGGTTTCATTACTTTAAAATATTTACCATTTCATCTAGAGGAGTATTTTATATAACATTCACTTCCACTGATCTGCTTATGAAAGCTTCCCTGAAACAGAATACCTCTGGTCCATGGTAAAGGACAGGGTTTGCTGCTCAGAAATTGTGCTGCTCAAGGTCTTCCCCAATTCAGTGTACAGGCACGTGACCTCTCCTGACACCRTCACTACAGGAAATCCTGCCCCTATGGTTTGCTCTAAGTGCAGGGTTCATGTGCCTTTAAAACAAGGTTTTTTTCTCTAATTTCCCCTGCAGCTAACTGCTGAACAAGACTTTGGTACTAAATCTTAAACTTTATGAGTGCTTGCTTTGGTTGGTTTTTACACACTTGGCACCACTTTGTTAGCAGAGGGGCTCTTGGACAGCAGTTAGTTCTTTGTTTGCCAGTAGTTCCTCTGGCCAGATACAACTTCAAATTGTATTCAGAAGACTATACTAAATATTCATTTTCCTTTCCAATGGCTTCCTGTGCTCTTGAGTGATAAATTAGTTAGAGATACAGTCTTTGATATAGTATGTCTATAGTGCTCTGAAAGAACAAACACGGAGTGACTTCTGTTTTCCTGACTGCTCCCAGGCAGGCTGCACTTGGTGCTGTGCTAATGAAGCAGGCAGCCTGGCTGCCAGTGTCCCTTGTGTCTTGGAAGACACATTTGTGCTGCACCTGAAGCCAAACTCATAGTCTTGCAGTACAGTGTGGCTAGAAGATCTGTCTTACATTCATCTACATACCCACACTGAGTTCTTATTCTCTGGAGAAAGGTGAATAGGGCACAAATGACCATGGTGACATCAGACTGTAGGAGAGCAGTCATCTTGTAGACAATTTCCTTGCAGTCATTCCAGGCTTCAGTCTGCTGRCTCTCAAGAGTGGGGCAGGTGGTGTCTGAAATGAAAAATATCTCTCTCTTGCAGATTCCAGAAGTCATTAAGTTCTGTTGTGACTTCCTGATGTCCTGGGTAGACGAAGAGAACATCCTCGACGTKTACAGACTAGCTGACCACTATGACCTGAGGCATTTGAGTGATCAGCTGGACTCGTACATTTTGAAGAACTTTACAGCTTTCTCAAGGACACAAGTGTACCGACAGCTACCCCTGCAGAAGGTCTACTCCCTTCTCAGCAGCAACCGTTTGGAGGTTAACTATGAGTTTGAAGTTTATGATGGAGCACTTTTTTATCATTATTCTCCAGAGGAACTGGAGACAGATCAGGTCTCCCTGATGGAACCCCTTAAGCTACTTGAGACAGTTCGTTTTCCTCTGATGGAACCCCAGATCCTGCAAAGGCTGCATGACAAATTAAGTCCATGTCCTTTAAAAGATACAGTTGCAGATGCATTAATGTACCACAAGAATGAATGTCTTCAGCCAATGCTTCAAAGCTCGCAAACACAGCTGAGATCAGAGTTCCAGTGTGTAGTGGGATTTGGAGGGATGCATTCTACTCCATCCATTGTCCTCAGTGATCAAGCCAAGTATCTGAACCCCTTGCTGGGAGAGTGGAGGCACTTTACAGCTGCACTAGCCCCCAGAATGTCTAACCAAGGGATTGCTGTTCTCAATAATTTTGTATATTTAATTGGTGGAGACAACAATGTAAGTGGTTTTCGAGCAGAGTCAAGGTGTTGGAGGTAAGATAAGGATAATCCTGGTATTAATTTTATTGCCACCCTGTTGCCCATTTCTGAGTCAGTAAGCCAGTAGCACAATCAGTACACTTGCCAGCCAAAAGATTAGGAACTGAGCAGGAGCCTCACTGAAAGAAAACACAAGAAATGGGCCTCGTAGTAACAGGAAGCTCCCAGCAGGGCTTATGAGACAAAGCCAAGCCTGACAGCATAGAAACAGCTACTCATTCAAGGGTATTACACATGCTACTTTCTGCCTTGTTGGAGGAGGGAAGTATTAAAGGTGTGGGAAGCAGTAATGAGCCTAGAACTCTAGGTTGTCTAGATGTTTTCTAACTAGCATTTTCTGGAAGTCCTTTGTGCATACTTTTTGTCCCACTACAAAAGGATATAGCTAGCAAAAAGGGGTTTTAAATAAAATGCTATCACCAATAGATTTTCAAAAATCCGTGTGCACAATAGCAGCATTCCAGAGTCCTTTTATATTATTGTGTGACAGGGAAAAGAGCAGGAGGAAGGATCAGGTTTAGACCTTCATGCCCGCTACATAGCAAAACCAGATATAATACCTTTTGCCTTTATATTGTGCTCATTTTTACAAGTCTTAGCTGAGTTGCTCTTATTTTATGGCATGCATAGTTTCAATTCTCAACCAGTTTTCTGTGTAACTAAAATTTCCAGGTGAGAGAGATAGTTTGACATGAAAGTGAATCATAAGATTTACTTTGAGCAGCAGATATGTGGGAAAAAGAATCAAAGAATCCACTACATATTTATGCCCTTCTTGTATTCTTGAAGATCCAGATTCAGTCTTTGTGCTATTTTCAGACCGTTTTACCTTGTAGAATGGCTTTGTGCAAACAGAGATTGTGATATGTAACCTGACAGCAGTGTATAAGATAATGGAAAACCTAGGCTTTTATAGCATAATTATGTCAGCTAAAATACATCTTCTATAAATAGAATAAAACAACTTTGCTAATAATAAAATGCTGACAAGGCCAAATTTCACATCAAAGGCCAAATTTCACATCACTTACAGTTGAGCTCAATTCCAGCTAAAGACAGTGCAGTAACCCACATCTCTGGAGCTGTCTGGTATTCCAGCAATGACTCTGTGGCTGTAGGAATAACTTTCTTTGATCCCATTCTTTTACAAGGTATGACCCACGACACAACAGGTGGTTCCAGATCCAATCCCTGCAGCAAGAGCACGCTGACCTCAGTGTTTGTGTGGTGGACAACTATATTTATGCCGTCGCAGGCCGAGATTACCATGAAGACCTGAGGGAAGTGGAGAGGTATGACCCTAAAACCAACACGTGGGAATATGTGACACCTCTGAAGAAGGAGGTAAGGAATGCGTTAGCCACACACACTACTACCGTTCCCCAGTTCCTGATATAATCTTGTTAGATGTTTTTCTCAGGTGTAACTTTAAATTTGCTGATATTCAGATGGAAAACAACTGTGTAATATAGATATATAGTAAACTCTGTATATGGAATAAATTAATAACAAGAAAATRAAATAATAGCATATGTAGATTACATTTTCCAGTTAAATCCTTATTTTTCCTGTTTCTTGTTGGTTTTGCCTGCACCTTTATTGTGTTAATCTTTAAAACTATTAATAAAATAAATAATAAATGTGTGTCAGTGCTGAAAATATAAAAAGCCTGAGGACTGAATTGAGTGCTACTAAGTAGAATAATTTGCATTCCTAATAACACTGCTTGTGTAAGAAAAACTGCCAATAAAAAGGCTTTCAAGTAGATTAGGTAGTAAAGTTATAGTATGAATGATCTCCTAATCAAGGAACAATAAAGTAGAACACTGCAGTTCTGGAAGTTTTAGAAATTCTAGTGTATTTCATTCCGAAATTCACAATTATAATACCTTAGAAAGAATTGTCTATAAGAAAATCCTTTCAGATTTTGATCTCTGCATAACTCATGAAGAACGTCACTCTCTTCATGTCTATTCTATACTTTGAAACTGGGAGAAATACATAAATCCAGACCTCAGCCTCTCGCTCTCCCATTCATGTGGCGGTGCAGGTGTACGCCCACGCAGGAGCGGCGCTGGATGGGAAGATGTACATCACCTGTGGGAGGAGAGGGGAGGACTATTTGAAGGAGCTACAGTGTTATGACCCAAGGACTGACCGCTGGGACGTTTTAGCAGACGGCCCAGTGAGACGTGCGTGGCATGGCATGGCCGCACTGCTGGGAAAGCTCTACGTCATCGGGGGAAGCAACAATGATTCTGGCTACAGAAGGGATGTTCACCAGGTGAGACCATGTCATACCTGTGTCTTTTCTTGGTTTCTTATGGATGCTGGCATTCAGCTGTAATGTCTTTCTCCTACTAAGTACACAAATAAAACTGACTGCTCCACAATGGCTGCTGCACCAGCTCTGCCCGACTCAGCTGCAGAACTTGCAGTGGTTTATTTACTGTTGTCTGTCTTGAATTCATTGTCTAACCCACAAAGCATTAAAGCTCTAGCACCTGGAATTCTTAGCAATTTTAAAACATCTTTGATGGATACCATTCATTGGCATGCACATGGCCAGTAAGCAGCACATCAAATAAATTTACATTGTCTTGTCACATGCATTTTTTCTAAGTGGAGAACTTTTGAATTACCCATATGTAATGGCAGGACAGAGCTGTTCAGAATATGTTGGATGGCAGTTGTGTAATGCAATTAAATGTACAGTACCTGATAGTAAGTGATGTCTGGAGAGAATTCTCTTGAACCTTATTGCAGCTTCTAGAACTGCTAGAGACTTGAAAACACAAATAGTAACTATTCTTATACAGCCAGTGGAGACAGCAGAATTAAATGCAGCTGAAGAGTGTATCTGAATGATAAGAAGGTGCCTACAAATGAARGCAGTTAGCCAAGTAGGTACCCAATGAAATCTAAAACTCTCCAACATATGGCACAGAGGCAGCTTAACAGATCTGTCATATTTGTCTGTTCCAGCATATTTTTTCTAATGCAAACAGGTGCATTACGTCTGGGCTTATATTAGCACATGTCCCCTTCTCTTTCATTTTTGTATACATTTTTGGAATGACATACAGCTGTTACTCCAGCAGCAGGCTCAGAACTTGTGATTTGAAAGCTATGTAGCAACTATGCACAATTTTCTGCTTAGCACTGTACTTCTACTACAGAGTCATATGCTCTCTCCATTATCAACACACTGTTAAAAGACTGATGATATTCCTCTTTRAATAGGTTACCTTATGGCCAGACTGTCACTAGGATACAAGTTCAATTTTGGTTTCTCTCTTTTCTTTTTTTTTTTTTACAGGTTGCCTGCTATAAACCAAGCACTGATCAGTGGACAAATGTATGTCCACTTCCTGCAGGACATGGAGAGCCAGGCATTGCTGTCTTAGAAAACAGGATTTATGTCTTAGGAGGCAGATCCCACAACAGAGGAATCCGCATGGACTATGTCCACATTTATGATGCAGAGAGAGACTGTTGGGAGGAAGGACCCCAGTTGGAGGATGATATTTCTGGGATGGCTGCCTGTGTCCTCACGTTGCCCAGGGCTATTTTGATGGAAACAGAGAAGTGGCTCTCAGAATGGCATGCAGACCGAATGAAGCATCATCTTGACTTTCCATCAGAAGTTATGAGTGTATCAGACTGGGAGGAATTTGACAACTCAAGTGAAGATTAGAAAACTTTAATATTTATTTTTTTTGCCAGTGGATGAGGAAATTAAGGCTTGGGGAAAGTACTTAAGAGATTTTATATGTCTTTCTTATATGCATAAAAGTATTTAAAGGTTTTAAAAATAAGTGTTCCGCACAAAATGCCATTCACAGTCAATATCTACCCATCTGCAAGTGTTCTGCACAAAATGCACTTACAGTCAGTACCTGCCCACCTGCCAGAAAGCAGCATTTTGAAAGTAACCACAAACTGCCATTTCCCCCTGGTTGTATAGAGGTTCTTTTACTTTGAAGGAGGCTTTTCTCAGCCTTCAGCATGGACAGAAAAGAAGGCACAGAAGGCTCAGCTTGACTAGCTTCTTTCCTTTCAGCTTTTAGCTTGAAATAGCTTTTTGAGATTTTTTTTCCTTTTCTTTTTGGTAATAAAACTTCCTAGCCAGCTTAATACAGGAAGGTGACACCTAGTGTCTCCTTCCTGTGCCAGGTGTCAGACAGCTTGACTGGTTTTTCAGCAAGATTGAACATACAGAAACAGGAACAGTAGCAAGAAAGTCTGAACCTTCATCTCATCTGGGCATGCAGCCATCCTTGTAACTGGGTGAGAGTCTGTGAACTGACACCCACTCCTGAACTTCTATACTGCAAGTTCTGTCAACACAGTGGAAAGAAGATTTCTAGAAAAAACTCTCTGTACAGAATATGGCAATCTCATCGTTCCACTGTCAGACACATTTGTTCTCAACCATAAATTAATAAATTCTTGTCAGAACTCTTTTAACTGCTGTCTCAGTTTTATTAACAGTTATATGTTAGTGAGGGTACAGTACAGTACCACTGTAGTATTGCCAAAGTTACATCAGCCTGGGAGAGGGGCAGTTTTTTCATTCTTTTATTATATGCTTTAGAAAAGGATAAAGAAAATAGAGATTGGTTTGCCACAGCAAAAGAAACAAATAATGAGATAATAAGAAGTATCGAAGATTACACTGGTCCAGGACCCTGCAGTAGCTGAACTAATGCTGGGAACTACAGCTGAGAAAGATGAGGCATAGTAAATCCTTCCTTCATGAGTCCTTAAAATAATTGGTTCCTGACTACCATCTTGCTTAAAATTAGTTTAGAAGCTGATTTAAAGTCTGAACCAGTGTGATACTGAACAGTATGAGATCCTTCCTCTTGGAGGGGTGGGACATAATCAGTGCCACCAGAAAATACTGACAAACTACCAAAAGCTTTTAAATCTTATAGCAATAATGGGGTTGCAGAAGGCAAACCAGAGTGACAATCAGAATGACATGGGACAAGTCAAGTGCCATCACTTCATGACAAACACTGCACATTGATATGCTACTTCAGAGAAATCGAGTAAGCTCCTGGATATTCCCCCTACTTGGGGACATTCTGTTCATGGAAACAAGGATTATGTCAAAACAGACCTAGATTACTCTACTTTAGTAGACACGGCTTCTGGAAAAAGATTTGAGAGTATTTGCACATTTCTTTAAATAAGTTCAACAGCTTTTTCTTGGTAAGAGGGGCATTTGTCGGATTTTATTCTCCAGCACTGTCAATTTTCACCTCCACCTCTGAACCTTTGCCAATTGGAAAATAAAACAAGACCTGGTAACTGCAGGAAACCCTGATTATGAGCTTTTTCAGAAAATATTTTTTGATAAAGAACTCTGGACTGCACACAGAGTCTGGAAATACAGACTTTATTACACTGCAGTATTAAAGACTGATGAGTATTCCTGTTTTGCCTACAAGAATCTGAATGTGTAGGAATTAAATGTACCCCCCAGATGTAAGGACATATCTCTCTGACCTGGGCATCACCAGAACCATTCCTTGCAGACTGCAGGTGTAGCAGTGGCAATTTGTTTCATCTGCAGACAGGTGATTCAAGACCTAGCTGTTCTGACTAACCCCAGACATCTCACTCAATGCAGTGCATTTTCCATTTTAACTAGCACTTCTAGACAGACCAGTGATACCCTATGTTATAAAAAGATACAGGGTTATTTATGTTAGATGAAATGTTATTTAGTCTCTTTCACAATGAGAAAAGAATCATTCTTTGGCTCCTTTTCCTATGTGTACCACTAGAGGGTATTACTTACTGTAACAAGTAAGCAAGCTGAGAGGCTAATTCTTAGATTACATAGGAGAATATAAGACATTCATGAGTCATTAATAAACCAAAGATACATCCTGAGAAAACTTGGGGGGGGKTTTTCCAGCTTCTACCCTGTCACTCCTGTGTTTGAATACTGATTTTTAGAGAGCTCATCCATTAGTCCATTTATCAGCATATGCAATTTTGTGATTCCATTATTCACTAAATGTTGCAGTTGGGTGCTGTGCAAAGCAAATTAATATAAGGCTTAGAATGCAGTTGCAAGGAAATTACTTAAAGCAGACAACCATCTACCTTAGCACTACATTATTTTTTTCTCTTTTTTTACTTATTCGTATAATAACCCTAAGGTACATGAAGTAAACCTAAGGGCAGGTAATATTTGATAAAAATAACACTTCTGTTGCTTTCAGCCCCAAAATTTCTTTACATCTAAGCATAATGTGACTGTTGAACATTACAGTATATGCACCATCTTACTTGCATGTATTTCATTTAGGTAAAAAACCATGGAGTTTAGCTTAGCTCAGACGATCCTAATAATTTATTTTACCGTAGCTCTTTTTAGTCCAGCATGTCCTTTTTTCAGACACATAGGCTAAACAATAATAAAATCCCTTTGCTTTAAAATTGTCAATTTTCTCTTACTCTGCAGACATAAAGCACTTCTTGTTTCTTACAATTACCCATATAGACAAATTGCAGGAGAGATGACAGGTTGATACACAGAGCTGTAATTATTATTGATTGGTTTTCCTATCAAGAATGATGCTTCAGGAACTGAACCTTCAGGGGCCCACTTAAGCTTTCTGTTACCTCATGAAAAATATGTACTCAAAGGGATTTTTAGCTGATTCCATATTTTTTTATTTATAAATTCTCCTGTGTCCTAAATATGTCAATCTTGTATCTGACAGTAAAAAGCATTATTTTTTTTACAGTAAGCCCTCTGAGACAATATAACACAAGACATTGTGGACAGATGGACAATGAACTAAGAAAGCTTTAAGTTACTTCTGGTCTGTGTGAGACCAATCAAACAGCTCTTCCAGAACTGAGTGATCAAAATACCAACACTTAAACTGCTGATACATTAGGAAGTCCAGAAGAATGGTAATTAGGTTTCTTGATGATCTATTTTCCTATTTCCTGCCAGCACAGAGGTAAAGCTGTACAGGCATATTTGCCAGATTTGTAATTAGTGGACTTGTATCCTGAAGTATTTCAGGCTTCCACATTTGCAGAAGTGATTGTGATTGCTTCAGTTTTGTTTCATAACTGCTTTCACTACTGTATTTCTTCTCCAGCTGTCTACTTCCAAATCCAACATATCCTTTCCCATTTTCCTCACAGTTAAAATTAGGGTCATTAATTTTGCATTGGAAGCATACCCAGTACTTGATTTGAAACAAAATAAGGATTCTTATTCTGTACCCTTGACAGAAATTCACTTCTCCTTACTTAGGGATCAGCCACATGTACAATTTATTTGGCATTCAGCCCAACTGATGGGATCAGATGCTTCTGGTGAAAGGAAGCAGGAGCAGCTGGGCACAGAGAAGGAGGTACAGGGCCTTCTCAAGGGAATATTCTGCCAACTGAGTTTTTATTTCATCAGCAGCTGATGCGCTCTCAGAGCTCCCCACCTCCACTGCGTTACTACTACCTGGCTGTGCTCTGAGGGTGGAAGCTGCCAACAGGTAAAGTCAAAGAGCATAAATGTATTTATATGTAATAAAAAGGTAAAGTGATACCAGATCCATTCTTCCTAAACCAAATGCAGTTGTAGGGATGTAATACACCTGAGATGATTGTCTGTAGTCTAGGAAGTTGAAGCCCAGTCTTATCAGAAAATATTAATGATCTTGAACAAGTCACCTTTTCCTCAAATGGAAGTAGAATGTGGGATATTTTACCTAAAAGATCTGGTTTAGTTTAACCACAGTTACTAAAACTGAGGAGGGAATTACTTGAAGGATGCACACAGACTGCATACATACAAATTCAGAACATCTAAATTGGCAGCTCCTTCCAAACTGAAAACCTCTCCATGCTTTAGAATTCTCTCTAGATGGGAAGGTGGGTGTGCTGGTTCTCCAGCAGCAGTCCAGCCCCATGCACTACTGCACAAAAACAGGTTCATAATTAATACTACTTATTTCTGACATGTTCCAGCTCTTCTGAGATTTTAGTATTATCCATACAAAATGGAGGCAAAATCACTACGTATATTTGACCTACTACATTTGATTTTTATTTAACAAAAATTGTAATTCAATCAAATGCAGCAATAGGAATTTTTATTTCCTTTCTATATACCAAGTGTTACTAAATCTGCTGCTAAAATATGGGTTTTGTAACTATTTTTAAACATTATTTAGCATATTATTGCAAGCCCAAGTGCTATCTTTTAATCTGTATTTTGGCCATAGCCAAACAGAAAATGGACCAGACCTGTTCAAATGACACAAGAACACATACTAACCCTCATAATCTAATGCAGCCTGTCTACATGTGTTTAAAACTGACTCTTACTGGCAGATACAAGCACTTAAACCAGTAGGAATGGATCAAAGGTATAGCTACTAAGTAAGCTTTCTTAGGATGAAATATTTTTGCATAGATGTGACTCTTGAGATGTAATTATTCATCTCTGGGCCACTGTTTTGCCAGTGTTGCAGTACATGACTAACAGCTGTTGTTTTCCACCCAGGAGATGGCTGTATTTCAGTGGCCGGTAAAATGATACCTGCACATGGATTCAGGGGCTGCTTTAAGATCCTTTCATTTTAATGATGAGACTTTTCCTGGATGGTTTTGTCTAAAACATGACAATGGAGGAGTCTTCCATTTTAGATGATTTGAACTCTGCTAAATGTCTGCAGAGACACAGCCCATATGTTCCAATCCAGACACCTCAGTTGGCACTAGTTGCCAACGTAGGAAGAGGAACAAAGAGGAAAAGATAACTCTGTAATGACTGAGCTTTTGGAAAAGGCAGAGCATGAAAGAAAGATGGCAAAGCTGGGATAAGTACAGCACAACAGTCCAGTTAGACACTTCAAGACAGACACCTTAAATCTATTTCTCCATTTTAACGGACTTTTTTTTCTTGCTTTCAAGTGCTGCTTCATTTCACGTTGCCAGTCCCCAAGCAAAATGAAAACCGACATCAAAAGCACAAATTAAAGTCACAAGACAGACCTAAAATCACACCATTTGCAAAGGTTTCTAGCACGTCCAGGGAGTTAGCGCAGTAATTTTGTCGCACCCTTGCCCACTGCAGCGGGACACGCCGAATGCCACTGGCGGCCCCCGCGATGTGAGTCAGAGCTCGGAGCCGCTTTGCGCTCCCCGCGCCAACCTCCCTCTCAAATTCAAACAGCTCATCCGCACCGAGTGCCAAGCGCTGCCCCGCGCCCTGCTGAGTCCTTTCCGGGGCTTCCTTCCTCTTCAGCGGCTGCGACACCATCTTCCCCCCGCCTGAGCCAGACAGGGCTTTGACCCCGTTATCTGGGAACAAGGCTATGAAGAGGCAGGAAACAGCCCCTTAGAGCACGTAGGAAGTTATCTCGAGATCAGAGATGATTATCACAGCGGGCCGGTTTGTTCCTTAAAAGAAAACTCATTAACTAGTAAAAAACAGCAAAACCTCAAGGGAGGTGGTGTCTGTCTGCAAAACCGCCTGGGGTCACGGTGCTGGCACCCCTCAGATCCAGGAGCAAGCAGAGGCCCGAGGCAGCAGCGGGACATCGGGGGGAAAGCCTGGGGCTGGGCGGCACCGAGGAGGGAGGACGTGCCGAAAGATGGGGAGAAGATGGAGGGTTCCCCCCTCAGATACCTTAAGGCAAAGGGCTGGGCAGTTTTTGGGGGGTGACCGCCAAAGCCCGCCTGCAGCACCGAGGGAGCCCTGCCCTGTGAGGGGCTGCGGCAGGCGCGGGGTAACCCCCGCCTCACTCACCGCACCGACCGCGGGTGCGCCGGGGACGGCTTGAGTGACTGTCGCGAAGAAATGGGGAAACAGGGCTCTCCCTCTCCCACGGACGCCAGGACACGGCACCAGGGCACCGGGACACGAACCCCCGGCGCGGCCCCAGCGCCTCCCTCCGCCCGGCCCCTGAGGCAGGCGCGGCCCCGCGCTGCCGCCGCCGCCATAGCGCGTGCGCGGGGCGGTGTCTCCGAGCGTTCCGCGGCCCGGCGCAAGCCGCCATTTTGGTGGTGAGGCTCGCGAGGGGAGGAAGCGCGGGAGGACGCGGCGCCCCGCGCTTCTGCTCCCCCGGTCCCGCCCCGAGCCGGCGCCGCTCGCCGCCTTCCCGGGCCGCCTGTCCGTGTCAGCCGCCGCCGCTCTTCGTCATCCGCCTGGCCGGGCCCGCCGTAGGCCTGAGAGAGGCGGGAAGGATGCCCTGCACACCCCGCCGTTGAGGGAGACTCGGGGGCCCTGCGCGCCGCGTCTGGCCAGCCCCACCCCAGCCGCTCCTCGGCCCTCCGGCTCCAGTGGCACGGAGCTTCCTTCTCCCTTATCCCCCTTTCCCTGGGTTTCCTTTCTCCTGGACTGGGCACGAGCCGCTCCCCCCTCGCCCCCAGCCCCCTCCGCCTCCCAGGCCTCTTTGCCCAGGCCTTCTCCGGGTCCCTTCTTCCGCCTGGGCCTTCGGGCTCCTCACCTTCCTTTCTCCCCTCCCTTCCCCTTCCCCGCCCGGAGCCATGTCCTCCGCCGCTCGTTTCGATTCGTCGGACCGCTCCAGCTGGTACGTGGGCCCGGTGTCCCGGGCGGAGGCGCAGACGCGGCTGCAAGGGCAGCGGCACGGCATGTTCCTGGTGCGGGACTCGTCCACCTGCCCGGGGGACTACGTCCTYTCGGTGTCCGAGAACTCCCGCGTCTCCCACTACATCATCAACTCCCTGCCCAACCGCCGCTTTAAGATCGGCGACCAGGAGTTCGAGCACCTGCCCGCCCTGCTGGAGTTCTACAAGATCCACTACCTGGACACCACCACCCTCATCGAGCCCGCGCCCAGGTGAGTGCCCCCGCCCCACCCACCGCCACCTTTGCTCCAGGTGGCGCGAGGAGGTGAGATCTATAAAGGTGTCATAGTCCAGCCGAGTAGCTCCGGGAGCCTGGCATGAGATGTGGATGCTGCGTATACTAAATAAACATTTGTTTCTAACACTGGGCCTTATTAACGCTCTGGATGTCGCTGATAATTAAAGTGTTGCTCTTTCAGTCAAATCRTCCACATAATCCGCGGTCCCTGTCCTGACCCTGCGTGTTAAGGTACCGTGCCCCTCTACCACGGTTATAATTGCCTTGAAAGAGGGTGTGGTCCTACGTCACCCTTTTTGTGTTACCCTTTTCTTCTGGTATTGTCTCTCTGTTCCAAGGATGGTTGAGAAGCTGGTTCACCAGTCTTCTAAGTGACTGAAGTACAGCTTCTGAGCTTCATTTGCTGTCTGCCCCTGCGTCCACACTGATTACAATAGAACAGGCTTTTATGTGATTAGACTGCTTTAGACTGCTTCACCCTGTTAAGTCAGCATTAATACATTCTAGGGCAGCATTTCCCAAAGTTCTAGAGTGGCATTTTCATGCCAAAAAAAAAAGTGAAACATTTATTTCTCACATTTGGTTATGGCACTGTTCATCTATATCTGCATACACCATACGCTTCACTGAGAAATGCTGTTCTAGGAGAATGGGAAAATATGACTTGGCTATGAGCTCCTTCTTTGTCCTATTCCCAGCATGGGACATACCTGCAACATGCATCAGTAAACTGCTTATCAAGAACCCTAGAACATGTTCCTTATTTTTAATTAATAAAGCCTTTCTCAGTATTGTCTTTCAAAGCTTTTGGGCTACCTGGATAGAATGAAATGAAATAAAAGTAGTGACGTATTAAGAAAAGAAATTCAGATTGGTTCACTTCTAAATTCCACATTTTAATATCTTACTATGTTTTGCAGATTAGCAAGTTCTTAGAAGGGGAGAATAGCTTTGAGGTTTATAGTCATAATTGAACCTTGGCATAGACCAGTACTTAATGACATAACTTGTCAAAGGTTGACAATAGCTTGTCCAGCTGAAAAACTCAAGTGGTCAAAAGTCATTTTGAAAAAGCTGTCAAGTGATGGGCAGCATGTGGCAGAAAGCACAAGCTTCAGGARCTCTTCAAGTTGCTGGCAAGTCTTTTGGGTAGTGATTGTGGATGGAGACATGGGTAGGTGGAAAAAAAATCACTTTCACCGTTGCAGGAATGCTTAAATGGAGCTGCCCGGTGTTATGTGCATGCTTAAACTTGTGGAGAGTTGGGAAGAAAAAAAGTCTTATGTTGAAGCAATCTTCATGCTTATCTCTGTTCTCCTTACCCTGCATACTCTTGTACTTTTGTGTAAGGACACAAAAACGTGTTCTTAATCATTTATGGCCATAACTGACTTGGCTTTCTCAAAACACTTGAGAACTTACACCTGATTCCACTTGCTCATTGTTAGGAGTCTTGTGTGAAATGTTCCATGAACATTTTAGTACCTCCTTGTTTTCAAGGTTTTGGTTGCATATTGTTCTCTCAGCACAGAGACAGATGGGACCTAAACCTGCTGTGAACTGACAGGATTTTTTATAGAGCTGGGATTTTATAGAATGGGATTGACTGGGTGGTTTTTCTTAGCATGATTTTTGTTAAAACTYGTAGAAAAACCAACGGCGTGGTTTGAAATTCTGTTTAAAGGTGACTTCCTGCTGCAAGAGGGAAGATGAGAGGTAGCATTTTTTTATTTTTATTTTTATTTAATGGACTAGATTTAGAGAAGGGTGGCCAGGTATGTGCTTCATAACTGTTATGCTAATTCTTATTTCTCTGGCATTTTTGTGGGAACRTTGCTCTGAGATGCTTGTGCTTTTGAAAGCTGTTCATTTGTTTAGTTTCACAAAGTACAGTCTGAAAGGTGGTTGCTGCAGTAGCAATTTGATGTATAGAGCCATACAGTACTTCTGCATCTCAGAGATGACATTTTAAACTTTTAAAACAGTTGAAAATGGACCATTTTAAACTTTCTATTTGTTTCGTGTCTTTGATGGTGAGTTCTGACCATCATTGCAGATGTTCCTGAGCTCTTGCTTATGCAGAGCAATTGCTCTCTGAAGGGTTTCCTCCTTCCCTCTGCTTTGGCTGCAGCAGAGTGTCTGAAAGATGGAATATCTTTCTGTTCAGGGCTTCTGGCATATCTTGCAAAAATCACAGGGATTTGACTTCCATCGTATTTTGCAAGTAGCAGAAGAAAATTGAAGTAGGCTAATGACGTGCATTCTTGCTATCATAGCTTAAATAATAAGTATCTGCTGTGACCTATATCCATTAAGATTTCTGACAGCTGCTTTGAATAAAATGTATAACATTTATGATGAAAATAGATTGCAGTAGAAGTAGTCTCATTTGATGGACAATCTTATACATTATCATAGACAACAAAGCGACTGTATTTGACATGTGATGGACATAGTAATAAACAATTATGTAAATAAATTAAAGATAATATTATGGTTAATAAGGCAAAGGAATATTTCTAGAAGGGTAGGGTTTTTTTTCTTAGTCCCTTCTTATCAGTGGATGCAAGTATTTCATACTGTCTTTTATGAAGATGTCATATCATTTTACTTCTGTTCCCTTTTTCCTCTATGGTGCCTCAAGTCTAGCATTTAGTTACTGAATTCGTTAGAAGTGGATGCTGAAGTTAAAAACAAACTAAAATTATTTGAGTGACTTGGGTGGGGGGGAGGGCTGTTAGAGAGATTCACAGCTACATTTTTATGTATTGCCCTTCCACCCCAGTCACCCAAATAGTCTTGATTTCGTTTTCTGTATCATTACTCTCATAACTTAAGCTATTGAATTAATTTGACTCTAAGATCCTCACGACAATCCAAACCAGGCAGATGAAGATTTTCCATTATTTATTCCAGTTTTCTGCATCCATGATAGATTTTTGTCRGATTTCTGGAGAAGGTAATTTGGGTATTTAAGTAAATATTTGAAAGCATGAGTTACTCATGAAATGTCTCACAGTGCTACCAAGCCAATACTTTTGTTACAATACTGAATAAGTAATTCTCCTCTAATTGATGTTCCTCTGTAAACCTGGTACTTAGCTTTGTTACTGGAAATACAAACCAATGGCTGTTGCTTTTACCAAATCTTCAGGTATCCAAGTCCACCAATGGGATCTGGATCTGCCCCTGCTATGTCCACTGCAGAAGAAAATGTGGAGTATGTTCGGACTCTCTATGACTTTCCTGGCAACGATGCCGAGGATCTTCCATTTAAAAAGGGCGAGATACTGGTAATTGTAGAGAAGCCAGAAGAACAGTGGTGGAGTGCCAGAAACAAGGATGGTCGRATTGGGATGATTCCTGTTCCTTATGTAGAAAAGCTAGTCAGATCTTCTCTTGGGAAGCATGGAAACAGGAATTCCAACAGTTACGGTATTCCAGAACCTGCCCATGCTTATGCTCAGCCTCAAACCGCAAGTCCCCTTCCCTCAGTATCCAGTACACCTGGAGCAGTGATCAATCCTCTGCCATCAACACAGAATGGACCAGTCTATGCCAAAGCTATCCAAAAGAGAGTACCCTGTGCTTATGACAAGACTGCGCTGGCATTAGAGGTAAGTTTTTSCTCGAAAACTCCTCTTGGAGTTTTCAATTGCCTTGTAAAAGAAGAAACTAAAAATCGTTACAATGAAGTTCRTGTGGATAACTTCATATGGGGTCTGCTTCTTYTATGTCGGGGGACTGAGAAGTTAGRTTACGTTCTGAAAAAACATCGACAAAAATTGCTTCATCTCTACCACTTTGAGAAGAGTGACCTAGTAAATAACTTCAGGACCTGTATTTTCCGTCCCTTCTTGCCTGTTCAATTGTGCAAATGTTACAAGGGTAGCAGAATGTACACATGCKGCTGTGGAAGTAAGTGCTAGTGAGAGGATGTCCTTGCTTCTCCACCTGATCTTGGGGAAGGAAAGAGATATTTCATTAATCATTGCAGTGTTCCAGGCTAAGAACTGACAGTAGCATCCTCCAGAAAAAGGTAAGGATTGCTGGCTGATCCACACGGTGTTTCTGATCCTCAACTGTGAGATGCATTTGAAGATCTTGTGCTGAGAACTGAAATCTGGGCAGAATATGTCAGAAATACTCTAGTCCTTTTTACTTTGGTTTTCAAAAGTGGAATTTAGGAAACCTTAAGACCTGGAAAAAGTGAGATTTGAATGTGCTGCAGTACTTCAAGGAACAAATGCAAGGAAACAACCATAGGAAGCATCAACATTTTAGCAAGTAAAATAATAGTGGTTTTAAAAATACTTTTTAACTTTTCCTGGTTTTGCTCAATTACTTTGCAAGTTAAAGCTCTTACCTATGGCTGATACTTTTGACTGAAATTTGGAAGGTTATATTTGTGACTTCCCGTTAATTATAGTATTCACCCTAATTGTTTTACTCCTGTATTTGTCAGACTTCTACAGAAGATTACCCTTATGGGGTTAAAAGTTAAATAGGTATCACTGGATTTTCTTTGTCTTTTGAAATCTCGCAGCTTGTTATTTGTGAACAGTGTGTGAAAATTATCATAGAACAAGTGTAAATTCACTGCCAACTGCACTGTACAGAAGAGTCCTGCCAAAACTACTCATACTTCTGAAAGCAAAGCAAGGCAAGCGATTGATTTTGTTATGTTATCCATGTGTCATGGAATTACTTCAGGGAACTTGCATTGCTGCAGGGTAGCAGAACCACTTGGAAGGTTGGCCCTCACAAATAGATTTTTCTGACTTGCTCTTTAAAGTGACCTAGTTAACCCCATTAGTTTAGCTATTCTAGGATACCACTAGGATTAATTCTGTGGCCAACAAATAAGTTTGACTTGATTTGAACCTTCAAATTACTGAAGTTTTGTTTGAGAGATTCTTCTCATCCACTAATCACACACTTCCTCATGTTTTTGTGTCTCTCAGCGTAGGCATATTTTGTCTTCCCATGCAGTCTGTTTCCTTTGCAAGTGCATCTTGTCCACATTGTGGCTTCTCAAGAGGCTTCAGAAGCAGAATTCTGGGAACTGATGTACATTTTCATTGAAATCAGTGATTACAGCTTCTCTATATCTMTCCATGCATAGGGAGCTGTAGAAACTTCATTATAGCAATATTTTTGTTACATGGGCTATTCTTAAAGAAAAAATTGTTCAGCTTCTTTTCGTGATTTTCCTTCAGGTTGCCAAACACCTGCAGGACCCTGATGATGTATTTAATCCCAGCCTTGTGAGGGCTCTACACATCATTAAATAATCTGAACCATTTGAAACTTCTGTTTTGCAACTGAAAGTAGTGCTAAAGAACAGGTTATGGGAATGTTTTGGGAAAGAAAGTTAATGGTGTACTTTCATAAAAATAGTATTTGACAGTACTCCACYTTAGTATAGGTTCATTCTAAATGGCAGTTCAGCTTGTACAGGTAGAACAGCTTGTTAGTGTAATTACATGGTTGCTGATTGTGCAATCTCACTTAAACTGATAAAGCAATATGAAAGCAAAATATCTGTTTGCTGGCTCTAGCCTTGTGTGGTCAGCACACAGTACTAAAAAGGAAGTGAATACCATCTGGAGTAAATAAAGCTATTGCATAGTAATCTGCTCGACTTCCTTTTAAGTGGAGGGATGTCATTCTTCTTGGTTCAGCTTGAAAATGGGACAAGCTCCCTGCTTGCGAGTCCAGTTTTTCTATTGTACACTATTGTTTACACAAGCTGACAATTTTTCTTTAAGAAGAGGTAAAAATTGGTAGCCTGTTACAGGGAAGTTTGTTTTGTAAGCAAGGTATAATTATTTTTTATTTTCTTACAAGAAAAATGTAAACCAAGTGACTGTTCTACAGAAAATCTGAAACAAGATCTGTTTGGTTGGATAAAGATGGAGGGTTCGACTTTTGAATAGCAATTAAAGTGTGACAATGTAAGAGCAATTACAGTTTTATTTCTCTAGAGTACTAGTTTGTAAGGCATTTATTATTGCTGGGCTAAATTTATTTAGCATTATACAGAATCACAGAATGGTTTGGGTTGGAAGGGACCTTAAAGCTCATCTCATTCCACCCCTCTGCCATGRGCAGGGATGCCTTCCACTAGACCGGGTTGCTCCAAGCCCTGTGTGACATGGCCTTGGATGCTTCCAGGGATGGGGAGTTCACAACTACTCTATGTAATAATATTGGTATTATTGAAGTTACTAATGTGTAAGTGTTGACTCAGTCCTACTGTGTTATATACTTGACTTTTATTCTCTAAAATAAAAAATTAAATGATAATCTGTTTATAGGCTAAAATGGTAKTTTTAAGTATAGATGCTGTCTCAAAGCTTACAGCTGGTGGTACATGTAATTTTGTGCATCTCACTGCACCAGGGAACAATTAATAAAGCCTACAGTAAATGACGTGTTTCTAAGATTTACATATGCTCTTGTCTGTTGAGTTAGTTACTTTGGAAGTTCAGATGTAATGTTTTTAATGAAATGATTGAAGTCTGTAGTATGTCAYTGCAACTAGCTTCATTCCTAATATGTGTAGAATTTTATGGATACTACATTAAAAAAAACCCCAAACCACCAAATAACCAAACCACAAAATAAAAGTAAAAACCCCAAACCAAACCCCACAACCAAAAAGCTCAACAGCCAGCAACCTAGATCTGTTTCTTTACTTGTGCACTTTTAGCCAAGAAGCTATTTCCTTCCTTTCTGGTGCTGTAGAGGAAGGAATCTGTAGGACAGGGATACAGTGTCCTGTGCTTACTGGGACTAGAACTCTACACTACAGGGTTTGCACTGCTATTCTTCAATCCTGCTTTACTATGGGAAAACTAGGAAGGCAATCCAGTGTTCAAAGGTTATACAGAATAGCACTTTAAGAAGGTGATGAATTTTATAAAAGCAGAGACTCTTTGGCACTGTTACTGTGATACAGAGCAGGAAAGTCTTCCTGAAAGTTTCTCAGCATTTAATAACCTGTAGTAGTTCTAGTGCCAGTTTGTTAGCAGTAATATGCTAATGAAGCCCTGTTTCAGACTGACAAGCTCTAACCAAGACATGAACAACAAATTCCATATTCACTTATAAAATGGCATGAAAGAGGATAAGGAACCAGAAAATGGGAGACCAGCAGCAGCCACCAGATTTATGCCTGTTGTATTTAAAAAAATATTTTTAAATATATCACCAATGTTCTAATAAGCATCATAGACAATTTTGAAGGCAGTAGTAGTCCTAGAGTTCTTCTCCAGACTTAATTTGACAGTTACAAAATCAAAGATTTTTTTTTTTTTAAACAAGAGTTGCACTATATTTTTAAAAGTTTTTGTACTAGCAGTGGCTTTTTATAGACTTGTGCCAGCATTATAGTGTTAAGCAGTTTATCTTTGTGTGATGTAGCAGTCATACACATGTATGTTTGCTAGTATGGAGTTAACCTGTCCCTGAAATGTTTTGGTGAAATAAATATCCATCCACCATAATTATATAACTGACTTACAGTATTTCTCTTGAGCTTGTTACAATTAGGTTACAGTTAACTTTTTCCCTCTGCAAAGGAAAGTTGAGACAAGTAGGCCAAAATGTGCTAGTAGTAGAACTTTCTTAATTAGGAAATTAGGCTACTTCTTTCAGTAGACAGCAAGCATTGTGTTTTTCTTAAGCCAAGGAAACTTAGCCTTGCTGTGTTAAACGTTAAAAGGCATCTAACGCACAAAGTCTGGATTTTAAGCAAAATACTGATTCTATACTTGTGTAGTGTGAATTGTTGATCAGGGAGCTTTAGTTGCTGGAACTGTTGATGAAAGTGGACTCTCCAAATTCTGTACAATCAGGACAGTGGCTTAATCTGAGGGAGACAGGCTACCACCATGTAATGAAATGCAGCACTTTTTTTTTGATGCTGCAACCTCTACTCTGGCAGTTTTCCTGGCTCTTGGTGAAATGCAAAGTTCCTTCGTTTTACTCTGTTCCTAGGCGAGGTCAGATTGATTGCATCTAGGACTTCCACATTCTGTGTTGCCCTTGGACCTCCTTTCATATCTCAAGAATGGTTGAAGTTTTTCCTGTGAACTATTTGATTCTCTGGTTCGGGCATCAACTATTGTTCTTCTGGCACAGAACATCAGAAGTGAAGGATAATTAAGCTGTGCTTTCAGCCTGGTGGTTTCTTGGATCTTCCAATACATAAAGCACCAGCTCCTTCAGTGTCCCTTTGTCCTGTTTGCAGAGTGGCTGAACTCTGCCTCTTTTGTGTAGCTCCTCACCTTGGGAACAATGGGATATCAGGTAGTTTCTCACTGTTGGGACTTGTTTCTTCTTCTCCAGACACGCAGGTGGCCTGAACAATTGTTTTTGTTTAGGTACTAATATTAGTGTTACCAAAGGTGGTGAGCTATGACACTAATTTGGATAATGACCGAGATTCAACACCTTGTAGAGCAATGTTTTCTGTAGTATTGACCCAGTGGGCTAAAATAATGATTTAGAGTTTTAATGCATTTTTATCTCCTTAAACTTATATTACGGAACTTTATCAGCCATAGAACTGTTAACATACAATTGTTGGAATATCTATAAAACTCATTGAATTGGTTGACTAAAATGGCTTGCAGGAAACCTTTTGCAGAGTATGAATCAGCTTCAAATGGAAGACAGGTATGGAAGAGTCTACAGTGAATGAAGTAACCTTTCTGACTGGCATGTTCCACAGCTTGTGTTTCCCCAGGGCTTTGAAGTCATGCTCTAACAAGGACATCATGAAAGATGCTGTCTAAAATACATTTTGATTTTTATCATTTGGGTGGAACCAAATGGCTGCATTTCAGAAGTATTACTCATTTCAGTGATACTTCCATCCAGCGATGCTGGTGTGCTTTACAACCGAATTAACTTATCTGAGAGATGCTGAGTCTGAGAAGTATTAAACTCATGTATAGATAAGGGTCATTAGCTGTCCAGAGTCATACGGGAAGTTTGTGTCAGAGATGAGAATAGAACCRGGTCTCCTGACTCTGTCCTGTGCCTAATCATAAGACAATCCTTCTGACTGGCTTAAAACATTCTCTGAAAAAAATAGTGTGTTAAATAATTCTAGTGGGAGATTGCACCTCAGCTGACCATATTATAGATGTTTTAAAAGGCATTTACCAAATAATGCTTTTACTTAATACTTGGGGGGAAAATACATAGAGGGAGTAGTTGACCAGATTTTTCTAGACATTTTTGAAATTAAGGTCTTTAAGATAAGATCCGTGAGTTACTCGATCATGAAACCAAGGTTCCTGCTCCAAAAATCTTAYGTCAGCATGCTGTTTCATTTAGTCTTCTCAGGGAAACTACATTTTTTAAATAATACAGCACAAGAGGATATTCAGAAGCGTTCATTTTAAAAAATGCCCTCTCAAAAATAATACAAAGTTATTGCTAATTCATTTACTATTCCAGTGGTCTTGGCATATGGGAGTATATTTTGAGTAGTTTTTGTCAGCCAGCTCTCTTTAGTGGCAGGTGCTGGTGTGTGGCAGCTTTGTGCACCCAGCAGCGTAAAGGACATTTTACATCATTAATCTACAGGGCAGTTTTTTGCAATGCAATAAGAGACATATTGTAAATATTTTTTTCACTCAGCTGAAGCAAGACTTCCAAACCTGTTCACACTGTGGAATCATTCAGGGCAAAGTTGAAGGATATTTCTTTCTAGAGCTTCAAAATGAATAATGGATTGATCTCTACAGCACGTGAACAGAATTACATTGTCATACTCAGAAAATGCAGGTCCATGTTTTTGATTCAAAAGATTATTTTTAAGATTAAAAGGTTTGAGAGTGGATTGGGTTTATGGTGTAGTGAAGATGCAGCTCCTTACTAGCTTTAAACTGTTGTGATATTGGCTGCATCTTCAATTTGGGTCTAGAACTTTGAACTTAGATCTGTCTTCAAGGGTTATTTAAATTTAGCAATGTACTAGTGAGTATTTATAGATATTATCAGTCTTTTCCTAAAGAGACATTCACTAGGTTCCTGTTTAGGTAATCTTGTTACTATTTAAAGCTTTCTTGAGTGAGAAGTCTGACAAATTGTGCTTTTTAGCAAATACTCAGTTAAAGCATGCCGCAGCAGGCCTTGGAGAGATGAAAACCAGTCGGGTTAATTCTGTGTGTACAGGCAGTGTATCATGGACAGTGTTTAACTACTTAATTCTGTGTGCTGGTTTCATGTTTGAGTTTAGGAACAGCATAAATAAAAGTCTCTATTTAAGAAAGTAATATGGTCTCAGTTACATCCTAAGAATTTATGGAAGTTCAGAGGGTCTTCTCCTCTCTCAAAAGCGCAAGATTACAATTGTTCCAAGTGTGATAGTCTCAGATATGGGGGTTGGATGGGACAGAGACARCCCAAATAGTGGAGAAAAAGTAAGGAAGGCAGAGCAACACATTTAGCTTAAAAGTCTGATTTCATTCTGATATGCAACATAAATCTCTAAGAATAGTTTCAAAGTTCGACAAGTTTTATTTTATGAGGTATAACACTGAGTGACTGACTGCTGAGGAGTTTATTATAGTATCTTAAATTTCACTTAAGGGTTGTTGCTTCTGAGTGATCTTCAAAAATAACTATTACAGTAATGGTAACTGGTTTAAATGGGCTTCAGATCATCTAGTGACATGCACATCATTTTGTAAACTCAGGGTTTTTTCTTTAACATAAAATATACAGGTCTTACTTGAAAAGTTTAAGGATGTTGGCCAAGGGTGTATCTGCATTTGTTCTGAATTTTAATACTATTTAGATAATGTAGACAAATTGTTTTACATACTGTATCAGAATTAAAGTCTATTTTTTCCTTAAATAAGAAGATTAAAGCTCATTTCCTTTGAATTTCACAGTAGTACTTTGGTAACTGAGACTGAACGACAAAGAGCTTGGACCTAGTTTGGGAAAGAAACTTAGGAACTGTTGGCCATTGGTCATTGGCTGGTTCTACCTTTTGTGAAATTRGTTCTCAGATGCTAATGTCACTTTTCTAACATTTACTATAGTTACCACATAGAGTCAAATAAGTAAACAGGAAGGGAGGGGGGAATGTTAGAGAACTGCTGTAACAGACCTCCTGTTCAGCTCTCCTGAAGCATTTAAGGGAGAATGAGTATTTAGCTTGTCTTAAATGCTTCTTGTTAATTTGGATATTTCACTTTGTTAAATTGTCCTAATCCAGATTAAATACAGGTGTTGAACAATAAGAGTATAATTAATCATCATTTGAGCAGTTGTTTCTCGCTAGATCATAGTTTAGACTTTTCTCATTTTTCACTGCCCAATAGGAAGAGACATAGTTATGGTAGGAAAGGCCTGACATGTCATCATTCCTGTTTCAAATTCTTTGACAGGAAGTAGAGGTGAAAAGCACAAATAAAGCTAGAATCTGTATGTCTAAAGCAAACAAACAAGAAAGTTTGAGATTGCTTTTCCCCACTTTGGAAGTGTACCATTATTTTAGAAACTACAGAAGGTTTTTAAGACTGTGATCATCAGAACTAGAAGTAATGATTACTTTGCCTTAGGAATCTCTCTTTGAAAAACTAGATTTCTTTTAAGTCAGCTGATGCTGAAAACCAGTACCAGTAACTGTGCTCTTTCGAAAGGATGTTGTGACTCATCACTGACGGTAGCTTTAGTGATGTTAATTTATATCTAAGCTAAAGATGCTGTTGCATGAAGCTGCAAGCTTTCCTGTAGGACGATGTGTATTTCAGTAATCTGACTTTGTAAATATACATGTAATTAAGAGTCTGAGAAAGCGCACAGACAACATTATCACACATAGCAACAAAGTGTTGGTATTGAAGTAAATAAAAGTAACTCTTCAATTGAACCTTATGCCAAGAAGAGATTTCTTTCCCTATGATGGGCCTGTATGTGTTGTTCCTCTTCACCTGATTTGTACCAGAGGTGAGATTCCCATGTGATAACTTTTTTTTTTTCCTGATTACACAGGTTGGAGATATTGTGAAGGTTACAAGGATGAATATAAACGGTCAGTGGGAAGGAGAAGTCAACGGTCGAAAAGGGCTCTTCCCTTTCACGCATGTCAAAATATTTGACCCTCAAAACCCAGATGAGAACGAATGACTCCCTCTGCCCAATTTACACTGCTGCTTCATTTTCCTGGCTATCATTAGCATTGTTTGAGGTGGATGATGACTTAATGGCACATTGCTAGCATTGCCCATTTTCCAGCTTGCTGCAGTTTGACGGTTCTTTTAATATACATTTGGAATACATAGAACTGAAGTCACTGCCTGAACTTCATACCATAGTTGCGTCATCCAGAATTTAGTTTCACTTTTAAAACTCTATCGGGCCTTAAGCTGGAGAAGACTGAACCGGAATATAGAAGAGAGGTATGGGAAGAAAACACTTCTTGTTGAGACTTCCATGGACCTTTTCTGGTTTGCTCAGTAGGAAGAGCCCTAATCTTAGATCAAACATGCAACTTGTGCATTACTGTCCAACAAAAAGCAACAACAAAAATGCAATTTTAGGACTGAAGAAGATTTAGTTTTAAAATGACCTGTCCTAAGGTAGTACATTTAAAGTGATGGTGTCTTTAAAGGACAATAATTGGAGCTTATGTATTCTAAGCAGTTGTATTAGACGCTGCTCTTTTCTGTTAAATCTTAAGCTTATTGTTGACCTTCCTGAAACAGTGTGTGTTAAATGCAAATAACCATTGATTGAGCTGCATTGAAGCTGAGGCATTTATTTATAAGGAAACTTAGGAGGGGTTGATACTTGTAACCTGGTTTTGACATATTTAATGCATTTCTGTTGATTTTTGCAAGCACTAACTGTAGAAATCGAGCTTTAAGGGGAAACACTTTGGCSTGGTCTACATACAGCTCTTCTGCAGTGTTGAAAGTGTAGTTTTACTAGTATAGAAGTGCTTGTCACCAAGCTGTTACTTGGTAGACAGATAGATCAGATTGCCATGGTGAGGAGAGGTAGGAATGGGACAGAAGAACTTGCTAAATACCGATAAAATCCTCTTCTTTAAACATTTAAAGACCTTTTATATCCGTTTCTCTGCAGGCTCCAAAGTTTCCTGGCTATGCCAACCCCAGCTCATCAAAAAGCTCCTTTTCAAACAGAGTACGTTTTTATTAGGGTGTCTGTGTTGCTGTGCTTCTCTTCCAGAGCTGCTTTCATCTTCTTTTTTCCCCTCCTTCTTTTTCCTTGCTTGTATCCCAAGTCCTCTGCATGCTGGCATCTTTTTTTTTACCCTTCCAAAAACATTGGCTCTGGTTTATATATGCCCCAGATCCCTCCCCCTCCCAGCAACCTCTAGAAAATGGTTAATTGGAGTCAGCTGCCTGGGTTCCCCCATGTGATAAGTTAATGCTCAGGCTGGAGGAGGCCACAAAGGTGTCTGTTATCAGTACAGCTTCTTCCCTATTTTTGTACCTAAGCTATCCTGCTGTAATTGTACTACAGTAGGGAACACATGGCTGCAGCTGGGTGAGTGCAGTTCATGCCATGCAGGTGCTCACCCTGAGCCTGGGTGCAGGATATAAAAGCGTAGGTGCAGTGGAATCCTGTGCCACCTTCTTCAAATGTGTGTTGTAGGTGAACTGGAATGCTCTTTTTAAAATGATGGAACACTGAATTAACAGAATACATGTCTGCAAAGATACAACTACAAAACCTCCCTTTTCAGACAGCCTGGTTAAGGCAGATGTCCGATGTGGAAGCTGGCAGGAAAACAGCAGCCCCCATTTTTCAACTTTGGAAGGCTGTCGGTTGTAGCAAAATGAGAAACTTCAAACACCTGCAGAATGTCATCAGTTCTTATTAATGTCTAATGATATAAACATTGTCTGAAGTTCCAGCATGTTTTCTTGTTGATTTGTGTTGCTTGATCCTAATAAAAGCACGTTGTTCTTAGTTCATGTGGAAGTGCCATGAGATCCTTAGTCGGAAGGCACTGAAGAACTGCAAAAACGGCATTTGCAACCAGACATTCAGAGTGCCGGGTTTTAAAGAAGTCTCTCCGTTCATCTATTAGCTGTTTTCTGTAGTATTGATCGAGTGGCTGACAGTCTAGAAGTTCTTGTAGAGCATTTTACTACCAAATTAACTGTGAAGTAGAGTAGCATTGACTGAAGTGTTTGGTGCTGTAATTCTTGACAATAGGCATTGACATTTTGTCTTGCAAAGAAAAGCTATGCAGTTCTCTTAACTAAAGAAGGTCATGCTTTTCCTGTGCCCCAACAATACCCGCACGTTTACTACACAGATTGTACTACTGAAAGTCATCTTTTGAAYACAAACTGCACTAAACTCAGTCTGCTGCAGAGAAATCTTATTTCAGGCCTGACCTAGTTACAGGCAGCTCTTCAGAAGACTGATTGTAGAATTCTTCCTTTGCGCGGTAAATAAATTCTGTGAGATTTGAGATCTTGAACATAACTTTTAACCTGAATTTTTTTCACTGAAATAAACATCATGACTTATCCCCTCATTGAATAAGGTGTAGTTTGAACACAGACATTGTTTTAGGTTTAATTATGTTCTGATACTGCAGAAAAGCAAAATGTTACCTTCAAAACTATGCAAAATTTGTGTGTAGTGGCATCTGATGCAAAGACAAGAATTCTTAAATTTCTGTGAACCTGGGTTTAGGCCACGAATGAACAGTGTTTCTCCAAGTAGCAGCGGTGTGGTTCAGGTATGTAAAATGTGGTTTCAATGTAGCATACTGACCAGCCTAAGCTGATTGTAACCTTGCTTCAAAATGTGTCTTGGCTATTTTACTATGAGACAAGTATTTTCATATAAAGACTGCATTGGATCAGTGTGTGTTTCTCTTTGAAGGACTCTGGATTCTCAATCGCTTGTCGCTTGCTTACACGTGTGCTGTTGTTTTATGAAACCTCTTAAATTTGAGTGATAACCTATCAGTGTAAATGTTCTTGGGTGTGTAAGGTAACCTAAATATGAAGCATGAGAGCCTGCAAGTGATGGCTTCAATCTATGCACCATTAAAGTTGTCCTTGCTTTGGAACTAGGAGCTGGTGTAATGACCTGGTGCCAGAGTAGTCATCGATCACGAAAGGCTCAGTGCTTGGCTTCCTCCTGCTGTGTACATGTGTATATAGACGTTGAAGCCTCTGACCAGTCTGAAAGTTTTAAATGAAAACTGTTTTARTCAGTGTCCATCACTGGATAAGCGCTAATTTAATTCATGATTGTTTACAAATTGGGAAAGCATAAACAAAAGGGAATATCCTGTTTGGGTTGAGGCTCTGAAGAGCCTGAGCATTATTTTTGTAAAGGGAAAAACAGCATTCTTTGTGCCATTTCATGTGCCTGTAAAGTAATTTTTTATATTGTATTAACATCCTGGGAATGAGTGGGCTGCCTTTGTTTTCTAGTCCAGTTTTCAAGCATTTTCCTCAATACCTGCATTTGAAAGTGAGACCTGCCTAAAAGACTGCCTTTTGGGACCAGTGAAAGCGTTCCTGTATAGTTGTCATTTTCTTTTTACTTGTGTTAAAATGTATTTTGGGACAAGGATACAATTATTGCAGTGGGAAAGGTGGCCTTGTATTTGAGACAGTCTTCACTGTGTAAACTTCTAAACACAATATGTAATTTAAAGACCATGATCTTCAGGCAATAATATTAAGTGTAAGCTTTTAAAATTTATTTTGGGGATCATAGCTTGTTTTATTTTTTGTGCTGTAAGATTAACAGTATTAAATGAATTATATTCTTAGAATATATGGAGTGTCTTTTCTTAAGATTAGTGCCTTTTTAATTTCTTACTCCACTTAATTCATAGAACTGGTCCCAACATCAAGCCACTGTGTTTTTTCCCCAATGCCCTGTTTGTACAGTCTAAATAAAACTTGCCTCAACTTACAGTATTATTTGTTGTCTTTAGTCTTAAAACCTTGATGATAACAGCAGAGTGTTTAAACCCTTACTCTGTCATTACAATGCCCTGTTTTGTGGGTAAACGGAGTGTGCCAACTGAAGTCTTCCAGAATCAAAGGAGGAACTAAGCAGGAGAAAATGCTGTTGCCAGGCTGAGTGATACTCTCCTGTTCCATCCTTGTGCCTCTCCTCAGACTATACCGCTGGGCTCTGGAGGTTCACCTGAAAAAGATGCATCTCTGGTTACACAGATTATCACTGTCTCCTCCACYCTCACACCTGACAATGTCCGTGCTCTTCTTCCACTCTATTTATTGTGCTCTTTTGCCAAGGCTTTTAAGGGTCTCTGGAAACCATGACCTTTGTTTACTGTGATACCCTTGACTGTGCTTGTAAGAATGACTGGTTTATGCRATGCTTTGAATTTAGCTGATCTCTGGTTGAGTAAATACAGTGTAACCTGTGCAGGCACTGGAGAGCAGTGACTGGGCTCTGGCCCCTGCTGAGAGGTGCCGGCGTGATCCGTCAGAAACGTCTGTGTTTGGAACTCAGAACCTGCATCCTGGTTGTCTTCTGCCTTTTTAGTCAATCCAGATCAATAGTAGCACTAACTAAACTTWAGAGTTTTTTACAGTTAAATCGTTAACAAGGTGTGGATACTTGAGATGATCCTGCATAGGAGGAAAAAGTTAAGAAGAACATCAGCCACTCAACTGCTGCAGAGGAGAAGCCTACAAAGCTTGCATTGGTTCCCTGGACTCTCTAGGTATGGTGACAGCCTCGTGTTTGTCTTCTCTGGAGTACAGATTTCCATGTGATGTTAATAAACATTCATAGCCAACTCTGCATAGTGTCTTATCATCAAATAGTCACACTTGCCAAGTTACATTTTGGAGAAAACCAGTTGTGTTTTAAAGACACAAGCAGGAATAGGTCAGGTACATACAGTGGGCTTGGTAACCCTGTTTAAGGGTAAAAGGCAAAAAGTCAAAGGTGGCAAGAAACAAGCAGTAATTCAAGCTGGGTTTATTTGTCTTACCTGCATCTCGGCTTTCACCAGTGCAAAGCTGGAGTAGTTCAGTTACATCAGTCCAACAACAGGCAGAATCGGCCTCTATTTTTCAGTGCAAACTGGGATGAGCTGGGTTCATCAGTTTGTCACTCATTTAATTAAATGGTTTTATTTCTAAACCAGGGCGATGAGGAACACCCTTTAAGACATACCCAAGGTGTGTCTGTTGGAGCTTACACCAGTAGGAAATACACCTAAATACACCAAATAAAATACAGCCACAGCAGAACACAGTTTCTTGTCATTTTTAAATGATTTTTCCATAGTGTGGATTGTGCACATGAAAGCTCCTGAGGTCCACACTCACCAGCAGGGTTGACTCACCTTGGACCAACTGTACTGGTTTCTGTCCCCCACATTGTCCCCTCTGCCTCTTTTTTAAAGGACAGGTCAGCTGCTCCCATAGCAGCTGTTGAATCACCAGTCACAGCTCAGTGGGGAAAGGTAAAGCAGTTCGAATTTCAGGGAAGCTCCATCCTCCGAGCTGCAAACTGGCAGTCACTGCAAACAGCTGAGCTCTGCTGCAAGCAGGACAGGCTAGCAGTGGGGAAAGAAACAGCTGTCCCAGAGTGAGCCTCCTGCTCCGAATTCCAAGCCTTAAGAGCTTGCCTAGAGCCACAGTGGCACCAATTATTGTGACTCATTAACACAGAATGTTGTGTGCCCACCTTGAGCCAGGCTATCCACGCACTGCTCCAGCTGCCCACGGGAGCAGCCTGGGAACCCAGCGCCCTGACTCAGCCCATCTGCTCCACACTGGCACAACCTTGGGAGCTTAAAGCTGAGCTACCCCTGCTCCGTGGTGTGACGGTGCTCACCTGGGACCAGCAGCCCCTCGGTGCAGCCTCACCTACGGAAGATCCATCCCGCTGCTTCCAAGGCAGGCGAGGGAGCGAGAGACCACAGGGAATTATCGCAGTGCTCCCCTCAGTTAACCTTCCCAGCACCTGCTTGCTTCTTTCCGGGCATTTTGTAACCAGAACCCTCCCTGCACGAGTTATTAGTCTAACCCGCCACTGGCACGCCAGACAATTGGGATCAGAGCTAAATCCGGAGTATCCGCAGGGAACTGGCTCCTGCTTTGTACGTCCTGGCTGGTCCAACAAGGGCAGCTGAAAGTCAGCGCTGAAAAATCCATCACTTGTGTTTGGTCTAGAAATTTATTGCTAAAGCACGAAGGAAGGCGTGGATCCAAGGGACTGTTATCCCCCCTGCACTGTACTGGTTTCCCGTTTGTGCTGTCCAGTGAATCCTTGCCAGACCCTGGGGCAGGAGCAGCTCTCGCTGGGCTGTCAGAAGGCAGCAGGGGCAGAAGGGCAGTGCTGGATGTGCTGCTTTGCCTTCCCCCAGCTGCCCCTGCACCCGAAATCCAACTGATTCAGGGGGAGCAGCGAGTCCAAGGAGAGGATGCTGTTTGGAACAGACAGAAGGGACTGACATAAGTGAACAACAGGAGTTGGTTTGAAACTCTTGGCACTCGACTCCTGTTCAGCCCACCACCACTCGGCAGCCGAGCCAGAGACCCCCAGGGAYGCTCCTGACAGAAGTGACAAACCCAGCCAGGCCTTAAGAGTGCACTGCTGCTATCCTTGTCATAAAAAACATAAAAATCAAACTTGCCCATTTTTCATTACTGGGAAGTAACAGCCCCATGTATTTCTACACTCGATTCCCACAGTTTTTTAATGTATTCTGTTGCTTTACTACTTTGATCTGGATTATGAGGTAGTTCGGGGGCTCTCATGGGGACTTCTACATGCTGAATCCATTTCTGTAATGTTAGACCATCTCTTTTTTTTCCGTCTTCTTGTGACCAGTGATACAATTAATCCACTGACCTTGAAGAGAAATAGCTTTTCTCTTTCCAGGTATCGCACGCAGCTGGTGCTCTGGCTCCAAGTCTGCAGTGAGGATGGATACACAGCTCTGGGCTGGATTCCTGCTGAGCGTCAGCCTCATGCTCTGCACGGCACAAAGGAAATGTAATTCATCAGGCTTGGCCTTCCTCGTGTGAGAAAGAGCCATATCCCACAAAGATCGAACTCCTCCCGCGGCGCCCAACTACCTGGAATAGCTGTGCCTACTCGGCACTTTGGAGAACTAGGTCTAAAATTAACAAAGATAATTTCCCTGCAAGAAATAGCACCTTGGCCTGGACACAGGACACATCAGCAGGAGTCTGAAACAGAAAGGCTAAAATTAACTCAGGTCTGGGATTCTGCTGAATGGGCTAACACAGGTCAGACCACCACATGCAGGATAAGCAGCACCGTTGGAAATCTCTGGCCAAAATCATCCCAAACTGCAGGATGTATCCCAGTAGTGACAAAAAGGTTACTCCCAGCGCTCAGCAGCAGCTCCCGCCTGTATGAGGCTGAGTGATCCTCTTTGACCATCATTAGTGACCATCTGATCAAGGCAGAGGTGGCTGATGGGATGAAAACATCTCTCCAGTCGGTGGGAAGAGGTGCTGGATTTCTAGCAAGGCTTTGTGCTGTACAGCAATGGAAGCCCACAGACCTCCACAGTGGTGTTTGTGGGATCAACACTGGCCTAAATTTAAATAGACAAAAATAAAGACACGTTGGAGAGCAGCCTAGGAAGTGTGCACAGTCCCTGACAGGGCAGCAAAGATGTGGGACTTCCATCCATCAGGCATGCAGAGCTCACACCTCCCTTGCTGCAGCGCCCTGGTTTCAGCCCAGACTGCAGCCCTGCAGCCCCATGGCAGCACCGCATTGGAACAGCTGTGGAAAATGGAGGGGAGTGGAGAAGATGTACCTGGAGAAGCACGGGCTGATTTAACACCCCTCCCTCCTGCCAAATGGTCCGTGGGCTCTGCAGTCATCACCCACAATAGAGTCATAGTCTGTGCCTCCTCCAAGAGACGGTCCCTGCTGGAAACATGTCAGGGCATTGCTGGGGCAGTGATTTACTGCAGGAGCCACCTCGGGAGCTGCCGGCACTGCGCCCCACTGTACCTGGCTCCTTTCCCTCTCCCCCACCATTCAAGCTGCCTGTTGACGCTTGTTACAGCCTGGAACACGACACAGGGCTCGACCCAGCGAGGAATTTAGGCAGGGTTTGGGCAGAAGGGAGGAAAGGTCCTGCATTAACCTCAGTGTGCAAGTCACAATTCCACCACACGTGGCTGTCACCTACTGCCCAAGACACAAGGAGTCCCTTCCTGGCAGAGGCTGAGGGGCTCCAAGGCAGCCCATGTGTGTAGGACAGCCTTGTCTCTCTGCGGCTGGACACGCTGCCCGGGAGCTGCCTTGCGCTTCCCAGAGCAGAGACACATTCTCCCCACGGCGAGCAGCTCATCCCAGGTAACAGCCTCCTCCTGCCGTTGTTTTGCTGCCAGGTCCCTCCTAAAACGTGAGTTGCTTCAGCCCCAACTTGCCCAGCACTCAGCCTCTGTCAGCACCTGAGCGAATCACACAAAACCCTCGCTCCAGACACGCTGTGACAGCGCCAGAGCTTCACCCCTTGTGCACTGTAACCACAAAGCGACACCGTAGATGGTTGCTGGGCTTTTTCCGTGTTCTCCACAGGGCCCTGGGATGCCCTTGCTGCAGCTTCCAGGCCTCGGCACCTTTGCAGCAATCCCGCTGCAGGCTGCCCCAGCTGTCCCCTCGCAGGTCACACGCAGTCACTGGGTGGCACTGTGCCCCTGCCTGTGCGTGCCCAGCTCCAGCCGCCTCCTCCTCCGCTCGGGGTCCCGGGAGGAACCCCCGGCTGGGCCAAGGGGTGAAGGCTCTCCTTGCCAAAGTGCACCCGCGTGTGGCACCGACAGAGACCCGGGGATCCCGGGAGCCCGCAGGGATGTGACCCCAACGCCCAGACATGGGCTCCCGCTGTCTCCCTGACAGGGTCTCTCCCCACTGTGGTTACATTTTCATTACCATGGCAAAAGGAGATCAACTGCATCCTTACAATACGCCCCTCCATAAAACTAATAGGCCAGGCAATTGGGACAGCCCTGTGAAGTACTTTATAGTCTGGACTCGAGGAGTTCGTGCCACAGCTCACAAGCTGTCCCAGCCCCACGTCCAGGAATCACAGCATTATTTCTCCCTACCATCCCCACTTTCAGCCTAGGAGCAGAGTGAGGATGAGCATGGTGCCCCCAAGCTTGCTTGCCACCCAGAGCCTCACCTCACTCCAGCAGCACAGCTGCTAGGAGCATCCATAGGAATCAGGGTTTCCTCTTTCCAGGGCACCATGACACAGCTCTGCCCTGACTCCAGGAGCTTTGACACCATCAGTGTGCACCAAGGAACGAGAGGCTCGACTCAGCACTGGGCCAGGGCAGGGGCCAGGGAGGTGCTTTGTCAATGCTTTGCCATTTGCTTCATTTGCAGATGAAAGCCAGAGGAGCAGAAAACCCTCCTGACACCATGATGGCAAAATCCACTCAGCTCTGTAGAAGACCCTTCCCTCCACAGTGATGCCCCGTGTTTGTTTGGGAAGCTGGGCTGACACATTTGGTGTGACCCAGAGCCCCATTTCAGAGAGCACCTGGTGGGGTTTGAGGGACTGTTTTACCTGGCACGTTGGTGGGACCTGGCCAGTCTCAGTGGTGCATTCCAAGTGTTCCTAGAGCAGGGAGCCAGGCCCTGGCTCCAGCAGGGGCTGGGTGGATGACCCTGGGGACAGCAATAACCAAACAGAGCAGCGGCTGCCACCTTCCCTCTCCCTGCTGTGTAAAAGCTGCCCGAGAAAAGCCTTCTTTAATCGCTCCCCCTACATTAGACCTTCCAGGGGAAATTAGCACAAATGCAACATCAGTGGCACCAAGGGAACAGACCCTGAATGACTTGGAGGGAGGTTAATTAGTTTGTTAAAATCCTTCTCTCTTTAGTAGCCACCTAAAGCTCCAAGCCTTGACAAACAGTTGGGAAAAAGGGTCTCTGCTGAAAATCAGTGCTCTTTAGAGGTAAGAGCTAAAGATCCTCCAAGGATAGTGTTGGGAAATAAAGTGGAGAAGACTGCTTCTCCACCATTAGGATAGAAGACAAATGTTAGATAGGAAAAGCAAAAGCCTTCCAGGTGTCCATAAAAGTCAGAAGGGAGACGAAGAGCCCATTTCTCCCCCTGTGGTTTGCTGTCTTTAATCTCTTTGCCTTGGTGTCCCCACCTACCCTGCAGGACAGAGTCATGTTTAGAGGTGCTGAAAAGCTTAACTGGCGTTTGCAAAACCGATTCAGGATCCCCAGATACCGAGTGCCAGAGACCTGCCAAGTGTCACTGCCCATCCCTTTGGAGGACGATCCCCTCAGTGCCAGAGCTGCCGGCAGATGGGCTCCCCCCTCCTGGACACACGGGCCAGGGAACACGAGTGTGCTGGGGACAGGGAGCAACATCAGGAAGCCCCACAGCCCCTTATAAACGGTTTCCCCCTTAGATTAGTGTAATAGACAACTCTATTGACCCCACAGAATTTTGTACAACTCTCCGCCCGCCGTAGCTGCCCTGATCATGGTGGCAGTGGGAACCTGTCTCAGAGCTGGAGTGTGCCCACGGCGATACGTGGCCCTGCTGGTGCCGCTGCTACGCCCAGTGCCACTGCAGTGCTGTGATGGGAGGGCTAAAGCACAATGCTGCAGCTTAGGGACTGCCACAGGCAGCACTTTGGGACTAAAATTTCCTCGAGTACCTGGTTTAAAGTTGGGACTAACTTCATTCGCCTCCACACCCAGAGCTCTGTGCTGGCCCGAGGGGACAGAAGGGCAGACAGTTCCAACTCCAGAACCAAGTCTCCTTTAATCCAAGAACATGATTTCTTTGTTAGGGACATGATGAGCTGTGTGCCCTGCCTTCTATACTGTCCACTGATGTTTGTATTTCAAAAGCCACTACATCATCTGATTCTGCCCAGCTGTCTAAGAAAAAAAAAAGACAACATCCTGTGTAGCCCTGGGACCTCTTTGTCAAAGGCTGTGAACTCATCTGCATCCAGCACCAGGATGGATTGAGCAAACTGAAGCAGTATTTTATTGCTGAAGCATAAAACATGGGAATAAACAAGCACCAAAGTGCTACTGATCATTAAAACCAGATGGGAGCCCATTTATTGCCTCCAACAGCGAGGTGCCACAGCTCCTCCACTGGGGCCCCCTTGAAATAGGAAACCCAGCACACCATCTGGGAGGTGCTGGATGGCAGTGGCTACAGGCAGCCCCTGCAATTTCAGCCTGGAGTTATCTGCACTGTCCTCTCACCACCACCACTCCAGGGATAACCGAGGAGTGACAGAGCTCTCAGTCCTGGCTCCAGAAATACAGTCAGCCCTGTAAGGTTGTGCCTACATGAAAACGCCCTGGTAGGGACAAGCAGCCCATACAGGGCCAGTCCCATTGTCCAGGGGAGGCGAGACAGGGAGAGTCACAGGCCAAATTGCCCACACACAGACCAGGAACTCGGCTACATTTCAGTAGTATTTGTTCAGTGCATGTGAGAGAACCATCAAGGGTTCTGCTCATTCCTGTGCAATTCAGCTCACGGATGGTGGATTATCCAAAGCAGCCCAGGTCTGACCTTCTTCCTTGCCAACCAATGCTGTCTGGCATGGGAAGTGAAGTACCACGGTGGGAAGAAGCCAGGGGCTATTTCCTCTCCTTCCTAATCAACACACCCACCACAGATAAATGCCCAGTGAGAGCATTGCCGGTCCAGACTACTGGAAACTGGCCTCCAGGAACAGCTCCATCCTGAGCACTCCCAGCTGCAAGCTGAGCTCAACCCCCTCCCTAGACTGAAGCTTTGCACCTTTGTCTCCAAGTCCCATCTTCCCATGGCAGGGAGCCCTCTCAGCAGTCAAAACCGGAGCACGGCATGGGGCCAGGGACGGATTCCTGGGCAGCCCGAGAGGAGATGCAAATGGAGCGGGAGACTGCCGGAGAAGCAGAGACAGACAGATGCTTTTACACTTCAAAGGGAACAGGGCCCTGTGAGGCTTTCAGGAATACGCACAAATCGATAGACTCCTTTCAAACACCGAGCACATTTGCTCAAGTGTGAGGCAATTATTCTCTGAGGATGGAGGCAGGACGGGGCCATTAACAGCCATACGGGCAGGATGAGGAACATGCGGCGGCTCCAGGCGGGACCGCCAGCCCAGCCTGCGGAGCGAACTCCGCTGTCCTGGCCGAGCTTTCTCATCCAGGATTTACAAAATGCCCTTGTGTCCCCAGGGGCTCTACAGGGAGCACATTAGTGTCATTCAGCCTATGTCAGTGCAATGCTCAGCACATCCCTTTGGTAAACAGAGCAGGTTTGATCACATCCCCTCCACTGCTCTCGTTCACTGCCTTTATCCCTGGAGGGCTGACTTACGCTTACTGCAGCAATTCCCATTTCCCCCTCACCCGACTGCTGCTGGGCGGTGCCCGAGCTGCTCGGGAGAGCTCTGTCTTCACAGAGCCCCTTCTATACGGCAGAGCAAAGCCCAAACCAGATTGTGGGYGAGCAGAGGGCTGGCTGCTCAGCACGAACAGAGCCAGCATGGGGACAGACCCCGCGGTGTGACAGGAATCACGCCTGACTCATCCCTGTCTATTCTGCACCAGCACTTCACGCAGATTACCCTTAATGCACCATCTCCCAGCAAGGATGTTACAGAGATCCCAGGTGCCAGTGCTTTGCGACCCCACAGATGGGAGCTGGAGTGACAGTGCCAGCACGCAGGAAGTCTCTCCTATGAACAGCTGCTGTTTTACAAGTACAGTTTTATTTGTACAACGAGAGGCAGAGATACTGAAAGTGAGCAATGCTTTATGCCTGGTGCATGACTGATGGGAGTGCCCATCCTGTATCACTGGCTGCCCACTCTGCTTTATGGAGGCACATAATTAACCCTCTTCAGTAAAAATAGAGGAGGAAGAAATAAAAATCTCAGCATGTCCCCAAAGAACGGTAGGAGATGGAAATTAAATCCATCCATTACACTCACCAAGCAGGGTGCTGTCTGGGCAGGAATACTGTAGCTGTACACCTGCATGTTCAAAGAAAAAAACCTGAGTATTAGAGAAGTGTCAGAGGCAATCCAGCACCCCACAGCAAAGTACTTCAGGTCATAAAACAAACTCACACGACTTGGAAAAACAAAAAAGGAATAACACTAAACTAAGCTGAACAGCAACAGCAACGCACAGCTGCAGCACCTCTTCTCAACCCTGCATTGAAGATTTGTTTCACACTCAGTTAAAATTTTGTCTGACACTGCTGCTCAGGCCCAGGTCTCAAGAATGCTTGTGTTTGTTCTAGGAAGTGCATGTCGTGTGCTCTGGGGCAGAAACACCTTCCCGACTGTCTTCACTGTGTCCTGCGAGCTCTGCTACCTCTCTCGGGGTTCCTCCTGCTCGGATGTGCTGTAATGTCCAGAAAGAACATTTAAAGCTCACTACACCTCTGCAAGGCAGGCCAGCAAAAGCAGCTTACCTGGAGCAGCCGGGAGCCAGGCCAGCAGCGCAGGGCTAGGAAGAGAGAGCCCCAGAGACAGGAACAGGCCTCCCTTACAGCCCCTGGAACCGCAGCAGGTCGGGTCTCTGAGCACAGTTGTGCCCAGGGCAGCTGAGGGGGACAGGGCAGGCCAACTCCCACGCTCCGGGGAAAGCCCTTTGTCCTCCCTTCCCCTGCTGGCCCTGCACAGTTTTGCCCTCTCTCTTTGCTCTTGGCCACTCTGAGAAACTGGAGGCTGAGGGGGGCAGGCAGGTAAGCGAAGACACCTGCGGCCGCACATTTGTGCGCTGAGGAGCGGGAAGAGGGGCTGGCACCGAGGGCAGCAGGGATGCGGCTCGGAGCCGGCCCCTCTGCCCGCACGGCGGGTGACCAGTGGTGGTTGTTGCTGCCAGCCAAACGCTGCATCCCCCCTGCTAGGAGGCTCCGCACGGATCCCAACCTGGGGCTCGGGAATTAAGTGGCTTTTAAGCTCTGCAATAAAAACCCATTTGACCTGAAGAATGTTTTTATTCCTGGAAGGGGGGTTGCGCTGCTTGCTCGGACTGCCTTAAAGTGACCCGGCACGTACGCCGACCAAAGAAATGCAGAGTCTCCTGGGAGGCTCATGGAGCACCACAAACACCTCACCCCGGGCAGTCAGGTCAACCCAAAGCAAGCCAGAAGTCCTGCTCAGCCTGGCTGTCCAGCACACGGGGATTCAAGAGCCTCAGCCCACCTGGGCATGGAAATGCTGCTTCCCGGGATCTCCTCATGCCTCTCTGCAGACAAGGAGCCTCCTTGGCCCCCTCGCAGCCCCGCGGGACAGGCAGCCCCTGCCCCGCCCCGCACACGTGAGGACTCGCCCCCGACACCGGGTGCTGCGGAGGTGCCAGAGCAGCGCTGCCCCGGGGCCGGGCCAGGAGCTCGTCCGATGGCACCATTCCACGAGCTCGGTCTGCACCAGCCGAGCACACCCCTGTCCCTGCAGCACCGGGAAATTAGATAAGCTCTTAGTGAAACCAGCTGGAAGCTGCTTCTGCAGAGCCAGGGCAGGTACAAGTGCAGAGGCCACATCCTGGGCCGGGTGAGAGGGGACCCTGCGCCCCTGGGAGGACTCGCTGTGTCTCCACAGAGGTGCGGGGAGAGGGGGAGCTTTGCTGCGCCGCAGGGAAACTGGTGCCTCTCCCGAGCCTGCAGCTGCGCATGGAAGAACTGCAGCATTGGCAAGAAAGCATTTTTCTGCCATTCCCATCTGCATTGAAGCGGTGTCAGACAAGGCTTAAGGCTGCAAAAACCACTAGGAGAAACCAAAATAAATCAAGATCTTTATTTCCCATAGGAAATTTACCTAGATCCCATTTATAGTCCATTTGCCCTGCTCCTTATGTAACTCCTCTGTGGGAGAGGAGCAGAAAACACAGAGAAAATAAACAATTTGCTGCAAAGAATTGGTGCAAGAGCCTGAGTCACATCTAGCAGTGCAAGCAGATAACCTGAGGCTCACTGAACACGCTGTGGAGAACAATGAATGCTGAGATCAACAGTGTGTGTCATGCATGTACAAACTGGCCCCAGGTAACATGACTAAAGCAGGGCATGTTGTGCTTGAGAAAGATGCACAAAACCCACACTTTTGAGTTTATTTTATGGCTCTTAATGGCCTGCCTTCCACATGTCTCATTTCCTTTTATTGAAGCTGTCAGAGGCATTACATTATCTCACATGCGTGCAAAACCAGCGATTTAGTCGAGCTCATACAGACTTTTAAATGCCACAGCTGAAGAAAACAAGACAGTGGGAACGGCAAAGGGAGGGGGCGGGAGCAGAGTCCAGAGCACACACCTACAGGCAAAATCTCCAAAGGCTTCCCACACCAGCCAAGCGCAGTCTCTAGCCAGAGACAGGGAGCGAGAAAGGAAAGGTACTTTTCTAACAAGCTGGGTGATTCACTGAAGAAGGGCAAGCAGTCCTCCTGCAACAGAAGGCTGATGAGTAATTAATGGCTCGTCCTAGGCACAAAGCTGAGTCTTTTACCCTAGTGCAGAGCTGTCTGCCAAACCAGCTCTACCGACAGGCCCAGGGGGCAGCAGCACCTGCAGTGCTACTGGGAAGGTTTGAAAGAAAGAACATTGCACTCGTATTTCCACAGGAGTTCCCCAGTGCTGCCCAGTTCTCCTCAGTTACTCATACTCACCGCAGCATAGTTTTCATCCTCATTAGCACCCTATGACACGGAAACACGTCCCAGCTACAAAGATAAAGAAGCAGATCTAACCAGGCAGCCTGTGGGGAATGTATTCTCTTTCCTTGTGGGCATGCTGCTGGCAGCAATCCTGGCAGGTGCCAGGAGGACTGTTGCACACAAAGCACCCCCCTCGGGTCTCTGCACATGGGGCTCAAGGCACTCGCTCAACTCCCCAGCCATTCTGCTCACCTCATTTCCAACACGTGAAACACAGTGGTGGCAAAAACAACTACTAATGGCCAGAGACAGCCTTTTACAGCTGACCTGCCTTCACGCAGCTGGCATTTGGACAGCAGGAAATCATAGTGTTCTGGGCTTAAAAAAATCCTTTTCCATGTTTTTTTCCTCAGCCAGATCTCTTTTTAAGTGAGTTGCTCACATCCACATGCATGTCATGCACAGCAGGTACAAATCACTACTGGCCAGGGTGCCATCAGAGGAGAGGCTACAGGGCACTATGTACATGTACTGTGGTGAAGTCTGACCTTTAATTCAATGCTGCACATCCTCAAATCCTGGGGAGCCCTTGTCTGCTCTGTACATATCATAATTGAGGTACAAAAGCTGTTAGCAATATACAATTTAAATAAGGAAACAGTCATTCTGGTTGAGTCTACAAATGTATAGGGCTACTTTTCACAGTAATTTTAACAATAACAAACATGGCTCAACATCCCTATGCTATGCAGGTGCATAGTGCTGACCTGGTGCCCCAAAAGACCAGCGCACAGCCTTTCCCAGTGCTCCTGCACAGGGGTCCTGAGACACTGGGCACAAAGCTGCCCAGGTCTGCTCATAGACAGCATCCTACTACACACACGTGTGCACACAGAGAAAACCATCTGGCACACAGGCTAAACGACACACCTCACTGCCTACTGACGGCTGCAGGCCACACAGCAGCTATTAGTGTGACAAGAAAACATTCCCTAAATAACACCTAGGAACATGTCTATCCTCCCTGAGAAGCAAAGAGCCTGTCTCACACAAGTCCCTATTGCCAGGGCCATTTGCACTTGGGCAAACAGGGAGGCCTCCCCCTTCTAACAGGAAGATGAAAAGAATCCCTGCTCACATGGCAGCATGCAGTGCTTCTGCCCAGGATGGGACCAGATAGGAGGGAGGTGGAACCACTCTGATAACTAAACATGGACAGATCCCTACACACTCCCAAACAGTGGTGAGATGACTTCACACACTCAAAGAGCAGTGCAGGAACCACAACTATAAATTATATTCTCCAGGGGTGGCAGGGAGCGGGAGAAGGAAGAAGTTCGCAGTGGAAAATTTCCCTCTAAAGGAAGAGGTTGGAGTGACACAGCAGCACTGCTGTTCATGGTCCTGCTTCTGACAACCTCGGAAAGCCCCAAAGGAGCCCCCCACATTCCATGAACAACCTCCCTCCACCTTCACGGAATGAAGAGCGTTTCACTGACCTCAAATCTAGGGCTGAGAGAGGAGGGATGGGCACAGGGACAGGCAGACACCACACACAGCCCTGCTGCCACTTCTCCTGCATGGAACAAACTCTTCCCTGCCTGCACAACCCACTGCTGTGCTCCAGACATGCCTTGCTGTGCATTTTACTCTCGTCTGCTGCTGGAAGAAAGGCAAGACTCTAGCTTTAATTTCTCTATACTAACTGAGGAAGCTGCTCAAAGGTCACCAGGATTGCTTGCTTTGCTTTTCTTTGCAATATTTTCTAAGCTTTTTGGCCCTGTGGACAGCTTACTGAAACTCCTCAGCCCCTATCTCCTTGCACCAAGTCCCAGGAGAACTTGGAAACTGCCAAATGCGAGGTGCAAACACTGTGACTGTGAGTACAGCCGCTCTTTAAATACTGCTCTTGCAGATCTGTGGTTTCCTACTGCTGCTGGGAAAAAAAACACTGCAGAACACATTGAGCCTGACCCACAGTGACATGGCTGAGGCAGCCACCAGTTTAACCACTGCTTATGAAATATGGTGAGGGTGGTTGTGCAAGGAGACAAGGAAGTGAAGGTGTCCCATGCTACTGCTTGCAGCAATACCTCTGCCTATTGCAGGCAAGGCTTCAAAAGTCCAACACCCCAGAGCAAATTCGATCTCATTTACAATTTTCTTTCAGTTTTTTCGCTGGGAAAGGTCCTCCCCGTTCACCAGCAAGCATAGGGGAAGAGAGGGTACTGGCTCCACTCTGCCATGGTGCCATGGGCATGTCCCGGAGTTCCCTGTGCGTTGTACTCCGTGGAAAAGGCCGAGTAGCTCATTGCCCTGTACTGGCTGTGGGAAGGCACCACCCACTGCCCGAGGCCCTGCTCGGTGCCGTAGGGACTGTACATGGGCGCCCGGGCCCCGGCTTTCCCCACAGAGTCCAGAGCCATGTTCACCACTCCTGTGTAGTCCTGGGGAGGAGGCAGAGGCGGGGGGAGCGGGGGCAGGTTGGTGAAGCCCTCCGGGAGCTGTTTGGAGTCGTGCTCGGGCACCATGGCGAGATCCAAGGCGTGGCACCTTGCCCGGAAATCGTTCAAGGTCGCGGCATCGCGGGCGGGAAGCTGCTGGCTGTCCCCAGCCTCGTGGAACCTGAGCCCAAGGGCAGGGAGAAGAGCGAGTCAGACCTACCGCAGCAGGAAACCACGGGAAACCCACACAGATCCCCTGGGGAAAGGCAGAGCAAGCTCTTAGCACGCCCTCTTCCCCTTGCCTACTGCTTCATCTACTCTTACTGAGGATTTTAGTCCAGGCCTCACCGTCACTCCCACAGAAAAATGAAATGCCAGAGAAGGTAAGTCCAGACTACCTTAGTTCTGGCTCAGTTCTAGTCTGGGCTCACTCATGCCCAATTTTGCAATAAGGAGGGAAAAATCACTGGAGTTTTGCTATTCCTCCAACACTTCCTCCAAAGGACAGGCAAGTTCTGTAGTACACAGAGAGGACACAAATGCTGGGAGAGCATTTTGGGACAGGGAAATAAAGAACATTACTAAGACATGAGTATGCCCAGAACCAGTGGGTTTGAACCAGCACAGAAACACTATCCTGGAGCTTTGTCCATGCTAATCCACCACCTCTCAGCCATGTATGCTGTCCAACCGAAAGGCATCCTCCCCTGCTCCCAGCTGCCTGTTTTTCTTAGGAAATGCCCAGTAGAAGAAGAGAAATGCCATCAATTAAAGGGTGGCTTTGAACCAGAAGATGGGACTCACCGATATGTCTGGTAGGACGGTGTTGGCACTTGCTGCTCTCTGGCCAGCCCCTCCCTCTGGTCAGCGGGCACTGGTGAGGCTGCAGGGAAGGCTTGGCTGCCATTCTGCTCTGAGCCCCAGAAGGGATATCCACTGCTGACCACCACGGGGTTACTCTCCTCCTTCACATCTACATTCTCATCCTTCTCAAAATCTGACTCACAGCAGGGAAAAGAAAGAACGGAAAAGAATGAGAAGAGGGAAGAGAGAGACAGAGTTCACAACAGTCAGTTGCAGCTGGCAACGGCAGTAATTGCAGAATGGTGGAAGGAAACACACTAACACTTCCTGCAGTCCTTCTGTCTTAAGGAAATAGCCCTTTCCAGCTCTTTTATGCCCAGGTACTGTGGTGGTCAGTCCTGCCCTGCCCTCTCTCCTTAACTGTGCTACTGCAAGCAGCAGTGTGAGCTGGAGCAAGGAATGATCTAGCTTAAAAAACTTTCTGAATATGATTCTCTGGGTTTGTTGTGATCAATATTACCACGTTCCTCAGCACCAGGCTCCTTTTCCTCAGGCAGCTTCCTCTTCTGGCCCTTGGCTGGACTGGGCTTCTGGCATTTGGCTCGTCCTTCCCTGGAAAGAAACAAGACATGGGGGTAGCTTCGATGTAAGCTTTTTGCCTAGATATACATGCAGGGATGCTGGACAAGCCCTTGGAGACAACAAGATGGGATGAACCTCTGACATTCTGTGCTTGTACACTTCTCCTAGTGAGGCACCTGCCAGGCCCTTGGGGAACATTCCTGCCATAGCCACATTCCAGGGTTAGCCGTGTGCCTGTGCTTCCAGAGGAAGCCCCCACCAGCGATGCTGGGGATAAATCAGGGAAGGGGCTCCCACTTTGTGTTTGTACAAAAGGCACAGTCAGCTTGGAAACTCAGCACTGGAGGTTTTGGCTGAGTTTGTAAGTGCAGCCCAATGTTGGATATGCACACTCTGCACACAGGTAGATGWACAGCAAAGTTGGTCTGTCACTTGGAAGCAGCTCTTTCCTAAACAGAAAAGGAGTCTAAGCTTAGTCAAAAATGATATCATTAGGAGGAGAAAGAAAATCTATGACATTTTTAACGTTTAAGTAAAAAAGAGTCAGTTTTGGCCTTTTTTCATCAGGAAATGAGATTTTTTTTTCAGGCATAAAATAACAGAAAACAAAATCTCAGATATTTTCGTAACATTTTCTGCTTGGAAAAACCCCATTTTTTTTCCTTCTCTATTGCTGGTCTGTGGTTGTAATTTAAGCTTTTTTTTCATCTCATCCACTGGCTGCCCTCAGACCAGGCAGAAGATCTCACTGGTATTGGTATCCACCTTCCCTCTTGCAGACAAAATCTCCTGTTGGAAGAGAGACACTTTTCCACCCACAGAGAAAGGAGACAAGGGAGCCTTCAAATGTCAGAATCAAGCTGATCTCCAAGAGACCAAATGATCTGCTGTGGACTCCTGACATCACTGCTATTCACATGACAGACTTCAGTCTAGCTCCAATGTGCAAGGGAATGCAGGTCTCAAATCTGTCACACCTCCTACATTTCTGTAGGAATTGCCACCTCCCACTCCCCAAGTCTCTTGGGAAGAGGCTGCACAGGGGGACATCATTACCAGATACAGGCAAATGCAGTGTGCACAATGCAGCAGGCTCAGCAGAACTGGCTGATAGAGTTTTGGTCAGAGGTCTTGGGTAAAATTCACAAGTGAACTCCAGCTATAAATAAATTAAAATGAAAAAACAGCTTACCTTCGAGTGTTCTTCCCATGTTCACGGAAACCTTTAGCAAATGGATTGTTGTCAATCTTGAGCTTTGTAATCTTTAAATAAAAGGAACAAGACTCAGTATCACAGCAACTGGTTGGGTTCTTCATTGTTTCAAGAGCTTTACCTCAGTATTTATCACAACAGCTTGTCTGAGGTCTTTGGATATGCCCTTGCTACAGTATCTGAGCTCTCCCAGCAGCTCCCATTATTGATTAGGAACTGACCCACAGAGAGAAGTGACTTTGTGAGAGTCAGCAGGGATTTGGGTGGGATTTATCTAACTAGGAAAATATACAGGGTGAGTATCTATATCTGGACCTTTAGCCATGCTTTTTACTGCATTTGGAGTTCTGTGTCACAGACAGTGCACTCAATACCATCAAGGTGCACAATTCATCTCATCACAAGAGTAGATGTTTTCCATAGGAACCATAATGTGCCTGCTTCTCCCCACTGTCCATCACAGGTGCCCAGGACAAGCAGATTGGAAGGAGACACCTTCCCATACAAGAATTTTACAGACATTCAGCAGCGTGTCCAGAAGCAGAGCTTGCATACTGTACCTGCTCGTTCTGGTAGGCAGTGACAGAGGTGAAGACAGTCTCAGGGAAGCTGAACACCTGGAAGATGCTCCAGCGGACGCTGAAGAGGTCGTCTGCCTGCACGATGTGGAAGCGCGGCTTGTACCGGTGCATGGAGTGCAGGATGATCTGGCACAGGACAGACAAAGGACAAGGTTTCTGTGTGCAGCCACGGCCAACACACCATGCAAATCTGTGGAGACTCCCAGGACACCCACTTCAAACCAGGGATGCCAGCTGGGACTGGTGTCTCCACCAAGCCCCTGTAGGGACAGTACAAATCCAAGCCTCCCCTAGCAGGGAGCTAAGAGGGTGCACGGGCTGAGGGAGGAAGAAAGGGCACTTGGATATGTTTTAATTTCTACATGATCCAGTTTCTCACGCATTTGGCTTATTTCCCTCAACATTCATCAGTGATGAATTCCAAGAGAGCATAGCACAACCTACATGCCCATGCTGATCCAGAGTGTTGTTAGTGAGCTTCAGCTTTTGGAAGGAGACAGGCTCCTTCATCCAGTGGCTGCCAGGAGCTGGGGAATCTGGGTGGACATAGGTGCGACATGGGAGCTGGGGCTCTGCTTTTCCGGCAACTTCCCACTGATCTTTATTCCACTGTGAAGGGAAAGACAGAAATCTCGAGCTTAGAAAAAATGTGCTTTCAGTACAGGAAAGCCCCAACAACTTTGCTTCACTGTCAATTCAGTGCACTCATCTGAAGCACAAGTAGCAGATTCTCTCTTATGAGCAATGATCATGTTACCAAATCAGCTCCAAGTTTAGGCCTCATTTTTCTTCCCTTTCTCCCAATGGCTGCCAGAGAAGTCTGACATTAATCATGATTAAAATTGTACTGCTTACAAAGAAAATTAGTTACCTTTCCAGCTGCTCCCCAAGCAAAACTGACAAATAACTCCAGAGAGGCATAAAATCCATCAATTACTTCTGAACTTTGTCCAAAGAGAATTTATTTATCAGCATGACAGGTGAAGCATAAAGATTAATCTATTTCAAACAAAGATGAAAGGACAGCATAAATTCTGCTATTTAAAGTACCTACCTTGTACCTGAAGTTGTCCATTGGCACAAAATCTACCAGCATGAGGTACTTGGCATATGGGATTAAGCCAGAGACTTTGATTTTGCATTGTGGAAACATTCGTCTGGAGGAGAAATGAAAAATAGAGTACAAAGATTTCTCTATAAAGTGGCTATTAATGATCAAGCAGCATGGCATCTTTACTCACTACTGTGCAAAGTCCTGGCAGCAGTATTTCTCCAGCCAGCCATTGACCATTTGTCCCTCTTATTGAAGGACTGTCTAGGCCTATGGGTTCAGATGGGATAGACACTGACAGAGCAGCAGTCACTGAAGGCCTGACACTGTTACTGCTTCTGTTCTTCCAATTCCTATAACACAACAGTGGGAAACTTAAAAGGAACTATTTGAGGTTGTACGTAGTTCCTGGCCTGCTGCAGCTCTCACAGACCTGGAGGATGGATTAAATCATTTTTGAATGTGGGTAGAAAACGTGCTCTCATCTAAGAGCACATCCAGCTTTCTGTTCCTGTACTCCCTGCCACTACTTTTAACTTCTGACTCTGCAAAAAAGCTTTGACAGCTACCTCCCTACCCAAAGGGATTATTCCAGCTCACAGAAGCTTTGACACAATACATTACAATTTCACAATTCCATATTCTTTTACTGCAAGCTCCACAATACATGACTCATTTATACTTCAGAGGAGTCTTGCATGCACAGCTCGTTAAGAGTCTGCGCCATGTTCTTGACTGCAAACACAGACTCAAACTCAAGCATTTACTGCTCAACTGCTGCTCCTGTGACCCAGGCAAAGGGAGCCCAGGGCACTTCCTAGAGTAAGCTCGAAGTGCCAGGAAGAACACCAGTGTTAAGCGGTGAGATAAGGGTACAGGAGTTTTCCCAGCATGTCAGCTCCACAGTGACCATTTGCACTTCACAGTTTGGACTTCTATGACACTCTGGAAGTGCAATTCTTCTGCTAGGATCAGGGAGATCTGCATAATTAGCTAAAAACCAGTTTAAGGGCCACCATTCAGAAAATGAGCACTTGGAGACTTTGACAACTGCTCAGGGAGGATGTGGTGTGGACAGCTGTCCTGTGCCCCTCACCTGCCAGATTTGGTGATGATCATCTCAGTTCCTATCTGGTGAAACTTCATCCAGAGACCCATGTCCTCGAGGGTGACCACGATGGAGCTCTGTGGGAAGGGCTCCAGGCTGGGGGAAGGAAGGGCCTCACACTGCGCTTTCACGTCTAGAGAAAGAGGAGACGGTGACTTCAGACAGGCAGGAGGGGAACTGACAGCACAGCCCCTCCTGCTCAGGGTCTGGGCAGTCTGTGCCACAACAAACCTCTGAAAAACTGTTGKTTTTCTTCAAAGGATTTTTCTTACTTAGTAGGCTCAGAGGTGCAGGGCCTTTCCCAACAGGTTTGGTTTTAGCTGGTAGCTCCTTTCGAAAAGATCTGTGTGTTGTACCAACTCAACCTAAACCCCATTGTTACAAAACCCATACTGGCAGGTAGCCACAATCCACTGTTCTGGCACGATCAGGGTTACACAAAGCACTTTACCAAGAGAATAAAATGAAAGCTGCAAAGACTGGAAAGATTTTAAGTGTACCAGTGGGTAATAGGGGAAAATGACAAGTAGGTGGTAGCAGAGGTGAAAAATCCCTCCAGAAGACAGAGATGGAACAGACAGGAGTCCTAAATGTAAGCAAAGGCAAGAAAAGGAGGTGACAGAGATAGACTATGGAATATTCTGAAAAGAGGATGGCTGGTGTGAACTGGACTTGGAGATGGGGGCCACTGAGGATGTGAGAGTCGGGGAAGGTACCTGCGTACAGCTGTTTGGATTAAACAAAAAAAATAACCTTAAAAACCTCCAGTAGGTGCTCTTAACAATATTGTAAGGCAGGCAAGATTGCTGCTGCCATACTGAAAAGCCCAGTTCCATTTTAGGTCCGAATGTGACCTGGTACAGTACTGGTGGGCTGAGTTCATACCCAGTACGGATCTAGGAACACTGCCCTGAGGTCTGACTGAGGGGTGGACCAAGGGACATCTGTTCAGCAGGGCACCCAGGGCAGCAGTGCTGTCCCAGCTCAGGGCCAGCAGCATTCTCCAGGTGATGCATTAGCAGCCAGGCACAGCTATGTGTTTGAAAGGTATATTTTTCTGCCTCTCAGCCCAACCAGATCTTATTTGGAGCACAGCAGAAAAAAGGGAATTTTCACCTTGTTATAGCTTTCCTGAGTAATGTATTCAAAAGAATATTTACAAAAAGTAGACAACTATTTCCAGAGAAATTAGCCTTTTTCATAAAGGGACATCTTTCCACCAAAACAACCCATTGCATGTCTAAGGGGTTCTTCCTTCAGTATTAAGAAGTAAGAAATATTAAAATGTAATTTTGTCAGTTGGTAGAGGTCTTTAGGCATTTAAAGAAAAATATCCTCTACCCTTTTTTCTGCTTTGATCCAACATTAATGAACTGGCCAAGAAGTGACACCTAGTTTGCTCACCAAGATTAGCTTGTTAACATCTTCTTACTAAAGCTTCCCCCATATCCTCTTGCAAAGACATGAAAGCTGCCAAGAGACGATGCATTCGGTAGCTCAGTGCAGCACATGTATCAAAAGGAGTTGCAATAAAATTGGGCTGATTTCCCACAGGAGCCATCCAGTCACAAATAAATGCAAACAGATTTTGATTAGCTAGACAGATGCTCGCTCCTTCCCCAAATGAATTTTAGAATTAACATTTCTTTAAGCAAATTCCAATGCCATTAAATGAGACTACAATAAGGCAGATCTCAGGAGTCCTTAATGAGGGGAGATTTCCAATGAAGTAGAGAGGAACTGAAGTGAAAGGAGTTCAACACTGAATTAAAAACCAAAGGCAGATGTTATAATCTGGTTTTTACCAAAACGAGTCCACAACACACCTGTAGGAGCACGATGCCACAGGAGACAGGGACAACAAACATTGCAGGAAAGATTTTAAAATGTAGTTAATGCCTTCCATTGTGCAGGTTTTGTGTGCACAGGCTAAGGCTGAAAATCAGGACATGAACAGTCTGCATGAGGACTTGGACTCCAGCAATGGTGTGAGCTGGTGAACGGATCCACACCGCCGCTGTCGGCTTCAGCAGGATCCTGCAGTGACGGATGTATTTGTAGGATCCACTTTGGATTTTGTTTGCAAATTTTGTTTGGATTTTTGTTTCCCTCCTAGTTTGTGCCTGTGTAACGAATGGCAGGACTCACGCACGCACCCTCCCACAAAGATGCCTGCACTTTGGAATTAGGGCACGGAGAGGTTTGGGCAGAGTGTCCAAGCACTGAACGGAACTTGTGTGAGCTGTACTTCTATGGTTTCCTCTTCTAGGCAACTTGGGTTTTAAGTATTACTTGAATGAGATTTAAATCTTTTCCAGGAATTCTAGTTCTAAGCTTTTTTACAAATATTACTATTATCATTGCATTGGTAACACCGCATGTGGCCCATTCTCAAACATGTTCTTTATGGCCAGATGAGGTTGAAAGGTTGAAAGAAAACTGCTATGATAAAGGTACTGAAAATTAAGAGATCTTCAGTCTATTCTGTGCTTGATTTGAAGGTCCTTATGCCAATAGGAGTAGCTTGTCCTACAGTTTCTGTATCTATAATAAGCTGTGCATATATTTTTGTCATTTTGGGGATGAAAAGGAAAGAAGGAGAAATGAGAGACAATTCAGTAACGCTTGAAGGGGAAGGAAGATCTTTGGACAGAAGATGCTGGAGTTCAATTCCCTTACCTAAAGCAGTCCCTCAATTAATTATCCATTACTGAGACAATGTTACAATGTCAGAAAATTTGTTGCAGCCTTTGCAAAATGTATCTTCCCCAAATGTACAGGATAGGGTCTACAATACTGGGAAAACTCCAGTAAGGCAAAAGATATCCTTCTTACCTTGACTAAAATCAGTTATTATTATATTTGTTGCTGTTATCTGCCAAGTGAAGTCCAACACTAACAGCTATCCACTGTCCAGCAAGGAGGAATACACATCAATTTAAAAACCTTTCTAATGAATTAATCTTGCAAACAAGCAAAAAATCCCCCCATGTTCTCTGATCATCTAAATGTCAGTAGAAACATCCTAACCCTCTGCAGGGAACCTCATTTCTCAGACCCAGAGAGTTCTTTGGCAGTAACAAAAGTATGGTGTTTCTACAAATGCAACGGCTTCTTCTCTCAGATGCATCCAGTCATCACCCGGAATATTTCTGCTGTAGGGGGTCATACACCAGCAGCAACTCAGTAAGAAAATGAGGTGAAGTTTGCAATAGTTGGAATCTTTAACATGATAAAATACCATAATACAGTGTATGTTTTTGCATTGCTGCTATTTTGTTTTTCAACTCAAAATTCAAGTGGCAGAAATCAGTATGAATCAGATCAACACAGCAGGGACTGAAAAACCCCAAAACAGCAGCGCTGGTGGAAATCAACTAAATTACTGCACATGTATTTTGCTCATGAATGAGACAACACCTTGCAGAGGAAAAGAAAGGAAGCTGAGACTGCCCAGTCACCTCTAATGTGCCCATGAAACGGCACACCTAAACCTGGGCCAGTTGTTTCCTTCTGATGTAGAATAAAAGCCCAGAGTAAATTTGGGGTTCAGTTACAAATGCAGCACCTCCGGGCTGGACCTTAAGCGTCCCAAGGCATATCTGTCATTGTGCCCAATTCAATCATGCTCCACACAGGAGAGTTTAACAGCATGCTATGAGATGGATTGAAGGAAAACATAATGAAACCCCAAGGAAATCACAAAAATCCTGTGCTGGGCATGAACCTGGAAGAAGTGGGCTATGCCTGCTTGGGGTTTATACTTTCAAAGGGCATAGTAAATAAGCAAAAAACCCAAACCCAGATAGTTTGTAACAGAACTATTATTAGAAGTCTAACAAGTATTTCCAAACTTTCTGTGGCCTTCAACCTGAAGAACTCAGTACTTTGCAGACAATACACAAATAACACCTCCAGCCTTCAGTGAATGATCACACTGCACAAGGTGATGTGGGTAAGGGAGTTTTGGGCACAATTGTGAGCAAACCTTTACTACCTTACAAAAGATCTTCTAAGGCTCTCAAAAAACACTCAAACCCACAATTTGTAATCTACTCCTATGAAAAAAACCCAGTTTTTAAATCCTCTCCAGCCCCAAGCACTCTACTATAAACGCTGGTAGCCCTGGAGCACTTGTTCCCTTTCTGGCATAAGTGTAAGATCTCTCTGTGCTATAAGAAAAGGGAAGGAGTCCTTCACTTACCTGGTAAAGCTTGCATTTTTCCATGTACTGTGACGTCGAGAAGCTTGCACGGCCAAGAGAGCCACCAGAGTTCTTACAAGGGGAGCCAAAATAGTCCAGTTCAAAAGCAGGTCTGATTTCCTGAAGCAAGCACAAGTCCTTCCTTCCGAGATCCAGTGTCAAGAGTGAGTGGGGTGAGGATGGGACTCCAAGCACAGCTAGCCAAGGTGAGTTCCTGTTTTATGGAGGCTAATGAGCAGGGAGGAGCTTCCCGACAGGGCTGTCCCCTTGCGATCCTTTGATGTCCAGAGGGACAAAGAGAGGAAGGATCTGTAGCAATGGCTGAGGCTAGGGGAAGAAAATCAAAGAGAATTAACATGGCTTTGACATAYAGGAAACCCTACAGGGGAAATGCACCTTGATTTACTGCTAACGCACTTTTAAACAAACAGATACAAGACCAAAAACATCAGCTGAGGACATAGCTACAAAATAAAAACAAATCCCTTAAACAGCGAGCAGGGAGAATTTCTCTTTGGCTGTTCTGTGGGTTTATGATAATTCTCGTCTTCAGTGCACAGAATCATTTTGCTCTTGATTTCTGGTATCAGAATCAGGACAGCATCGAGCTCCTTCCTTCCCCAGTGGGTGACTGACAGTCTGTGGTAAAGTTTGCTCTCACAACTGGAATGCTGCAGCAACACATCCCTTCGCCCACAGATGCCTTTTCCAACAACAAAAACACATTTGATGATATAACGTCACTCACCTGCTCAATATGCACTCCCAGCCGTTAACTGCACTTTTTTTCGGGGTGGATCAGGCCACTGGGGTTATGTCTTGCTCAAGGCACTGCTCTTACCCAGGGAAGGCTGAGCAGAAATCGAAGGGCTCGAGCATTTTCCCTTAATTAGTTTATTCTGCAAGTGTGACCATTAGCTTTTGTGCTTATAAGTGCTTACAAGTGCTAAGAGACAGCAATCAAGGCTCAAGCTGCAGGGCACAAGACAAGACACTGCACCTCGGTGCATTCGCACACAGAAATGGCTGTACTAACATTTACAGGACCAAGACAGTCAAAAAGTGGAAGTCAAAAGCAGGATATCAGTCTCAATGGGCCAGTGTTGGGTCCTGCACAGCAAATTTAGGAGCTCTGCTCATTTCAAAGAACTTGCTATACGGCTGCATCTCTCTCACTGTCTAGATTAATTCCAAATAAAAGAAACTTTTTTTCTATTTTGTCAGTGATGTTACTGAGATATCTGATCTTCAGTCTGACTTGCAAAACAAATTTTCAATATATTTAGTGAGTTCCTACACCCAAACAACATTCCTTCAGTACTGTTTTTACTGCCTTTTGGAGCAGGCAATGTAAGGACTTGCAAAGAAGACAAAGCAGCTTAATCAGCGGAGGGACTGACTCTCTTCCAGTGGTATATTGAATTTTAGGCATCCCAGTACTAGTCAGAGAGAGAAAAGCCAACGCTTAGTGTGGCAAGGAGAATGTTTAAAAGTGTTGGAGAGTTTGGGAAGTCCTGAGGAGGATTTTATAGAAGGAGATGGTCCAGTGGCTCCTGGCACCTCTGAAGGACCACATCCAGCCTTGCTGACATCCTGTTAAACCAGAGAATGTCTCCAAGTTACCTTCTCCTTCAGGTAACTTGGAGACATCGAGAGCCATGGACTCTCAGTACCACTGAGGAGAGAGAGGACTATCATGCAGTGGAGAAACATCAACTTGTACCTCAAATAGAGATTATTTATTACATATGTGGAAAAATAAATTGGAAGGGAAAAGGTCAGCTGAAAATGGTATCAAGGTCAGATCTCTGCTTGTCCTTGCACAGCCACTACCAGACACAAAAAAAATACGATGCAGAAATGCTTTTCTACTCTGCTACAGAAGGAAAGCCAGCATCAAATCTGCTCCCCCTTCATGTCCTGCTTTTCTAATGCTAGTATTTTAATTGTAGAAAGCGGAAAAAGACAACCATAATCAGAATCTGAAAAGGAAAAATAGAACAAAAATTGGGTCAGATTCAAGCTAGCAGCGAGATGAATCAACAACCCACACAGTCAGAAACTGCACAACAGCAGCAGCAGCACTGGGAATTTCAGACTTCACCTGACAGGAGCGTGGGATGTGTATCATGACTTACTGCTTCTTCCACAAAGGCTATGAGATGGTCTCCTGCTGCCACTTCATTTGCACACTGCGTATCAGCATGTCTGGGGAACACACATTTGCTACAAGTACTCAAATCCTTTTGGTTTCTCCCAGCTGATTGATGGGGAAGGTGGAGTCATTAATTACCCATGACTAGTTAACAACCAGCTTTCTCCCAGCCATTCTAGTTGCACTGGAAAGGTTTTAAAAGTGAAAAAAAGAGCGAATTTGTTACTATTGCTGGAAAGCGTGGCTAATAGCAGCAATCCCCAGGAAATTCATCCCTAGCAAAGGGGGAATTTAGCACATTACCCTCATCTGTCCATCCATGGAGAGCCCTCAGGCAGTTTGATGGGAAGTCAGAGGTGAATGTGCTGGTGTCTAACAATTCACTGGCAAATTGGAGGCTGAGGGTGTGGAAAGGGATGGGAGAGAGAGTGGATCTGACACGTGTAAGTCAGTGACATACACAGCTCTGCTCCGAGCTCATTTACAGCAGCAGGTATAAATCCTGCTGAGCCCAGCTCTAACAGCAGGCTCTGCCCTATGCCAAGGGATGAGGTAGGGCAGGAGGGAGGGGATGTGTGATGAAAAAAGCCGAGGCCAAGAGCTTTTGCTTTGCATTTCTTTGAGGAGCCAATTAGAAAGAAACATTCCCCTCTGGGTTTTGTACTAAAGCAAATGTTTTCTGGCATTTCTCCCACCTTAAGTGAAGCTTTAACCCTTACTGCTCAACGGGACCCTGTAGAGAGCTGGTTTGCACACAAGGCTTCCAAGGTCTCCAACACAGTGATATCTTCCCATCTCTGGCTGGTGCCTGGGGCTCCCAGACTGCTGGGGAACAGATAAGATGTCAGGCTTTGGCTAATAGGGTCAGAGTGCAGGTGGCTGTGCCCAAGGCAGCACCACCTCTGCCCAGGCAGAGCTTCCAGGGAAGAGCAAGCTCCAGTGTGGTGTGTGAGGTTACTGCCTGGGAGATAGCTGAAATGCAACAGGAGTTCTCTTTTGAAAGAACCAGCATTGGATTATTGCTCTTGAATCAGCCTGTGGGTGCAGTAGCCAGTATCCAACCCTCAGGTTTCCCCCTGTGAGAAAGTGTTACCCCATCAGCTTTAATAAACTGGGCTTAAGCAAGGCTGCCATGTCGGCCTGGATCTGCACAAGCAAGAACTATATGGAGCAGTACTGCATCTAAGATACTCCCCTCTGAAAGGTGAGGAAAGCCCTTCTGCCATTTAAATATGACTCATTTAGCCAATTCCCACCTGGCATACGGAGGTCACAATCCCACAACATCTTGGTAACTCTTTGTGAAGGCTACTCTGCCATCTTCATGGGATGAGTACTGAAAAAGTGAAAAGACAACATGTCATTAACAAGGCCCAAAATGAAATAGATAGCCCTAGATAGCTGCTTACTTTCATACTTCAGTAAGAACATGAAGTGGCCTCAGACTCTCCAGAATCCACAAAGTGGCTCCTTAAATCCAGGCTCAGCTCCCAGTGAAGCAAATGCAGCCTGATTTATGCACACAGGGCCATGGGGAAAAGCTGAGTTTTTTCAGAGAAAAAGCCTGATGAAACTCTTGCTCTTTGTTAGTGCCCGATATCTCATCCAGAAAAATGGGAAACACAAGTGCAGGGTCGGCCAGGACAGACCAGCTCAGCTGTGGCAGCACAGGCACAGCCTGAACTTGGGCAGCTTTCTGAGCAAGGCTCTGTGGGCGGCTACAGGAATGGTAAAAGCCTGCAAAATGTTGTGAGAGCCTCTGAAGAAGTAGTGCATATTATCTCCTATCATTCTGTAGCATAAGGAACAGTTCCTACCCAGCTGCTTACAGCAGCTCACATAACACAGAGTTTTCTTCTGATGGAGGGAAATGGTACCTTTTTCCCTCCTTTTTATGGTTTTGATTGATTTTTCCTGGGACAAGCTGTCTGGTGTCTTCAGGCATATTACAAGTGTCATGCAGACCTTCCTACCCTGGGGCCCACGCAAGGGGCCCCACAGAAGGCAGATCTCTGTTGAGCTGAAAACCCCATACTGAGCCCCAAATTGTATCACCCCCAAATTTTCCCTGCACTCTCAAAAGTGCAAAAATGACATTTGGCAAACCAAAACAGCTGTTTGGAGAGGGCCTGTTGGTAACATCTCAATGCTAATTCACCACAGGGTCCCTGGACAGAGGCGCAGTGAGCTGTGGGGATGGGTCACAGGCTGCAGGTCAGCTGTGACAGGATCTGTTCTGGAAGGGAACGTGGGAAAGCGGCTCAGATAGACAAAAAGTTGTACATTATAAGCTTAACACTAGACTTTTCGTCTTGCAGGTTTGTGGATTGAGTTATCTGGCCACGAAGCTAAAGAGGACACTCCTCTGTCTCCCCTTTCTCATATCCGCCCTCCCCAGCCCTCTGCAATGGGCGCCCTGTTCCCAGCGGTTCGTTAGCATGGGCACAAGAAGGGAAATACTTAGCGGCCACTTAACACTGCAGGCTGAGTTTGGCCTCAAAGGCTACAGTCCAGAGTCAAATGCAAAATGTCTGTCTAGAGCCCTTTCATGTTCTCACAGACTCCTAATGCTGGCTGCACTGTTTTCCTGTCAACCCTTTGTGTTTCCCAGACACAGCTCAGCACTCTGTCCCGCTCAAATCCACAAAAAATACCTACGGAAAGGACTTGCAGCAGCAAGGAGAGCTCTGCAGACAGCCCAGCAAAGCGGCGCCGAGCAGCACGGTGCAAGCACTGCCTTTCCCGTCGGGAAGGCTCCTTCCTCGCACACCTGGGACACAGCAGCCCTGCCTGAACTCTCTGGTCTCCACCGGGAGCCATAAAGGAGTAGCCTGAGAAAACATACAGCAAATAACTCCGGCTTAACGTCCATCCATAAATACTTCTATATTTATACACATGTGCACACACTCATATGCAAAGAGAAGCATCAGGCAGACCTTAAAATTTGCTGGCAGTTTACTTAACCGTGAATTGAGACCAGACAAAAGCCCTGAGCAGAATGGATTCCGCTGAGCAGAAACCCAGCAGACAATGCTGCAGCAATCTCTGTTAAAAAGCTGATGTTTCCAGAAAAAAAAAAGCAGCAGCTCAAACCTAGAAGGTTTTATCTAAACTTTATGGACTTTCGAGACTGCTAATACACTGTCATGGTCCTTTGGTTTCTGCAAAAGATTTCTTTTGTTGGTGATCAGGCATTTGTAAAGCCATGAAACCAACAGGTAAAAAGCCAGACTTCAATCATGCAAGTCAGGGTGCAAGTTAATTTGTTTGGACAAGACAGATCTCTTCTATCATAAGGAAGTCTTCATATACTGTTCATTACAGTAAGGTTCTAATCAAATCAGGAAATCAATAAACAGTATAATTCCTTATCAGAGGAACTATCTTCAAAGAGCAAATTAAAATTGTTAAGATTTAAAGTGTTTTTCGGAATTTAAAAATAAAAACTGCTGTGAGCTCTACAGAGCTGTGTAGAGCTCAGTTCCTCCAACATCACTATTGACTCTAAAGAACTTTTTGAGGAAGTTAATTGTCATTACCAGAAATCATGGGAACAATTAAATCATACACAGGAGATTTTGATTCAGAGCATTTCAAATAAATCACATTTCATTTTACTAAGATTTTATTACTGCATATTTATTTTCCTTTTATAGTATTATTTATTTTTTTTCAAAAAAAGAACTATAAAAAATTATATAGCCATAGGCCACATACAACTGTACATACATCTCCCAGGATGAAGGGAACTGAACACACAGGATGTCTAACTGACCTGTACAGTCTGAGCTGAGCTTTATAGGATCTCCCAAAAACCAAAATGAACACCAAGACAGATTCATGCAAGACGACTTTTGAAAGCTGATATAGAGCATTATGATGGGACATACATCATCTGCAGCTAAGTCTGAAGTCAGTAACAAAGAGTTGAAAATATCTATTGATTTTAAGCAGAAAGCCCTTGGATAAACTCTGAGCTGTACTTTTTCTCACCCAACCTGTTCATCACCTTGCAGCAAAATTCTATTTGGGTCCATAGCAACAATATTGAGGTAAGAATCCTTCAACACCACTGATAATAGAAAAAAGCACCTGTCAGATTGCAGGGATTCCTCAAATCAGCACTGGGATGAGGCAGTCATAAATGTACATGAACTGACAGAATCAAACACAGCTGCCACTTCTCCTTGCAATCCCTAATCTGTCTAGATTTTTTCCCTCCATTCTTCCCATACAGTGAAATTTCTCATACTCATTCTCTGCTGCAGTCATGGGCCCGGTACAGACTGCAAGGAGATCACAGCCCAGGGCTCCCTCCCCCTCCCCAGTAGATTGTGAAGTGTTTATGACCTGGCTCTTATGGCTCTAGAGGTGCTGAATGGCCTTTTCCCCCCTCCGAGTCTCAGCTCCTGATGGGCAGCTACAGACCAACTTTTAGCCGGTTTGGTCCATAGCTGTGGATTTTATTGCCCAGTTTGTCTCTTCAGCTCACATTTGTAAGCTCCAGAGTAGATTTTTCCCTGGGTAACACTCTGCAGCTCAAAGAACTCTTCTTGTTTTTATTACATCCTTAGTGATTAAAGGGATATTTAAACCTCACAATGTTCCCTGCTGTGAATATAAAAGCCTAGCATCATTTCGGAGAGATGTGCTTAGAAAAATAAATTAAAAATTAGCCCTACTACATCGAACAAATGCTTCTAAGTGGTTAAGAACAACAGACACTTGAATGATTTAAATATATTGGATGCAATTCCTTGAGAAACTAGGGGATGATACATGACTTTATCCTATCAGAACAGTTATATAGTCAAGTCTCCCTTGGAAGGAGGACAACAGAGGTGTGCAAATGACTGCATTATACTGAAAATACTGGAATTTATCTACTTAGGCATAAACGACTTAGATTGCTTCTCCTCTCTAACTTTGCAAATACACATAATGGGTGCCACTCTTAAAAAACACAAACTTTGCTTTTGTGAGGCAAAACTGTTTTTAAATGACTGCCACTTCACAGCCGAACCTATGCCTGCTAACCTAATGTAGATACAAACAATACAATGTAAATTCAACAGAAGTATTTAAATTCTGCTCAGAAGAGTGCTGGGGAGCGGGCAGGAGGAAATCAAAGTCACGTTTGGGAGCAAGCATTCCTGCGAGCACAGATCTGATGGTTATCAATAATGAGGTCACTGGTTTTGCCACCCTCTAATACTGCAGTTACTGGTTTAAGCTTCTGCAGGCAGCTACTGCTGGGGTCAGATTCAGTGAGTTGAGCCTGCCTGAGATGGAGATTTGGACTCACCACCAAGGGCCTTCATTTTCGAATAACTGCTGACAGTGCAGAGAAAACCTACCAGACTTAGAGGGCTTGTGCTCTACAGGACACAGTGGATAAGTTATGACAGCAGCCTGGGAGGGCTGGTTTAGATTATCAGAAACCTGAAGCAAAAATTTGAAATCCAAGTCCATTCATGGTCCCCCATTACGTCTTTCTGACTTTTTTGTCTTGTATTGCCTCTCCAAGATGGAACTACTCCTTCTCCTCCCTTTGCATCATGCTGTGAAGAAGTCGTCCAAGGGAGGAATTGCTGACTTCTGGAGTTCCTCATCCCAATTCCAGATTTTCCCTTAGGAGAAGATCACTTAAACTTTTGTTTTGAACAGTAATGTTCGGCCAAATCCACCTATAAAAATATGGTAATACTAAGGAGGTTTCATTACAGAGATAATTTATAGGGTTTTCTGCACTACGTGTGATGATTTCATTTCCTTGTTGGAAATACAATCACAAACATAACCAGAGGATACATAAGTGAAAACAGCATATAGTTGAGCAGGGAAGTGGCAGGGCTTCTTTCTGTGAGCCTGCTGTAAAATCACATGTAATTCTTATCACCTCATTATCAAAGCTACTGGGGAACTGGAGGGAGACTGGATGAGCTGAATGCCAGAAGAGATGAGAAGAGCAGGTTAAGTAAAAGCTTCACTGATTGATGGCCCTGTACACAAAGAAGAAATGAACATGTCTGCAGGGTGTAAACACACAGATGACAGAGGAATTAATATGCTACAAAGGGATATAATTATCTTCATAAGTTGGGATGAAAATGAGAGAGAAGTAATTTGACTATCCAGAAAAAACACACCGGCTGTGCAAGGGCAGCCTGTTCACAGAGGAACAGACAAATCCTTCCTGTATTAGGCTTTTCATGGCTTTTTGCACAAACCAGTGGCACTGCAGAGAACAATCCTGCCTTCCTGTAGCAGTAAAGAAGGCTCCTCTCTTATTCCTATGATTCCTCGAACGAGCACTAAATGAATTCTGGGGCCATAAGGAAGAATGGATGTTCCACTGGCATATGAACAGACTGCTTCCCAGCGGGATGTAGCCCAGGCTCACTGACACACTGTGGGTTACAGCACTACACAAACAATACAGATTCCACAAGAGGGAAATCCCCAGGCTTCTCTTATTTGATCACACTTCTTCAGAACCCTACTGGTGATCTCAGTTCTCTGGAGGGAGACTGTTTCTTTCTTCCATTAACTCCTAAGAGCTGGAGAATCTGGAGGAAGTGTCTAGGGAAGGGGGGATCATCCAGAAGGGAGCTGAAGCTCAAATCAAATTAAATGCAAAAAGAAAGAAATCTCTCATGCTCAAGTTTGAACCTCAACAACAACCCCAAGCAGTTGTCATCCTGCCTTTTGTTCAGAGTCTTGGCAATGGAGATCTACTGTGAACTAATGGGAAATAAACCACAGCAATCATGCTGGATTTTCTCCACAGGATTTTCTGCTGGATGTTTAGGTCTCAGAGTGTGTACACAACTAATTTGCTACAGTCCGAGGTGATGAAATCATGACTGTGTGAAGTGACTCAGATGATGGACCACTTTCTCCTGCCTGGCATTGTCACTGGTTATTTGCAGATGCAGCTGTCACTGGGCTGGTGCCCGTTTTGGCACTGGAGCTGTGAACTTTCTGAGGGCAGGTGTCCTGAAGAACCCCAGACAAGAAGTGCAGAAGGGCTCCATAAGAGAAAAAAGTGGGTAAGTGGGGGGAAAATGTGTGGAAAAGTGAAGGTAGAGAGAAAGAAGGGAAAAAATTAAAGGTAAGACACAGTGAAGGAAAGAAAAAAAAAGTCACAGGCTATGGATGCTTCTGCTGCTGGTATCCTCTTGCTGGGCTCAGGGCTTTGTGAGGCTCTTTGCCATCAGCTTTCGTATCCAGCTGAGGATTTCCAAAAAGAAGATCCTGTATTTCCACACATCATAATGCACAAAAGACCAGCTATTGACTCCCAAGGGAGGTGTGACTGCAATCTAAGTATTACTGACCTTGGGAGAGCACTCCCTCTTCCCCACTCCAAGGCTTCAGTCAGAGTGATGGGAAAGGTGACAAGTTATTGAGCCACTGGGTTACATTTCTCAAGAAGTGCCTTTGGGTGACAGTGCAGATACACTAAAGCCACCAGACATTGTGTTAGAGCTGACAGAAGATTGATCCATGGATGAGAGAAGCATTTTCTCTGTAATTCTGAAGCATAAAGTTTACAAGCTGTTCTCTGGGCTTTCAGAGAGCTTCAAACAGCCCTCAAGGGAAAGAAAAGAACTTCAGGTTACACAACCATGTCCACTCTGTTCATTTAACTCCTGCACAGTGTTCATGATTCACCAAGTCATTTTCTGTGTCCTAACAAACTCCTGCCACAGGGAGCTCCTCCCTTTCTCCATCACAACTTTCTTTTCTATCCCTTGATAACCAAGAGCAGGCCAGAAACAGAACATTCCCTGTGTTGAGAAGTCCTTTCCTTTGAGGAATCCAACCTAGGGCTGTTCTTGGAACAAACTGGGATGGACAATACACCTCTTCTGTCTCAGCCTGACGTTCACAGAAGTGACAGATTCAGCTTTGCAAACTGAAGTCCTTTTTACCAGAACTGATAGAGCTCTGGTCAAGGCAGTGGGTATTTCTCATGGATTCTGGAGAGGGATATGTCCATATTTGTCAGGTAAGGTCAACCTTGAGATTGACTTCCCACCCTTCAATAACTGGGTTATGGTCTCTGATTAGTAGAAATGCAGCAAACCCATCAACTCATAGTTTAAAGATGGCTTTAACCTTGCAGAGAAGTAAAACTCACATAACAATGGTTATGTAGGAACAGAACTTGTCAGGTTCTGGTTTAACACTTACTGTCTGAATTTTGTTATTAACAGAAGACAAATGAAAATATTCTTGCAGAAATAAAAGTTCTTTTTCCATTTGCACTAGGATCAGGAAAGTCATAATAAAGGAAATCATCCCTGTTACCTGCATGTCCTACTGACCAGCTCTGGCTTCTGCAGTGCAGCCATCCTCAATGATTTTGTGACCCCAGGAGTTCCCAACTGCTTCTGTGCCACATCCACATTAGTTATTTCTCTCTTGCATTAGGTGAGACAGTGACAACGAATCTGCAGTGGGACTATCACCATTAAATGTTTTCCAACAAGTCTGGTCTTACAACTTGTTTGCCATCCCCGAAGTTAAAACTGAAACTTGCATCTTACTAACATTTTACTCAGCAATGTTCCAAGGGTATTTAAGCCTCAATCTGCTTCTGTTTGCAGAGAAAAAAACTATGTTAATGGATGAAGACAGTGTGGGAGACAGTTATTATTGGGCAAACTCTCCCCAGGCTGAAGAATCCTGGATTTCCTGACAGCAGTTCTGCCCCAGCTTTTCCAGAAGGTTGTCTTCAGAAATGGAATTAGGTCCTTAAGAGAGCTGTCATTTAAATGCATTTACCAATCTGACGCTGTCTTAAATAAACCTCAACGTACTTATTCTCTCATGCCATATTTAGCCAAACAATCTAATAGATTTTCTTCAGCAAATAAACCAGAACTCAGCAAAAATAAAAGCAGCAAAACCAGCCTTCCCCACTCCTGCATCATTCTCCAGCAGTCAAAAAGCTAAATCTACATCAGTGTTTTGGCAGTAAGGAAATTTTCTCAAAACAACAGTATCACAGCAGTAACGTCTTCTGCTTTGGAAATGTGTTACCTTGATGTTTATATAGCCACAGGAGACCATTCAACAATGGCAATGTGTTAATTCCATTGACATTATCGCTCAAATTCAGTCACAGGGGCTGGCGAATTCTTTTTTTTACATGGCTCTTTCATCTAAAAGAGAATAAAGCAGGACATAATGGATGGTTAGTAACATATTGTTAAATGGTTACAAGACACAGGAAATTTCAACCAGGGAATGGAAAAAACTGAAAAATCCAAGTAAGTCTTAATTAGAACAGAGACTTGGTTTTGCTGCACTGAATTATCCCAATTTCTCAGCATTCAGAACTAAGGATTCTCCAAAAAACTGAGCATCTTCTACACTTACATGAACAGACACTTGTTAGTCCTCTCCAGAACTCTGCTCACGGGAAGCTCTGAGTTATTTGGAGTTATTCACTATCACAAAAACCCAGGTAACTTTCTGTATTGCTCTTATTTAACTAAACAATGGCAGTGGTTCCTAGTGGATATTAATATTCATTCACTCAAGATGAAAAAATCCATAATTTTACCTAGAATTGGCTAGAAGATGAAGTTATAAACAATTTAAGATATTAAAATATCCCACCTACAAATTCAGTGGCCATTTAGGGGAGGGTGGATGGTTTTGGACAAGTAGCTTCTATATGATGGAGACAGAAAATGGAAGATAAATTGAAAAACTCACCAGCTAGTGGGAAAGCTCTGATGCACAATTCAGTTCTTATGACCTTTATGATTTAACCAATAAACCAACAGTGTTATTATGAAATAGTTGCAGAAAGTGAATATTGACAAAGCCCGGATACAGAACCCACAAAGAATGAGCTGGCTTTTATCCCATCTTATTCCAAATGTATCACCAGTTCTGCTGCTACTACTCTGAAAGCCACCAGGATTTCCTTGCTGGAACAGGATCAGCCACTGAAGATGGGGGAGAAAAAGCTATTAAAGAAAATTATATTCCTAATAAACACTGCCTCAGACATCACATAAAGACAAGTATCACTAAACAGAACTTAATTTTATGATCTCCCTTTCTGGAACTTGTGACATTACACTAGTTGTTCTGCAAAGTTCATCTATATGCCACAGCCATCATAATTTCAGGGAGAAGTAATTAGGGCTGAATTTTTTACTAGCAGAGATATTTCCACGTTTCTTCGGCCTTCTGCATTTTTCAGTGGTTAAGTGTGAACTTTTGAGTTTGCACTAAGGAAGTTAAGTCTGTTTATTTTAAAGCACCTATTCTCGATGGAAATTTTAATTGTAGAAATACTTTAGGTCACTGAAGAAACCATGTAACCTGAGGCTGCCCTTTGCTGTCTGTTGAAATCAAGAGGAGTTACTTATGTTTTGGTACCTTGTTGAATCAGGCATATCTTTTAGAAGAAACATTGTCCTCCTCCTCTCTCCCTCTTCCCCAGCAAACACTCTGCACTTGGAAATAACTTTTGCATATTTTAATATTCTTTACAGGTAGTTTTCCATCTGTTGATAGTACCAGGTAACAGCAGTTGCTACACTGCTGTGTGCCTGAGTTGTCATAACCGAAACATGACCACACACAGAGCCCAGGCATTATCCCAGCAATACCAGTATTTCTGAGTTTCACTGACATTGCGATAAGTGCATCCTAGTAAAAAATAAAATGCAGCAGGAGTGCATTTAAGCACTGACTATTTATTCCCTCTTACACTTTAATCGAATCCTCAATTGTCTAAAAGCGAACTCCCCAATTTGGAGGGTAACACCTCCAGAGCAGCAGCTGAATTATGCACAGTTGTTAAGGCCCTTATGTCTGCCCCTCAACAGCTGCCAATACACACGTCCAGGGGCTCAGCCCAGGCCAGGCAGCTGCACAGGGACATCTCTGCCACCTCAGCTGCACAGGGACATCTCTGTGGTGAGGGGGAGGCAGTGCAAGACAACAAGGGACTAAAATGACTCCCAGGCTTTCTAGCAATCCTGCACTGCTTTCTCATCTTCTAACACTGAGAAAACCAGCTATATTAAGAACTTCCAAGATAAAATACAGGCCTGGTAAAATGTGCCATTGTAGGAGAGTTCTTGCCCAGTTCACTGGAGTACTCATTTTAGAGACTGTAAAAAGCATCACAGCGCGTCCAAATGCGTACCAGTAAATGCACTCGGCTTGTTTGGCTTCTACAGAAAGACCCACATCTGTCTTATCACAATTAAAACATGAGCTGATAGCACTGCCTAGATGCCAGCAGCTGGTTCTGACTACACTGGCAGAATCCAAAGGCTTCCTTAGCCTGCAAAGCAAGGGGATCAACAGACCCAGGTTACCAACATGAACCCTCTGCATTTCTCTTTGCATTAATGCTTTAGGATGTGCAATCCCAAGCTGTTATTACATTCCAAGAAAGCCAAATTGAAAAATCACCTTGTACCACTGCTACTTGCTGTGAGAAAACACGTCAGGCTCTTTGTCTTGCTCCCAGGAAAGCCCACTTACTTATTAAGTGTAGGAAGCATTTCCAGCAGGATGTCTATTGGGAGAGCCATGACAGAAGTTATTTGTTTGAACTTGTGCTGCTTCCTTGAAGGCACAGCATTGCAAATTGATGTTGTAAGCTCAGAACTTCCACTATGAACTTCTAAAGTTTAATTTTTTTTTCCCTGACCCACTCTAACGTAATGGAGATCTAACATACAGCCTAGATGTTCCTAGGTGACAAATTTCTATCTTCAAACTGCTTTCTCACATCCACATAGCATGGTGAGTTTGTATGTTGGCTCAATTAACAACTTAAGCAATTCTTTGAGCATCTAGTGCTATCTCTTAAGGAGAAAATTATCACTGCAATCTTACTGAAGGAGTTACATTTTATATATATCCACACATTTAGAAGAGAAAATGTGACTCTTCTTACACATTAGGGTGTAATTTAAGGAAATGAAATCTCTGGTGTGACTTAAACTACAAGGAATCAAAGAACACTTCTGAAGCACGAAGTTTTTCTGCTCATACAACATCCTTTACTAATCATTACTGAACAGTATGTGTTCAGTGCTATATTAAATCATAGTTCATGCAATGCATATTGCAAATACAACTCAGTTGCATATTATTCCTTGTGAACAACCGTCTGTATCTGTCAGACACCTCAGAGTAGTAAAATGAAAAGAATGTGACTATATAGGCAGGTTCTTAGGCTAACTTTAGATATATGTAGCAATTCAGTATTCACACAGGAAGCACTGTGTCTAAAATACCTTTGCCCTCTTACATCGCCTTTCACTTATAGTTATAATATCACTTAACTAAAATTAAATGAATACCATTCCAATGTGGTTCTCATATGCTTATACCATATATGAACTTTGTTTATATTCCACTTATACTGGAATTCAGTGTTGTTTGCAGGATCTCTGAAAGAGATGGGAGACAAAAAAATAGGCTGAGAAATAAAACTTGAGAGGGGGATATCTGTGTCTAATCTGAGAGCAAAAACTACTTTTTTACCATATATGTTGAATCGGCTTTAGATAGGCAGTTTCCTCCAGTAAAACAATGTACTTAGAGAGACATTGCAGAGTGTTCCTCCCACTGGGATTATATAATGGAATGTTTTCGTACCAGCTACAGACACAATCATTTAATCGCGCAGATAAATCTTACATGGAGGCAGAACTGTGATTTTACTTTTCCCCTTGGTAGAAGTGATTTGGTTTTTCTGATTCTGCAGTCAGTGCATGGCCTCAGCTCCATATCCCTGCTCCCTTTCCTGAGCTGCCAGATGGCTGCAGGACCTGAGCTCGCCTCCGAGCTGCTCCACATAACAGAGACTCTCACAAGATTTCATCCAAGCTTGAACACTCAAATTTCTTCCATCATTCTCATACATATTTTCATCCCTGATTAGAATTTTACTTTAACAAAACTATCTCAAAACACTTCACAGGTACACAAGTTGCATGTTTGTCATCTACTCTTGGGCTCAGCAGTCCTGGCACAAACCCCACGCCACTGCCATGAACTAGGACTGAATCAATCAGGATTTACATTAATGAAGCTGAATGCATTATTTGAGCCCTTTTACACAAGACTGTCAAGAGATACCCATTACACTCCATTGTAATACGCTGCACAGTAAGAAACTGGAAACACCAGTGGGCTTCTTACAGAATTGAGAAAAAAAGGGAAAAACATAGTCATGAGGCAGACAGATTTCATGTGAAAAGCAACTATATACTGGATCTGTTTTCCTGCCAAGTGTCAATATTAATGGTAACAAAGTGAGCTCTTGTTTTATGTTGCCATGGCCAGGAACACAATCCTGTAAACAGCCTATGAGGACTCTCATTCCTTCTGCTTCAAATCAGACCATACATTATGCAAAGGACATATGGTAGAGTAGCAGAAAGCCCTTAGAACTGAGTGAGGTCAAACCCAGCAACGCACTGTAGTCTCAGAAGTTTCAAGACAGGTCTTGGTCATCCCTTTAGGGTGGGGGGTTGGTCCCCCCCTTTTTTTTCCCTCCCTTCTCTCCTCTGTCCTAGGGCCCCCTCTAGTGCTACTGGAGCAGCCAGTGTAGCTCCCAGATGACACGGGATAGCTCTGGGCACTCAGCTGGAGATGCACCCACAGCTAGCAGACATCTGCACAAAGATGTGCTGTGGCCAGGGAGCTCAAAGACAGCTTTGAAGGCTGGACCAAGGGCTCTGGAGGTGGCTAAACAAGCACTTGCTGATGGGTGTCATCCTTACAGATGCATTAAATAAACAGCAGCAGGAACAAAAATGTCTATCCAAAGAGATGTGTCTTTAAATCTCTGGTGAGAATTGCCTGGGATTCTCAAAGTATTACTGTGAAAGAGCCATTTGAGTGAAGATAAGTTGTTCTCCAGAAGCCAACAAACGCAGATGCTGGTCTGTTACCCTTTGCAGTCCCAACTGTTCCACTATGTCCTGCAGGGACAGCTGAGAGTCCCACAGAGGCATAACTTGGGCTGGTACAGTCCATGGTACAGTACCCAGGAGTTACTCCAAAAATCATAAATAACATCACAACTTAGCATTAGCGCATCCCTAGTCAGCAACTGGAAAGGAAGGATGACACTTATCACTCAACCTACAGTGAACTTCTTACCATCATCTTCAAAAGCAAGGGCAAAGCCTCTTCATCCCACCTTTACATGACAGAGACCACAAAATTTATGTCTGCTGCTTTTTTTCTGTGAGCATCTCAACTCATTTACCTGCCATGTAGTCCTCTAAAAATATGACAAGCCCCTGCAGGAGCAGAAATGAGCTGTGCTCAGCATATAACACCATACACACAGGCTACACCACAGATGCTTCACCCTCACTGAAATGTCCACTTCAATACTATGGTTTTGGCAGTGGTGTGATCCCACCCTGAATGGTAAGACTTTGTCTGTGCTCACCTGGCCCCTCTGTTTCCTTCAGTCCATTTTGTCTCCTATCAGCTTCAGCTGCTCTGCCTTCCTCATCTTTTCCTGGTCCCTTTCTCCCTGACCATATGGTGTTTATTTTGGCTGCAAAAGACATTAATTTCATTATTCATGAGGTAATCTCACTCCAATTAAGAAAAAAAAAAAAAACAACCAAGAAACAACAACTGACAAACCCTAGTACATGATAAAATTAAGGAGATACTTGGTATCTTCCTTGATCTGCTATTTTGGTTGTAGAAGGAAACATTATTAGCTTTTGAAGAAAATGCTACAGCTTTTGTCAGACAGTGGGCAGAAGCCACTAATGACAGCTGCGCCCGACAAAATTAATTCTTAGTAAAACACTAGTCCTTGCCTGAGAGAGACAAATTCTCAATGGTCTTAACTACACATAGATTATATAATCCCTGTGCCAGGAAATGAAATTGCATTAAACAGCCAAACCCCAGTACTATGTACCTTAACAGTGCTTTCACCTTAACAGTGCAAGACAGCTTACTGTGTGCAAAAACAGTGCCCACCAACAGCACAGAAAGGGTATCAACTCTCCACAAATCACTCTCCATAGCTGATTCAAAATAAATTTTTTTCCATTCGCTTCGGAAAAAAATGGTTTTGCTATTTGCCTGAAAGCCTTAACAGTTTGGCTTTTCAGCAGCCAAAACGGATTTGGTTTCTAATCAATTACTGTCAGGAAATAAAAAAAGAGAAGTTAAAGCCTCAACCCACTTGGTCACAGACCTTACCTTTAAGTTTAGGCACCAGACATTCCTGTCCCTACAGCTTCACAGGGAAAAAACAAACCAAAAACATATTAAAGCAATATACTTCAGTAGTTGCCTTTTGTTTGTCTGGCATATCAGAAAGACACCTGGGAACACAGATTTCAGAAGCAATGGTTACCCAGTAAATCCCAAAGGCACATGTAGTGTTTACATTTGATCTGCAACTTGGTAAGTTGGATCTTGCCTAGGATTGGATTTCAAGCTCTTACTACCAGGATTAGACCAAAATAAAAGAAATTACTTCAAGTCAAGTCGTTGCTAACTGCAGTTTTACTATAACGCTTTTTTTCTTAATAATTCCACAAGATGATATGGCCAAGCTTCAGGAGATGCCATACTAAATGAATACTTAGTAAGGTTCTTGCTCCAAGTACCTTTAGGGATGGTTCTTCAGACAAACATTGTATGTCAATGCATCCAGGGATCTCTGCCTCTTCATTCCAGAATATGTATCCTTGAATTGAAGAACTACATCAACTGTACTTACAGGGAGGTGATTTCACACATGGAGAAGAAGAAAGGCTCCTTCAGTGCACGCCAGCAGTAACGCCCGTGTGGAAGAAGGCCCACAGCTGAGCAACATGATATTTAGTCAACAGCAGGACAGGACTGGAGGGTGGCCTGTGCAGTTCAGTCTCAGTAATTTCCTGAGCTTGAGAAAAAGTCCTTGAGCTACTCAAGAGCATAATGGGAACAAAAAAATAATAGATTTAAAAAAGAAAAACCAAAAAGGAAAACCAGGTAAGAGAGTTCAATATAGGATAAACAAGTTGCACAGCTGAGTAGCTTGAAGATTAAAAAAATTAGTTTAGAGCAGATCAGCAAATTCAGGTCTCACTGCTGGCAGGAACAGTTACATTTATTGTTCTAGCTTTCCTAAACCAGCAAAAAAGTAAATCCTTCTTAAAAAGCAGGACCAGAAGGCAAAAAAATATCAATACCAGGATTTTTGGGAAGCTCTGGAGAAAAAACAAAAGCAAAAAGCCTAATGCCAAGGAATCCTTAAGAATAATAAAGAAAACCAACCATTTTCGGTGGTCACATTCAATTAAGAAAATCAAATGCTTTATACATCAAACCCAAGCTAAAGTGTGAACCTAAAAATTTAAATGTGACCTTTAAGTTAGCAATACATTTAAGAATATACATTAGCCAAAAAGTCTGTGTAGTCTATTCCATTTGGGTGAAAAAGCTCTTTTCAGAGCTACATCCTCCCAGTTGTTTCACATTTCTCATAAGAAGCTGATTTAATTTTTCCTGTGTTTTCTTCTAAAAAACCTGAAGATCATGCTTATCTAAAGCTCCCTCAGCCTTTTACCAGTCAGTGACTACACAGTATGCTATACACTGCATTTATAATAACCTACAGCAAATCACAAACACTGAACACGTATCACTACTGAACACACCTGTTTGCTTTTACCATCAGCTGCCTCATCTTTTCTACATCAATCGCATTCGCCCCACCTATCTCTTGTGGTAAGTGAACAAGTTACAGCTGCTAACACATCCAAAATGGACATCTCACTTGCTTATAAACCACATTTTCTTCAAAACAAACAACCCAGAATTTGAGAATAAACTTGCAATAAAAAGTTTGATGCTGCTTCTTTTTATCCACAGTCCATTTATCATTCTTATCAATGAGATCAATCACTGTAGTAACGGATTAAGTGCAAATTTGTACAGCCAAATATTGTGTGTGATTCTGTTCCCCATGTGGTGTTTTCCTTCTTATGTTGTTCACCAGCTTTCAAAGACGCCAAGATGGGCGAAAAAGAATTCATACCATATCTCAGTGGGGAAGTGAACCTGTTGCAGGCAACCTTGGCAACACTGGCTGACCTGAGTTCTGGGTCACACAGACCAAACCCATCCCAAGAGCTTTGGCAGTCTTCAGAAAATAAAGGGGCTCCCATCACGTCCTCCCAACTCCTTTTTTCTTACCCAAGAAATAAAAGGAAAGAGGAGCAGTACTCTCCCCAGAATCATGGCACCTTGTGCCCTCTCAAACAAACAGAGACAACAGTGCATTTCAACTTTATTAGAAAAGAAACCCAAAAGTTTATACAAAGCTCTGCATTTTACAGAAAACCAACCCCCCAAACACAAAGAAATCCAACATTGCAAGCTGTATGCATTTTCTGTTTTCATATACATACATATATATATGTATATACACATATATATATGTGTGTGGGCGCACGCGTGTGTATATATAGTGTGTGACGTATTTTTTTTGCATGGTTTGCATTCATTATTTTACAAAGTTAACATTCAGTAGAAAAAAAAAGGATTTTTATTACCATTATTTTCTCATATAAATAACTGTGAGCAGTCCCTCTGCAGATAGATAAAAAACACCTTTTCGTGTCATTCTGTAAAAAACAGACATTACTGAAATGGTACTGAAATCTTTCAAGTTTTTTTCAATACCACCAAAAAAATATCATCTAGCCCCCAATTCAAAATGCTTGTCCAAGGCATTAGAAGAGAAAGGACTGTAAGACAATTCTGGAAAGATCAGTTCTTTAAGCCAACATTCAGGTAGGTAATTTTTGCTGGACCTCATACATTGGTGTGAAATGAGCGCAAACAGGAGACCAACCTCTCTGTCTGCCTGGAAAAGCTGGTTCTTTTGTCTATTTGAAAGAGTCAAATTCCAACAAAGCACCCAGCAGTGTGAAGGAGCTCACAGACTCTCAGCTCACCCTCCTCGCCCTATGACAAAGCCACAGACCTTCTTGATGCAATTAAAATCTCTACCAGCTCAGCAAATTTTTCCTACTCCATTCACCTTAAGAGGAGCTGTTGGATTAATCATGGCATGGTTAGACAGACATCAGGTTGCAGAATTACTGGGAGAAAAACTTAGCTAGAGGGGAAAATGCAAGACAACTAAAAGGAAGGAAACACTATAGAAAAGAGCTACCGGAGCAACTCCCAAGGCTCTGGTTTGAAGAAGCAGGAACAGTAGAGAGATATGAACTGCAGCTCAAAACATCCTTGTGTTACTGAAGTTCCTGGTGACAGCGTGATCCACATTAATGAACTGCCTGGTAAACAATCAGTCATTCCTTCTGTCAAGCACCATGATGGGGAGAATGGCGAAGATTTTGAAGGCAATACAAGTGGCTGTGGTGATAACAAAGGTAATGAAAGTGAAGAACATAATGGTGCCAATTAAATGGAGAGTAATGCCAATGAAGATGTTTCAACTTCCAGAGATGCTGGCAACAAGAAGAATGGTTATGCGGTTGGTGTTGATGATGGCCAGAATTCATTCATATGTCCATGTAGTCATCATCTTCATCAGTATCACTTTCCAGTGAGGACTCCTGGCTTGAGGTCTCTAAGATTTCCAAAGCTGGCTGACAAAGGCTCTCCTTCTTTACATTCGCTGCAGACTGAGCAGACAAAATAGCAGACTGATCCCAAAAAGAGAGAGAGAGAATATATTGCTAAATAGTCAGGATAAACCCATGATTACAGGGACAAAAGCCCACTGGTTGCTACTCCTTCACATTCAATAGCTGTCTTAGGTCTATAAAAGATGTCATCCTAATGTAAAACAACATAACATTTACCAGTAGGCTTCCCCACAGTTAATGTTCTGGTAGCTTCCACTAACCTAAGAACTGCAAGAGCTGCACTATCTCACTCAGCCATTTCTGTAATTCTTTCCAAATCCCTCAAAAAAGGGATGAGGACTAGAATAGCTCTTATTTCACCCATGGCTAGTATATCATCAGTTCTTAAAAAACTGGCTCCTCCTGGTAACAGCTAGCACCTTCTTCCAGTACCTATACTACCTCTGGGTATGAATCGGGGACATGAACTGTTGCTTGTTTCATACAAGTATTTTATTGAGGGGAGAATTAAGATAAAAACAATAATCTAAAAAAATTACTGTTTCCCTTTTATTACCTTTAATTTTTGCTTGGTCTCTTCTGAAATGCTGCCCTTTGGAGAAAGGAGGGTGGGAGTGGGTGGAGTGACAGTGATCTCAGGTGGAAATTTGGTGACAGATGAAGGTATGAAAAGCTTTGGCATGTTGGGCAGAATGCGAGTTTTTACTCGGGTGCCATCTGTCTTGTTCTGCTGACTTCCCAAAGTCTGTGAACTGGAGCTGAGTTCAGGCTTGGAACTGGAGGCTAAACAGAAAACAGTAAGAAAAAATATGTTAGGAACTTATCTAGGATTTCAGATGTCAAAGAAGAGCAAAGAGCTCATTGTTAGATATATGGCTGGCTTAAAATGCCCTTCTTCAAGCTTTGCACTAACCAAAGCTTAGAACCAGAAAAAAGATTGTATAATGACAACTGGAAATCAGTAGTAATTAAAAAATATCTTACTGGACAGCAGAAACTCAACCTGACCGAGCACAAGTGTAGTGTAGCACTGACCATCTACATCTACTACAAACACCATCTTCCCACTTGTGTCAGATGCAATCATCTCATCTTTGCATTCTCTGTTTCTCTGTTCTGTGATGCAACAAATAAAGCTCTTTAGCTTTACTTATGAGTCTTAATTTCCTCCACCAGAGTATTGCCTCTTTAATTATTGAGAGAGCAACTCCTCAACAATTTGAGAAAAATATACAGTAACACTAGTCAAAATGTCCTCATTATTCTGTTCAAATCCTGCCATAAAACCCTCTTGGTATGCTCATGCCACTGTCTCCCACACTAGTTAGCATCATTTCCACATTCTTCCCAAGTGTCTCAGCTCATGGTCTTTACAATGCAAACTTGCTCAGAGAGTTAGTTGAGTCCATCTCATAAGAAGCCCTTCCCTAGGCACTATCACATTACAAAATGATATATACACAACAATAACCAGCAGATGACAATGCTTTCACATTAAAAACTGAAAACTTGTTAAAAGAGATTTCTTCCTAACAATGCTACTTCATAAGGAGTCAAAATTACTTTTTTAGAAGCTATATAAATGAAAACACCAGAGTCTTTCTGAGTCTGGTAATAATGACAGGTGTTCATATACATTTTTTCAAATTCGGCATTGTCAAATCCATCCCTAGCAGATTTTGGGAACAGACATGGCTGCTTATACACAGCAAAATAAAATGCCAGTTTCAAAATGCTATCCTGAGAAACAAGCAGCCGTAGAACAAACTATTAAGAGATGTAAAATTGAGTTGTATGGTCTCGACTGTACACAGGAATGTAAGAGCTGCCACAACAGATGAGGCACAGCCTTCCATCAAGGTCAGTGACCCATCTCCACGGGTAGCCAATCCTTTCAGACAGTAATCAGACACAGGATAATCTGCCTCTCACAAATAAGGAAAAACAAGATACCCCAAACATGAATATCTAGATTATGCTCACCTGAAATAGCAGGTTTTACATTTTTTTCAATTAAAATGCCAACTCCTACTGCTCTTGGGAAGAGGGCAGAGGAGGGATAGAACACATTAACTGCTGTAATGCTGGATGTTATGTGTACTCAGACCGAGTCCATTTTGTGAAAAACCATTTCCTTCTGCTAAATATTCCAATAGTGTAACCCAAAGTGTTATCATACTGCCCCATATAAGACTTCAATTAAAAGAAAAATTCTGCTTTAAAGGATGCACAAACTATACTGCATGATAGCCTGGTACTGGGAGGTTTTTCACTTGGCTTTGCTGCCATGGTACTTAGCATGCGAGACATGCACCAAAAAGAATTACTGTTAAGGGATGACAGGGCACTTGCCCAGGAAGCTGGGACATTGCCAGGAATGCCTCTAAACTCTGGAATACTTGACTGGAAGGCAGCCAGAGAAACTGAGGAATATCAATCCCAGCTATCCAATCAGTCAGTGCCTACAGATCCACAGCTCACCACCCCATTTCAGAATTCTTCAGAAGCACAGGAAGCTCCTACCTGGGGTACAAACATGTCCCGAATTTGTGCTGGTCACGGACTCCACTTGCCAGCAAACAGGCTCTGGCGATGGCGCGACAGTAGCCATTTTCATCTGCTGACAAAGCCGTGACTCCTGCTGCTGAAATCCAAGCCCCTCCAAAGGCACTTCAAGCTCTTCTTCCTCTTTAGTAATGAAATATAATTCACAGATTAAGAGACATCCTGATCTCTCTCCCAAGCCTCAATCCTTTTGCTGTCTAACCAACTGGTAGAAAAATAGTTTTAACCCTTGCTCTATTTCTAAACCGTAACATGACTGATTGAAATTAAATACTGGCAAGCTAAGATGGCAATAGCCACTTTTCCATACTTGGTGCCATCGATTCAAACTCTTAAAAAAACCTAAATGTCATTTAAAAAGTGAAAGAAAAAAATTTGCGTATCTGACATTTTGTCATCTCTGCACATCTGCAAAAACACAGACAACTGAGCATTTCCCTTGGAGCTGTGAGGGCTGGAACAGCTGCCACGTGCAAAACAAAATCCATCACCCTTAACGAAGCACCAGCAGTGATCGATGGGTCCCTCTCTGATCTCCAGCCACAGTTACCTGCTACACTGAGGCACAGCTCACTGCTAAGTAAGACTGATTCCTGTGAACATCGAATAACAGGGCCAAATCCACTTTTCATCAAACCAATATCAAGTGATGCTGAATGCCTGCTTTTCACTGATATGTCCACTGTACCTCTATAAATACATTAGCCTACAACTCCCACCTTCTGCTATTCCGGAACTCGGGATGTTTGTAAGTCAGAATCCATGTGTGTGTGTACAATCTCGTTATTATGTACCAGCTGTACCTGCTTTTAAATTAATGAAATGTTAAACCAGCTTTCTTACACACTGAGCTGCATATTGTACATAACAGGAGTAATTTTCCCTGAACTACTGAGAGCTACCAGTGCCCTTTCTGGGCAGGGCGGACAAACAGCAGCAACCCTTTCAAGCCTATGGACACACAAACAAGCTCTTATTCTCTCTTAAAAATGAAGATATTCTTCATAAACAAGGGGCTGCCTAGTCTAATTTGAATCACCTTGTATTTACACAGGCTAAGGTGTGCACAGGCAGCTATCAAGGACCAGCACATGCAGTAGATACTCACAGTCTCACTTGCTCCAAAATTCTTTGTATGTCAATGCTCTAAATTAACTTAGGATTTTGACCGTGTAACATCTTAAAAAGGAATACATATTTTAACTTTTCCTCATTGGAAAACTGCTCCCACCCCCTCAAGTGTTGAAAACACTTCTCTATCTTCACCAATATAGAGAAGAACTTAGAATTTACCATGGTAATATTCTCCTGTACAAGAGTTCCCCTTGCAGAAACTGCTTAAGACAACATTACAGCTTAACAGTCTGATCTATGCAGTTTGAAAGATGCAACTTTTTTTACAGAGTTATAATTTCTATGGTTCTTGAATAACTTGTACAAAAAGCAGCTTAGGAAAGCAGGCTGTAAGTTCTTTCATCTACTAATTTTCTTTGGTGAAGAAAAGAACCCATCATCTAAACTTGTAGCTGAAAGTCATATAACCCTTACGATAAATGAGATTGCTTGTAGAAAATTGCCCAATAGTTCCCAAAAAGGAAAGGTCACCCACTACAGCACAAATCACAGGCAGCTTCTGTTCTGTGATGTTCCACTCACTATCAAGCACAAAATGGAAAGGTCTAATGCAGAAGAATGTAGTTCTCATTCTCAGCACTCTCCTGCACATCTCTCTCTGGATACTTCAAAATACAGCACTGGAAGTAGGAAAATAATCATTGCATCTGTACATGTATTAATAGACCAAATCAGCTTAAAAACAACACACAAGGAAGTGCTTAACTACGTGAATCTTGAGTAGGAAAATCCTAATTCACTGTCTCCCTGCTGAAGAAGCAGAGGACAGCTGTAGGATCAGCGGGTATTGCCTGCCCTTTACACCCTCACACACGCGGACAAAGGACCAGAGCTTGCAGGAAGCAGGATCAGCCCCAGCGTGGCCCAAAGCCAACACACACATATCCCATTACACTGCTGGTGCCTGACGACAGGCTGCAGTCTAAACCCAGAACACTCCCACACTCAAATGGCTACAAGACACTCGATCAAAGATAGGAGGAAACATTACAACATCATCTGAAGAAAAGCAAGATGAAAATGATATTTCAGATTACTCTACAAGACAGCCAAGAAGTCAACTCCTTCTTAACTTACTCCAACACTCCAGAATCACAGTCTTAAATATTCAGGGTAAGTACTAACAGAATCTTTCTTATCCACTTATTAACCAAGAATATAAACCAGTAATTAACTTAGCAGGTACAAAACTATATACAAATAAACTGCAAATCCTATAGCCTCAACTATACTGCTAACTGAGAGCAGTTTTTAATGTACTCTACTACTAAACTGCATTAGGTACTTATTAGTTGAAAATTCAGAATAAGAGCTTTGATTTGCATTATTATTTAATGATAAAACTCTACCTCTTATGCTAATTACAATATTTGTTTAATTGTAAGATATATCATTGCTTAAACTGATTTGCTGTACTTTATTTTAACTAAATTATGGCCCACTGACAAAAGCTCTTTTGAGCAGCCTAATTCTAGGAAGATGCTACAAGACTGGTATCAGTCTATGTTCTCTCATGAGCAATCAGCATCCTCATATGCATCTCTATCTTCCAGATCACATTTTTGTTAAGTTTTGAAGATGCAGTTTTACAGTGCAGTAAAATTAGATTTAAATTTGAATAAAATTATCTGACAGCCATTTTTTAACGTAGAAGTGAATGGAAACGAAAGGGCAGGAGTCTGGCACACTGTGTATTGCTACCACTGCACTTCTGGAAACGACAATTGTTAATATTCTATTAGAATGTGCCTTTCAGTACATGAGCAATCAAGAACCACTGTCTGTTAATCAATCCCTTGCTGTCAGAGATGTTCAATAGTCACAGAATTCTATCCCCTAACTAGGTCACACACTTTATTCTTTCAGAACTGTGGAATTTAATTTTTTTTAAATAGTCACTTCAGAGGCATTATTTCTAAGTTAAAAATAAAGTTAATGAATAAAGTATTTTTTAGACTTCTAGAAAATAACAATAATTGGTTGTTTCAGATGTTCATATAATAATTTAGACTATTTATACTTTAATATATTGCATAGATATTTATTCTATCTTTTTTCATTACAGACAAAAAGGTCAAAACAGGAAAGAACAATCAAGAAGAAATATACAGTTGGATCTCCTTATTATTTGTCTAAAACAGATTTCTGAAGAGAATATTTTAGTATTTGTTTTGAGGAAGATGCCGTTATAGCCCCGAACATAATGTCCTAGTTCTTCTAATAAAAACTTTCCCCAGGGAGGTAAAGACTCCACTAACTCGTGAGCCACAATATTGTGCACAAGTGCAAGAACACAAGAATGTAAGTGCAGCACATTCTGAAGGTGTTCAGAAGCTCAGATTTAATATCAGTTAATAAATCTTTTCGTATTACCCAGTACTTGTACTGTCCTGGCAGGTTTTCAAACATTAGCTCTATGAACCCAGTTTAAAATAAAATCCGTTTCTGAAGACATACTATGCAACAGACACTTGTCCCCAGGCTGAGGATGGGACAGGTACTGTACTCTGAAGACCCATTTAGCACTCTCACCTTACAACACAACACACAAAAATTATGCACATAGAAAAAAGCACAGATTTGCAATGCACATCACTACTGATATTGAAAAGTTCCTCTCCAAACGAGCTGAATTACAAGGTTTTTTTTTAGCCTTCCCTTTCCCAACAACTGCCTAAATACATATAAAATAGTACACGACATAGAAAGAGGGACATCATACCTTTCAACATCTCCCTGCTTTACTGAGGAAGAAACAAGCTGACAACAATTCAATGCAACAACCTACTCCAGCTTTCCTCTCCAACCTCTTCCCACTTGTTGCCAGGGTAACCAGTGTTTGCAGATGCCTATAGCGGGCGCCTGGGTTCATGACTTCATCACAGTTAATATCCTTTCCCCATCTCTTTATACTGAGAATACACTACATACATATATCCACACACCATAAACACACAGATTATACAATCCTGCAACCGTTTTTATACTGAAACCATTCACTTTGCTATTCTGATGTATATGAAATCAAAAATAACACTGGCAAAAATAATCACTTGGAAAATTGAAGACGTGGAGAAAGTTTAAAAGCAGTAGTACTGTAACCAGGACACAGCTGCTCTGGTTCCTCTGCACTGAACACTTAATAATTTGATTTCATCATGCAGTCAAGTATAAGAGACATTAACATTAGTGTTATAAAACATTTTGTGTGGAATTTCAAAAAATCCTTTAGTTATGCACGAAACCTCTTACATTACAACTGAAAGACAAGCCCAAAAAATGTGACTAGCATCTGGAAAAAAACATTTTCCAGCTTCTGACAGAAGCAGTTTGAAGTATTAAAGCACAGATAAGTTAAAGAATATAAGCAACACACAGTGCATGTACAAAGCACCATTTCATTACAGGAAAGAGGAAGGAGCTGAGCTTTGAACTCCAGGACAAAATATTAACATGATTTCAAAAGAAAATACAAGGAGAAATGAACAGACAACTTCAAGTGCTTAAATAAAGCACTTGCACCACTTGCCTTCATCCCTCTGCAAAATACCTTCCCCAGCAGCTCCATGTGTCAAGACAAAAAGCCTGAAAATACATCAGTAGGATTTAGCCAATCTGTACTACCTTGCCTTCCAACCACTTCAAAAGAGCAAGGACTGAATTCTGTGTGCCTACAGACTCTAGGAAGTACTTATTTTCCTAGTCCCAGTAACAACTGGTTTACCCTGTATTCTAGTGGCCACCCACAGCACATACTCAGTTCACAGAACTCATTTACCATACAAGGCAGAGACTATTTTTTTCCATGCTCATGGAAATGGGTCTGATCCTTTACTCCCTGACATAGTGGAGTAAGTATCCTGCCACATTTCCAAAGAACAGTACTAATGTGAAAACAATTCATTTTCTGTATTCCATCCTCCTTGCCCTCCAGTGTGCTGGGAATTAATACAGCTTTTTTCCCCACACAGCGGTTGCAAAAGCCATGGAAAGCCTGAATTTGAAGGAGCTCAGAGTTTCCTCATGAACTACTAAGTCCATGGAAAGACTGCACTGGAACACAGGTTGGCTCAGCTGAACAGAGTTAAGGATGCTGAAACACAGAAACAAGGGGGCATCAGCCATGAGGTAGCACAGCACAGCAGACACTGAGACTACCTAGTTCATCACAGGAAGTGGCAGGTATACTTGGTAGCCCTTCCCTACGCATTTTCTTTCTCTACATTCATTCCAAATATCCTGCCCTGAAATTTATTTCTAAAAAAGCACTGCCAAGTTATAGCTGCAGAAAGAAGTATTTGACTTGAAATGCCAAGTTCAGGAAATTACATTCAAAGCTGACACACAAAGTCGTATGTTAAAAATTAGGCATCAGAATAATTTTGGAGGCGAAAAGCTGCAGAGCACAAGTTCTATTGCCCCCTGAAATGAAAAAAATTCAAGCAGTCTGGTGAACAGAAGTTTGCAGTGCAATAGTACAGTACAGTGCTATATTTATCACTAGGGTCCTGAGCTGGGAGAGTGCACTGTACAACTATATGAGACATACCCCAAATTGCTTCCTAATGCTGAGGTCAGCTGTCACAGAACACTAATAAGACTACAATTTAAAACAAGTGGCTGCTCTGAAAATGCTTCCTGGAAATAGTCCCTGGCCCATACTAACTCCTAGGTCCTTCTAACAGCCCTGCTGGGGCCAGTCTAACAGCAGAGATAGAGGAATTCCTGTGTTCAAAACCCTGCCACCACCAACTGTCCCAGAGGTGCAGAAAACTGGCAAGCAGGTAAAGAAAAACCCTGAAGTTCAATACCAACTTTCTCTTTTTTAACAAAACTTCAATTTAAAAGAGCAAACAATGGGCCTAGATCAAAAAGACAACAGTTTGATACTCAACTACATGAACTTTCAATGGCATTATAAAAACACAGCTAATTGATATTTGTTTAATATCTGACTCAGCAAGCACACGTCATCTGGAGAGCATCACACAGTAGCATCTGTGGACAAGAACAGTCATTTGCAGTCTACTGCTTCTGAATTTTCTGTACGAGTTATCTAACAAAAGCTGTAAGACCTTTCCTTTGCCATCAATATTTCACCCTCATTTGCCCTGACAGCCAGCTAAGCACAAGGAAATTAGCAAAAGCAGCTGGTAGAAAAATCTCTTAAGCAAACGTAATGACACCCCACAATTTTCTAAGAACTTTGTAAGCAACACAATACCTGCGCAGAGGGCTTATAACTACATCTCTCTTCAGTCTGCCTTTGTGCAGGAATATATGTAAATTTTATGCTGCTGACAGCAATCTAAAACCAGTGAAACCGAACCATATTGTAACCATACAGCATCATCACCATGTTCTTTCACAAAAGGTCTCCAAAAAATGTGTTTCAGTAGTGCAAGACATCCATAGGCCAGTGACTCCCCAGGATTTTCAGGGGGATCCAAGTGTGCACAGAGCTAGAGAGCCTCCTGAAGCACAGACCTGCCCTGACTGCACTAAACCCCTGGTTCCACACCATCACCTCACCTGCCACAGCTGGACAGCTGCTGCCCCTGCCCTATTTATTCTTACTGACCCAACACAGGTACATAAAAATGTCAACTGTTTTAATGTCAAAGAGTTTTCGTCACAGCATTGGACTGAATAAATGAAGCTTAAGGAATCTGAAGTGTAGGTATCAGAAATAGACATTAAGTGTACTGAAAAATTCTTCTGGAATGAGTTTGTTTCGACAGGAGGCAAATCAGCATACTTTTGCAAAGGAAAGAGAGAGCCATGACTGACTGGTACTGTCTGAGCACTGCAAAAAGGAATTAAGAAGTCATTCACAAACAGGAAACCCCTGCCGATATTCAGCAGTCAAGTTGTTTTCAGAGTGTACCCATTGTGAAAAATAAAAAGCTTCACGAAAAGCATGGATCAGACAAGGAGAAGTGAGAATACTAATGCCAAGGAGGCTGAAGCAGCAAGAGATCAGAGAGAGCAAATGCAGAGCTCGCTGGAGGAAGCCTGGCAGATTTCCACTGATGACCCTGCAGTCACTTACAGGTGGGTAAAGCTTCTACGCCAGGATGGTACCAATGGTGTGGAGCTACAAGCATTTAAAGAAGAGGTTTTAAAGCCTTGGAACTGAGGAAGACAGGTATCAAAAACCAGGACGAGTCAACACTGGAAATGAAGGAGAAAGTAATGGAAGTAAGATGCACACAAGTGGCAGAAGAAAACAGAGTAGAAGAACATGTGCATTTAAGAGAGAACCTTCATGCCAGGTAACTGCAATACAAAGGTGGCTCATATGAGGCCACAAGTCCTTTGCCAGCCCAACTTTTTTTTTGAGTCATCTGTTGAGAACAACTCTGTGCTCTACAGCACAATTCTGAATTCAGCAGAAAAAACAAGGTAAGACACTGACTGCAATTAAGAGGATTGAATGTTACTACTCACGGTCTTTTCAAAGGTACCTGAAAGCCGAATTGAAATACATAGTTAAAACACGGCACAGTCAACGGGGCCAAATACTTTGGGCATTTTGTGTAAGCAGAAAGTTCTCAATACACTGAATTACAGGCTCTTAAAATCTGTGTTTGTCTTTGGAAATTTGTGACAATCAAACTCAGGAGCCACTGAGATTAGTATGAGGTTAAGCTGAACTAAAGATGGCAACCTACAATCTCCATTATTTCACTCAGAAACAGCAACTGTGGATGTCCACTGATGTCTGGGTATCTCAAAACCCCAAGGAATCAAGGTGAACCCCTGTGTCATGCACTGTTTTAACACAAAGACAGATGCTGTCAATGCAAAATGATAGAGTTGACATCCTCTGTAGTAATGCCTTAGGTAAACAGTGAGTCTTCTCAGTCTTCTGAGAACTCACTATCAACCTAAGGTCATGTATCAGTTGCTACTAAGTTGCAGACTTCCAGGAAAGGATGCTCCTTACACCTAAAAGTTCTCCTTTGACTCCAGCACCCAGTTATCCTACAGGGTGAAATGTCACATTCCAACACTACAGAATGTTACCGAATTCTTAGGACTTCACTTTAAAACCCTCTTTAATTGAAACATCTGCCTTTCAAGGAGTCTGCTGCTGCCTACACACCCTTTAACAATTTAACTTCATTGCTCTCTATGTAATAGTCTGCTCACCTTTCCATGCAACTGTCCTCACTTGCATTTATTTCTTGTGCTTCTGAAACTCTCAAAGTTCTACAAGTTAAACTATATTTACACCTCTACTTGCCCTGTTGTGCCCATTTAAAAAACATCTGAAATTATAGCAGGATATTCACATGGCTTATGGAGTGCCATTTCCCTGCACAACACAAAGGATTGTCTTCCCTAGCTCTGAAATTCTAAGTTTGGACAGCTATAGCATGACCTTGCTTTTATATTGAAATGCTTAGGCCTTAAATGGACAAAAATTTAATAATGGGGGAGTCTTCTACTCGGACTTTATACTCCAACTTGGTGAACAGCTGGCAAAGCAAAACACAGCACTTTAAATAATTCCAGGTATAAAAACTTTCTCTTGCTATCAGAACTCAAATGTGAATGTTTTCCTCTTCATTTCTCATAAAAATCATTATTGGAATCAGTGAAGAAGAAGAAAATGTCAAGACTTTTCAGCAATTTAGGACAGTGTAATACTGCAACAGTGTGACAGGTTGGAGGGAGTTTACCTTAATTGTCCTATTTTAGTTTCTCCAGAGAAAAAGTTAGGCTGAGCCATGAAGGCTAACAGTCCCAAGTACATTTATACCCAAATGCAGGAAGGTGTCGTGCTGAAACTGCCACCATCATCACTCTGCTGCTGGACTTCATCACGCTGTATTCTGTACCAGTCAGTCATGTGCTAGACAAAATCTCAGGAAAATATTTACATAAGAAATGAGTGGCATAGCATCAACATTGCTTGAAAAACCAATCCTTTTTCTGGGTGAAATTACAGAAAATGAGAGCAGCTAATACTCTCTGATGTGGAATACTTCCAACATGAACAAATAGGTACAGGAGGAGGTGATGAGACAAAAAAGTTAAAAACAGTTTACTCTAAAAATGGGAGGAGTTTTTACATGAAGAACTAATGGAAGGCAGATGAAAAAGGGTTTTTAACGGAATCATAAGTAATTCTTTTTAGAGGACACGGATGCAAAGGTAGGAGAACTAAAAAGAAAAGGAGAAGGAAGGACACAGCAGTGATTGGTGTCTCTCTCAGCTAGAGAAATGACCTGTCAGGTAGGTCTGAGAGCCAGAAAGCCAGATGCAATGCATGCATTCAGCACTGGAACGAGAGCTTTGCAGAGAGAGTCTCTTGATCTTCAGACACTTTCAAGGGTGTAATTCTGGCAGCTAACCCTTCCATCTCCCTCAACCAAGATGATGTATAGAAAACACGGAAGAAGGAAGAACAATACGTAACTCTACAACCCTAACAAAGCCTAGGCAGCCAAAAGATTAAAATAAACGTTCCAATCACTGCGATGTGGCCTGGGGAATTGCAGAGAGGAAAGCATGTCAGAAACACTCGTGAGTTCTGTTTGAAAACCAGAAGAATGCATGAGTTCTTATCTGCATTGTCATTACTACACCAGTCTCCTTAGTAAGTGTATAACAGCTTCACAGAGGATTCATTTTTTCCTCCCCTGTTGTCAGCAAGCCTGCCAAGACATCTTATGACACCATGCAACTCCATTCTTTTGCTTCCCAAGGACACTAACAAACGTGGTTTACAGATTCACTAAGCCATTCCTGCCTTATCACTCCCCTTTTCTATCTCCCCTTCTCAAGAAAGAATCTCTCCCTGGAATTGTGAAAAAGGAAAATTAGACAATTATAATACAACTGCCAATACTAGATGTTAAATTTCAATTTTGTCCTGTACTCAGAGATTAGCAAATTGGGAAAACCTATTTCTCCCCAAATTGCTCTTCACTGCTGATGAATTCAGACTACGTGCATTTGATATCAAGGCTGATTACATAAGGAAAGATATGATGTATCAGAAGTATAAAGACAAAAACTTCAGAAAGTCACAATTCCAAACTAAGAAAACATCCTGTCTCACAAATCCGGACACTATTTCCACTGTATCTTCATCCATCACTTTCCACAATACCTGTTCTGTATACGGTTCATTCATAACTTTATCTGGGCTCCCATAACTTTGACTATGGCATTTTGTGAGTAGTGCTGGGGCCCAGGCTTGTGAACAGATGGAGTGAGCACCGGCAGTAGCAGATGCTTTTCAGACAGTGTTTCTGCTAAAGTTGCAAGAAAGTACAGGCTATGGCAGGTGCTCTGCCACCTTAACACGCGCAGTGTCCCACAAATATGCCCAACCACCTCCTTTTGGGCACACAAGGCAAGTTTGAAATTGGGTCTAATCTTACTTCATTCCCTGAAGTGGATCAGTACTGCCCTGCCCAGAGATCTTTCGGCTGCTGACAAGCCAGCCTGCCTTGATAGCAGTAAAGCCAATGACAGCATTCTCATTTATTCTTTCCATCTAGAAAACTGTACAGGACCAATTACATAATACAGTCATAAACCAATCACACAATCATGCTATAGAATAAATAACATTTGTTTGGTTTCTTCAATCCTTTCCCGTGCTCTAACCTGGCACATAACCATACCAGGGCTATAAATAACACATTCCAACATTCTGGTCCTGTCAGATGCTTCTCTTCTCAAATGTGAAAAGTAATAGGGATGATAAACTAACTCTGTGGACATGTAGAATCTTGTTCATCAGTGTTATGTATCTCCACACACACATGCTGGGCAGCGAGAGCTGTGCACCTAATTATGTTAATCAGGCACTTCTAAGACAAATGTAGGCTGCTCACCAGTGTATTTTAATTGTAATCACTTTAAAATACCTTAAATCTTTTAAGAAGTTAAAAGAACTAGATCCGCACCTCACTGAAGAAAACAAAACAATTTCAATGCTGCTAGAGACTTAAATTCTCTAAAACAGATGAATATTTTTAGGTTGCTATTCCATGATTTCCCAAGCAAGTTACACAGAGTGACTACTATTAATCTATTCTACAAATTAACATATGTATTGATTATACAGATGCACCCATTTCAGGACCAAGACAAAAATCTGTGTAGCCTTTTGAATGTGGTCTAATGATCAGAAAATGGGACAGAATCAGCATTTGGGCACTAATTCACCATGTGGAAACTGATCAGAGAGGGCCAAAACCCCTCCCTGAGACTTACCACGAACGACATCACTCATGCTGGGGGCAGCCTCTGCGTTCTGACTTCGGAGGTGCTCAGTGTCCCTGTGTGACTCCTGGGATGTTGGTACTGAAGAAGCTGAGGAGGAGGAGGATGAAGAAGAGGAGGCTGGTTTGGATTTGGGATGCAGATCATTCAGTCTCAGGAGATTTTCAGGAGTCACAGTGTCTGGATTCGCTGGGGTAGGATGCAGTGTGGCTGGCGCTACTGGGAAGAAGTTCTCTCTGTTGTCCTTTGTATGTTTTGGGGTTGTGGGTGCTTCTCCAGTCGACTACATGAAAAAAAAGGGGCAGCAGTGAGAAAATGTCTACATGTGCTACTCTGTGCTGTAGATGTCAAACTCTGTGCTACCTGCTTCAGTGACTACTGCAAGCAGCACATTTTATAGACAGAAAACACTCTCTATAAAGTTAATAGAATATAATAGCAGCTCACTATTACAAAGAATCTTTTCCCCTTTATGGATTATTTTTCTGTTCTTTATGGTCTATTTATCAAACTAGCACTTGAACACTTATTCACATTTACAAAGTTTAATTTAACACATCCCTCACAACATGACATACTTTTCTGAACTCTGTAATTAAGCATGAGTTACAGACTCCTGTAAACAGAAACATATTTCTTTCATTTAAAAATATGTTGACGAATGCTTGACCTGAACAAACAGATCTGCAGTGCTTTAAGAAACTTTGCAAATTAACACATGAAATAATTCTTAGTGAATGATATGAGAAGAAACGGAGAAAATGGAAAAATGTATTCACTTGTGAAGTAAGAGATCAGCATAACCCCAAATCATAAATTCCTGATAACTGCAGAACTAAGTAACACTGATGTCCAATTGAAACATGCTCAGGGAGATCTGCTGCCTGTGCAGAAGTAAGAGTGGCACCAAGACCGACACTCTTCTCCAAAGCCAGTGCTAAAAATTTAATGCAGTGTCATTTATTATATAGACAGAAGGTAGAAGTGGGACATAAATTCACCAAAGAAGAGAACAAAAGTACCCATAAAGCGAGTATCTTCTCTATAATTTTTATCAGTAATCAAATAAAGTATTCTTGCTTGTGAGGCCACAGAAAGCATTTATTTCACACTCTTTACAGCCTTCATTTAATGGAGAATTATTGGACCATGAAAGATACAGTTAGATGGAATTCTCAGATGTTTAACTGTCTGTCTCATACCTCTACCAAAAAAACCCCACCCTCATTTTAACCATGGTGATAGAGTACGAATGTTTGAAATAGAAACAGAATTGTGCTGTCAAATGTAAAATCAAATTGGACCCTAATGTCCTAGATGACCAAAGATTTATGACAAAGACAGAAGAGTCAGTAGAATTTCACTGAGAGAACAGAGGAACTTTCAGGTAGAGAAAATGCATACTTAAAATTCAAAGGTAGAGAGCACACAAGTACTTTCTTTTTTTTTAAATAATTGGCAGAATGTATTTTTGAAGTTCCTGAACTTGATTAATCAATCTCTAAAAAGCATACAATTAAAACCTGCCAGATTCTACATGTACACAAAAAAAGAAAAAAATACACCACCTATATTCAAAACAGTTACCACATTGGATCAAAAAAAGGTCTATTCTGCATCTGAAAGCAGCAAGTTTCTGATGCTTAAAGCATCAGTTCCAAAACTAAAGGTCTCACCACGCAAATGGGATCACACAAACCTGAGGGAAATTAAACTGCAGAAGAAAGCATTAAGCCAGAAGTGAGATTACCAGGGGAAATGTTTTCAGCTGTGATTTAAAGGGAAAGCCCTTCACACCCATGCATTTCATTAACTTGCATAGTAGATGATGTAGAACTTGACATTTCTGTGCTTGTATTGTATCCCAACTTTTTTCCAGAGAAACACATAAAGGTACTACTACTTAGGTACGTATATGTTGAAAGTATATCTGCATCTCAAACTGGATTTCTACAAAAATGCGCAGCTATTTCCAGAGCCAGAAAGAGGAGATTTGGAAAGTAACTCAGCAATATTTGGATGGTATTCAGAAGAAAAATGATTAGTGAGAGAGTGCAACCCCATGGAGTAATTCCTGCTGGACAGGACCTCTGGAGGTCTCTAGTCCAACTTCCTGCTCAAAGCAGAGCTGACTTCCCAGTTTGATCAGTTTACTGGGGGCCTGGGGCCAGCCCAGTTCCAAATACTGCCAAGGATGGAGATTCAACAGCCTCTCCAGGCCCTGTTCTAGTGTTTTACCGCCTTTTCAGTGAACATTTTTTTCCAATCACTTCATCCAAATTTCTCTTGCTCCAGCTTTAAATGGTGCCTCTTGTCTGGCTCCTTCCTTTCTGCTGAAGACCACGATTGCATAATCCTATCCTCCATTATTCTTCTCCTCACCAGGATGAAGCATCCCAGCTCCCTTTTTTCAGAGAATCAAAACATTTTATTTGCAAAAAAGAACAGAGCTGAAACTAACAAGATGTTTCTGGCTCAGTAAAAACATGACCAAAAATTCTAATGTGTAGCCTTATACAAAAGAAAGGCAACAAGAAGATTATTGTGCTTATTACTTTAAAAGGAACCTTCCAGAGGTGACCTGGTGAAGAGTTGTCTAAGGCTGCTGTAAACAGACAGGTTCTTTTCAACCCAACGAAACAGAGACCTTGGAAGGAAAAATAAAAAAATCTCACAATGACTTTCACTTCTCAAAAGAGGGGGTGGGGTGGAAGAACAAGGAGAAATCTTTCTTTAAAATAAGAGCCAAGCATTAAAATCTCACTGTTGGCTACTGTGCACTCTGCAATGCACGGAGCCCTAAGAAAAGGGATTTAAACTTGCTTCATATGTTTTACCGCACTCAGAATCTGAAGACCACCCAAAGGCTGTAAGCACAAAGCTAAAATGAGCACCACAGTGAGGCAGACATTCTTTAAAAGATTTTGGGTTTAGTGCAGGGGCAAGAATTCCAGCACCTCTGATCAGTAAGTGATACTACTCACAAAACCCAGGTCAGGGCAGTGTCACTAACTACACTGCTCAGGACTTACGGGGTCACATTTCATCATCCTGCAGGTCTCCAGGAAAACACAGGACCTCGTAACACCCAGCTGAGAAATAAACCCAGAAAAACTCACTACAGCAACTCTTGGATTTGGCAGAAGCCTTTTATGTTCATCTCTCTCTACTGCTAAACCAACAGTAAGGCGTAATAAAGATTGTTTTCCACAGGCAGACGGTAGGAAACTGAGAGGCGGTGACAATCCTTTACCAGTGTTTTATGTGGTTTCTCATCAGAAGATTATTTTTGATTTTTCACTTTGCTGTGGCACTAAGTCAAAAGTGAGTTCTGACTTAGTCAGAACTTCTCCTTTCCCCTCTCCAATCCATCTCACCATGCTCACTGCCTCTGTTACTACCACTATTACAAAGTGGCTTTAGTCACCACGAAGAAACAAATCTTTTCTTACACTGAAGGTGTTACTTACAGAACAAGTGCATATAACTGAATTAAGATAAAAACTCTTTCATCTGACTTCTTCCTGTCTTTCATTGTAATTACAGGTTCCTCTAGTCAAGACAGGACTTCCTTCTAGATTTTTAAAAAAACATGGGGGACTGAAGACTATGCAGTACTTTTGTATTGACTACTATACCAAGGTGGATGGAAGAAACACTTAAGGCTTATTAACATCCAAATTATGTGTCATAAATGATCCACTGGTTCCATAAAGACACCCCTATCTTTTCTCTCTTCTATAAAAAAAAAACTTAGCAAAAATTGTTTCTTATTTTGAAGAATGTACAAAGCTGAAATTTAAATGAATAATTAGGATGCATGTCTGTGTGAACTGTGACTACTTCTGACTTAGGTTACAAAATCAGTCTCCTTATTTGACTATTTCAGCATACTCCTCAAAGAGTTCATTCAGCTTTATGGAGGAGAGGGACAGATCTTTCCTATGTTGAAAGCTGATGTAAAAAGAAGTACTGGAAATCCAGCACTGGGACAGCCTTCCACCAATAAAATTATCAGCAAAACTGCAGATATACTTTTTTTCCCCTAGTTTCCCAGTGAGGCACTTCAGTAGTAAGACAACAACAGCAGCAAAAAGAAATTGTGCATTAAGATAAAACATGAGAAAAATTTTACATCATAGCCTGTGAAGTCATAAACCAGAGAACTTGACCAAGGGGTTTTTTTACCATACTTACTGTTTTTTCAAAGCACATTTTGAAAACCAAAGAAATCCTACAGCAGCCTTCCTGCTACTGCTTCTGGAAGGGCTCATTGCTCCCCAGTTGTGGGAAAAATTAACCACCAAACGTTCCGAAGAAAGGGAAAGTGACGGTTTCCCGACAAAAGTTTCCTAATGGAAGATGCTGGCACTGCAACTGTTACATAACATTTCCTTGTGTTGGTTTTTTTTTTTTAAATTATTCCCATGCCTGAGTTTAGCACTCTAGTGGGACTGAAGTCAGAATCCATCTCACACAAAGGTGTGCCTCCTTAGAAGGTACCAGCACATCCCCACAAAGCCTGGAAGCTGTCACACAAACTGGCTGAACAATATGCTCGCCACATTCCACAGTACTACCACTCCAACTTCTGCTCAGTATTGTGTTTTAATTAAAATATGCCTATTCATTCTTTCTTTTTCCCCTCAATCTCTCTACAGCAGTATTTGAAAGAGATCTCATTTGGAAGTTTTCTTCTAGGTGCATTACAAATACCAGCAGTATCCATGATCAAGATTCTGAAGAACCTTGTATTTCCTAAAACCACAGTTTTGTATACAGAAAATAACAAAGGTTTATATACATATGATTGCACTCTAGCCCAACTAAATCCTTTATTTACACAAATGCATGCAGGGGGCTTAATGTCCTGCTCTACACAGGCAGCCATATTCCAGCAACACTTCCATACACAAAAACATCATTATTGGACCAAGAGAGATCAGGTAGCAGGATGAAAAACATTAATATACAAAGATAAAAAGTGTCTTTTCTTTCCTTCATGTTCACTTAATGATTGCTTTCTGCAGGAGACAGAAGGAGGAGAGCTGTTAATTATATCAAGAATACACCTCCAGGATAGAGTGAGAGGGGGATGCCATGGCAACTGGCAAATGCAACAGTGAACAAAATGGTCACCCTTTGGTAGGAGACCATGAAAGAGCTCGTCCTTTTGTCCCCCCCCCCATCCCCACCTCCTCCTTCCCCCTCCTTTCTTGTCATCTTTGCTGCATTAATAAAGCATACAGACAACTCAGGAAAAACAACTTTTTCTGTAAGCAGTCTCTGACGTCTTGATGTGCAGGAAGAAAAGATGAAAATTAGCAGCATGTGGGTGGAACAAAAAGGGGGAGAAAACACATGAGGTAGGGGATGATTATTTTCTAATTATTTAATATTCTCCTGATCTCCTCCCATTCCCAGCAAAGTGCCTTTACAGAAGGCTTTTAGCTGTTTCCTGAAGAGAACAGCTTGGTGGTTCGCTGCTTTGTGGGGGTTTTTTAATGTGAGAATTCGAGAAGAAAATGCTCTAGACACCCAAGGCAGTTCAAACAAGTCACTCTCAAGTTTTCTCCTTGAAGAAAAACGCCTAAGAGCCCATGTCACTGCAGTGCTGACTGCATTCCACAGCAGAAGGGGAAAAATCCACAGGAGTGCCCTCTAGCTTCACTTACAGAAGAAAATTTTTTCCTGTTCCAAGTAAAATATCACATTCACTGTAAGGTCCAACATAGGGACTGTACCATCAGTAGACTGACGCTTCAGAATCACTCTGAGCTTGTTGCGTGTGGTTCCAGCTGCAGCCCCCGGACAGGAAACCCACCACTTATGATCCCGTAAAATTCCTCAGTATGAGGCTGTGGATTAAGACTACACAGCACCAGCACTGGGAAGAGGCAAACACTGGTGGAAGGAGAAAACAAGACCCCAGTTACCCATTTGGGAACTAGAGAAAGGCAGTAAGAGCACTAAAACAGCACTTCTCCTCGGTAACTACCACTTTTCTATTACAGAAGCAGCAAAACTTTATAAAATCAGGGATCACCCTGGCAGCCCACCAGAAGCCTGAAAGGCACAGCTTGTTTGCATAACCTGATTGTGCCTTTGTGTTTATAATAAAATTTATTGTTTTGATTCTGGTGGCAGCTTCATGAAGCATCATTTTAATTAGACCTGACAATGAAATCCGCTGACGAGTTTTGACTGCAGATTGAGAAAGGGAAATGGGGAAAGCACTCAGAGTTTGGCATCAGCCAGTGGGAGAAGGTGGTCATGGGTGTGTTATTCTGGAAGAGGTGAGTGAAGCAAAAAGTGAAAGGAAAGATTTCATCAGTCAGAACTGTGCAGGGAGAGCTCAAGGTTGGGAGCTGGAGCAGGAAAGGGCAGTTGAAAATTTCCTTTCTCTCCCTCACACTTCAGGGATGGAGTTGGTCCCAGAGCAAGGATTTTTTGGCTAAGGCAGCAGTGAGTCTTAAATAACTCAGCAATGTTGAGATAGCCCCTTCTCATGACATTTAGATGATATACTATACCTTGAGGAGCCAATAGAAATTTCAGCTCCTACAACACTACCCATTTCTAGGGCTTTCTACAGAGTCCCATATTCTCAGGGGTCACAACACAGCACCAGAGACTTAGTGGCATTTTGGAACTTTTGCCTTTGAACACTCTTGTATTTTTAGAGATGTTAAATCCAGCCCTGTGTGCAATGTTGATGCCAGCAATGTTTTAAGTTATTTGTTTCATACAAATTCAGTTCTCAGGATTAGTGATACATTATACCCCAACATATAACCACAGAGTTTTACCTGTCATGACTTTCAACACTGGTGAAAGCTGTAATTTTAGTATTAAGGAATTCAATACTAAGTCCACAGTAATAAAAATACCTTTTCAGATTGCAAGTCCAAGAAAAAAGAAGACAGATGGGTTCTTAAACAGAAGTACCTCCACATGCATTTATAGAATATTCTGTGCACTACAAAGCTTCATCCTGGCTTGTGCTGCAATAACTTTCTCATGTCAATATTTGAAGAATTCAATATGACCGATTTTAGGCAGGCTTATTAGGAATTCTCTAATTATCTAGAAGCCTTACAACTGCTTTCTGCCAGCATGTCCCCATCTTGGTCATCAGGACCACATTTAAGTATAATGCTACTTCAAAGTCAAACTCATCTGCCTCAATCTTTCATTTTCCCTCAACAAAGCCTCCTTCATATTCCATTTCCAGGGACCATTAATTTCATACGAAAATCACATTTGGCAAGACTAAAAATATATTTTATAACTCAGAGCAATAGCTGACTGCTTTCAGGATCTCTGCAAACCTTTTCGATAACATTCTCAGAAAAAACAAAGAAAAGAACAAGAATCCTTCAAACAGCTACTTGACCACAAAGTCAAATTCTCTCTAGTGTAACTTTAGTTACTTAACTACTAATGACTCGGTGACCACCACTGGATTTCAGCCCATTTGATACATGTATATCAAAGGTCTTGCTCACACTTAAGAACTTAGACTGAAAAGGACAAATAGTGGAGGAATTACTTTTGGCCACACCCGTTCTCCACAACAGCATTAATATCAGCACTTAACAATACTGCATCACCACTGCGTGGATTTTCAAAATGTTCTGAAGTTGATGGATATATCACTTAAAAAAAGTATTAATACTGAATACTGAAAAAACTCTCCCATCAACTTACATGAAATACAATTTTATATCAATTATTGGAATCTCCCAGTGAAAAATGCTCCAATTTCTACAGTTCTCCAGGAGCACTGGAACTTATCGTGGCAAGGTTTTGTACCACCAACTTTTTCTGCCTCCTTCAAAGCTGGAAGCCAACCTTTCTAAGCCACTTCCCATGTATTTAGCTGATTTTGTAGAAGATGATGCAGGTCTCATTGGCTCAAAACATGTTAACACTGCATCACTCATGATGACTACAGAGGATTTCTGAAACCAAGTCAAATGGTCACAGTATTGCCAAGCTATTAAAAAGATTAGATCTCTTCACACAAGTGTAAGGACCACTTTTGTCCACTTCCATTTGATGATTGCTGTATTGTTTCCTGCTTGTGCCTGAAGAGGCAGAGAAGTAGATTTTAACATAGTTGTTAAATATTTAGGTTAAAAACTTGCACTTGCCTGGAAGAAAGTTGAAAAGCCAGAATTTAAGTAATTCCTAATTTTAGTAGCAAGTGAAAACTTTCATAAAGAAACCATATCGTGCCTGGAACTGTAAAATACAACAGCCTGCTGAGAAAGACATGTATCAAGGTGGATTTTACGCTCACTTTTTTTTTTTACTGTCAATTTCTTGGGATAAGTGACTGAAGAACCACAGGCCCTGCAAAGCCACTCAAACTATCCAAGAACAAAGCACTTCCCCAGGCTGCGGCAGCTCTATACATGACATCATTTGCTTACAGAAGGCAAATACTTGCCAATTTTAAATAAAACAGGATTCAGTCTGTTGAAAACAGACAGATGTCTACAAGAGTGGCTATTCCTGTGTCTCCACACTAATTCATAGTGTTATACGAGCAGCTTCACACGGCTTGCAAGATCCTGCTCGAAGCAGATGAAAATGAGACTGCAGGATGTAATAACCTCGTTAGCTGGGACTGCTTCCTAAAAGGGAAAGCTTCCAAGCTTCCAAGTGCAGCATGTTAAGGGGTATGTTTTATTTCAAGTGATTTAACAGGAAATCTTATTGCTTCCAGTGCTGTTAAATACCACCTCACCTATTGTGTCTACTTTCAAGATTAGTCTGTGTGTAGGTTTTTTCACCATTCTCATGCTTTGTCACATGCCCGAGTAACCACTGACTCTGCTGGAAGAGCTGGAACAGCAAATCACATTCCCAGAACCTTCAAGAAAGCCCAGCAAGGAATTGGACTGACACACAACAATTTGGTGAGTGGTTTTCAAAAAGGTGAACACAGGCAAAAAAACAAACATAACATTACTTTTTGAAGAAGCTTATTAGCAAATTCTTTTTATTTTAAAGTCATAAATCACGGTGTGATGACGTCTATTTTTTCCCCAAAATAAACTTAAAAAGACTTCACATGCTGAGCCAATATTTCTTTATTAGAAAAAAATTAAAACCTTAAATACCAAACTACAAACAAGTGAACACTTCTACCAGAATAAATACCTCTCTTGACATTTCCGTTCGTTTCTATAGTTCAATGGAACAATGTTACTGACTTCCTGAGGGGCACAAATTGGAGAAAGTTACTTCCATGAAAATCTAATCAAGAAAAAAACCTACTTTTTCTCTTACATCCTCTCCTATTGCTCTGCTAGGAGATGCACTATGCAAAAGCTCATTTTAACCAAACAAATTATGGAAAATACAAAACCAGTAAATACCTTGGGGCTTTCAACTCAAGGTTTGCTGCTAAATGAATGACCACTAAACACATCATTCATCCAGTTTTCTTCTTGGCTTTGATTTCACATTAAGGCCTGAAATAATGATCTCTTTTAAACTCTGTAATTGTTTGCTGACAATAAACCCAGAAACTACTGAGTAACAGTTTGTTTTTAACAGAGTTAAAATCAGATTCTCAAACATGCAAGTCGAGAGAAAAAGCTATCTGATATCTCTGGAACAGAGTGCAATGTTAGCAAGGGAAGAGCTGATGAAGTTGTAGCCCTTAGGGAGCAGAGAGCAATCACCATCCACGAAATGCTGAGGTATGATGTGGACACTAGGAAAATTGTAGTGTGCCATAAATATTTCAATTTGAAGATGGTTTGGTGTTTCCCCAATAGCTTTTGGGCCTGAAAACTATCCTTCAAAGCCTGACATAAACAGTTGCAATGATCCTAATAAAGGGGATGATCTTCCTACTCATGTAGGCCCTAATGTGGCCCAACTTACCTTAGATGACAACAATATAAGGAAAGTAGGTATTTCTAAGTGCAGCAGATACTCAGCAACACATTTGCCTGTACAGAGTAATCAAAGCTTGTTAGCAGCAGTCAGAGGCTTCAGAGCTTACCTGTTTCTGTGCTGATGCTCCCATATGCACCTGGCAAAACTTGACTGCCTGTTCAAGTGCTGCTTCTTCATCCACCTGAACAGAGAATCACAATTTATGAAGACATAATTACTTAGCTCATTTATTAATCCAATTAAATTGAGATGAAATGGGGATGTAGAGCATGTGAGCAAGGGGGAAAAGCAGCACTTCTCCGGCAGAATGCTGACCTTAAGTAATTCAGGAGTATATATCCAAAGATATATACTCAACTCTCTCAATTCAAACTGACATTTAGCATGAACAGACCCCACATAATTGGTATTACAGCTCTTAACTGATTTCAGAAATTTAGTTCCAAAACATGGAGGGTCCTACTCCCCATCCCCAGCAGCAGTCTTGTCAAGTGAAGGTTCTTTGGGAGATGTTTATCTCCCAGTTTCGAACAGATATAGGGCCGATTTCATACAGCTTGGTTTAGCAATTCCTGTTATCCTAAAATAATGTCTGAGGCCACATAGAGAAATGACAATTAACGATACAATACCTGCTTAATCAGCATGTACGTTTCAGACATGATCTTCTCAATTTTGCCCAGGTCATAGGCCATAACTTTCTGACCTTGCTGCCATACTCTATAAGCATCGAGCAGAAGTGTTTTTCCAGACTCCACATCCTCAAGTAATTTCCTCTTCCTGCTTGATCTCTGGACAGGTTCTTCCATAGGTACTGCTTGAACTATTCCTTTAGCTGCCTGCTGCTGGTGTTTGGAGCTGATACTTAGCTCTTCCAAAGAAAGTTCTGGAGTCCGGCTCTCTGGAGCTCTCTCCTTTGAGTTCCTGCCGGACTGCAGACGGTCTGGCTCACTGCGTTTACATGAAGAATCAATTTTTTCAGGGTCATTGGAATAGCCATCAAGATCCATTGGCTCAACTGAACCAGGACGCTCTTTAATCTCCTTGTCATTCCTGTCCTCTTGTTCCAATATGTCCATAGCATTGGGAATTTGTCCCTGGGTCACTTCCTTTACTCCATTTTCAGTACTATGTACTACTCCATCTGATAAAACTGGCTTTTTGGGAAGGACATCTTTCCCCTCTTCAGCACTAGTTTTATTAGAGACGTCTGTTGTCATCCTTCCTGAAGCAAGGTTAGAAGACTTGGAAACCTGATCTTCTGAAACCTTAATAAAGGAAGTAATTCTTCTCTGTTATCATTGAAATCAGAAAGCATTTGAGCACAGCTATGACTACCATGAATACTGACAACGAGTGCCTTTCGTTACTGTTTCTGCTGAAGAAAATGCATTTATTCTATGTTCATTCTTTTTTATTCTTGAATATTAATTAATCCAGGCCACAAGTCTTACAATTGAAAGTATTTTTATCAGTGAAAACACCACAGAGAAATCAACAGCCCAGGCTGAGCCAAAGCCACAATGTTTATTTTCCCCCACTACTTCAGTCCACATTACGGGATCCAACTAAATGAAATCCAAGGTTTTAATAGCACAATTTTTTCTTCTAACATATTGAAATCAAAACCAAACCCATTTCTTTTGGCAGCTGTAGATCAACCTCAAATATAAGGATCTTTCCTTTGGTCGCTCTTACATAACTTTCTTGTTAATAGATCAAGAAGTAGGCAAAACCCTGCTATAGTATTTTAATTTTTGTACCTTTACTTTGGTGATGTTCCAAAGGTAGAAAACCTCAGCATATCACTTCTTCCTTCAAAAATTGCTAATGATACAATTCTTCCATCCAGATTTATGAACAAACTATTTCATAATGGAGTTCCCGTGTTCCTGAGGATGTTTTCATTTAATTTGTTAAACCTACAGTGTGTTAATTTGGAAAACCCTTTGGAACAAACTTTTCCTTACATGTGTTTTTACCAAATAATGCTCCACTTTCCAGATACCTTAAGTTGGAAACTGATTAGCTTCTACATGACTTTTAAAAATTTAATTTGAATTACGATTATATGTAATAATGAGTGTGGTGCTGTCAAGGACTAGCAGTGAAAAGTGGCTAGGCATGTAACACTTAGTTGTTTGGGTTTGTTTTGCAAGAGGAAGCTTAGTTCACTTGAAAAAAATTTCTGATAGACTCCACCTGAAAATGGAGCTTTGGTACACTACACGTGTCTACTGTTATTTAAAATTTAAGAGACAATCAAACAAAACTTACTGCAATCCATTTTCAAAAACTGTATTTGTTACTGGATTTCAAAACCAGAAAACAACAATGCTGGATGAAAATTTTCTGTGTAGTGGCATATAAACAAAACGTATTGGAAGTAAGTGCTGCTAATGTAGCTCTTCAGTCTCAGAAGATCTAAGGAATGAGCAAACTGAACACTGAAAAACCTAATTACTAAACTACAACCATTAAGTGCACTGCTGCCTCACCTGTGTGAGATCGTTGAGAGTGTCCTCCAGAACTTTCACTGTGAGCACAAAGGCTTGTTGGGCCAGAACCTGGCGATCTGCATCACGCAAGTACTTCCTGTGTCACAGCAAGAGAGCAGAAATGAAGTTAATTGCCAAAAGCTAACAGGACTCTGAAAGCAAGAACCAGGACATTAAAAGGGGGGGAAGAAAAAAGCCAACACAACTTTAAAACAAGAAGAAAGCAAACAAAGCATATACAGTTGTGTACTGAAATATACCAATATTCAAATATAACACTTTAGCTCTGTTTCCCTCCACTTGTCCCCTCTCCACAAGCATCAAAGATGACATGCACAAAGCAGAAGACAGCACTGTCTACAAACAGAGGGAAGGGGAGAAATGAAAAAAGAACAACAACAAACAACCAAACCCAGAGCAAACCAGACAACCAGATTTACAGTTTTCTTGTATCAAGCCTTCTGTGTCCCTCAAATACCAGCTTTTTATTCAAACCTTTATTTTGTAGTTACACAAAGCAATGCTGAACTCTCAGGTGATTTGCGTGTTCTGGATAAAGCATGCATGTGAGATTAAGGACATCAGCAAATCCTCTCATTGGTCATATCAGCTGCCTTTGAAGTCAGGATTTTTAGAGCTAAAACTTGGGTGTTTTAGCTAATACCTTTTTTCCTATTTAGGAAAAAAGGCTAATACCTTTTTTCCTATTTAATATTACAAAGAATAACATTGTATGTGTAAAACATTCACTCTATAGCTTCATTTAATTTACTGGAGCACTGTAATTTCAGTGCATTCTGACACAATGTTTTAGTCTGCTTTCAAGGAAAACACTCAGCTGTCAATCCCACCTAATCAAGTTTGACGGAAAACTTAATTTTTATTTCAGAATTAGCTGGTTTTAATAAGAGGTCTACAAATTAAGTAAATAACTTTGAATGGTACTATTTCAGTCAAAAGGCCAACATTTTTAGTACACCTATTTCCCCTCTATGGTGTTACCTTAAGTTGGTAATTTTGTATCTTTTGTCTGAAAAGCAAACCATAAACATCTGACTCCTCATTAGTTCAGTAATAACTAAAACCTCCCCAGCTTTAAAAATAGGGTTGTTCCAGGCATATACCAGACACACCCAGAATATCTGCCTTTCTAAGTTCCTGTAACGACTGCAGCTCACCATGGCTGGCACTGGCTGATCCAACATGTCAAATTACTTGTTTTTTGAATTCAGTCTAGACTTATAAATAACATAATATTTTTAGTACAACTGTGGGCTTGCTTAGGACAGAATTTAAACCTTCTATGGTCCAGTTCTTGTGATATGCTAAAAGTCAAAGTATTTTTGGCTTCAAGTTTGCTGAACAAGTGGTGACATATTCCCAGACACACTACAGTCCATGCAAATTCACATGCACGCACACTCAAAAACACATGAAGAAACCTTCAATGCTCCCAACTTATTGCCATCAATCATTCAAGTTTCATTTCTTAAGCATTTATCAGAGACCAATTTCAACATTTCCCACAGGGCAACCTACTAGAATTCTACCTCAGCTGCTTCAATGTTTTCCTTAGATGTTTATTTTGGTCTTCCCATTGATATGAATCCGTATATAGCTCACATTAATAGCTTCTTTTTTCTTAAATAAGGTTAATGCAATTAAAATTAGATCACCCCTGAACAGGATAAGCTTTTTAAATAGCATCAGCTGCCAAGAGGCACATAACCATTGTTCAGTCCATCAAGGATTACAGGAAGGCAGGATGCTGGGCCATGACCTCCACGCTGGACTCAGCTCTTATGCAAGAGCGAGCAGAGGGTGCACAAGTCACGACACTCTGTTCCACCAGCGAATCCCTCCACGTGACACAACACCTCTGTAAGCCTGTTAAGGGACCTGAACGGCTGCTCTGAGTATCGAGAGAAACGCAGAGAAACTCTCAGCTATATTACAGAATTGTAATCCTGAGAAAAATTAACCATCATTCCACTATATTCCCAAGGGAATCTGTCTAAAGACTTTTTTCCTAAACAAAGAACAGCTTTAAATAAAATAGTTATACAGTGAACAAAATATATCCAAAGCTTTACAAAGTAATGGCTTAAAATAAATCTGTCATACTTTCCCTGATCAGGGGTCCTCTGCAGCATAGATGAGACTTTGAGCAAGGTGTTGTAATCCTTTAGCTGTGACAGCACATTCAGCAGCAGGACAATCGAGCGGTTCATATGAGACGCAAAACTGCCCGGGCGGTCGATCTCATCCACGGGGATACGCCAGATGCCCTGAAAAGAAAGGAAAAGAGGAAACCTCTAAAAGAGGGATCCAACTGAAAAGGACAGAACCATGAGAATATGGGTCAGATTCTGCAGCACACTGAATTTCACTGAGCGAATAATGGACAGACAAATGTTGTGGTCCCACAGACAGGGAGATATGGATTTCGATCTGGATTTAAAGTCAACCTATTCCTGCCAGTAGCAAAAGAGGGAGGCCCACAGAAACCACAGCACACCTTCTAAATATGCTTCTGAACTATTCCCAGAAAAAGCAAGCAAAGCCCAAATTATATTGTGCATTTTTCTTCAATGTCAGTGAACACTCCTCCCTAAGCCAAAGCCCAACTACCATAAAAAATAAGGAGTAACTTAAAGTAAGTTTTCCTGGCCTGGAAGCTGATTACTCGTATGCAGTCACAGCAAGTTTCTATCTTCAAATAATCTGTCACTAAATGTCTTAGCAACTTGGTTAGTGCTTTGATATCATCAGTGTTCACTATGGACTAACCAGTCTGATAGGAAGAATCAGATTCCTCAGCAGTATCCATTTTCCAGTGGCAAATTCAAATACTTGGACATATATCCTTATCCTTCTAATTAAATTTCTGGGACAAGGGAATCTTTGGGGAGCAAGGCTGGAGACTGATAGGAAATATAATGTAATTAGGGTTAGTCAGCTCAGATTTTGCAATGTCTAGTAAGTCTAACAAGATTGTTTTCAGGTGTTTATTGTGGATGCTGTCAACACCCTAGCCAAGCACACCTGAAAGCACTGCACGTACTTCCGTGCTTGCATGTTAGGATGGGACTTATATTACGACCACTCACAATAACTGCTGTTGCATCAGTGCAAACCCTTCTCTTGTGCTTTTTTTGGTTCTGAAGCTTTTCCTGTAGTAGCTTCCAAAGGTGAAAATCCTCTGGTCATGTAAATCATTTTGTGACAATGCAGAAAAGAGTAGACTCATCGATACCAGTACCTGACTGAGAATGAGTTTGGCTTTCCAAACCTGTTCAGAGAGCAGGATATACAAATATTTACTCCTTTATCCTTGTTTAAAGGTCTTGCTTCAATTTGTTTAGTTTTACTTTCAGTGTGATCAAAACTCTTCAGAACTTAACACAAAGTGGAAGCAAAGAAAATGATTACTGCAATCATAAATGACATTTGACCAGAAAAGCAGATCCATAACCCCCATCTACAGTGGATCCTTCCCCTGCATATCTGCAGAGAATCTGCAGTTCTACTCCGTAAGATGTATAGGAACTTAGGAAAAAACAACACACAAATACTAGTGTTTTCATATCAGTATTTTTACATGGAAAACAATGACTTCAACTAGATATAATGCACAGGCTAATCTGCCGAATTTTCTTGCTCTTGCTTTTCCTCATGCTCTCTACTCTTACTCCCTAGTGATCACAATAAAGCTGTTCTTCCTCTTTGCTCCCTGAAGCTTTCTTTCAAACTCTTTTTTGTAGCTTCCCTCTTCCAGAATGTACCTAGAACTGCACCACGAACAACACCCAAGGCACAACCATCGCTACCTCCTGTTCCCAACAACCAATGTCCAAACACCTTCCATGGCTTGGTGGCCAAGAGCTCATCTGCGCAGGGAGCTCAGCAGCTCACAAGCACATACAGGACATGTAGCTAACAGCTCTGTAAACCAGCACATACTTTATTTAAATAGAGATGCTTTTTCTTCCCCCAAACCATACAATGGCTTTCCTTTCAGGCTACAGATGAAACACACACATTCTGGAACTGCTATTTTTCGCTTCTCTGCACGTATGTAAACTGGGTTTCTGCCAAATCCTAAAACAAGTGAATGTCTCATAATGGCACCACATTGCAACAACCTACTTAGCCAATTTAACTACACAAAACAATTTATGGTCAACTACAGCACGCTGTAGGAGTGGAATATTGCCAACGTGTAGGTAGATTCCTGGTCTTTTTCAGCATTATCTCATCCTTCATTTGAATCAGGAGGATCACTTGGATTAGATACTGTATCTGGAATTAGTTGGAATCTTAGTTGGAATCCTTCTCACATATCCCATGTATATATTTTAATGCTACCCTGGAAATTACAATAATGTAGTAGAACCATTTGCAATGACAGAACATACAAACTGCATCCAGAAAGCCAGGAAAAGTCCCTCTGATAGAAACAAAATTGTGTATTTTGGAGAATGCTGCTGTCTTTCTACAACGGGACACATTAGAAGAGTTTAAATTAAAACCTATGTTTAGGGGCGTTCAAGTTTACTTTACCATTGCAATTACAAAAGTAGGACTGATTTTAAAAGGAAAGTCACTAACTTTTCATGTGTTGACTTGCAGCTTCATAAATGCAAAACAGCAATAGATGAGCGTTCAATGTTACATACCTGCCTGTTCCACAGGCAGCCTTGAGCCAAAAGCAGAAAGAAACCTGCCATCAGGAGTCAGAACAATCTTCATTCCATCAGTGTGATTTTATGCAAAACATTGATGTTAAAGTGATTTCATGAGTGATAGTGAATTTTTAAGACTGCCATTTCAGGCAGAAACTAAAGAATGTCTCGTTTAAATCTCTCCCAAAGAGAAGTTTAACAAAGCCTGTCAGGCATTAATTTTTCCTTCCTAAGTACCAATAAACTTCAGGACGAATATTTCTGAATTCATATCACAGACCACAACTTTTTTTAAGAGGCTGAATGTTAGGCTAATATTATTTTTTAACAAAGCTTAAGAAATATACAAATGCAAAGCTTGTACTGGGGAGAAGACTGGAAAGTATTATTCAGTTTGACTAAAATTCAAGTTTTTATATCATCACTTCAAAATTCAGATTTGTTAACAAAGTACCTCTCTTGAAAGTACACCGACAGAGGTGTGCAGATCCTTGTGACAATAATTTCCAGTTCTTTGAAAGGTTTTGTTGCTGGTTATCACCACTCAGGCCACCTGACAAAATGTTTCTGGGTCTGGCCACCATAAGGATTTTACATCCAATGGCCGCTCCCGTTTGCTGAAACCATTCCCACTGCTGCAAGGTTCTCCTCCCTGCCACAGCCAGCAGAGCTGTTTACACGAAGCCAGAGGAAGGAGTGAGATGCTTCCAACAACTCCAAAATGCCTCCCAAGATCCAAAACATCAGGCTGCTCTCCATGCCTTCCTGGCAAAACAAACACGCTGCAAGAGTGGGGGCAGGGAAAGAAAGCCTGACACACACTGTTAGGGAAAAAATAAATCTGGGAGTAGCGAAAATCCTGCAGAGAACTTAATACTGAATTTTACATTAAATACAAAACTGAATAATGAAGTGAGTCTACCATAATCCTGGTGAGACTTTTACAATTCTTTTTCAGCCTGGAATTGCTGCCCAGCCTCCCCTTGCAGAACTGCGGGCTCGGGAGGAGGGTGAGCAGAAGAGGACGGTGCTGCGAGCAGAGCTGCAGCACTGTGGTACTTTCTAGTTCAGTCACTGAAAATAGAAAGGAAGGAAGTGCTTATTATTCCTCCACGCTGCTTACTCCAGAACTTTAGGGGAGGGGATTCCCTGGGGTTTAGGAATGCCTCTCTGAGGAGGAGAGGCTGACAGATCCCAACAAACCCCAAACTTCCCTGGGGATGGCTGCTGCTGCCACGGCACAGCTCCAGGGTAAGCCATTTTCTAAGCAGAGATCAAACTTTACTCTCTCAGTGCTCCATGGCTTTGCCTCTTAACGAAATGGAGAAATGCAAGTCATGCTTCAGATGATCCAATTCACATCTAACAAGCAAACACATAAAACCCACACTGCTACTAATAAAGACTTCCCATTACCCAATTCCCTCTTTTTTTTTAATGCTCTTTTTTTTGAAGGGGTCCCAGAAGCTCAAGTTGCACTACATACAACAAACTGGATTCCAAGTGACCAAAGCAAAACCAAACAGTTCTTTATTTGTCAGTCTCAGTAATGTCCTGCTAAGAAGAGCCTTTAGTAAAAACAAATATGATTTAAATATTCTTCTAAGATTGTTAGAAAGTATGACAAATCTAGCAAACTAACTAATTAAGTGGTGCAGGGAAGGCACCAATTAATAATGCAACAACCTACACAATATTTCACAATCATGGAGTTGAACTAAGCACAGCTGTATGATCCCTGGAATGCTCACACTCACCTAAACTTTTTTAAGTCCCTGCTTTAATACAGGGTTAAGCACAACACACTGAAGTACTACCAGTTTTACTCATCCTGTCTTCTCAGTTACTTATATCATTTTAATTCTTGCTCTGGGTGCCTGCAGAGGAAAGGAATATGGTTTAAGATGAACAGCTACAACACACAGGATTTGAGACCTCTCTACTTTCAGCTAAGGTACAGCACAGCCCCCTGAATATCCCTACTCCCTCTCTGTAAGCATTGCTTTATTTAGTGCTCAAGTCGAGGAGCATGTCTTTGCCTGACTCACGACTTCCTCTACTTCTGAGTGTAACCATTAAAACCACTGCCCCCTCCCCCATATAGTAAATTACTAAACCACCTTTTCTCATCCAATCTTAACATGCTCCCATATATCTTTATTTTACTCTGTCACCTGATTTTGACTTTTCTTATTTCCTACAGATAATTCTGTTATTTTTCTTCCTCAATTCCTCATTTCATGCACACTGCTATTCAGCATGTAATGGAACAATTCAGCCTCAGAACAGGAATGCGAGTGGGTACAAAAGTATAAAGAAAGGAAAGCAGCTATATTCAGAGTATTAAAATTATTATCTGCAGGGACTTGTGTCATCAAGCAGCCTTTGCTTACTGTGAGTAACTTGGCCAGTTTCAGGAAAATCTTACCAACTATTTCAGACTATAGTTATTACACAGTACAGTAACAGAATATATATTAAAAAAGTATGATAATAAATAAATAGCATTTTATCAGCCTGGAAAAGGAAACAAAGGCAAAACTGCAGCAAACTCCTTTCAATAAGTCAGGAACAAGCAGGATTACAATTCCTGGTCTATAAGGCAAATATTGTCAATTCCCTTTTTTCTTATCTTTTAAGTACACACACACATGAAAATGAACAAACTGCATGTATGCATTTAGGAAGAACTTTGGAATTCTGCAACATTATTTTAGCACGAGAGCAGCATGAAAAAATACTGACAAATGGACAGGCTCCACATGCTCCAATCATCATATGTTGATAAAGAAACACAATGGACAATTTTTACCTCTTATTTCTCTCTTCAAAATACAACGTATTTGCAGAGTCTTAAATTTCAGACTTTTCAATTTCCAGAACAATAATTTTACAGTTGACTTGACCTTAAATTGGTTTTAACCCTATGAAAAGAACACCTAAGCCACAGCCACTTAGGAGACTGTGATCATGAGACAGGGACATACACACAGGAGGCAAGGAAAGGGAATAACTTCCTTGCCGCATAAGCAATTACATAAAACCAGAAACGCTTTGTTAAGAAGATGAGTTACAAGTTCAGGTGGAATTAATGAAACAGAAACTGAGGCCTAGAGATGGCATTTGCAGAGCACTGGGTTTGGCCATTTGCCAGGCAGAATCAAGAGGTTTACGTTCACCCGGTCAGGAGGCTTGAGGAGTTTTTACTCTGACGGTTCCCATGTACCATGTGATTTCACAACCATGTCAACAGAAAGTCACATCATTTTTTTTTAAAAGGAAATGGCTAACTAGACTGTAAGAAAAGGAAATAAAGAATCCATTCTACTCCACGGCTCTGAAGGAAAGAAAGAGGAGAAAGTGAAGAGGAGCAACAGCCCAGTCTCTCCAAACCTGTTTTGAAGGTGCAATCCTGCTGAAACAATAACACAGCTGCACTCCCTCCGGAGCTCTGCACCAGTGTGCCTCAGGCAGACATCACCCGCATGAAAATCCAGGAAACACGGGAGGTGTGTGCATAATGCATCATCTCTGGATGAAGGTGGCTGCTCCCGGCACTGCTTTTCCAGGTTAACACCAACAGTGCCAGGGCAGTATCCTTCTCCAGGGTACTCTAAGAAGCAGTCCTTAGATTCCCTTGTTTAGTTCTTCGTTTCTGTAACCTGCAAAATTGAGGTGCTAAAGCAAAGGTGGATTTGAAGATAAAGGTGTGGAATACTGATTTTTTTTCCTTTTTTCTGTTGCCAACATTAACATAGGTTCCCTTCTGGACAGCTGGATAACTTCTCAAGCTAGAAGGTCAGTTACTGATAAAAAGACTTTGGAACAAATTACTTAAGTACATTTTATCATCTTTCCTCTCTAAGTTGCTCCCTTTTACCAGCTGTATTTTAGGAAAGAGAGAAAAACGGATCGGTTAGGAAAGCAATTAAATTACCAGCAGGTAAGTTTCATTCACCATGTCTTGCAGACAATTCAGGGTTGCCAAAGGGATGCAGAAGACGCAGAACAGACATTCAGAGACTTAGTCAGGCACTTTCATCTACTCAAGAGAAAACACTAGGGGTGTCTCCTCATCCATACTGGAATTTCTGATTCTGCCTTTGTTACTTCAGTATTCTTTTTGGGGGTACATTTTGGTTTTATGTCTTGTCCCTGTCTGAAAGAGTTTGGAATTTTTTCTTTGGGAGGATATAAGGCACAGAAACCCAAAGAACAAAGGCTGCTTCTAGATTTTCTTGATGCAGATCAAATAACTTGATGCGGAAACCTAATGACAGAATATGAAACCCTTGATGGGAAAACCCTTTACCAGAATCTTGAATTTTTTTAGGCATTTTCTGGGGCCAGATGCAGGAAGATTTCTACACCACCAAAATAAATGGCTAGCAGGGCACATCTAGACAGCAACAGGTTCTGGTTTCACCTAACAGACAGCCTTTCATTGTTTTAAGAGGATTTTTCTGCTAAGAACTTGTCTGTGTATCTGCTACAATGAGACTGCCTGGGATCAGATGCAAATGGTACTCAAAGCTAATGAAACAAGCTTGGTACAGTCCATCCATCAGCCTGGAAGTGGGCAGGCTTCTGCATTAGCCCCCTGCAGACACAGGCAAACTCGTGGTATTAATTTAATCTAACTCCACACATCTGTGATACAGACACACACATTTAATGGTACCACCCAGAAACCTTTTACAGAGAGAGAAAGGCATTTAGGGGATGTGGCTCACCTGAGCTATTACAGGCTCCACTTCAGGATGAGTTGAGTTACAAGCTAGAAACGAGTATTTCCTTTCAATGCAAAGGATGACGACTAAGTCATAAAAGATGACAAACGTTAGGGCACATAAATGACAACTAGAAAGTCTGCAGGGTGGTTCTGGTCTCTATCAATGGTGAGCCAAGGTCGAGCTCCCCCATTCAGTCTTAGTCCTAAAGGAAGTGCTGCAGAACTAGAGAATTGGGGTTATCACAGAACTGGGAGAAGCTGCTGATTCACGGTGAAGGGCAAGTTTAAGGACTACTGAGATTTTTTTCACCTAGACTCCAACACTTCCGTCACTATAGTGACTGTCCCCATCTCCCCCCAATGGTTACAAAGTAAACAGCCAGTAGTGTACATGCACTGTAATTGGTATCATTTGGTGGAAGGAAGGTTACCTGGGGATCCCACTTGGAGTACTGCATCCACCTCCGGGGTCCTCAGCACAGCAGACATGGACCCATTGAAGTGGGTCCAGAGGAGGTCACAAAGAGGGCTGGAGCACCTGTGCTGTGAGGAAAGGCTGAGACAGCTGGAGTTGTTCAGCCTGGGGAACACAGGCTCCAGGAAAGCCTCATAGTGGCCTTTCAATACTTAGAGGGGGCCTATAAGAAAAATGGGGGGACAAACTTTTTAGCAGGGCCTGTTGTGATAGGAAAAGGGGCAAGGGTTTTAAATTAAAAAGAGTTGATTTAGATTAGATATAATGAAAAACTATTTCACAATGAGGGTGGCAAAACACTGGCACAGACTGCTCAGAGCAGTAGTGGATGCCCCATCCCTGGAAACTTTCATGGTCAGACTGGACAGGGCTTGGAGCAACCTCATCTGGTTGAAGACATCCCTGTTCTTTGAAGGGGATTTGGACCGGATGAACTTTAGAGGTCTCTTACAACCCAAACTATTCTGTGATTCTACAATTCTATGATTCTACCTCAGCCTCATTTGAAGAAAATTGAACATTGCTTCAGAACACAGAACTATCAGTTATCATTTCTGACTACATCTTGTAGCACCCAAAAAAAGTGAACCTGGCACAGTGCATTACCAAGGTTATTCTGACAACACTCCTGCCTCAAAAGACTGCATGGGCAGTACAGCGTAACCAAGTCTCTATCATCTAGTGCAGTACATACAATACTAGAAACGAAAGGAGGACAAGAACTTAACAGCATTAAGAGCTATGCTAATTGTTAAGATTCAGCACACTGTTAATGTAGAATTATGACTTGTTCAGAGATTCTTCATGCTGGAACACGGCAGTAAGGGTCTCCTCTTTGCAGAGTATGTCACTTTCTACTATTTCAGTAGGCTTGAATGATTTGAAGAAACACATTTTCACCTACTTAAATATCTGTATGTTTAGATGTAAATTACTGATTATCCAATACATAAAGACTCATTGATTTTGACTATTTTAAACTAGGCTGTCAGAGTGCTAAACAGACCTTTTACCAAACAATTTTTATACCAACACAAACTGCTCTTTAATCCTACATCCCTTGCTTTTCAACAAACAAAATGCTTAACTGCCCACTCCCACCCAACAGCTGACATCCAGCATCCCTGCACTGACAGCACAGCGTCTCTTTCAGCTTTTAGACTCTCCTCTATATAATGACATACACTAAAATATCAAGATGATAGTCTATAAAATCCCAGTGTTTGCAAAATATTTCAGCATGTTCATACAATGCTTACAAAAAGTGACATCATCCATCTTTATATTTTACATCTGTACCACGTTAGACTCAAAGTCTCAGAAAATATCAAAAACTAGAGGGTTATATCAGTAGCACAGAGGAAAATGCTAACATTTCAGAAAACAATACTGACAAGCACTCAGTGTTCTTTCTTGTCAGTACCAAATCACTAGAATACACGGCACTAGGAGATCCTGCTGAAAGAGATTTTCGACCCTGAAAGAATATAAATCAAAATGTCCAGAGAATGCTTGCTATTAATTTCTATCACAGTTTTTGAAAACAGAAACCCCTCTACAGCAGCATCACAAGGCAGCTCATAAAATACAATCTAGTGATAATCTTTAAAACTGGTAGAGAAGAGCCTTCACTTTCATTTTATCTTGATACAAAATTACATCTTCATAAAAATTACCTAGAAAGATTCTTCTTAAAATACCTGCTGGCTAAGATGCATCTTTCAGACAAACACATTTATCTCAGTGTACTGTGAGTGACCATGCAGCCACATCACCTGACCTTGGGGGCCACTTAGAGACTTTTCAAAACACTATATTTTTCCTCAGTGACCTGTTGGGTAGTTTCTCTCAACTGATCCTGGTAAGTAAGAAAAAGTAAGTAGGTTCAAGGTGACACAACACAAAATCAGATTTGTGTACCGCACATAGTGAAACTTTGTCAGAAAAGGGCCACGTCATTACTAGGAACTGACAAATCCATATGTAACAACCACTCTGGTTGGGTACTGGCAATTTTCTTTAAAGCTATTACAACCTTAGATTCATGTTCAATAGCTTATAAGCCAGACTTCAAAACACACATAGGTAGGGGACTTTGCAGCTTATTTAGGAACAAATCAAGATTATGGAAAAAGCTAGTAAACTTCACTGAATAGACTGAAGTTATCTATAAAAATTAAGAGAGCTGCATATTGGAACTTATATGAAGAACTGTCAGTACTTTTAACAGCATGAATATAAACAAGCACTACCAACCAGAATGAAATACAAAATGCAATACATACCAGGAATAGTACTAAAAAAATTATACTCAACTGTTCACTATTGGAAAACACTTTTGGAAAGCGACAAGAATGGCATGTTCCATGACAGGCTGGTATTTTGGTATGTGCACACAATCTGGAAGCACAGAGAAATACTTGAATCTTTTGTCTATGTTGAGAAGACAAAAAAGCAATGGAAAGCTGAAGGGAACAAAAATTTTAACTCCTCTAGTGTTCTGACAGAGGTAAAGTGACAGCAGGAGCTCACAGGAAAGCCTTTCAAATCAGAAGCCAGTAAGATCTGACTAGGGTTCCCCGTTCTTTTTTCTAATGCCAGTTCTATAAAGATGTGTTTGTAAACACACGACAATCCATATTTGAAGGTCACAGCTCTGTCTGAGGTTTCATACTGGCTTAGGAATGACAAAAGTATATATCCTGGATTTCAAACAGTTTGTCAGCTGAAGTCTAGGGCAGGAAGCAGATTATTTAAAATAGGTAGTAAGAAACAGATATCCTGTAACAGTGGTTATAAACCAGAAAAAGACACATGCAGTGGTAAAGCCTTGGAGAAGACATACTCTCCTCAAACAACTAAAGCTCTACATGAGTTTGCACATTTCATCCTCACCAATTAAGAGCCTCGAATTAAGCCATTAGGAGCTGACAAGTAATTAATTTCATTATCTCTTTTCCCCCCACTACAGCAGCATTCACAGAACACTTGCCTTCTCTGTCCAGCAAGTGGAGGCCCTGAAGGAATCCTGACGGCTATAAAAGGTAAAAAAATCTCTTTCTGTTATGTACCCTACAGCTAATCTCAAGTATCTTTTCTCCTCTGATAGAGGAATTCATGCAACAAAAAAGAATTTCATTAACTGTTATTCTAGTATTTTACCTTTTTTTGAGGGGGAACACATACATATGTGTGTTAACACCTAACGCTGTCTTGCTTTCAGAGACACACAGGGCTTCCTCAGAAAAACAAAAGCAGCTCTTTATCCAATTGTAAGAGTTAGTAGAAATGCTTAATTCAAGTAAACATTTAGGTAGCAGCCTGCCTAGTACCCCAACTAAAGTTGACTGATCTTTGATAACACCAGAGGAACAAGACATTGCAGGGAAGCAATAATTCAATTACCCTATTTACAGTAACATAAATCACAGTATACACAGGGGAGCCTCAAATTCAACCAGCAGCAATACTACAACAGTTTAATCCAGCACAAGGCATGGCAGTGTCTCAGTTTGCTCGGCAGAAGACAGGGGACAGTCTGCTGGTGTTTGATTTCAGTGATACTGTGAGATAGAAATTATTTGAGAACAACCAGAGTAATTATTGAGGGGGAGGAAGAGTTAAGAAGGCTTCAACATTTAGAGTATTCTAGACTCCAATAAAAATGCTGAAAACACACAACAGTCCTATTACTGAAAACAGTATCTGGGTATTCAAGATGTCAACCTGAATATGCTCCAATAGAAAAGACACAACTTGCAGTTCCCTGGGTAATAAAATCCTCTATAGCATATGCTTTAATTCCTAGATCTGCTTCATGCAAAATGCCCACAGCACACTCAAAAATCTGCCATTGCAAATAAACACAGGCTGCAGTAAATTAAAAAAAAAACAAAACAGAAACATGGAGCTGCCACAGCCAGTGCTGCAAACAGCATGTGGCACTTGCTTTATGCACAACACCAGAATTTACTGCAATTAAGACATACGTTCTAAAATTATAAACATGTGACCAGACAAAGCTCACTGGTTTTAACAAACTGCTAATTAAATCGGAATCCTCTTATCCTCTCTCTTTCTTTAGCTGAATGAAGCAGCAACTGTTACAGCATAGTAGCTCATGCAAAATAGACACTGAACAACAGGCTTTCCTGTTAGGTCACCGTTAAGCAGGGGAATCTCCCGTGTGCGCCTGGCTCTCGTAGCAGAGCAGGGAGCGCACAGCAGAGAGCACAGCTGGGCTGCTCTGTGCCAGACTGGATTCTTAGAGACCTCACCGGCTCTTTGCTCTTCGAGACATGAAAGCCGCCCCTCAGCTTTAGGGCTGGATTGAAAACGAGGGTGCTAAGTAATTCATCCCACCAAGGGGGTGGAGGAAGGAGAAATCCCTAACAATACAGACCGAATCAAACAAAAATCCCTCACCCTTTCGTCCCCCCTTCCAAACTTCTCTCGACTCCTCTGTTTCCCATCGCCCTCAGGATTTTCCTGTGCAGCAAAGGAGCTCTGTTCAGCCTCTAACCGCTGGCGAAACGAACTAATGAAATAAGTATTTCCCAACCACGACGGCGAATGTCATCAGATCTCATCTCCCTCCCTCAAGCTCGGAGCTGGGATGAGCCCAGCGGCGCCCGCAGCCCGCCCAGCACCGGAGAAGGGATTTCCCCGCGGGTCACGGCCAGGGTTTGAGAACCCGCGGGCAAGCGGAATGGGAAAGGGCAAAGGCACGGCACACCGAGGAACGCCCTAGAGCGCAGGGGGGCCGGCAGCTGTTTGTGCCGCTGCGCGCAGAGAGACCGAACTTCCTCCAGCACCGCATCTGTCCCCGCCGGAGCGCCCGGCCTCCCCGCGGGGCATCACCGCAGCCCGGCGCCCCGGCTGCGGGCAGCAGCAGCGGCGCGCTCCCCGCCCGCCCGCCGGCCCCGGGCTCCCCGCGCGGCGGTGGGAGCGTGTGCGTGGGAGAAGTTCCCCTCGAGCCGCCCCCCGCACTCACCATCACCGAGGTGCGGGCTGGCTCCGCCGGAGTTCCCCGGCGGCCGCGGAGCCGGAGCGCGCCCGCCCCCGCCCGGGCCCCCGCGCCGCCCCCGCGCCCCCACCTGACCGCCCCCGCCCGGCTCACACTTCCTCTTGCACCGGAGTTGCCCGAGCCCTGGAAGCCGCATACCTCGGATTTCCTGCCGCCGCGGATAGTTATTTATTTTATTTCTCCCTTTTTCTTCGCCGCCGGGAGGCTGCGGGCCGGGGCCGGCCGTGCCTGACAGAGGATGTCGGTGCCGGTTACCGCCGAGCCTGGCTCGCAGCCATCCCGCTTAGGGCAGCGGAGCAAACAGCTGCCGCTGTCGGTTCGCGAGCATTAATAAAAACCAGTTATCTGCTCCCACCTGTCCGCCAAACCTTCCCGAAATATTCCCTGACCCAGTTTAACCCCACGGGTGCCGCTTCACCGCCCTTCACCTCGCCGCCACCGAAGGCCCGTTCGTGACCTATTTTTCCCCGGCGCGGCCGGCTCGCTGCTGTGCCCGCAGCGCCGAAGCGGCGGGGCCCGCCGCGATGCTCGGAGCGGCGGAGCGCGGCCCGCCACCGGCCGCCTCCCCGCCGCAGCTGCCGCCATGGCCGGGCGCGGGGCCGCCCCCGCAGGCGGCACAGCCCGCACCGCTGTGCGCTCGCCCCCGCGGGGCCACACCGCAGCTCCCCCGCACGGCACCGACACGCGGCGCGGCAGCCTCGGACACCATGCCCGAGTGCTGGCGCTGTCACATCGTCCCCTCCTCGGCTCCTGCGGCACCAGTCCTTTGCCCCCTCTTTCATTACATCCTCTGCCTTTCTCAAACTATTTGAAGGCAAAAACAAAGGTCTCCTTGTGCTTTTCCCCATACTTCCCTCTTCCTACTTTCGATGATTTTAGTCAATCCCACATTAAGAGACCCAAAACGTGTGCCAGTCCACTGCCAACCTCAGCCCGTGCAATCCTGCCTCAAAAACTCACCGATACATCTTTCTCAATCTCAGTTTAACACAGCTAAACTCATCTTCTTTTCCCAGCCACTAATCCATGCTCTGCTCCAGATTACCTTCATCACAGAAGTTTAAACATTTTATCTTGTTCCTTTCTCTCACTTTTGTGAACAGGGCAATTGCTTTGACCTCTTCCTTGCCTTTCTAACCATTGCAGTGACTTGGTTTTGTTTGTTTTTTTCCCTCTCCCGCTTACTAGGATTATTCTGAAGTGCTCAAAATCCATCCTGTTTACTAACACCTCGGGTTTAATACCCTGCTTCTCAACTGCAACAGTCCCCACATGCTAGGCAGAAGTCAGGTGCTAACATTATGTTCCTTTCCCATCATTTTAGCCACTTTTTACCCATCTTTTCACTTCTTCATGTTCCAATTTTCTCAGCACAGTAGTTCAAGGCTTCTCACACTGAAAGGCCCACACACCTCGCCACTTAATACTTATTTGTGTACTTCACATATATACACACATACTTCCATGCTTAACAGCATCTTGAAAAAATAGCTAAAGAATCACTTAGCTATCCCTATTTATCTTTTATAAAATTACATTAATCAACAATACCCTGTGTCTATGTGTCCACTTAAACTGTAAGAGACAGCTTTTTTTGTTTTAAAGCAAAGATTTCACTATGGGCATTACCACTCTCTGAAATAACCCATATCTTCATTGCCTCTCACATCTTTCCACCAATGGCAATAACAAATTCTATACTGATCAACAATGCAGTTTGGGCACTACCACTTCAAAAATCTATTAACCTTTACTTTTTTGACTGCATAACATGGATTTACATTTTAAATACAGAATTGAAATGAATACTTACTTTCTATGTATTCATGCAAATAGGCTTCTTTCTGACCTGCAGTTTTTCATGTGCTCCTTTAGTCACTCTTACCAGCAGAGCTCCTATCTCCCCTGCTACACTTGGGCTTTTTCCTATATATTGTCATTTTTAATGCAAATTCAGTAGTTGCTGTAGCTGGAATTAAATACATTGTTGGTGTTCACTAGATGTGAAATTGTCTCTTTATCTTTAAAGTTTAAAAGGATATGTTTTTCACCACAGATTATCTTTGAATTCTATCCAATTCCAAAGGTTTCTTATCAATTTTTTGTCTCTCTGACCAGCATTTTCACTAATCACCAGGAAATTTTCCCTGTTTGTATTGCAGACTCCTACAGCATACATTGATCAGTTGTCTGAAGCATCACGAGCAGAATGAATTTTGCAATATTTGCACATGCAGGTGTACATAACATGGTGCTACCAAGCAAAATCATTATAAACTAATTACCTAAGGTAAAAAATATATCTGCTTGATGAAAGGTGAGTGGCATCCCCTGTGCCTGTGGGAACCAACAGCATACTACAGGATTTCTACATTCTGGATATGGGACATGGAGCAGACATGCTCCAGATCCAGTAGGGTTGTGAAAAAAAAAGTGGATAAAACTGCCTGGTGCTCATAGAAAGAGACTAAACCTTTGGGGCTCATGTCAGAAATGTCCTTGAGTTAATTCACAGGCACTCACACACCTTCCTTTAAGCTGCAGCCCTGGTTCAGGCAGTCCTGCTCCCAGCGCTGCCTGCTGCAGGCACGCTGGAGATGGCTCCTGCAGAGCACAGCTAGTACCATCCCACTGGCATTCTTGGTTCACACTTAACACCATGTAATATCCAAGGCCTTTTCACTCATTACTTTTACACAGTGCAGTATTTGGGATACTATTTAAGGCTTCTGGCTGTTTAAGATTTAAAAGATGATACACTATTTTCTTGTTTTATTAGTTATAGACTGTGCAAACAAGGGCTGTAGAAACAGCCTGTAGAAACTGCTTTTTAAACTTAATTTAGGTGATAAAGGAACAAAACAATGCGGCTTTATGCATTTTGGCAAGGAAGGATGGATGGGAAAAAGACTGACAGAGCAAGTACAGGGAACTTGAAACATGCCCAGAGTCAACAAGATGACCTAACATTTGTCCTTTTAAAAATAAATACCCAGAATGAATACTTTCAGCTCAACAAACCATCTCTGAGAAAGAAAAACAATCATCCTAGGTGCAACTGGTAGTCCTCAAAGACCACGTCCTATACTTGTCTTTCAGTTATGGGAAAGGAGGAGTGCAAAGCACTATTCCAGACCATTAGGACTGACAAGTTTGTATTGCACTCCGTGTTTCCTTCTTTGAGTCTCATTTAAATTTTTTTGTTTTAAAACCTTCGGATCTTCAAATCAATAACAATCAGAAAATGTTTGATGAACACCTCAGCCAGCATGACCTACAGGGCGTGAGCTCTAGCACGTGCTCTCCAGTGCCACAACACTAAGGGACAGATGAAACTGATTTTACACTTTTGCACACTGGGATTTCTCCATGAAATGTTCTGGGGAGAATAATGAATGTTCAGCAAGATTGCAGGCCTCCCTGAACTGTTGAGATAAGGATGCCAGCTTTCCTTGCAAACATAGCATATGAGTTTGTTAAGGTCAGTACATCTGAAATTCTGTTCCACTTTCAAATGGTTTTCTTCAGTTTAAGGATATGCACTGTAAATCCTAGCATGAACTCTATTTCCACTTAGCAGAAGTAGATTTCACCTCTTGTTTTTAAGGAAGTAGGACATTGTTTTCACTAGATGACTTTTTTTTTTCCTTGTAGAGATAAGAGTAATCTGAAGTTTCCAGTTCAATGCAAGTCCTACAGGAACTAGAAAGTATTATTCCTCCAGTAGCAGTACTTGCCTCTTTCAGGTATCTTCAATCTTGCAAACAGATAACAACAGCTACCAGGTTGAAATATTTGCCTAGAAACCCCTGTCTAATCCAGAGTAGCAAATTTTGTGGTCTTCTGTAAGCATTTTCTAGGAAAATTTCTCTTTTCCATCAGTACTGGAACTGAATTTGATATCATTTTATTCCTGAAAAACTTCCTCAAGAACAGCAATTTCTATGGATAAAGCTATTATTTTGAGAATTTCATACGGACCATATGCCGTCTGTCTAGAGACAAATGTAAAATCATATCAAATTATTTGTCTACACATCACATTTAAACTGTTGTTCTCAAAAGGGCAAATGGAAGAAGGAAGTGTAAGTGCAAATGGAAAAATGGGAGAGGAGTATGTCAAAAGGTAGCAATAGGAATAAATGAAACGGAAAGGAAATTTGGAACAGAAATCTGCAGTATATCGTTTCGCTGTCTTCACCCTGCTGCCCGTGTACTTAAAAGACTTCAGATTCAGACTCATCTCCTGGTGGGCCTTTCATTTTGTCAGCTCCAGTCTGCTGCTGGAGACAGCTCTCAGACAGAAGTTTTCAGGAAGAAAGACACTTTGCTTTGCTTTACCTTATCGATTTGAGAACATACAGAGGCAGGAATTTTTATTCTGGCTCAATTATTCACAGAAAGCAAGCAGAGACTTGTCAGATTTTGAAGGGAGAAAAGTGACATATTGAGAAGACAGTGACAAAATAACCCAGAAAATAGGCCTACATGGGAATGGTTTACCTGCCTACACTGTCACAGCGATGCTCAGCCCTGAATACAGTGTCTGTGGCTTCTAGCAAAGATTGCAGAAAGACAGCAATACTCACTGACTACTAATTTATAAAGAAGAAACCCACCCTTCTGCTTAAAATTACTTCTCCCACACTTTGTCAGCAGGGTCACACTGACTGATTGTCTAAATCCTAGGCTGAGAGCTCTCTGGGCATGAAATGTGTAAGGCAGTTACGTCCTGTCTATATGTCTCGTCTTCCCTAATTCAAATCTTTTTGCTTTCTAAGTGCCTGGGTACCAAGTGGCACAACTTGAAATTATAATTTTTATGGCATAGGAGTTGATATTTCTGAATGTCAGCAAGGGCAACTGACTTTTCTAAAATGTCACATCAAGACACTGATGATCTCCAAAGCAGCCAAAACTGKTTTTTTGTAAAATTCTTCACTTGAAATTCTGTAACTCAACCTAGGAATGCTGAGAACTCAAGGCTGTTTCCTGTTCAAGAGCCATCAGACTACCTCCAGTTGGAACACTGTATATGGCACTCAACTAATGAATTCTTGTTTAGTTAAAGTGAAAAAATTATTCAGAAATCCTTTTTCTTGCTGTGCTGCTCTTGTAAAGCACAAGAACATCTCATTATAGAAGATACAGAGTTTGTTTACTTCACCATTTGTGCGAAGGAAAAACTAATAAGGAATAAATGTGCCAATTAAACACTAATTGTTTCGTTTTTCATCCTCATCAATTCTGATACATAAACTAAGACTAGCTCTTGTTAATTTAAATTTCATTCAGTTTCTAATACTTTTATACCTTACTGTTCTGTTTACAAACTATATAGAATATTGCTTATTTGCTGCTGCAATTTAAATATTGAAAAAAGTTTTTTTAAAAACCATTTAGTAAAAGCTTAAGCTTCCAAAATCTTTGTTTGAAATTAGCTTAGCTTTCAGAAAATGTCTGTATACATAGCTGCATGTTTTATCTGAAATACTAAAAAATGCAAAGTATTATTTTTGTTGGTCCTGAAAGCAATGTTCTCTTTAGTACAAATACCTCAGAAAAATACTTTTGCTCCCTTATTAATTGGAAAGAAAATGACAATGAAAGCAGCCTGACCTAAAACCTGTTGGGAAGTAAGTAATTTTTAGCAAGACCTTTAGTACAGAGCTGTCAGTCTAAGGGCAAACAAAGTCATATGTTTTTCTTTCAAGCCTGCCTGAAAAACTACACTACAGGCATGAAAACAGCACATTTATGTGTCATTAAATACAATTTTTAAGGATTAAGTTTATCCCATTGTCAGTATTTCAACTGACAAAGTACTTGGAATGTGCATTTCATTTCAACACTTACATTTCCTTTATGAGTATTTTCTCTTATGCTACAAAGAAAATACCTTTGAAACCATTGCACTGCATTCACATCAGAAATCGCATCTTCATTATACAACCACACTGGCCTGCAAGCCTTACGTCTCTTTAAAATCTGATTTATGATTCTATTTAAGTTTTTTTTAACACTGAATCTGCTGCAAGCTGTGACACACATGGATTATAAACATAAAATATGTACTCTATATTAAGCAGATCGGCCATGACAGAAGGCAGTGTTAAAGTGTCACAGAGTTTGGGATGGCTACACACACTTCTCCATGCATCAGCTACATGGACATAAAAGCCTGGCCTATCTTCAGGTTTGTCCAGATTTTTCCCACTGGAAATACTTTAATCACTTCAGAATCAGTATCACTGAAATAACTGGAGCTCAGTGATTCTGAAATACTGTACTTGATAGTTATACCATTAATTAACAAAAAAACCAAGCAACAAACCCCAACACGTACTCTTAAACCCTTAGTGTAGTCTGTCAGGAGGAATAAACCAGGTATGTCTGAACACAAATCATTTTAGCTGTTACACTAAGCTCATTAAATTATCTTGAACATCTGAATACTTAAGAAAATGCCATTATATTAATGACTCCCACTAGTTTCAGTCTACTAAGCAGGAGATCATAGTATAAATGCTAATACATTTTGAATATACACACAGGGAGCAGCTGAAGAGATAAAGATTTAAATAGAAAATGACCTGGTAGGAGTTTTTAGTTCTGGTTTTTACTGTGTCAGCAAACCAAGTAGCCAGCAAAATTCATAATTCATTCTGAGTAACTGTTAGGAAGTGCTTCAAGTGAAAAGTTTGTGGTGGTTTTTTTTCTGATTTTCCTTCCTCTAACCTATAGAAAAATTAAACAACTTCATAAAAGCCAAATTTGTGAAACTTTATTGACAAGAGGTGAGTAAGCAAACTGGAGGAGATAAAGTGGAGGCAACTGAAATGAACAAAGGCCATAAAGCTCCTGGAAATAAGCCATTTGTCACTCAAGCTCTTACAGAAATTCCCTTGTCGGTTCACAGTAATACATCTGAGTGTTCAGAGGAGCATGCTGAAATACTGACCACTATGGGCTTCATTACTTTCACTCACCCACTCAATCCTATTTTGTTTTAATTCCTTTCAGGAGGCTGAGAAAGTCACCTTGTCTAAGTGGTCAACCCCTGCTGTTTCAGAGAGCAGCTACCACGCAAACTCCAAAAGTGTTCATATTATGCCAGGAAATCCTACCTCCTCCACAGGAGCCAAAGAGTCTGGAACAATAATACACTATACAATATTCAACATTTTTACTCCTCTAACTTTAGGAATTTTGCCAAAAGATGGAGTACTATTACTCAGAGAACTCCTGCTTCAATGTCTTCATCTCAGCTCCACGCAGTGATACTGCAATCAGCCAGCAAACTGGTCAGCCTACAAATATGCTCTTACCTATCATCATCTGCCATCTTATCTTCTCCATCTTAACCTTTTTTCATTTGGCCAGTTATATCTTGCTGTAGCCATTAAGTCAAAAATATTTATCTATAAATGCTATCTACTTGCACAGGTGTACACACAGACTTGCATCATGCTGCTCCCATCTCATGTCCTTCTGTTTTCATTTTTACACTACAGCAGTGTATATCCATGAAAAATGCTTATATCCTTCTCCCAAGAACTGTAATTCCTGCAATATTTCTCATGTAATACACTGCTTTAATGAGATAAAGTTAATTTCACTATTAATTCTCTTCTTTCTATAAGGATGAAAGTTATAATAAATTACCACAATTACAGGTAAATTAAAACCATCACTGGTGAGAATGGAATTGTCACAGGATTCCAGAAAGGCAGGATGGGCTGTTTGTCTGATGGAAGTGGTTTTGTGTTCCCTTACTGCCATTTGGAGCCTTTCACCTTCAGAGTGAGATTGGTATTTTCACACAGACAAGATAACAGGAATGAAAAAAATCTGCCRTACCTGGAATACGGCACAGACAGGTGCCATACTGAGCAAGACCAGATACAAGCTGATATCCACCTCAAAAACAGTCCTGGAAATATCTACAAAATTGAATATATAGAAGAGGAAACTGCCTTGAGTAGCACCACAGAATCCTCTTATCATACAACTGGTAGGAACAGCTCATCAAAAAGCACAGTTCATCTCGGCTGCATCACACACAGCTTCACMTTTCTAAGCATTGAAGAAAACTGCTCTGTGCATGTCTTGATTCTGGCTCTATTTTCATTACATGAATGTTCCTCAGTGATGCCTCAGTTTTAGGACAAAAGAAGGGGGCATTTAAAGACGATGAGGTGCGACTTCACCACTTCAGACGCATGCACATTACTTGCCTGTTCAACACTCTTGTGCGAGCTCCACACATGGAGATTAAAACGAATTCTATGTCAAAGCTTTCGGACAGAGACTATAGGAATTTGTAGGAGAAAGGAATGCTAACAACAGCTAATTAAAGGTTCAATTTTATGTCTTAGATTTTTTTTAAAGATTCCAGATTAAGTCTTTTCTGGTTTTGTTTGCTTGTTTATGCAGTGGTCTACAGTGACATAACTGTTCCTGCCATTTATTTCCATGAAAAAAGTAGGAGAAATAACTCATAGTAAGAAGCTGCAAAAACTAGTCTGATAACTGCAAAATAGACATATAATATAAAAACATGTATTTTAAAGACTTTTCATGGATCACCTCCTTTAAAACTCTGTTCTCCTGTATTTAAAAATCTATTTAGTTTTTTAAAAATCCTGTTTAATTTTTTTTAAGAGAAAGAACTCAATGCAAGTGTAAAAGCAACCCCATTAAGTGTCTAAAGGTAGCTCTCCCACCCATATCTGATACATAGCTGGCAGATGGAAAAATCAAATTATGGATTTATTCATTACACATTTGTAAAAGGACACTCATCACACAGTATTCCAGCAAGCCTCCACCTTCCAAATACTGTTTAGAGTAGGTGGAATGATTGCTGCTAGACTTTCAAGATCCAGGTTTAAAACTAACTGCTTTATGTCCTGTAACACACTACAACCTYCATGACAATCTTTTTTCTACAAAGCAATAGCTTTATTTCAGGGTTATTTGTTCCCTTGCTTACCTTTGCCTAGAAATTCATCTACTCAACAAAAGAAGAAACTTCTCCTAGGGAAACAGAATGGAGAAAAATAGCTGTTTAATATCCACTGGCACAAACGACAGTTCAAAACCCATGCTTGTATCTCCAGGGATTTAGATTTATTGGCATCTTTACTAGCTGGGTCTTGGAAGCCTGCAAAGTTGGCCAGAAAGAACAGCGTGTATATATTGAGACAGAAAATGCTGTGAACGACAGACATTTTTCACTGATGAGTTCTGTTTTTCCAAGAGGATGGAGTGAAGAACTGTAAATAACATGTTGGGCAGAGGTTGAAAAAGTTATCTAGCTTTTTATAGGCAACTTTAAGACTACACTGCTTACTGGGTTTCTGGTCTCAAGCCAATCACTATGAAAGTTTCACTTGCACAGTTAACTCCTTGCTTACCTTTGGTCCCAGAGTTGGTATTAAAATTGCATAAGACAGTGAGCACCCGAGAGCAAGTGAGAGAGAATGTGAGAATAAACTCCTCTGTACCTACTAAAAAAAGCATTCTTTCAACTACAACACTAGAAAATCAGTGGACAGGGGATGTATGCATAGAATTACATGAACTTTACAAGTGAAAAAACAAGGGGCAAAGATGGAAAATGGCTTGTTACTGACAAAAGAACAACTATGAAGGGTAAAGTCAGAAAAGAAATAATTTAATTTTAACTCTTACTGTAGGGACAACTTGTATCACACTTTCCTGCTTCCCCTTTCCCCAGTGGAAGCCATTTACCATGCTAGACGAGAAAAACAATGGACATTAATATGATTACTTGACTAAAATCTGTGGATTTTTGAAAAGCTACTTTTTTTCACATAGAAACAGTCTGCCTGTTTCAAACAAAAACCTCAGCAAATTCAGTAGTGTCAGAGTCACTAATCTTTCATACATTCAGTTTCATAAAATTGACTTTCAGTCATGGTTTGAGAAAAGGGCCAAGCTATCACCTTATTATGCACTTTAATGAACCAACTTGTCCAAAATTTAAGTGTTCATTTAAAAACCCCCAGTTTCTAGATTTGATGCAAAAATAACCTTGTAAATAAGAATTATATTTAATCAATGCAAATATGCCTTCTTGAATCTGTAGGCAGATAAGACAATGATGTGTTCAGTAGGAGTTCCTCTATCCTGTGACTCAAGGGACATGCAATGGGGTGCTGGAAGCATGACACCTGTGACATTGTGTTCCTCTGCAGAAGATACAGTGAAGGGAAATTGAGAAAATTAACAAAGACCAAAAAGGAAGAAAAACAAGTAAAAGAAAATTGGAAAATACTGATTTGTTTTCATTCTTCAGTCTTCCAAACTCTAGCTTGTACTGTAACCATAAAATATCTGCCATTTATACAGCTGACTGTATTTACAAATTAAGGCATAGGATTATACAATCATTTGGCTCAGAAGGGACTCCTGGAGGGTTTTTCATTTATTCCTCAGCAGCTTTCCACACAAATATGTCTTCACCACACCAGAAATGGTTTCCTCGCACTCACACACATGAAGAACAATAGCTTTATAATGTCATTATTCAGGAACGTAGGAAAAGCTATGAAATATTTGTTAAAATTCCTGGGGCAGCAGGCCAGGCAGGCAGTGTGTCAGCTCAAACCCACCCCTGAGGCAGAGCAGCAAGGGCTGTGTTATCTCTGCCTAAGGAGAGGCACTGGCTGACCTGCAGAGCCTCGGCTCAGCCAGCCCCTCTGCAGAAGAGGCTTCCCACAGCAGGTGCCTCCTGAGCACAGCCCAGCACTGCTGACAGCACCAGTTCCTAAACTGTCAAATCATTTCACAGAGTAGCCTGCTCTCCCTAGCACAAGGAGAAAATATGTAGCAGAGAGATGTCTTTTACTTAACATCTGAATACTTCACAGTCAGTGGAGAGCTGGCAGGAGAATCTGCATTACTGAAGGGCCCTTTCACAGAGCAGAGCACTCGCTCTTGCTGGGCCTATTCCTGCCCAGGGAAAACACTGACATTTCATGGCTACGATATGGCCATCTCCTGAAGAGATTAAAGACAACTCTATCTTTTAAAGTAGGCAAGGATTTAGCCATCCCCTAACTAAATGACCCTATCTACCTACTATAAGCATAGAAAAGAAATAGTTGAAAAAAAATTAGACTATTAATATGTGTTGTCATTATGGTATCATTACTATTTCGTTTTATGCAGCTACACAGAAGGTCAGTGTTAATGGTAGAGGTCACCTTTTCTAGAAACTTTTTTTGCATATCACCTATTAAATGGTACTAAGACTAATAACTTGCTTCAAGCATTATCTAGTGGCTGGAATCAAAGTGGGGTTTTTTTTAATGATTACTTTATTGTTTCTGTTCCCTTGGTATTGCATAAAAATGGCATCCGAAGCACTCAGAAGTAAGAACGGCAAAACTGAGTAACTAAACCCTTCTGATTTCTGGGATGTCACTTGTGATTTCTTCTTTTTTTTTAACTTGAGTTGGCAACCCCTCATACTCATTTTCACATAAAGTGTTAGAAGCCCTAAAAAGACAACATTTTTTCAGAAAGTTGCAACCAATCATGATCAAACTAAAACATAACTATTAATTTTCTTAGAGCCTCCATACATTATTAAACTCTAACTCTCACCATGCTGAGGCACAATCTCAACTCAATGGATGCATCCAATAAGTTTCTTCAAGYTTTTTCCCTTTCCCCCCAGTCTGATTTAAATGACACTGGTTTGGTCGGAAGGCTCATGTTCCACATAGCAGATGTCTAGGAGCTGGAAGCACATTTGCCAACCAAAAAGAGACACACCAACTATGAGCAGGAGGAGAGTTAACTCAGATCTCTCACCAGCCAAGGACAGGAAGGAAAGCAGAGCGGTAAGATTTCTACAAAAGTGGTTTTAGTCTGTTGCCTCCAGTTTCTAGTTTTTGCAGTACATGGCAGGAAACACTGAACCTGAGGTTTCAGTCAGGTGATCTCAAGCAACCTTGAAGAGCTGCCCCTTGGCATTGTGTGGTATTTGGGGGTTCTTCAGGTCAACATTAGTAGCAAMCTCAGACAGAGTAGAACAAATGTCTAGAATAGGTTCAGACCAACCCTAATGGATTTCCCTCTTCCCTTGGATGATATATAGCCAGTTGTCTCTAACASAGACATTAAATTCTGTAACAAATCTTTCATTTTAAGTAAAGTCAYGAGACTCATTAATTCTTAGGTTACACTTCAGGAAATGGGAGAGAAACAAAAGGCRGCTGTATCAGATCAAAAGAAAATCCTATATACTCACTCAGTGCCATATCTCTGACAGTGACCAGCAATGTATATCTAAGGGAATGTATAAAAACAACTGAGGCATAAAATGAAACTTCCTCGATATAACAGCCCAGCTTCCAAGAGAGCTGAGGCATGTTGTCTTTTGGTCCCCTATATTAGGGACTTCGTAAGAGCTTTCTTTCCCACATCTGAAATTCACCTGTATGGCTCTGGTCACACCGAATCCCGAAAGAGAGTCAGCCTTGCACCCTGCTCTCCTTTTCAGAATCGACTTTCCTCTGGTAAGACAGGCAGATGTAACTCTCAGCCTGGAACACAACTAAGGAAAGAACCTGCTACACAGGGAGAGTAACAGTGAAAGCTCCCACTGGTTAACACCATGTATTAATAMGAACTACCTCTAGAAACTTGCAGCACCAAACTTAAACTACTCAGTGTCCAGAACTCGCCCTTCTGCTCAGCAGAGGTCTCCTRCCCAGTCACACCTGGCAGGAACAAAGGCAAAATAAAGGGAAATCACTGCTGTCGCCAGCTTCAGGCTCCCAGTGGATGCCCCCACCTTAGTTTGACCCTGCTTGCTAAGACCACAGAATGAAGGGCTTTACAGAGATAGAAGAGAATAAACATACTGCATTGCTTTTGGAATTAAAAACAGAACAATTATCCATAACAGTTTGCAGCAAGACTTCATGCACATCAATGTCTGCATTATATTATACAGTGTGCATGCACAGCTAATGTATGTGGGGAACAGTTACCAAAGATGGACATCCAGATCTTTATTACAACAGATTATTATTACCACAGAAATGTGCCAGGAAAATACAAATAGTGTATATTAAACCATATGGAGAACTTGCTGGTACATGGAGCTCAACCACCAAAATACTTCTTCCACAATCCCCACCCACCCACAGCCTGATGAATGCCCATCATCTGTGCACAAAGTTTAACTTTGTTTTATTAATAGCAGCATGAAATCTGGATATATAAAAAAGGGCCCTACTATATAAAGCAATGTATTGGGATTTTTTTTCTCCTAGTGAAATAATTTCTAATTTAGTTACTATAGAAACCATCCTGCAGCCATCCTAAAAAAAAAAATTAAAAAATCTCTGTATATATTTACACTCACACTGAGACAAAGAAGAGGAGAAAAGCTGGAGTGTACCTGTACATGCAAGAGAGAAATGGCCAAACAAAACAGACTTGACAGTAATTTATAGGMGTATAGCTAAAACTTCTTAAAGTCTAACAGCAATATTCATTCATAACAATTGCCATCATTAGAAAAGCCATGAACATGCAAAAACCTCTGCTCCTAGAAAATCAGGGCTGTTCTTTTCTGCACAGGAAACAAATAGGTACAATAATGCAGTAACACTGTTTTTCCCTAGAACTGAAAAGAGGAAGTTCTGAGCATCCTGACATTATTCTAATATGTCAAATGAGAAGAAATCATGGCTAACTGAACATGCCTTTTTTGCTCATTTAAGTCACAGCTGAGTGACAGCTAGCAAATTATACAACAGCCCGTGACACACAGATCCAGACCAGCAGTTTTGCAGCAAAATTTAACAAGGGACAGCTTTACCCAGGTTTATTTCTTTTCATGTAGTGTTGTCATAAACATTTCATAAATAATTCTACTAGGAGTATGCATGATTTATAAAATGTCTGGGAGGAGCTGCTAGCTTTCTCTCTTGCACTCYGTTGTTTGTACTTGTAAAATTGAGTCAGCTGTAATTTCAACAACCCTGAATCTTCTGTACAAGAGATTAAAAACACCAGTGCTACTTGCTCCAGAAGTAAAAGGTATTCCAGTAGTAACGTCTCTACAGAAAACCACTGAGACATTCACTTAACTCTTTTGTATCATGAAGGCTGAAGAGTTCTCAAAAATAAAACCAAATGCATTTCATGGAAGCAAATAAACACCTTAGGTAAAGGGTTTCTGTTGAAAACAGCCCTGGGAGACATGCTTAAAAAATCTTATGTTTGGCCATTTAATTTCTAAGATTAGATGAGACTACTTTTGTAGAGTGCTAGAATTTGTGTTTTATCACCCGACTCTGTATGTGAAGACAGGAGCTGGGACAGTGGGCTGCACCACCATCTGTACAGTGGATGACACACCAGTGTGTGCTCTGAGCATTGACCCAGATGGTGCAGCTCAGTCACTTCCCCACTGCCTGGCTGGGAGCTTTGCATGGGAACAGAATAGTTGTGGTTTAACCCAGGCTAGGTCAACGCAGCGCTGAGAGGTTGTTTTCCAAGTTGTTCACAGATTTAGTTTTGTCCAATTCTGGAATGTCAGCTGACACTACCAGCTTTTTGTCATGGGCACTTGTAGCCCTTTCTCTCTCAGATCTGGATTTTCTCACTGTGCTATGTCTGTGTCATCTGTTCTGGATTAATGCCACACGCTTCACACAATGTTACTTGAAGAGGATTTTGAAAGTATAGCTGGGTAGAAAATGAGACCACCAAAATATTTTATCATGCTAAACTTGTCATGTACACTGTGCCTGTTACCAGGAAGACTAACCTACATGCATGCAGGAATAAGGCAAGATGTCCCCACAGCTGAGACACTGGAGTTCAGTGCCCAAACAGAAATTTCTAAGGCCTGGAGGCAGTGGTCCACATAGACTACTCCAGATTAACAATGCATCTGTCTGTTGGCAGACTCAAGTTCAAACTGAGAATATAATTTACAAACACCTTCTATCTTTTCTAAGAGTATTGCCAATATATTGCACTGGGCCAGCATATACCTTTTGTTGAAGGTTGTCCTTTCTTTCAAAGTGTATCTAATTTCTGATTAAAGAAATCAGTTATGGGAATTAACTTTTTGTTGACTTACAAAACAGCATTATTATGCATTATTATACAGCTGTCTAGTATCTATACTAGCACATTTCATCCTTCAGAGTATAAAAATATCGATATGCAGAATAAGAAATAATTACTTTTTGAAATAATGCTAGAAAATTCCACCTAGGAATATAGTGGAATCTCTTAAAATTAAATTAGCTAGCATTAGCATTCAAAAACTAGACACGATTTAGGTCAACCACTGATCTCTCTTAATGTGATAATTCACATTTTCAAGTAGAAACACTCCCTTATACACACCTCTCAGTTCCCTACTGCTCTTCTTCCTCACACATGAAAACAGAATACTTTTAACACTTAACCCTGCAGTGATGAACAAGTCAGCCCTGATCACGCAAAGTTCACACTTGGCTTGAAGCATGTTGAATAATTCCATTAATTTCTACATGAATACTTGCACTGTATGAATCTGAGCCAAAGCATTCACCAGTTTGAAGAGCTGATCACACTGCAGGATTTTTGTAGGGAAAACTGGCACATAATGCAGGGAAATAACCAGCACGAAGCCATGTAGCCATCACTCAGGTCACAACTGTTTAGTCTATCCCTATCAGGCTGTGCCCTGGTTTCAGCTGGGATAGAGTTAATTCTATTCCTAGTAGCTGGTACAGTGCTGTGTTTTGGATTCAGTGTGAGAATAATGTTGATAACACACTGATGTTGTAGTTGTTGCTAAGCAGTGCTTACTCTAAATCAGTTTCCCAGGCTCTGCCAGTGAGGAAGTGCACAAGAAGCTGGGAGGGAGCGTGGCCAGGAAAGCTGACTCGCGCTGGCCAAAGGGCTATTCCATACCATGGGATAGTGGTACGTATATACACTGGTATGGAAACTGGAGGGAGCTGGCCGGGAGGGGCCAATTGCTGCTTGGGAACTGGTTGTGCATCAGTCAGCAGCTGGTGAGCAGTTGTATTGGGCATCACTTGTTTTTCTTGGGTTTTATGCCTCTCATTTGTTATCTCCCTTTTCATTACTATAATTATTTTACTTTATTTCAATTATTTAACTGTTCTTATCTCAGCCCCTGGGCTTTACCTTTTTTCTGATTCTTCCCCCCATCCCAGGGGGGTGTGTGGGAGGGGAGTGATCAGGTAGGTGCATGGTATTTAATTGCCAGCTGACTGTACTTGTTAATCAAAACTTCTCTCCAGAAAGATGTAATGATACAGAAACCCTTTTTGCAAACTGATCCATGAATCAATTTTGAACCACTGTCAGTACTCCTTAGTTGTTCAACCCATCTGYAGGATTACAAAGAGAGAAGAGCACTTACCTTATACTTAACAGAGGTTTGCACTGAGGTGCTAACACAACATACAGCAAAAATGAAGACAGATGTTAACAGATATAAAATTGAAATAAATTTCACAATTACAATATTAAAACAGAAGCACTGGATGGGAAAGCAGAGACAAAATTSTGTCACTGCCCTCACAAGCAACTGTTTAACAGATACGAACTATAACATAGCCCAGAATGACAAGCAGAGCATCTCCAGGCTCTCACTGTGCACTGCAAGCCAGAATTGCTGGAGAATCCTATCACAAAAGAACAGAAAGCACAAAAACCTAGGACATACCACAGAAAAGGCAGATACCAAAGACAACAGCAGTGTGTAAGTGGCAATCACAGCAGCGAATTTGAGAGATAAATGCCCATGTAAGTCTCAGAAGTATTCTGTGTCCCATGTCAGTGAGAGGCACAGACACCCCTGTGAAAGATATCACAGACAGAGGGACAGCCTCTATGACAGTGCTGCTGCCTCGTTGTGGGACTTGGAGACACTTTCTGTTGAGTCATGCTACAAAGAGGTGAATACAAGAAAGCTCCTTCCAACTCAGGAGAGTTCTTGGAGCAGCTAGCACTATTTTTCCATCAGAAAAAGTGCAGGTCAAGTTGAGAAAGGATAAACAAGAGCATAATTAAGACGAACAAAATAAGAATTTTTAAAGAGGGCTCAATCATCAAGTATATGGTAAATGATGCATGACTGAMAACTGTTGGTGCTTCTCTCCCCATGTTTTCAAGCTCATCAGAAATAATCCCTCTAATGTGGTTCCCTTCAAGAGAGGGATGTTCACCCAGTAAATATCTCTGTAATTCTCCTTTCCTTTAGCCGCTCACAGCTTGTGTAACGCGCCTGTGTGGAACTTCACATCACAAACCTTTCGAATGAGAAACAGGTGTTCAAGTGCTGGCTGAGAGAGTGCACTGTGTTTATCAGCTGTATAAACTTACGTTGAAGAAATTGGTCTTGTTCCTCTCGCAGAAGAGGCCCTGTGCAGGCATGTGCTTCAGCTGCTGCCAGGGCACCCCGCTGCCCAGCAGCACGTCCCGGGCCCACTGCAGGTTCTGTGGACAAGAGCAGGCAGGTGAGTTGCAGGCAGGGGATGGCAATGCCACCACAGGTAAAAGTACAAAGTGCTTGCTTGCTTTTATTTATTAACCAGCAGTATCATTTCTCATTTTCTGCATAGCTGCTGTTCCAACASTATTGGTAGAGGGATGTGATTTGGAGAACACACACCTCAGGAGAGAGAAGACAGTTTGTTGTTCAGAGCAAGCATCCAACCCCAGTGACTGGTCAGTCTCCTACAGCTGCTGAACCCAGCTCAGATCATAAAGTTTTATTTTCTCGTATTTTTTTTTAACCAGTCTTCATTTCATTGATATCCACCCTTCATCTCCTATCCCCTGCAGAAACCCAAACTATAGGTATATTTAAAACATCTTAATTCTTTTCTTAAAAGYTGCATTTTTATGCTCAATATAAAATACTTTATATATAAAAAATACAAAGTTTCTCAGCAAACAGTGAAACTCGGTGTCCTGGGTATCCTACAGCCTTCCTCCGCATACCAGGCCACTCACTGCCCCCAGCCCTCCCCGTCCCTCAGTCCCTCCAGTTCCCCCCACACACACTCTGGAAACTCTCTCAGCTCTTCCCTCAGGCTAACTACCTGCAGGGAATACCTGCCAGAGCTCAAGCCTTGACCTTCAGGCTTAAACTGCAGCCTTCATTTAGTGGGGTGCTGAATTCAGACCTTTTACCCCTACCCAGCCATTGCCCACCATGTAAATTCACTTAAACTCCCTGGAAAATTCCATGACTGTCATCAAACTTGGTTAATAGTGCTCAGTGAATTAACAAGAAAGTATCAGTAGGGGACTAAATGATAGATGACAACCAAAAATTGATAAAAGCACTACCCCTCCAAGAGTTCAATGCATGAACCTCTCTTGTGAAGCTGAGAACTAGGGACAGCTGTTGGCTCCAGGCAGAATGTTACCCAACAGATGGGACAATTATTAATTGTAAGATTTCACCGATGGAAGCTTTGCTTTACTTCATTTTTTATTTCAGGGTTCGAAAGTAGCATTTAAGTCACATTTGACCAGCTTTTGTACAGACAACTTCACAACAGAGAACATGAAAGAAAGAGGAAGATGTTTGGTTCATAGAGACAAATGAGAATGTTGGACTCTGGTTTGTGTTCTGTGGATTGGAAATACACTTCTGTGAGTCAAAAATGTGATTAAATCATGTCCATCCAAGAAGCATATTCCAGCTGCAATATTCTTTTTTTGTGTATGTGTGTGTTGGGGTAGGGGGTTATTAGAAAATTCTTATCCTGTGTTGCAGATTATTTTTGTTTATAAGACACTGGTGAAACAGTACAAGCTCTGCTCAATCATCAGTGCCTTTGTCCTAATGACAGTAATCATGCAGAAATCTCCAATGTTTTACCAGAATTGGAGCATCCCCTCTAGCAAAATGCTGATTATGGGTTCATGTGCAAGAGAGCTGAACGCTGGCAATACTAACCAGATATTTACGGGTGTCAAAAATCCTTAATTCAAAGAGCTGATATAGGTATATATACAGGACCCTCATGATCATAGTGTAGGAATCAAGGGGGTTTGGATAGCTTTCTTTTGGTATGGAACAAACCCATGTTCACCCATAAACATCACAAGGTACTTTCTGGCTAGTCATGGGAATCAGTAAATTTAATTATTATCACTGAGTGTCAAATTTAATTAAGATTAAAGAAAGCAAAATATGTAAACTCAACTGCATATTAACTTCTTTCTACATAACTTCTTTCTACATAACTTCTTTTGTAATATGCATTTCTGTAATCCTGTTAACCTAATCCTACAAAATACTTGCAAAAACATATGGAAGAAAATACAACACAAGAGAACCTACAAAAATCTGGTCTTCCATGAAAGTCATCTTGTTTTGAATAAAATCAGAATCCAGCAAAAATCAGCCTATCATAAYGTCCAGATCCAGGCACACAAAATGCTTTATTTTATGCTAATTATAGTAATCAGAATGTAAATTAATTCTAAGTGTGAAAATGAAGTAAAACTTGCCTAATGTGTGGTAATCTGAATCTTATAGTTAAAACTATCACATAAAAATTCAAGGAAAACAAAACCCTTAAGAAAGTTATCACTCCACCACAAAGCTTAAATCTAAAATCCCAGTCTAAAGAAATGTTAGCTAGGGATGTATTCCCGAACTGAACTTTTACAAGGTAAAGGTTAAGAGATCAYTAATTGTAGCGTCATGCTCTGGTGCTGTGATGTGCTGTGCACATTACACTGACCATCCACAGGCATGTGTTTGGTACACATCATTCACAGGCTTTTATTGAACAAGATGATGGCAGTAGCCCAGCTAGGAGGAGAAAAGATCATTCAGACAAATGGGGCAATTACACGGTAACTTCACACAATCAAAACTAATAGGAATAAAAGACATAGTTACAGATTTTCCACTACCCTTCTCCTTAAATCAGCATGATCAGTTATTCCCAGTAAATACGCCTGAGCAGGTCTCAACTCATTAGATTTCACAGAGTCTGCTCTGCTTGGTTTTCAGCTGATGAAGTTATTAGGAGTGGGTGAAGGGATCCAGGACATAGCAAAAAGGATTTATTCTTCTTGGCGCACTGCTTGCCAGTCTGAAATGCTGGATTTGGCTGTCTGACTCAGGGCAATTATGAAATACTCTTTCCAGTTCAGCTGTTGCCTCCCACATCTTTATCACCCCGAGATTCAAAGACAAGATGACTGACAGGGTACAGTAACTTGCAAAAAAAGCTTAAATGGAAAAGAAAAATCTCTTATGGTCAACCAAGTGGAACTCTGAGTCACCTGGGATGGATATCCCTTAACTCAATAGTTTCAGCAGCACCTTTACCTAAATTGGAAATGCCAAGAAGTGTTTCTGAGAGATGAACAAAACACTCCAGTATACTTTAATCCTTCCCTCTGTTTTCATTTTCAGTCCATTAGAAGGCTTTGTCTCAAAAAACTGCTCCTAGTCCTGCATCAAATAAAAGCAAAACAAAAGGACTACCGACCTTGAAGGGTAGCCTTTTTAATGAACTGTTGCTACCAAATTGTTTCTACTTGAAATGGTTACATCTATTATGCTTACAGATTATGTCTGTATCTAAGTATACATTAAGCTACATATATATAAACTTGTAATTTTTTTCATGCATATATTATGCCTGGTTTGACTAATTTGTCATGCCACTGACCTTATGTCACACCCAACATTAACTTCCCCATTAAGGTCTCTGCTAATAACAGACATTATAGAACATACAAACTTAAAAACCCTAAGTCACACAAAAAAATATTTGTGAGCAGACTCTTCCAGGATTTACAGAGCATTTTTTTATTTTGAGATTAAAAAAGCATGTAAGTAAATATTTTTATTTCCTGACAACCTGCTGGTTGCAGATTATCAAACCAGTTCCACATACTGATCCATAAGGACCATAGGGCAAATACTTTGTGAAAAGTTACACTGACAGTGTCTTGCCAAGTCCTAACTTTTCCTTCCAAACTGGGCCAACATCCATTTTGGAGGTAAAAATCACAAAGGATGAAGACTTCACTTCAAGACAAGGTGAATGGGAAACTAAAACTACTGCCCAAACTGAAAATTCATCCTTACTTCCCTGCACATTCATTCCAACTAAAACCAACTATGTATAAATTTGCTCTGATAACAGACTAAAACAAATAGAAATAACCTCCAAATATTAAGCTGGATTAAGCAGGGGAAAAAAACTCAACAGAACACGTACCCAAACAAAATGTTCAAAGATTTTGAAAAGATGTTAAAAAAAGCACTCAATAACTATCTTTACTAACCTCACAACAGCAAAACCAAGAAAACTGTAAAATGGGAGAAAACAGATTGCATAGGGAAAACTTGTTTTTCTATGCACTATGGAGACCTGCCAATCCTCTCCCTTCCCAGCCAACCATGAATTTTAGCCATCAGTCTAAATTCTTCATGCAAATTCCTGCCATTGGTACATAAATGCTGACTTTTCCCAGACAGTTATATGCATTTAAAAATTAATTTCAGTTTTCTAAAATTTACCGCTCTGCCCCCCCAACAACACAACCTGATGCAATTTATCTCATTTTTAAAATCATGAGTATCATGAGTATATGTAAGCATAATTCTTACTCCAGTTACTGCTGAAAATGCATAGATCTATTTTGTGTTTTAAGTTTGTGCAGGAATATAACTTTGACTAAAGAAATATTAGTGTGCCATTAAAACACAGACATTTGACATTGCTCTACAAAACAACCTAAATGAGTCAATAAAGAAGGAAAATGTAAAACCCATGTGAAAATATGTAGCATACRTATATCAATAGGAAGATTTTTTTGTTTTTGCACTGTCAAGTGGTTGGTTGTTACGCAGAGGAGTAATAAAAAAGGACAGTAAAACCCAAAAATGCTAGCTGAAGACAGCCTGGTAACTACTAGGCTCAAACAGGCAGGATTCAATTTTTCTGAGTTCCAAGAGGAAACAGATTTAGACAACAATGTGTATTTCACATAGAAATCCATCACTAAGTTGATATTTGTATAAGGAGAGAGATATAAAAAGCAAAAGAGAAGGCTTCATGAGGGAAAAATAATAGAAGAAAATATTATGCAAGTAATTCCTCAGGCAAGGACATGCTATTTGAACCAATAAATTGAAAACAGGCAGCTTTTTTTGTTGAATGTTGATACAAAATCATGTCAGCAACAGTAATGACAGATTGCAGGAATCTATGGCTCCTATTCATGATTAGCTCCATGGAAAAATTAACAACTGTTATATACAAACAGCATAAGAATGTTTTCAAAACAAGCTCTCTCTAAAAAAAGGGTAATATTTTTCTGGATAATCACTGTACAGCCAAATGGAATATTYGTCACCTTTCAGAAGGTTGCTAAGACATGCTCCTGCGCAGTTTGCAGTGACACTGGTGACATATTTACTACTACGAGGCCAGGGGTACAATTTGTTTCCCTTCCCTATTATTTACACAAGCTTCAGTACTGGTGGGGAAGAAAACTCAGGAAGTCATGCAGAGCAGCATATGACCTAATATCAGACTTCCAAATACAAAATCTTCGAATTCAAACCTTGATTATGACAATTAGTAAAATAACTCTGATAATTTCAATGTACTAGTCCTACACATTTTACTAATAAAGACAACCAGAAAGTGTGTAACATGATGTGTTTACACCAATACTGATTAATTTCTGCTTCCAAGTCACTTTTCAGTCCACTTATTCAGTAAAATAAATAATTGCTGTCATTTTTATGAGAACATTTTAATTTATGTGACATATCTAAAATGTAATTCTCTGCTGAATGACAGAAAATTACTGAGTTCAGTAATAAAAAAAGAAATTTTCTCCTTAACTGACCTCACACACGAGTCAGACAGTCTAGGAGCTGAAGACTTCCCAAAGTGCAGTTTTATTCCAAACTGCATTGAACAAGCTTATCTGCTGTGTTTTAACACCGAGACTTCTGAATTAGTCCAAATGACAACACAATTTGTTTAGGTGGGTAATAAAGCCAGCTGTTGTGCCAGCTCTGTGCTCACCTTGTGTGTTTTGCTGTAGGTATACAGGTAGGCCAGTCTGTAGAGGCTCTTGTAGTGCTGGGGGAAGCGGCTGAGGCAGAGGCAGAAGGAGGAAATGCACTGCTCCGTCAGGAACTTCCGCTGCTCCTCCAGGTCTGCGGGAAGACCGTGAGGAAATTCAGATGCATCATCTCCACAAGGTTCAGCTTTCTTTTTGCAGTCCCACTGTGAGGGTGGAGGGATTGCAGCTTTGGTGGGATTGCCAGAAGTACACTGAGGATCCACCCCAAGTTTTTGGCCAGGAGGCTCAGCAGGATTGTAAGATTCTGAGCTCTCCAGCAGCTCTTCTGACTTTCCTGCAGCTGGAACATTGAAAGAAAAGTGACAATGAAATTGCCATTACCAAATGGCAAATGACACATACAAAATGACAAAAATTAAATATGACAAAAGATAACCCTTTTCTTCATTAAAGTATAGACAGAAATATTGAAAAAAAATTATGACTATTGCTGATGTTCATTGAATAAGTAATCTTCAACTCATTCACAGAGGCACAAAGTGATCTCTTCATTGTCTTCATTTGGGATTTTCCCTGAGCAATAACATGAATTCAGCACACCTTACACAATGCAGGATTTTATACACTCTTGGAAGATGTGGGAGGAGGATGGGAAAAAACACAAAATAAAGTAAATTCAGTAAAATTCTATTGCAAAGAAAAGAAGAAGGAACAGAAAATTAAAGTCACCCTGCCAAGAGAAGTGTATTATTTTTAACAGTCTGCCTAGAAGAACACAGTTCCAGAACACAATATGGGCTCGGACAGAATGATCAGCAGCAGCTCACCTGGTCTTCTGCACAATGTACAACCTACAGTTCCATCTAAATAACTTTGCAATTAACTTGGTAACTCATAATTCAATTGACCCATCTTTTGTTGAAGGATACCAAATCTTACTTCGGAAAGTACCTGTTACACTGGGAGCTTCCACATTTCCTGTTAGCTAGTCATTATTGCTGGAAACATGCATGCTACATGCAGATTAATTTCTTTAACTTTGATTTTTAGTCATGGAAGTTTACCATGTCCTTGTCTTTGCTAGGATAAAGAGCCCCTTACATTAGATCTTATCTTCCAGCAGAGAGTGTAGAGAAACACTAAAACGTACTTCATCCTCAAGTGTAAAGCAGCTCCCTAACTTTTTCTCTGATAAGGCTGAACTTTTGAGTCAAACATGTTTTACAGAACCCAAATTTTTCAAAATTTGCTTGCCTGCTGTCTGTATCCATTATAATTTTACTGTATGGGTAGCTTTAAAGAAAACAACATCTATTCTAATAAACACCAGTAATTTAAGAATGCATTTGACAGTTTTTCTGACAGACAACTGATGACAATAACACAACTCGCTGCAAGCCTGAAAAAGAACCATGTTTTTAGCCTAGTACCCAAAAGACTACTGGATTTAGTGATTATGGCAGTACCATTTCACAAAACTGGGAACTGGCATCTATTTCAGCACATTAATGCAAACACCACGACAGGCTTCCCTAGCTTAGGCACGACTGAAATAAAATGTTTTTAAAAACAAGAAACCAAGGTAATCCCAGCCTGCAAACAAAAAGATGACTGCTCGGCACTTGTTCCTACCGAGATCAGGGAAGTGATCCAGGACTATCCACACACCAGGGTTTCTGGATCTCTGAAACTGGGAAAGACTAAAGTATAGTGTGAACTGGCAAAAAAGATTAAACATCCCACAAAGAGCCACAGCCTGGAAAGGTAGGCAAAATTTAGACACTGGTTTTGTTTGTCTTTCCCTGTTGAAGTCCAGCCTCTTTATCTACTGCCACATCCAACTGTACAAACATCAGACAAAGGGAAATTCCAGCTAATGGATTTTGAAACAATTTTTCCAGTGGAATACAGAACACTTAGTACTATTATACATGGAAAAATCTGGTAGAGAGCAATTCTAGCTCTCCACTGAAATGAAATATACCATGGAATAAAACATCTAATTCTACTACTTGTGCTTTTCTCTGTACTGAATATTAAGTTGCTACCGGGAGAGAACAAAAAGGGCATCTATTCCTGGGAAAAGTAAAAAAGTCTTGTTTGAGATTATCTTCAAATAACTACTGCTTAAATTATTTAGAGATTTGAAACACTGAAGAAAAAGCAAATAATAACCTAAAAGAAGGCAAGTCAGTCAAAGTGCCACCACAGACAGCAGTTTATTCTTTTCTTTGTAAGATTTAACAGATAGAACAAATTGGGTTGGTGGCCACATAAGTGAGGCACAGTTCCAAATTTAAGCTACACACATACAGGCAGCAATAACACCTAGTTAAAATTCTTAGTCACAGTGCAGCATATTTCAGTGCTTCTGCAAGCCAGAAGAAACATTTTAATGAGACTATTCCAGCTGACATTATCTATTAAATCAGGCCTACCCTTTTCGTCTGTAGATCCCAGTGCCTCTTTGCTGGGCATCAGTGTATCAGCACAGGTAGTTGAAATCCTCTTCTCTGTGTAAGTCTTCCTCAGGCTGTCTTGAGAACTGGCAGGCTCATTAAACATATCCTGTGTGGAACTGGAGTCAGACAGCACTGCTCCAGTGCTATCCTGACTCCTCTCTGCAAAAGAGATAAAGAAGGAATGCACCACTTCATACTCTTCAAGCTGTTACTTGTCTCTTGGTAACAGCAACACAAAACTGTAGCCACTCTGCAAACTCTTACAACTGCAATACAGGATCCTTAACCACCACTAATAAAAGGTATTTAATTCTCGCCACATTTCTTCCTACAATATAATACTGGAAATTGATTCAAAAGCAATAATGCTCAACTTTCAAAAGCAGTTAGACTGGGGACACAGTATTTCAGTTAGTATGGCCCTATAAAATTTCCCAGGTTTACTGTACCATTTGCCTTGAAAAGCACCCACTATAATTTTGAGTCTGACACAAGCAAAGCTCAACTGACAAGAGAAAACCATGAAGAACAATACTGGTAAGAATTACTCATGAAGGACAGAAAAATCAGTACAATAAGAGGGCAAAGACTTACAGGAGTGATCTCTGATGCCAACTATCCTGCAGGTGTAAGATGCTCTTCTACAAACGTTCCAAAAGGTGATTTGATATGGCAAATAAACAACACATCAAAGAACTAGGCCTAACACAGACAGGAAAACTCCTGGACTTCAAGGCAGGTGATAGAAGAATAGGAGAAGTGATTTTACCTTGACAGAGTGGAACAGTGGTTGCTGACTACAGCACAGTCACAACTAAGTTGTTAATCTGCACAGGAACAGGGATGACTTTATCAYGGGGGATAAAACACACCTCAGAACAGGCAAGTGAAAACCTCCCACCCACATCTGAAACCTGTCAGATATAACCCAAGTTCTTCTACATCCAGGGTTATCAGAGGCAACTCTGCATGACTAAAGAACACAGCTTAGTATATACAACAGAAAAAGACATGCACATTCCCACTGAGGTGGGAAACTGGCATTTTTCCATAATATTGTGCCAACATAATTCAGTGTTCAATATGAAATTCCAATACAGGCAATTCCTTTTAAATCTGGAGCCCAAAAGATTAATTTCCAAATTCTTCTTACAATACAGATACTTGATCCTGTGATCTAGTTAAAGGTGTCCCCACCCATTGCAGGAGGGTTGGACTAGATCATCTTTAAAGGTCCCTTTCAACCCAAACCATTCTATGATTCTATACTGGAATGGCGTAACCAGGAGGGGGTTACATCCATTATCTAGGTAGTTCCACTGCATTCTGATTCATTAATTTTACTGATAAGATCAAGAAACAAAATTAACAAAGCAAAAGTCCTTGCTTTGAGATGAGTGGATAATTTAATTAAATTTCTTCTGTTCCATCTGAATTGCACTTGTTCAGGAGAGAGCTAAGGGCCTCCTATGAATTTATTTTATCAAGATAAATCCCTCTGCAAATCTTCAGCTTGCAGATCAGGTTCTGCTTATTAGGATTCCAATGAATTTAAACCAAATTTGATGCACACCGTAGGCTTTTCACTACCACACAAAGAAAACCTTCCCTTTCAGTGAACAGATCTTAATAAAACTGTATCTTGAAAAAGAATGGGGAACAGTATTTGCTTCCTAATTGGAAGCTATACAGTTGGTTAATGATGACAAGTTTTATACAGACAGAATATAATAATAAAGAATGGGAAGAGAAGGATTCTGAAGAGGGGTCAGTCAAGCTTTAAATGACTCATTTATAAAGCTTTAATAACTTTCTGTGGTACAAATCGATACTATTGAACTCCCAGCTGACATCAGGAAAAACATTTACAGTAACTCCCTTGACATTTTTTTGAAAGAAGTTTCTGTATCTGTGGCAAAGAGGCTGAATTGCTCATCTGGGGAAGAAAAAAAAATTGCAAATTCCCAAATGTTGCCATAAGCCTGGAGGTCAGTTCTGATGTGTGGGTTATGACAGATGAAGCACTAGAATATAAATCAAGAACTGCCAGTCCAATATACAAGGGTGAGATCAGATCACTAGGAAATTACACTAGTTTTCATCATGCAAAGATAGATAATGATTCAACACATTAAACTTCAAATATATGCATGAGCTTTTCCTTCTGGGAACAAATGTAAATACCTCCTTACAATTAGCTAGCTATTTTGATTTGAAATTTCTGCTAAAATGAGTGTAGGTCTAGGTATAGATGTTCATTCTTCTTTTCTTTCAATATATTAACTATATTAAAAAAATAATGATATTAACATTGGGCTCCTTAATCACTGAAAACCAGAGGAAGTTGACTATAGAAACAACTTCCTATTATATTAGATATTTCTTGAATGCAGCAGATGCTTTCAAACTAAGTGAGTCAGATGGAAAACCCTGGAGTATTCCAGAAATTAGAGGCAGCCACCAGTTATTAGTATTAATTTCTCAGAAATCACAGAGGATGGGTAAAGTCCCARGGAATGTAAAACAAAGTGTAGTACTTATCTTTACAAAGGATGAAAGGTCAAAGCTGTGAGCCAGCCAGCCTTCATTTTCCACCGAATTATTTGAGCATAAATAAATAAATCCTTCTATAAGCACCTAAAAGTAACACAATCAGGCGTAGAAAATGTGTGAGTGGATCCCAGCACACATATTCACATGTGYCTGTAAAGAATTTGTGATTCTTAAACCAGAACTGGCCAAAATGTCAGGCTACTCTAAATGCACTTCAGCAAACCAGCACTCCTGAATGTGTAATCAGTAACTTCACAGAAAAAATATGTAAGAGTCTTCCTGTTCTACTGAGCACTAATGAAAATTAAACTTAATTATGGTGTCTGTATTTGGGACCCACATTTTAAAAAAGACACTGAGAGAAGGAAAATGAATTCAGAGGAGAGGATAAAAAATGAGAGATTAATGAGATGACACATGAAAATTACCAAGAGAATTGGACTTATTTATCTTCAAAAAGATGAGGGAGAATTTCCAAATACATATGATTAACCAAAATAAAAATACAATAATTGCTGTTCATATTCATTAAGTACAGTGAAAAAGGCAATAGGTTTTAATTGCAGCAAGAAAATTGACTTTTTTTTCCCCTCATCTCTATCTTCTCTGCTACATACAGTTAGAGAATAGCACAGTGAACCTATAGAATCACTGTAGTCTTTTGAAGACATGCAGACAAATAGCTATCATTTGTGAGGTTACCCAGGATGTTCCTTAATATAATAAAAAGGTCTGTCAATATATAAATGCTGCAGTATGTAATGCAGAGCTCCTGGCAACTGCACCAATTCACATCCTAACCCTGGCTTTCTAAAAAGAAAAAAAAAATTTATACACGAAAGTACTATTTTCTTCTAGCCTAACTCACAAATATAGCTGATAGATAGATAGATAGATAGATAGATAGATAGATAGATAGGAAGGCTAGATGGACACACAGCATATATTTTTACACTTGTGTTATAAAGCTTTTCCTTCATCTGATAAGAGCTGACTGTAGTTGAGACAGTCATTAGTGTTACCCAACCTACATGCCAAAGACTGTGGTCTGTGAGGCATGAGAATGAATTCTAAATTCCCAACTGCTATCAACACCTGCCCTTTTGAATGATGCAAATCCATGGAGAACATCAGTGCTTTTTAATAATTTCTCCTATAAGTAAAGACATTTTAATGCAATTCAGTGTAATTTAAGAGTTAAAAAAATTACTGGTTTTAATATTTTGTTTACCTATTTTCTTAGTTTCTCCACTCAGCAATAGCAATAAGGCAAGCTTTTCCAAAAAGCTAGGGTGGTCCCTTGCTGTAAGAAATTGGTAAATCAAGGACTGAATATTCTTTTGAGGTTCCTTCCTGTAAAGTTTCCTATTATTTCAAAAGCCAAGATAAAAATACAGCTGGGTATTGATGTCCCAAAATTATTATCTGTAGCGGAAATGAAGAGACTAGGGAAAAAATTCTACTAGATTGTGTATAAGTAACTGCAACAATATCCTACAAAAAATATGATCTGATAATACATGTCTCTCCTTGGTATTATTATATTTTGTTTCATTACTTTATTGCAGCATTCCTAAGTTTTAGGAAGATTTCAAACAACCTGATTAGCTGAAATCTCTATTTCATGTAAAGTTTAGTACTTCATGTTTATTTCTAAAAATTCAGGAAATGGCACTTGAGAGCAATTTTTTTTTTAACTTTATTCCTCATAAAGTACYCAACTTGTGACATTTCAGGGATTTCTATGTCAGATTACATCACCTATCTGTCAATGCGTGGAAAAGAGCAGGTCTGGACAGGAGATGTAAAAAGGTCAAAAGGAAGAATCTTGTTAACTTCCCAAGATATTAGTAAAAATATATTAATTATTATCAGAAAGATGTCATTGGGAAGAAAGAACTTGTATGTTCATCTGTACTGCCAAGACCTTTACTGTATCACTGTGAGATCCTGCCAGTCACTTGGATAATTAAATCACTATCATTACTGAAACAAATCYGTCACAGATGTTAAAAAAAATATACATAGTCTGCTTGCCTTAATTCGATGCTTAAGAGCATTTTAAAACTAATCTTATCCTGAATGAAATAGGTTTACTGGGTTGACTTCAAAAATCCCTATTCCCCACTACCCCTCCATACCAGAAACAGTCATGAGAATGTCACTGTCACTGCTCCTTCAGCATTCAGGCACACCACCTGGATGCCAACCCATCACCAGGAAAAAATTGTGTTAAAACTTTGGAGAACCTAAATGACTATTTAATTTTAACATGCAACAGGAAAAATAGGGCTTAGTACTGCACCAGGCATTACCCTGTGCCAGCATCCTCCCACACGAGCCCTGTGGACCATCCATAAGCCTTGTTACCTAAACTGTGCCCACTCAGCACTGGAAGAGGGATAAGGAGGAGAGTGATGCATCTCAGTGTAAGTGACCTGAACTAGCAGACAGACAATCCTAAAGACAGAGCCCTCACTGCTAAGTATGATGACCAGGTAYCAACTATGGTACAAACTCACATAATTTATTCTCAGGGGAGCTGAAGCACAGCTTCATGGTGCCAATGTGAATGAGGTGTTCTGCCTTTGTCAATTAATTACTATGCAGCTCAGTAATCCTCTTTTGAAACTTTCTGGAAGTCAAAAGGAAGAGRGAGAAGACCTCTGGAACATCTGCATGCAGGATTAAGTAACAGGCTCAGAAAGCCTCACTTCTGAATAATATCTTTTTCTGTCTTAAACATCTGAAGAAAAATGTGTGTCCATTTATTACAAGAAGGTATCTGAATCATGATAAACAATCAGCTACAAGTCAAAAAATCAGAAATGAGTGGCACAGAAAGCTTTTCTAAGGAGCTCTATGCATATGCTAACTCAACTTGCAGAAAAGAAAAATCCTGCTGCACAGTTCAGACCTTACGAATAGGCAACTACATAKAACTAAAAAAAAAAAAAATCTCTTCTCATGCAATAAAGGTGGGTTGTGCACAGGCTGTGAAGGTGCAGACTCTCTTCGTCCTGCCTGGCTCTATCTCTCTGCTCTTCATTTGAACATATGAGCATTTTTCTTTACTGGTCTGCAGTCAGAAACATGATGTATCACAGAWTTCTCATTCTGCAAACAGATTCCACCCATAACGGAAGACAACATTCAGCTCTGCATCAAAAGGCACTTGCACATTATCAAAAACAAAAGAATTGCAGAGATTTGCATGGGAGTAGGTTAATTTGAGGACAGCAATTTAAAGGGAGTTCTCTTTTAACATGAGTCAAAGATGAGAGTCTATGTTTTGTCTGGCTGCACTGAACACCGAATGTGTTTCCATAACTTACAGTCCTATATTGCTGTTCTGTCTTCAAGAGCAGAGCAACTGAGTATCTCACCAATGTCCCATTTGTTTGGACAAATGCTTTTTACATAATCTCACACTACATCTCAGTGAGACACTTGTGCTAATCAGAGAGAGGCTAAATGAGGGAAAGGTAAAAACGGAGCATACTGCAATAAACCGGGTGTGATTCATTATTCATGTAGTCCAGTATGCAATCCCCATGAGCATCCAGCACGACGTCCCAGAACAGGACATGTACTGCAGACCCAAAGATTTCATTTTTAACTGCTGGAGAAACAGAAWTTTGAAGGGCAAGATTTTAGTGTTCCAAAATGCGATGTGGATGTTCTTTTCATGCACAGMAACATCCACTCCATCCCAGAAGCTGATTTAGTTTAGTATGAGTGACAACCTGGTGTGAGACGTTTCTGAGAGATCACCTTTGTCTCATCAGGATATTGAGAACCCCCGTTTACAAAAACTGTGCATCTTCATAACGTTTGCAGAATTACAGACCGACAAACTATGAAGTGAGACTTCTCCCACAGCACGAAGCAAGGAGCCTTTCCCAGTGAGTTTATCATGCAGGTTCTGCCAATTATTAAAAGCAAGCCGAGACAGGTAAAAGCAGGAAGAGAATGCCTGGGGAACAGAGATTTGTGTAAAGGTTAGAGGCAGCACGGGCAATATTGGTTGCAAAAGCAATCAGGCAAAGACAAACACAAAAAAGGACAATTAAGTCTAACTACACACGACATACTACATGACATGGATGAAGACTTGAACAACACAACATTTTAACACTGCAATAGCAATGGATACATCATCTGCATACCACCACAGTAATATGGAATTGAGTATCAACACAACAAAGGCATATTACAGCAAAAAAGACCTCCCAAACAATCTCCCAGTTTACTTTTTGGAAAACAGATACCTTATTCCGATTTTTAAAAAAATTTAATAGTTTTCCTGCTTTCTGAACTAACTTTATTGCTTTTACTGCAATTGGTCTTTACTGACTACATACACCCAGCCTGTATAGAGGARGACAGAGAGCATGTCTGTTTTGGTATATAACACTGGGCATTTAGCTGTGTAAATACAGTAACATCACAGGTAACGATAGCCTAGGTGCCTGGCAAGCTCCTGTTTTTTCTTGTTTCCTATTTTGCTCTTGGAAAATAAAAGTCTGAAGCTCAGGCTTCTACTTCAAACTCAAGTTTTCACCTTGAAGGGTTATAAAATGGCAAGGGGGAGGAGGGATGACAGGAAAGACAGGATTAACAGAAGGAAGGAAAAGATGTTGCTGAATGGAAGGACAAGAAAAGAGAAAGGAAGCTGCCCATTTTAACACACATGACAGCAGCAAGTCAGCCAGCAAATAACAGCTGCCACTCAGCAATACTTTTATCTCCTTGAAGGAGCTATATTCTAGCAGCTGCCATGAGGAAAAAGAAGTTTAGTTACCTTACAAGCTATATTTACTGGTTCCTCTCTCCCATTTTCATTAAACACATGACTTAAGACTAGTACCACCAGCATTGACTGGATATAAAGCCTCTCAATGCTCTCAATTTTAACAGTGATTTCTGCATATCCCGGTCATCATCTTCCACCAGCAAAACATGCTAGAGAGACACAGAACTGTAATGACACATTTAAATATAATGTATCCAAAATAAGTCTGCCCTCACAACTTCACCTATCTACAGATAAATGCTTGAAGATCAGAGTCCCAATATTTTCAAGAAAAGATGTCTGGCTGTGCAGCAATTCTCTCCAGCTTGTAATGAGATAATTTGCTTCTCTAGAAGGCACATTGTTGGATATCTTGTTAAAAAACCAAACTAACAACCCCACCAAAATCCAAACCCATGAACAATGCAAAATTAATAGTAGAGTTCAGAAGGAACTGCAAGTGTTCATCTAGTCCATTCCTTTTTCCATCAGGTAAATTATATCTCCATCTTGCCCGGCAGACAGTATTGYCACTTTTTAAAGACTTCCAGTACTAAAACGTTGCAGGGTTATACAAAAACAGTATTTYCTAAGACTACTCTAACACTGTTTTCTAATGTTCAGACTGAAAATGCAATTTAAGTCTAATATCATCTGTTCTGTCTTCCATGAACATGGACATCCTGGGGTTTTGCCTCTAACTCTTTGAACAGCTTTCAACACTATTCAGGTTATTCTGCTGTCATGTCTCCCATGAGTCTTTTCCTTTGTAGACAAACCATCCCAATTCCTTCTCTCTTTCCTCACGGGTCATGTTTTCTTGAAGCACAGAACACAGAAATGGTCAAAAAAGGTCTCATAGGTCAGTAATGACAAGGATCCCAAATAGCATCTTGCTTGTGGTAACGTATGAAAAGAACTGTATAAGACTGTACAATACCCTTACTTTACTTATGCCATGTATGATCAACAATATCAATACAAGAGTAAATAAGAGTATTGTCAGGCCTCAGAAACAGTAAATACCTAGGCTGAATTTAGGTCAACTTATTAGTTCATGAACAACAATATAGACAGTTTCGTTTCTGTCAGAATGGTTAAAAAATAATCTAAAGAGTAGCCAAATTACGGGTATTTTCTTACTATTTTTAGGAATGGTACAATGGAAATGCTGGCACCAGCTTTCTTCAGTGATGTGATTATGTGTAAGATGTCAAGAGCATTTTACTTCAAAAGTATGTATTTTAATACAAGTAAAATGCAAATGCATGCAGAAGAGCACAGTATATGTAATAATATAAAAGTGGAAGACTTCTGAGCCTGTTAGCTCAGCCTGTTAGCACTTCCATCTGTAACAGCCCCAAGGCAAATATTTCAGTTTCCTGGGGTTCTTCAATATGCTGTATCCAGAGTTTAGTTGTGCCAGCAACTTACAAAACATTATGAATGATGCAGTACTGTGCAATTCTCCTTGTCATGGTTACACACAGCCTTCCTGAAGATCACCCAAACTCCGCTTCTTCCAGCAGCTGACGTTTGGAATTGCTTTGACAGCACAAAGCTCAGTCCCAGCTAGGCTCAGCTTGCAGACCCAGAAACTGCTCCTTCAGCCCTGGCAGAGGCAGATGTTCCTGCACTTGCACCTTCAGGCTTTGCTCAGCAGCCGCCTCCGCTCCCACTGGGCCATCGGCTGCCACAGCCCATCATGTCTGACTTGGAGTGAAGGTACTAACGACACACATTGGAATATTTATCTAACTTATGTCTCTCCTGGGAACATTTAGACAGTCTTCAGGACCTAAGCAGATGTAGTCTTAGGCAGAACTGCTTCTCACAGGGAATATTACTTTGGAAATATTTAAATATTTGCTCCCTTCCATGTTGTTGTGTCAAAAGACATCACAAAGCTAATAAAAGAGCCAGATCACTACATAACCCCTTGACACCTCCACACTACAAATGATCTCAAAACAGTCTAATGAATTACTCCCAAGTGAAATGCGAGCAATAATAAAATGAACGTTTCTCTGTACATTGTTTCAAAACTATGTCAACAAAGTTATTTACAAATTACCATTCTTCAGAAAATGACAATAGGAAGCAGCCCACCCTCCAGAAATAAATTCATATCAAGCAGAGCATTTGTGTGGGGCCTGGCCCATTCTACCAACACTAAGCTACAGAATGCAGATATTTTACTCCTTGAGTGCTGATACTCATAGATCCAGATGGATAAACAAAAATGGCCAGAAGAGTAAAATCAGAATCAAATTCCTAGCCAAATAATAATAATAATAATAATAATAAGGTTACTGAAATTGTAACTTAATTTCTATTATATATGTAATTGCAAAATATTCAATAACACTATGATACCATCCCCCCTCCTGCATTTATAAGCCAATTATTTATTCTATCACTTTATGGTCTATAAAGATGAGCTGCTAACCAGTCATTGTAAATGATAAAGAAAAATTAAAAGATGAAATCTACTGGACTGTCATGCAAATCACTTCGTGCTGAATCACAATATATTCAGAACAGTTGCCACCTGCCTCCTTAAAAAATTGATAATACTGTTTCGTGTTGTCCTTTTACCAATTTGTCGTGTTTCAACCACAGTTTATATTTTCACCTGGTCATTTCACACAGGCTGAAACAGTGTCCAGTCTTCTAAAGACTGAACCCACATCTTTCCTAATGAGTTCTGAAGGAAAATATCACTGAAAATTCAGTGAACTCATACTCCTCCTACCACCATTTCTGTTTTGACTAAGTGACAGGTGCCAATGGTGGCAGGTGACAACTCTGAGTTTTGTATTTAAAGCTCTGACTGTACATTGATTCTACTTAAAGCACTGAATTTATAAAGATAATGAGCTTCAATATTGCCCGTGTTACCACAGACCCATCACCCTCCTTGAGCAGTTTGATCATTCCTGGTCAAACCCCCCATGCTTAGAGCACCTCCCTGTGCTGGCAGTATTGAGAACAGGGACTGTACCGTCCGGCGTTGCCTGCTGACGGGGTTTTTTACATTTGACGTAATCGTGGTCAACTGGAGTGGCTGTGTAAGGTGGGGATGTCAGACCTGGACCGGAGGAGGAGGGGAGGGAAGTCCCAGGGCCTGGCACTGTTCCAGCTGAGGAGTGAGAATCTTCATCTATCATGCAAGCTTTTTCTCTGGGAGGGCAAGAAAAAATACAAAGTGTTTATATAGTAGGAACATATACAAAGAACAAAAGGAGACTACATGTTCTCACAGCATTTCCAATGCAGTAATTAAATCTTACTAAAAAATTCTAAATGATGGGTTTTTAGTACAAGTTACATTCCTCCCTCGTCACTGGTCAACAGTAAACCATTCTCTATTTTGTAGTTGTTAATGAGACTAAAATCTCTCATCCTATAAATAAAGGTAATTGCTTTTGCATTTTTTAATAATTGATTTAAAAAAATCAAATTTATTAATAAATAAAAACAGTGGCTTCAAAATGGATCACAAGACCAAAATTGTTCTGTTTTCTTCCCTTCCCATCTCCTGTGTGCCAATTACTGAGGAGATCTCAGAGTAGCATGTAAACTTACTCTTGGCACCCGAAAACTGCAAAAATTAGAATGAATTTTAATCACTTTGGGTTTTTTTTATATTTTATTCAGCTTCATCTTAATAGTTTATTGTCCAGTAGTTTATAAGCATACATTCAGAGGATACTTCTGGAAACTACCACTCACTTCTCTGCAACTTTTGGGGTGTTCTTCTCCTCACCCCTGGCAAACGGTCCCTCAGAAGCTTCTTTCATGAAACTAACCAGTATTTCTGCATCTACTCCAGAGTCTGGTTTCCCCACAAGTTTCAAAATAGAAGCATGAAGTCGAAAATATACCTAAAAAACACCAAAGTCCATTTGGTCAGTAAGGACTTTGTAGCCCTGTGATCTATTACAAATAGTCTTTTCTCTGTAGAAACTGCAGGAGTTAGTTAAGACAGTTATCTGCTACCTAAACTTACCTGAATAGGATTTTCCCTGCCTTTGAAAAGTGCTTCTAAATTACAAGATCTGAACACTGCACAAATTTTACAACTGCAACCTATGGAATACAAAAGAGATAGCAGAGCTGGTCTCCACTGGGCATGTTCTAGATCCACTGCTTTTACCAGCCAACACAGTGAAAGCAAAGGTTTCATGCATGAACTTATGCTTCCATAGGTACAAGATGCTTGTGAATCCTACTTAAGTTTGATTTTTACAAAAACTGACTAATGAACTGTGAGCAGCAAAATTCAGAAGTGGAATTGCTACCCACCTGCCCAAATTGCCTTTGAAACAAAATCAGCCTGAATAACAGGCTTCGTTTTACTCTCCAACTCTGTCTTGCAAATGCTGCCTGATGCAGAACACCATCTACATGTGCCTAACAATCTGCAGAGCACAACGTTTCACACCAACATATTTAACTTTCTTTTACCTCCAACGCCTCCATGGCAAGTTCTGGTGGATTATGGTAGTGAATCTTCTTTGGGTACCGAGCAGCCTCCTCATGCAGGTAATGCCCTGCCTGTTTGTAGTGCAGCAGGTAGACCACAGGAGGCTGCTTCTGCTTCTCGGCGATCTTGCCCAGCATGTAGTGGATGAGCCACTCCTCCTCGTCGCCGTCGCCCTCGCAGCGCGACGCGGACGTGAAGCACACCTTGGCCGTCTCCAACATGCTGTCCCTGCGCTCCTCCATCTGCCACCCAGCCAAGGGGGGGAACACACAACACACCAATTCACTGCGCCTCACACAAAAAACTCTAAGAATACACTGCTGTCAACAAGGTACATCATTTAAAACATTTTCAACCTAAAAGGCATGGAGTATGCCCGAGCGATCAAATACATCCCAGCAACCCACAAAATGTGTTTATGGATAGGTTTTTGTTCRTTCCAGTAACTGCTGACACAAACAACCAGAACCAAACACTAAGACAGAAGCATAAGAATATGCACATAAATATAAATCTGAAAAATAACAAAACAATATTCATGTCTACAAAAATTCTGCCACTTTTTTTGCAGCTGTAATTATCTTAAGTCTTCAAAGAAAAAAAGTTATTTGCTTTGTTCTGCAACTGAAGTCTGCGAGAGCCACTATGGACCACTCTCATTTGTGAAGAAATGTATTTCATCTTGCTTGCAATGTATCTAATTTTGAGCTGAATACTCTCCCCACCCCACCCCGCCAAAAAAAAATTAAAACCAGAAGCATAAATTAAAGTTAAATGCCAATAAATTCGTGTAAAAAAACTAGGTCAAAAGATGCATTAATGTAATCATCTCTCTTTGAAAAAGAAGTTTATAAATTTAAGCTGTGTGGCTATAACCAAGAACTAAAACACCTTTTCTAAACATTTCACAAGAAGAGAATAATAAGGGTTTTATGTATGAGAAACACATTCCTGAAGAGAGCTATCTCTGGAAGTGAAATGAAAGTGTTCCAATTTACCTTTTATTATAATAGAGCTTTTCTTACTAAATTATGCATTTTTAATATATTCACTTGAAAAAAATGAAGATTTAAGTAGTCCTAAATAAACATTCTCATTTAATTCTCTACTTCAGATGGCTGCTCTGTATTGGTCCTTTCATCTGATAATATGGAGTATACGAAGTAACTCCAGCATTATCCCTGGAATTCCTCAGCAAGTCCCTCATAGCCAAGGGGCCACAAGACCACAAGACCAAACTTCTGAGAGCTCAAAGGCATTAAATGTAGTAACTTAATTTCCTGAGGAGTTAATTTTGGAGCTGTTGGATGTAATAATCCTCCAAAAGAAAACTCCATTGTTAACTGTCATTTCAAACACACTATTTAATAAACAATTTGTTCTCTTTTAATATGCAGGATGACATCATCTTCATAGATGAGAAAGTGCCTGTGGGAAGTGCAGAGCTAATATAGAGGTGGAGGCAGCTCAGATGCAAGACCCACCACCTCACTGTAAATACTGCTCCTGGAAGCAAAGGATGTTCCCAGCACTGATCTCTGTAGTTCAAACACTAAAAATTTTACAAATTAGACCAGARGAACAGCACTTTCTTTTTTCATTCTGCTTCCAGTTGCAAACTATGTAATATTTGGAAGTCAGAACAGCTAAACCAGAAACAGAGTTCACTGGTCCAAAAAGACAGACAAAAGATTTTCCCAAGCAACACTTATCACTGTCAGAGTGTATTTAGAATTGCTCATTTTCATTTAGCAATAAACTTCTTTATAATCTAACTTTTTCACCATCCTTATGCAGAAAGAGCTAYTGAATTTATAACAACATTTTCAATCAAAATTCTACCAATCTTCTCACTTTGATGTTTTGTTTAAGGAAATGGCTCAAAAACAGAAAAAGGGGAGGATGTCTTTAGATACAAGAGATGACATGTGGACACAGATATCAGAGTAATTCCTGATCGTTTCACTACTTAAATATGTATACATTTCACCTTTTCCTGGAAACATTGTATGACATTTACAGAAAGGAAAGGTAAACATTATTTCCCTTTCCAGAAGGTTACAATAATTTTGTGTTACTTTCAAAAGATAATTCAAAGATTAGTCTCAAACTGATTTTACATGGGAAAAAGAAAGGAAAAAATCACCTTTAAATGCTGCTTCACACCATCAGCTTATACGAATATTAGAATTTCCAATATTACTAAGTAACCATACAGTCTCATGTGTGGAATATAGCATGTAAATACTTAATTCAAAAATTTACTATGTCAGAAAAGATAATTTTAAATATTTAGAATTTCACACTTCTCTCTGTTAGATCCCACCTGCTGCACAACTTCAGGGGGAAGTTCTGATTTCCACTGCTTGAGCTGTCGGGATGCAAAGGAATGTAARGCATAGGAGATGGTTCCATATTCAATCCACAAGGACAAGTTCGAGCTGTCAATCTCCAGGGCTCGTTTGAAGCAATTCAGGACAGGGGTAGAGTGCTTCCAGATTGGGCCATCGCTTTTCAATTCATTGGAGTTCAACTTGTCCTGAATCCGACTGGCTCGAGCCAGAGCCATCCCAGCCCAGGAGTCAAACCTATGCAAGCAAGAACATAACACATGAACAAATTCCCCCCTGGACATTACACTGAAGGCATAGACAAGATTAATTTTGTTGTATCTGCAGCTTTCTCCTCCTTTCATCACACTCTCCCCCAGAACAGATTTCTGCATCTCCTCTTCCCCTCAGAGTAGAACACAAGTTCTATAAGCCTAAATCATACTGATTTTATTAAAAGAGTTTCCTAATAAAGCACTGTCCCCAGTAATGGTCACACATGGAAAACAGATGAAAAATCAAGGTTTATTTGCCATGACAACCAGTTTATCTATACTTCTAATGGCATTACTCTTGTTAGGTTTTTTCTCAGTAACCACACTGTCCCGTCCAAACGCTGTCATCCCTTATTTCTGTAGGCCAGCAACAGACATTATGACATCTTATATAATTGGACTGAACTGTGAATAGTCTTTATCATAATCATTTTCCAACATAAAAATCATAAAACCAAAAATGCATTCAAGTAGGAAAATTCTGATGAACTAAAGCTGTAATTTCTAACTGAGTGACTGTTCAGGGTCCAGCCCTGTGTTTATTGACAACACAGCCTGAAGGGTGCTTTCCATCGGCCACAATCTCACATTAACACCTGGGGTCAATTACTCTGGAGTTTTACCATGATTTAAACACCAAACRAATAACCATAATGTTCTCTACTTTTGCTTGCAATTTCTTCTGATTCCAACTGAAGAGCCATTTCTAGGTCAAGTGACCTCAATAGTCAGATTCCTGAGGGGAATGGAACAGGAACCGCAGTACAGACAAGTAACATCTCATTGGACTGGGGTAAAAATACTATGCTACCACATAAGATATCTTAATGTCACATATTAAAGTAAAAACGCATTCCATTCACTTATTTATGAATTTAGGTTTTACAGAAAAATGGGTATGGGGTGGTATTGGCAATTTATCAGGCTTCAAACAAAAGTTTTAGTCATTTGCTAGTCATAAGTCCCAGACTAGAAGATGTAATAACATTAAACTACAGCTATTTCCTCTGAAGATTTCACATCTAAAATTGCTCTGTGCCTTCACCTTCCCTTTTGTCTCTGTTACGTGACTGGATTTAGAAACAATTTTCTTGTCTCAAGTCTATCAAATTAGGGGTTTTGTCACTGACCCGGATCTATCAACTTCAAGGAGAATTAAAACAATAACTAACACCTAATATGCAAACTCTATATTTAATCAGCAAATTTAAAGGTTATTTAATTTAATTTAGAAGACTGTTATTCAGAACATGCTTTATTTTTTAGATGAGAGAGCTTAATCTTGATGGTATTTCAGCGAGTTGTAAAWTATCAAGAAACAAGGTGGTTTTGTTTAAATATCACTTAAATACTTTACTTGTATTCTCTACGTAGGTCTCTAGCAGCAAAATCAACACTTTTAGAAAGAGGTCAGCCTAAACAATTGATCCACCAAAGGACACTATTTGTGCTATAGCTATGTTATTGTATGGTGACATTTTTCACTCCTTATCATGCATGAACATGCCAAAGCAAAGAACAAAAGGTACAAACAGTTCATTCTTCATAGTTATTCTTTATTTTAATTTAGCTTCCTCCCCTCCCATTTTTTGGGTTTAATTTCAAAACAATCAAATATTTAACCTTACATTTCGGCTTTTGTTTTCTTTGTCGGGTTGTTTTAGAGATGCCCTTAATTGTACAATGGACCTATGATAATGGATTGCAGATAGGGGATTTTGGTTGGTTTGGGTTTTTTTCACTCCTGGAACCAGTTTTCTGCTTTTTGGTACAGAAAGAAGTGAGAAGAATGAAGGATGTGCAGCAGGATTCAATAATACTGACCTGTTTGGACAAATACAAATGTCATGCATGTAAAATTTAATGGCCTTAGACTGTTCTTTGTTCTTGAAATGATAGTCTGCTAGAAGATAATACAACTCAGTCACCACCGGTGGAGAATAGTCTGCACCCTCCGGGAGAGATGGTGCCTGAAAATAAAAAAAGCAAAGGTTCATATTAAATAAAAGATTCATATTAAATGAGCTGCACACTTGCTTCTTCCTTGTAGTGGAAGTAGCCTTTCCATCACAGAATATGAAGGTTTTGAGCATGAAGACAGTGAAAGGATTTCACATATATAGAGAGCACTACAAACACTAATGAACATCTCATACTGACTACATTTTGCCATTCAAAGACTGAAAGCTTTGGTGGTGTCATTCCTATTTTATTTAAATGCAATTACCTGAGGAAACCCAACATTATGGAATAAATCATTCCACTAATAATCTCAAAGTCAACATAAAAATAGCAACATTAATTTTACTCCCTTTGATTTAATTTTTTTAAAAACAATTAATTATACCTTGCTGCATGTTCCTTCAATATAGGCAGATACAGTCTCTAGGCTTAGCATAGGCTTGTCTGTTCGAGGAACAATTGTAGCAGTTTTCTTCAGCAGGTTGGCCAAATCAGCAGACACAGTACTGGTTTTGTAACTATCAAATTCAGGAAGAGTTTTAGGCTTAAAGTATTCAAACATGAACAAAGCATCTTCCCATGTCAGATCAACCTGAAGAGGGAGGTAGATGAGAGGGGAAAAAASGTATTTCAAATTCCAAAATTCAAGTCTACTAATGATGGCTTTCTATGGCGTTTCCAGTTCATAAGAATATACACTTTACTCTAGCAGGAAGGAAATTAAACCTCCCAAAAACAGAACTAAAGGTGCTATTAATTTATGCTCCTCGCAATATATTGCTCACAGATTTAACAGAATAAGGTATTGCTGTAACTTAGTTTATGTCACCGAAAAATAAAGTCATTCTACTTGCTTAGAAAAGTTGCTCAGAAAAGTTGTTTACAAGCAAGAATCAATTGTTAACATCCTGAGTGACACAGAGATCATGGGTAACATTTAGAGAAGGACTCTGCAGCTTCAGTTTCAGAGTCAAATAAGAGTAAATGAAATTGCAATCAGACAAAATTCTGAGATTCTTCAAACTCTCTACACAAAGTTACTTCCAGAATTTATTCCTCACTTTCTCTTCACTTTTCTTTCTTGAAAGCAGTAAAAATACCCAAAACAATTTACAGTTCTCTTCTGCTAGGCTAAGTTTTCTCCTTTAATTGTTCACCTTACCTCTTATGGTACATTTTGCTCTGAAATTGAAAAACAGGGAAGTTGCACAGGGTAATCTCCTTATACTTCCCTTTTACTTACTTTTTCTCATCTTCACTTTCTAAGATGTATGTTTAAGATACAGAATCCTCAACTATTTATGAACAGTAATGTAAAGGTATTTGTGTATTTAAAAAGGTTTGTTCAACAGAGCCAGACAATCATTTTGCTTGTATGAAAACAGTTTTGATTGATAGTTCTATGATCATTTGCATATGGTAAGCGAAAAAATAATCGGAGGCTTCCGAACAAAATCAGTGATGTTTCAAGACAGAGCATTGTATCACTGACCTGTTTTTTCTCTCCCTCCCTTAATATTACAACTCTCTTCCCAAGGCATTCTGTAGTTGCTCTTCTTCCAAATTCAACTGACTTCCACTTTTCTTGTGAACAGCTACCAGGTGTTTACCATCAGAGATGTTAAAGTAAGTGATAATATAATGTACTTGCAAATTTTTAACAGTGACATTTTTCACTTTCATAAACTGCAAGGCTGGCTGCTAAAGTTTTCTTCTCTCAAGCTGACTTTTCCTCTCTAAATTTTCCTCAACCTTGAACTTCTTCTCAGCTGAAAACAGGAAAGTGATAGCTTAATAGAATCAATTTCTCAACATTTTCAAGATAGCAAACTACTGTGGATAAGACTATACTAGCATTGAATTTAAAATATCTGTGTTGTTATATTTATAATTTTAAAAAATACTAAAACTTTTAGTTTATTCTCTACAATGTGTAAAATAYATAAAATTTACAAGGAAATAAAAGTAATCTTTCTCCAAAATATATTAAAGTGTATTAGAACAAAACAAGTGTGTATCTTTCATCACTTCAGGATATTCAACTGACATTAAATAATACATTAATTACCTGCTGTACTGAATGTTCTTCTAGGTACCTTGCTTTGCTTTTTTTGCTAGGGAAACCATATAAACAATAAAAACACTGTTCCAAGGCTGTTTCCAGCTCTTCTTTGTATGGGTGAGTATCTTCAGAAGTGGATGCTGCAAGTTCTTTTTGCAGTACCTGAACCTACAAGCCAAACATCAACAAAAGTCACCTGCAAGCTGAAGATCACAGAAACTTGTCCAGCTGTCTGCAGGCAGATGATGAAAACAACATTAAGGAACTACATGTACATTTCCCCAGTTACAACCAAATATTAACCTGAATTTCTATAAACTAGTCTCACACAATTCCAATGGCACTGCAGCTGCATTGAAGTGCTTTTTTCTTCCTATGTTAATTCACGAACTCTTATCTTTAACCAATGAGATTAGATATCAGCTTCATGTTTCAGACTTAAAATCATTCAAAGTTTTCCCCTACACACCAAGTTGCTTCTGTTAATATAAACACTACAGTTCATCAATCCTGTGAATAAGGAAAACGTACAGAAGAACTTCTGCCCTAATTCACAAACACCAATTTTCTCTGCATGGAAAAGGCAGGATGGAAAGGACTTTGCAGAAAAAGAAGAGACAGTTAATGAAAGTTTGGCTAAAAGGACTATAGAATTGCACAGTATGAATAGTATTACACAGATGGCTACACACCAAGGAAAGTGGCTGGATTGATCCCAAATGACTAAACACTGTAGCAAGTTCCTATCTTTACCTTCGACACTGCAAGAGAAAGTACCCATCAGCAGCAGCATATTTTGGAAGATGCTAATACTCTATGACATTCATTAAAAAAACTGCAACTCAATGCCAAAAGACAAGAGAAAATTCTTTGAAAATTCTCACTAAGCTTCCGTAAAAAACAAGCCAAAAAGGAACACATTCCAGGAAGACATTTCAAGGTCAATACAAACATGTTCACCAAGAATAATCTGCGTAGTTACTGTGTAGTAACCCACACTTAACTGCTGAGGTTTAATATTCAATTCCAATGTGTTCCACTATGAAATTTCAATTAAAAAACAAAATGTCTAAGTAGAAATTACATTATTAATATCTTACACAACCAACAGCAATATATTGTGTGTGCCTCCCCAGTGTGAGTGCACTGGTTATGTCTAAAGAAAACTCATTTGAGGTGGTAGAAGTCATGTTATTGAATCCCAACAGACACATTATTGCCACCACTTTCCCTGTATGAATTTGTGAACAACATTTGAAATTTACAGAAAGGGTAACTCAATAAGATGAAGGAAAACGTGACTGTAACAAAAGCAAGATATTCCTACTGCTACAAACAAAAGCACATCTAACAGCAGTAACAGAATTCTCACTTCAACAGTGTTCAAAACAATGTCCTGTGTTCTTATTCAGCTTTTAAGTCCTTGGCAGAAATCCAGAATTGTTCCTAATAATTCAGACTACTGCTAAAGAACTTAACTACATACTAAAATCTTCTCTTGTGCAGTACATTCATCCACAAGCAATACAACATCCTCAAGCAGACAGTTCACCTACAGAAGGTGATCATTTAATACTAGTCTATGAAACACATTTTTAACATTCTTGAAGCTGCCTTTCTCTTCAAATAATTCATCCCATCTTTGTCTTTCCCTAATCTTCCAACACCCTATTGTCTCTGAAAACTAAATTCTTGTGTTTAATAATACTATATTATATTTTAGCTTTAAAAGTGGGCAATTCTGTAAGGGAAAATTTACCATTTTGTTTAAAGTACCTGATGACATTTGCAGAGATCTCACTCTAAATACATTCCCAGCTCTCAGTTATCTGTACTTTACCCAGGTTCACAGACCACACTCTGTGACTCCGCAGGCTGTGGATACAGGCATGTTGCACAGACACAATTTAGAATTATCACTTAGGAGCACAAAATCCATGGGCAAACTCAAGCCTGGAAACAGCCAATCTATTTTCATGAAGCACAGGGCCTGAGCTAATAAGCCCTCTGGATCCCTGCAGGGGCAACTCAGGTGTATCAGCATTATGCTCCTAATACCAGGGAGGCTGAGGAGAGCAGGACACAGAGATAATCTGATAGGTCTACCCTGAATCAGCCTCAGTTCAAACACTGCTCATTCACTTCAGCCCTACTAGGATGAGCTGACTCCTGCAGAACCCCTCAGGCTCTCTGTGCCATCCTTCCTAGCTGTCTAAATTACTCTCCTGGACACGCCGCTTGCTCAAATGCAGAGGTAGATGGGGTCTGGCACTGAGCTGTGGCTAATAAGCTCCAGGGAGTGCTGAGAAGGGAAATTAAGAGATTCCTGAGTAGCTCTATGCAGAACTAATCATGATTTTCTCTTGGCTGAAGGTAATAAACCTCAATGAAGTCAAGCTGAATCTGTAAAGTGCCACTGAAAAGTCCCTGTAGAGCACAGCCCAACGGATGCCATGGCACCGCATTATCTGGGATTTGCCAGCAGCCAGGCTATCCCAGACTGTCAGTGCTCTGCTCAGGGAAACACTGACTGCACTTGGGTTTCTAAGCTAAAACAAAACGAGCAAACATGTAGACATATTGTACTTCAACCATGGGAAATTTCTTTTCTGGTGTAACAATGAGACCTCAAGGAGTAATCTTAGAAAGGTCAACAATGAAGGTAGGTTCCTTCATCAAATAATGCTACAGCATTACTGCCCAGACACCCATTTCTGGAGCATACTGGATGTAACACACCCATCTGAACAACAGAGCAAAGACCAGCCCTCAGACACAGGGAAGTGAAGGGCTGAACAAATTCTTCACTCTCATCATTGTTCAACAGATGAACTCTTCATGTGTATTTTAAAYATTTAGTTAATAACATGAAAGCAATACAATTACTATCTTTTTCAGACCGTGCTATAAAATCAAGGTACGTACAAGCAAACAAGACAAATTTATCAACTGCAGAACAACTAAATGCATCACAGCTTCAGGACCAAATCTGGGTAACACCACAGGATGTGGGAGCAATCAGTAGCACTCCAGTTGTGCAGCTGAGGACAGACAATGGCCTGCAAACTAATTCAGTTCTGTGAAATGAGCAACTTATATACAATCACTGAGACAAGATGTATATGGAATCCCACTGTGTTATTTTAGCAGCAATTTTAAAGATGTAACACTACAGTTTTTGTCAGCTTGCTAATGATTTACAGTACTATCAGACTGCTTGGTTATTCCTACTTCCCTTTCAAATTCCAGGAACAAAATAAAATACTAGTGCAAGAAGCAAAACAGAAGAGAAAAATCAGAAGAAAATATTATTCTTCTCCGTGAGGTAACTCTAGAAAACAATGGGAAGTGTGACAGAAGCATACCAATGGGAAAGGGTCTGGAATAACAAGCCTTTGCTATTCAGATTAAACTGACTGAAACTTTCATGTGTTTGTCTGGGAGAAGATGGAAAGTGGATTTAAAAGTGTATATTTAACATGAAGACAAGGCGATAAACAATCTAACATAACTTTGAAGTTGCTTCCTGCTTTGAGATGTGGGTTAGCCAGATGACTTTCAGAGATCAATCTGAATCAATCTCAATTATTCTACAATGCTAACACTTACATAGAACTTAAGCAGAGCACCATCTGAATTGCAACACCAGGATCTTCTTCCCAAATACTCATGAGCTGTATTTAGCAGCATAAGTGAAGAAGGCAACATAGGGGTATCAGGACTCACTGGAAGAAAGAAGTTGGTAAATATTAAAGCAGCACAGAACTGCATTAAATCCAAGTCAATGCTTCAACTGGCAATAAGTTTCCTGTGCTAAGAAAGTGATGCTTGCATAGCCCTCTACTCCCTTCAGCCAGCAAGGTATGACAACAAACAAGTATGTTATTACTTATATTCCTGAGCTAGATGGTAAGGAGCTCAGGCCCAATATGTAAAAGTGAATAAAGAAACCACCTTCTTCTCCCTGGTTCTGCTGCTGCTGGCAGCAWAGGGATCGAAAAGCATCTTCCTCATGCTGGATGATCCTGTGCAGGATAATCCATGGAAGCACCGAGGAGACATATGGTTCTTTTGGTTCTTCCTGGACTGCCATGCTGCAGTCTATGATCTAATAAAGAAACAGGCATTATACAGACAAAGTGATGCAAAACAAAGGTTAGGTGCGAATCCTTTCCAAACAACCCAAAGTTGGCAACACATTTTATCCTAAGGAAACAATCTAAAGCTGAGCCTCAGCTTCTCACAGTGAGTGGCTATAAAAATGCTAAAAATAGATCAACTGGTAGGGGAACAGCAGTAGATTATCTCCCCTACCCTGACATTCCTCTTTCACCCTCATTTTCCATCTAGATGTTTCTCTGTTAATAGGATACACAAACAATGCATACTAAGCAAACACATAGCATGAATTCTCAGTGTTAGTAAGCCTCACTACTGTACAAGAAATTTATCTACCACCCAGATAGAAGAGGAACTTAAAAAAATTCCTGAATTCTAGATCTGGTCTTACAACAACTGTTAAAGACCAACTAGAATCATTAACAGATGCTATATAAATGGTGTACCTGAATACTCTGTTCTCCAGAATTCCATTACATTCCATGACACATACAACTTTACACAACGAGAGTATGATTTTGTGAGTAGTGAAGGTCCTTGGCTTTTACTGAAGTAAATGGAGACTTGAGAATTGCAAGCACATTGAATTTTAACATTAACTAGACCCACTTGTTAATAGAACTGTGAGTCTGCTATTTCTTACCTGGACTAAAAATGTTCATTCAGCAGTTTTAAGGTTTGAAAGTACCTTCTGTAAAAGGCTAAAATTAGCTGTATTCATAATTCTAGAAGCAGTCCACATATCACTTTTTCCCTGCCCTGTCCCCATCACCCTCTCTGTTTTTACTAGAAAAACCCTTAGCTTGGCCAGCACTTGAAAGCAATTATACCATGTTTGTAAGGCTTAGGGGATCTTGCCTTGCAGCCCAAAGCACATACAGCAAGATCAGTGCCATAACTCACAAGCTACACCCAGGCAGCTCAATCAATCTCCACATTATCACCAGTAAGACAGACTAAAACCAGTGTTGCTCCTTGTGTTATCTTACCACCATTCTTTGATTATTTTAGGCAGCTCGGTGTCTACAGGCACCTGCTGATACCAATCCTAGCACGGGTGTGCTCAGTGCATAACTAACATACTGAAGACTATGATAATGCTCACATAATGTGGTAATGCTCATCTTCCCAAAAATGTAACAGAAATATAACCAAAACCATCACTGCGAGTGGGTGGGAATTCAGACAGCAACTGTATCATGTCTGAAGGTCTGAAGCACGCAACACATCCTTCCTAGTGCCAGTGCACAGGTTACCTGAATCAGGTTGTTTGTTAATCGCACGAGGCTTGGTGTTACAGAAGAGTCTTTCAAGATGCTGTTAACTGATGATAATGAAGTATCTATTCCTGTGAGCAGCTGTGTTACCGTAGCAACCCACTCCTCTTTAGCAGAGGCTGCTGTCATATTAATCATCTGCTGAATTGCTTCATTCAAGGCAACATCTGAGCATTCAAAGCATTGCTTGTAATCTTTCAGCTTGAGCAGGGAGTCCTAGGGAATGTAAATATGAAAAAAATCTATTATAACAATGGAGAGTTTATTTTAAACATGAATGCACAGCAGGGCAAAGCAAAACACTATATTCAGTTAATGTGATTACTTCAATGAAACATAACAGAACACCTTTAAATATAACATTAAAAGGACAATAGGAGGTGCATGGACTCTGGATGTCAAATATACAAGTAGGATCTAAATACAAAAAAACTCACCACATCTTTCTACTTTAATAAAGAGATGCAAGGAAAGAAAATAGGAAAAGGATGGCTGTAGGTCTGTAATTCTAATGATCTACAGCTGAACAGAGCCCTTACAGAAACAGGGTTTGGCTCTTCATGATCTTGTGCTACCATTTTATTACTTCATAAATAACAAAACAGCAACTCTAACGCCAGTGTTATAGCAACATTCTCCTGCTTTTTTCTACTCTGAAGACACTAGGTCATGAGATAGCATGGAAGCTGTAAGATTTGGTTCAGTCCAGTTATAAGAGCATCAGTCTTCTTCTGTGCAAACTTTTTTTTTCCCCAGATAACCTGGTATGCTCAAATTGTTCTCATAGCTGAACTCATTTATAAACTTATTTTTATAGTGTCAAATGGACTAACTCTACAGCAATTATAATGCACGAATATATCAAGTTTCTCCTTCATGACATGACATGACACCATAGAAATCATTCATATGCTAGATAACCAAGTATCAGAATGGTTGTAAGTCACCATATAGTCAAGAGCAGCATGAATCCATCCATAAAATAACTCAGCAAATGATTCAAGTTTCTGTTCATTTCACAGAGGCCTCAACATCTTATATCTTTAGCCACATTCTCAGCCAGCAAAAGCTGGCACATTGCTAATGATGTCAATAAAGCTGTGCTGTTCAGAGCATTTACAGATTTGGTTCCACATTTTGCTTTGTAAATAAGACTCATTAACTATTAACACCCACTCTAGAAATCCTTTCATCCTGTTTTCAGGAACAAGTCTTAATCCCTTACCAATACACATTTTTTAAGAAACAAACCAAACCTGCAGGAGAAGCAGCTGTGCTGGTCTCTCTGGTATGGATGTTACAAACTCCAGATGTTTTGCTCTGCCATAACCATTAAAGCACAACGTTGGACGGAGCAGATGCACCACTGCATTATAATCCCCTGCCTCGTACAGTCGCTGGATCTCTTCCAAAGACTGGCATCTCTCCAGAGATTTTAGGTTCTTTTCAATCTGTAAACATCACAGATGATATAATCCAACTTTTGTTTTCACATATATTTGACTAGTGACACTTCTCCCAGCAGTTTAGTCGTAAAGCGGTGTGAACTATACAGCTACATCCAGGAATATAAACCAGAAAGAAAATACCCCCCATGTAATACTTCCCATTCCACAGGTTTTTAATGAATACATAGTGTACAACTAAGGCACATGGAAAATATGGAGGTGATTTGTGATGACCAAAATGACTTCACTAAGGGCAAATAGTGCCTGACAAATTTGGTGTCACCCCTTGTATGAGAGGGTTACAGGATTGGTGGATGAGGGAAGAGTGATTGACATCTATCCAGACTCGTGCAAAGCATTTGACACTGTCCCAGCAACATCCTTGTCTCTAAACTGGAGTAGCTTGGATTTGATGGATGGACCACTCGGTGCATATGGAACTGGCTGGATATTCATAACTCAGAGAACTGTGGTCAATGGCTCGATGTCCAAATGGAAAGCAGTGACAAGTGATGTTCCTCAGGGGTCAGCGTTGGGACCAGCACTTTTTAACATCTTTGCTGGCGACATGGATAGAGGGACTGAGCACACCCTCAGCAGGTCTGCCAACAATGCCAAGCTGTGGGGTGCAGTGGACATGCTAGAGGGGAGGGATGCCATCCAGGGGGATCTGGACAGGCTGGAGAACGTATGTGAACCTCAGGAAGTACAAGGCCAAGTGCAAGGTCCTGCACCTGGCTCAGGGCAATCCCAAGCACAAATACAGGCTGGGTTAAGAATGGATTGAGATTGGACCTGGGGAGAAAGACTTGGGGGTGCTGGTGGATGAGAAGCTCAGTATGACCCAGCAATGTGCTATTAAGATTTTAAACTTTATTGCCTCAAAGTCAAAAATCAAACATTTCTATCCCGCAAGAATGCACCCCTCAGAAGGACTTCAACAGAGGAGATGCCGTTTGAAAGTGCACACAACTTCTTATGTGAAAAACAGACTGCTGAAGCAGAGAGCTTAGTTAAGCAAAGGTGAAATAATGTTTAAGAAAAGAAAACACTGATTCAATAATTTACTGCTGTACATGCAGCTGCTTTAATATTTTTATTTTGCATAAATGCAATATAAAGTTGTACAGGACCAACAAATCCAAAAGCTGCAATCTTTGAAAACGAGAGGGTGGCCTTGACATAATCTTCAAACTACAAACCTTTCACTCTGAGATACAGTAAACCTCCATCACAAAAGAGCTAATTCACAGATGATATTTGAGACTGGGAGAGATGGAATGTGAGGGATGGAACAGGGAACATACACCTGCAAATTAATTCTTACCTCTTCTAAAGAGACAACAGAATCAACATGTAGATTAGGCAACCGTATTACGATGCTGCACTCATTGCCAGCTTTAGCTTGTGTGGTAGTGGAGTTCTGTAGCATTTCAGTGCAGATATCATAGTTTTCAAGTGCCTGTTCCATGTCTCCCTATAGAAACAGTACAGAGGAAAACAATCAACCAAAAAATCCTACAGTTCTGACTGCAGAAAGAGTCTCCAAAGCTTGCAGAAAATGTTTGAATTTAATGCAGGCACTGCCAGTGTGATTACTACATGTCCTCACAAATAAAAACCAAATTCAACTGCAAATCTCAAATTAAAGAAAAATATTTTAAAATATCTTACCAATTACTTCAATAACAGGTAAAATAAATCAGAAAAATAGAATTCAGCTTGCATAAATTTGTAAGATTATTCTGGGGTGCTAAAATCCCTTTCCTTTCAAAAGATGGAAAAGTAAAACAGCAGAAGTAACTCCTCTATTTGTGCAAATAAAAACATTGAGTCAAGAAACAATTTTGTATTTTGCAAAGTGAAGGAATTCTACTTGTACTGTGCAAAGTAGTTTCTGTAGCTGAGAGGTCAGAAGAGGAATGCAAGCTGCACAGGCAAAATACCACTCTGCTTATCACAAGGGAAAAAATGCCAGTAGCTGTACAGGAACTCTCATTTTTCTGAAATAACTTTATTAGAAAGAAATTCTCAGGTGCAGAAAAAGAAAAAAAAGAAAGGAAAGAAAGAAGTTAATCCACACTTATGAAACTGACTCACATAACTAGTTGACAATTGATTTAAACATAATTAATGCATAAAAAAACCTGTCTTTGATGTCCCGAGGAAGCAACATTTAGAGGGGAAAAAAAGACTGAGATCAAATAACATTCCTTTCAAATTATTCCCTTGGTGATAGGTTTAAAACCCTCTGCTTCAAAATTTGCATATTAAATTAAAAGTCTTCAAAAGAAGAACCATGCTACCTTGAAAAAGCAGAGGGAAGAGTAATAAAACACAATCTGCTTCAGTTAAAATCTGCAGTTTGGACTGCCTGAGACTTTGATAGTGTCCACGAGTCCAAGTCCCCAAAAATCTATGTTCTGCAGCTACACAATACTATTCCAAGTAACTTTAGTACAAATAATTTTTTTTAAGCTGAACACAAGTTAATTTAAACAAAGACATATACTAAACATATCTGAATCTTTGCTTAGCATGTGAGACCTCCTACTTCATTTCCACCTCAACCCTCAGGGACAGTTAATTATATTTAATATAATGAAATCACTACATTTGAGCTGATTTTATCCACATGCTTTAGAGACCTGAGATTCCCGAATCAGCTGCATCTGAACAATACACTTTAATTTGAGAAAAAATTTATTTGTTAAACCAAAAGTAAAACAAACCTGCAGTGCTAGAAAGCGAGCTTTCAGCCAATACACCCGAGTGACAAACTCCATCCAGCCTTCCTCAAACAAATCTCGCTGTGAAGATGCAAATGACAGCTGCAACAGGTCTCCCAAAAAATGAGTTCCTGGGAAGTCAGGACCAAACTTTCCATTCACAGAGGCAGCAGGACAATTTCGTGGAGAAACTGCAAGTCAATTAATTACATTCTATCATAAAGTTACCAGCATCCCATGGAAAGAGTCTCACATACTAGAATTTCAAAGGTACTGATCTACTTAAACAATTGATAGATCAATAAAACACAGATCTGGAAGATATTAAGAAAAAATAGCTCCAAAATCCAATGAATTCCTGGAAACATTCCTTCATATACCTTGAGAGTTTTGAGTCTGAAGAAAGTAACATCAAGTTCTCACCTGTAGAGCTCTTCCCTTTCGTCAATAGCCACTGATCTAATTGCAATTCCATGCAAGAAAGGCTCATCAACATCATATCCTTCAGAAAAAGTAAGGAGGTATCAAAAAAGAGTATTCGCAGGAAGAAATACGTTAAAAGCAGAATAATTTTTTAAAAAAACATCACTAAATTTGCAATTTACTTCAAAGAAAGCCTTCATCTTGTCCTCTTGGGATTTCTATTCCCAAGCTATAACTATTTCTTCTTCTGCCTAAAAAGTGTATAATAGCATGTACAAATCAACAGGTAAAAAATCAAGCAATACTTAGAAGAAGCATTAAAAAAGAAAAATCTCAGCTCATGAAAGAAGGTCAGAACAGCATTGCCTGATGTTAGAAAGAAGTGTCATCCCTATTTCTGCATCTGGCTGAAATAAAACTATATTAAATTGCTAAATCATGCTAAAAGCATGTTTCCAGAATATAGCAGTAGTACTGATACTTGAAAAATAAGAAGTCTATATTCTATAATCTTTTCAGTATTTATGATACCAAGTATGTACTATAGTCTTATCAGTTTATTAATGCTTGCTAGATAACATTCAAGAGTATATTAAACTCATGAAACCACAGACGTCTGCCAAGTAATACTAAAGAATGTACTGTTTTCTGTTTAAATTCATAGGAATAAGGGCTACAGTTCCAGGTGTAAAAACCAGGTGCTTGTGAAAAGGTTCAAAAGTCCATGTACATTACCAGAATAGCCCTTTACAATCATAAATACCTGAATTTACTAAACTCAAGATAACTTGCAGATCAAGTCTAAAATAAATTAAAGGATGAAAAACAACAGAAGAAACATGAGGACAGTGATTTTTAAAAGTATAGCTATGAAGTCTTGGCTTTTTAAATTTTACATACAAGTAAGCAGTTATGCAGTAATAATGTGAACCAAGGGAATACACTTATAAATATATTCAAATTTGTTTTAAAAAGGGCATGTATATGTGAAAAATACACATAAATAAGTCACAGGATGTATAAAAATTTAACATTTGCTACACAGAGACACTTTTGTTTGTTTTGTAAATGACATCAATGGAATATAGCATTCATATTTCATTTGCAAACAAGTAGAAACACTTGATCTAAAAAAAATATTTCAAACTGAAGTCATACCAAAGGCAAATAACTTTCCAAATGGAATACACTCTGCCAACATTGAAAAGATATAATATAGGCTGGCTCAGTGGACAAGAACTATCAGAAGTGGTTTTATAATTCAAGAAGTATCGTCTTCTGTCACTAAACCGGTTTAACATTAATGTAATTAACTTACTATTTTTTCTATTTGCTTTCAGGAAATTACGGATTTATAAAGGTAATAAATTGGTGATACTGAGGAGGTGGTTTTGGTTTGTTTTGTTGTTTGGGTTTTTTTACTGTAAGTTCCAGGTTATCTTAAAACTGCACTGTATTTACTCTATTGAGAGCAGCAATGTTGACCCTCAATCCGCCAGTGAGAAGAGAGCAACCTCTGTACTGACCTGATGACAAAACAGAACTCTGTGTCACATCAGAAGCGAGGGGAAAAAAAAAAGCGCAACAACAGAGTAAAGGGGTAAAATACATCTATGTCTATTTATTACGTCTCTATGCATGTGTGCGTGCATCCACACACATTATATATAGGCTATACTTGCACGTAGCATCACCCAGATCTGTTCAGGAGCTCAGGAACAGCCCCAGGAGCTGCAGTGCACCACAGTTTAGGAGAGATACAATACCTGGGACAAGCAGCTCCCCAGACAGAGCTAAGCCAAACCGGTGCCTGATTGCTGATTTAGTTGGGTACTTCCAGCACACAGAGAGCAACAAAGCAGCAAATATGGGAACAAGGAAAAGCATTCCATTACCTTGATATGCTGATTACTTGAGTCCCTCAGGAGTGGATTGGGAAGGCTACTGCTGTGCTTTCTCCAGCTATTATAGATACTAAGGACCACTTCACACAAGCCAGGAGGCCACTTCACCAGGAACTTTTGGCTGATGACTTTTAGATATCTCATCATCAGCTCCAAGATCCCACCATTGTTCAAGTTATCCAGGAGGAATTCATGAACATCCTGTTTTTCTAGAAATTAGAYAAATACAAAGCCATACATGTTTAAGGTCAAGGCAGATCGCAACTTGAAACAAGTAAGTTTCAATGGTGTATTAATCTCACAGTTTTTCTGTGCTGCAGATATGCATAATTCAGTTACTGTATTCCAATCTATTTAAATGGGAAATTCCACACAATAGGGCTCTTGCAGACAGATTAAGCAATCCCTCAAGACTTAAAAAATTACACCTGTTGCTAGCTGAGGTATTTCTATACCATAAAACTATACTTTTTAAAATAGCATATCCTTCTGTATTTTCTAGGTATGATATGACAATACAGAAAATAGAGCACAGAATACGAAAAAAAACAACACGGAAGGAATGTGGGTTATAATGAAATCCTTACCAGATTCCATAAATGTTGTAGAATCAAATGACATTCTATGTGGTCCAACATGCTGGAAATTCTCCTCTTTGATCTCTGATTGCACCTCATAGTTATTGAAAGGGTCCTCCTCCTCCTCAGGATCTAATTTCCTTAATCTGTGTGAAAGGGGGGCAAAAACCACAATATCAAYGAAGTCCTCATTCTTTCTTTCATTACTAAGCGAAACCTTAACATGGAACATTGTGCAAATTTTAACAGTGAAAGTATATTAACTGAAACAAATTCAGAGATTTGCATCTAGTCCCCAAATTTTATCCAACTCAATATTACTGTTTTTATCCATTTTGAGATTTGAATTGTCCTCTAATTCACTTTAATACTAATAAAAACTTCCGAATTTTTCGATTTTTATTTAGTAATTTTTAGTAAAAGCAATTTTATTAAATTTATCAGAAGACAATGCATCACATCTGCTTCAAAAAATAACAAGGGTCTGGTAGTTTTAAGGTTGGGGCACATCAATCAAACAAAATCCCAAACAGTTTCCTCTCTATGACACTCTCATAATGAAAGTTGTTGTTGTACAGTACCTGGAAGGAAGGAACTTCACCAACAGCTCTTGAAAGTCAACCTTCTCCTCTTTTTTACACTTGGTATTCCGAACTCTAGCAGATCTCCTTTTTGCTGTTTCACCACTATCTTCTGTAATTCTCCTTCGCTTCACTCCTTTCTTAGATTTATCACCTGCAGATATGTCACCTAAAACATAATAAAAACCCCCCAAAACCTGACAGGTTAAATTGACAAATAAAAAGTGAATAATCTTTTTTATTTTTAAAAAATTAATTACACAGCAACATTTGAGATTCATTGGTTTCCTTCTGAAGACAGTGCCAAAAAAATCTTGCAAGAGATTTCAAATARATGTAGCTGAGAGCTTGGTCTTCTCAGGTTCTTAAAGTGACACATGAGCAGAAAAAAGTAATTCAGTCATCTTTTTGTAAAACAGCTCATTTCTTCTAAGGAGCTCATGGCCCTTCCCAACATTAAAAGTTTGATATGCATCACTGCTGGAATGGAGTCATAATTCTTCTCATCCTAAAGACTGAAAAACTGAAGTGTGAGGCAACAGCAAAAACCAGAAAAGGTCAGATACTCCTTCACTTTTCCTATCAGATGTTATACATATGCTGAAAAGGTTCTGAATCCACCAACATGCAGTTTAAAGACAGCATATCCCAAAGAATTCTGAAGCACTTTTAATACTCAGATAAGTAGGAAAGAGATCTTGAATCTTAGACTGAAGTACCTTGCTCACCTACAGTAACTCCCGGTTCCAATGAACTCTGACTGTGACTTGGAAAGTTGGGTGTTGTTGGAGTGTAAGGTAACACAGGATCTGGCACTGTCACCACTGGATTACTGCTGACAGGTGTTGGCTGAATAACACTGACRGGAGTAGAGGTGGGAGAAAGGATCAAATGTTGAACTGGGTCTCTGTATTCTGAGAGATCAATTCTCTTTCCCAGACTGGGTCGAGGAGGATCACATGTTGTGAGGTGCTGATACATGGCAAGTAAAGCTTCTCCTAAACACTTCCACCTGCAAGTGGAAACACAACAGCATCACAATGTCTTCAATTCTTGTCACATTATTTTCTAAATTATATTTACAAACCTAACAGCATTCAACATGGTTTTTCTCCAATAGCTTAGAGATAGCAAGAGCAGCTTCTCAGTGGGACAGCAATACACATTTGAGTGTGAAAAACCTGTCCCGTGACTCAAAAAATGTCTCTAACAAAACCAAGGTCTATGCAGTAGTTGCTGAGGAAATTACTCTATACCAAAAGCTAAAAACAGTAGAGTCAAAGAAAGAATTTTCAGGTTCTGCATTCAATCAACAACAGTATAAGAACTCACCCTTATCCACAAGTAGAATCAACTTCTCTGCAATATGAACTACATGCAGAGTTCATTAATATCCCAGAAAAACATGTGCAATACACAAACCACACCCCAATCCTTTATGCCTTAATAAAGACAGCCCAATAATAAAAATAATTAAAAACAAAAAGCCAAACTCGCTTTGAAATTCACATACAAACTAGGTATATATGAAAAGTTCAATAATACAGTTGGAATAGCTGCCAAATCATTCTTAGACACCATATCTTTTATCACTGGTTTAAATCGAAAGTTGAAAACTGATAGCTGTGAGGTTTATGCTAAAATCATAGGCACAACAAACCAACCTATAAACTAATAAGAAAACACAGATTTGGTTTGTTTGCACAAGGAAAAAGGAAACTGTTTCGAAGAAATCTGAAGCACAACAGTTGTCAGAATATGTGCTTCAGAGGATCTTTTTAAAAAGAGAAAATATAAAGACATACGTGAAAAAGGGAATTGGCTGGACCAGTCTGAGGTCTGGTTCCCTGTCACGCACCAGCAAAGCTTGTCTTTTCTTACGTAGCTCCAGTGCTTCATTTACGATTCTTCCTGTTTCAGCTGCACTCACATTTACATTATGGATAGACATATCACTAAAAAATAATAAGAAATGAAGACAAGTTATAGTTATTGTTTGCTGATTGTTTTTTTCTTAAAGCCTGGGAGGGATTCATTTTATATGTTCATATAATGTAACAAAAACAGTGTTAAAAGAAGGATTCACATAACATTATGTTACCGACTTTATGGCATGCACATAGAAGAGTCCACCATCAGAAATCTTTGTTCTGAACGATCAGTTAACTTAGACAGATCCTGTAAACTTTATGGGCCTCTATTTTCTTTTCCCCTTTTCCTCCTGCCCACTCATACTCTAAAATCCACACAGAAAGAGACAGTCTACTTTGCAGAGGTACACAACACCAAACTTTTGGTAGAAGTTATGCATGCTGCAATAAAAAAAAAAGACTAAAATCTGAACCATGATATTGCAAAATACCTTCAGTTACAGTGGTCTGAAAGCTTAATAAAGTAAGAATTTCTGCCTCTTGGCTAGTAATGAAACATCCAAAGTCATCTGACTGTACTAATTTGTCAATAAAAATCAGTAGGACTCCCAAATTATTCCCAAATTTGAAACTACTTGGAAAAGCAGTAACGTGGGGGGGAGATTTTGTTGGGGTTTTTTTGGGGGGTGAGAGTTGTTTTGTTTTGGTTGTTATTGGACTGTTTTAATTAGGAAAAGTGAATACTGCAGGGACCAGGTGCTAACAAGTAAATCAAAGGGAGATGATTACAAGAGATCTAGGTATGAAAATAAGTGAGCAGAAACAAATGGGTTCTTTTCCTCTTTCTACCTCCCTCCAAAAGTAATTACTGAAGAACATTCTGTCAGCAGCACCAACATATAACATTATTATTCAGAATGCAGCTCAGCAAGGTATCACCGTCACTTAAAGCACAAGATCACAGCAGGTTTTTTGAACAACCCCAACCCCAAAATTTACCCTCCAAATGCAGTATATACTCTTAACATTCACCATTTGAGGAACATCCTTAAGGAATCTTTCCGGAGGCAAGGCTGCTCCTCAAAGATCTTCTCCTTCAGAACCAAACCTTTGCTATACAGACAGTCTTTTTCCAGAGCTTTGCAGATAAAGTACAAACATGCTGACAGAGAAACAGAAATTGAATGGTCAATGGCTGCTTTGGTTCATTCAAAGCTCCCATTTCTGGGCCTCACATACATCACTGAATTCCACCCAAATGTGACATTTACATGAATTAGTCCAATTGCTCTGGAACATGTCAAATAATTACATGCATGCAGTTAAAATAGCCTATTATGTCTTCCCAGGTATCATATCCAGAAAAATAATATAATTAATTTTGTCTAAACAATGTTTGCAGTACATCTTCTACTTACTTTCTAGATTCTGTCTCAGCACAGAAGAAATTAGAACCATAAAACAGAAACACAATTATTTACCATTTTTATGTTATCGGATGTCTTAACTGCAGATTCCATTAGTGCAACAAGCAGTGTATTCACTGCTGTAACTAGACTGTGAACTAGACTGCAGTTTTACACCCAAATCCTAGAACTATGCAGCTGGGAACTACAATAATGACAAAAACAACATACATGGAAAGGCAAAACAACAGTGTACAGGGAAATTTCCTGCAGAGGCTCTGATCTAATTTATTTTTAGGGTAACCAAAACTTATATAAACCATCATACTTCATCATGAAATAAAATCTCTGTCATGAAGTAGAAGTCTCTATCAAACCCTACTGCATTGCTTATGCAAGATACACTTTAACCTATATGATTACATCGTTGCAATTGTTTACTGGTATGTAAAATTACATATATGTTGAGATTTTTTTCACGCATCGTACTCACTTGTGTAGTCACTGAGTGTATACAAAATTGTGATAAGGTTATCTAAACAAGGCCAGTGATCAGGATTGCACCTGAGACCTTCTTCGAAAGCATGACGAGCCAGGGGKAGGCGGATCAGTTTTATTGCCACACGACCAATTTTATACCAGAGGTTGACATCAGTGGAGTCCAGCATTACAGCCTAGGAGGCAAAACAAACAATATTATCCATATTTCAGACACACATACCTACTCTGCTGCAGGGACTGGCACCACTTTATTTTTTGGCAGCATCACAACTGCTTTGGGGACTGAATGGTCGACCAATTTTATCCCATATAGCATCAGAAAGTACATAGTATTCAACCATACGTTCACATGTTGTATGCTGAATATGTATGTCTGTATTTTAGAAAGTTTTTACAAACATTAAGGTTCCAGTGTCTTATTTCAGCTGCACTGTACCTCCAGATAGAACTCCATGGCTGTCTCTAAGTCATCCCGTTGTGCTGCCAGTTGTGCTAGGTTTTTATAGGTGGAATATTTTAACATCAAACCTGGGTGTTTCAGCCCTTCCTTCTCGTCACCAGAAAGAACTGCCTAGAAATGATAAAATAAATGCAATGTGGGCCTTAGGAATTAGACAAGTAAAAAACCAGAAAACAGCTTGCCAAGTGATAACACTGACATTTCTAGTTAGCCAATTTGAAATGAAGTAAGACAAAATTTAGCAAAAACAGTTCCTAGAGTGTCATTCTCTCACGGTCACTGACCTCTCGCAGGAGACGAATCTCAAGCAGCTCATGATAAGCTTTAGCAGACTCTTCAAATCGGTCATGTTTCTGAAGGTCCAAAGCTTTGTGATATAAAGCAAAAGCTTCTGCTTCCTGTGATTTAAGAATTAGAATGTATTTTGTAAGACAACTTTGTTAAGTATACTTACCATAATATACTTACATTTATTATGTCTATCAGTTGTTTCACACTTTTAATACTTTCTGGTATACAGCAGAACATTTGTATTACTGACCTAAAATAACTCATCTGAGTGAAGCTTTAGTTTGCTAAAGGAGGGCTCAAGAGATAACACAACTTTCATAAAAACAAACCATTATGGTTGAACAATCCCTGCAGCTAGGGGACAAAAATCCCATCAAGACAAAACTTAATCAAGAAAATGGTGGGTTTACTTACCTGAGCTTCCTTTGTCTGTGTCTTATGACTTTTGAAGGTACCTTCATAGTCATCCTCAACCGTGGAGCTCGCATTCAGTGCTGCGATTCGAATCTGGAATGACAGTTGAGAGGTGACAAGGAATGGGACATCCGTGTGTCCCACTTCTCTTGCAAACTGGCTTTTTCTCTCTCTTAATTAATTGGTACATGAACAATACTGAGAGACCTCTACATTAATTTACAAGAACTGTAATGAATGTAGTCATCACTAATTGCACATAATCAAACATCAAAACTATTTCCCACCTGAAATTAGCTGAAAAAACAAAACTTCAAGTGTCTTGTAAGCAACAGCTTCCCTAGAACAGACATGTGCATTACACTGATTTTTTTTTCAAATTCTTAAATTTACCAYTACCAAAAACTACAACCACTCCAAAAACAATGTTCTCATTATGGTAATATATTCTTAGTCCCAGGAGAAGAGAAAATGCTCAATTTTTTTTCTACCAAAACATCTCAAAAGCCATCTCAAAAAATCCTTACCATGTTCACAGCTATTCACACTGTCTTTCTCCAGGAAAGAAAGGGCCTATCACAGGTCTGGAAAGCAAACAGGATTAGAATATTTATTCTGTTCACAAAGAAAACATTAAGAAAAAAAAGAAAAGCTGGGACTCCTTTAATCAATAACCAATTAACCACCACTCCACGCCAAGAGATAAACTGCCCAACCAAAGAGGAGCAACAACATTAAAGTGAATTGTAACTAGAGACAGAAAATAAAATACAAACTTAAACACATTCATTACTTTGGGATGGCTTTCCAGACTCTAATCCTGGTGGTGAGGGGGGGAGTGGAAGTATTGGCAACATAATTACAGCTATAAGACTAATCAGTTACTATATTATTCAGTGAACATACGTTATGTTAACAATATTACAGCATGAATCCCTTTAAACATAAAAGCTAAAACCAAAAACGCTTCTTGAATACTCTCGACATTTTATGAGCATGAACCTTTATAGCTTATGAGTTTACCTTCAGTTGCTTAAAAAAATAAAAAAGGACGTTTTCCTGCACTTTATCGATAGCACAAGCCACAGCACTCACAGATATTTACAGAACATGAAAGGAAAAAAATGAAGGTTATCCGTGTCAGACTGACTTTGCAGCAGGCCATAGTGGCTGCAGAACCCACTGCCCAAAGCCCTGTCTGCGCTTGGAAATTCCTCTGATCAAAACTTTTGCCTACTGCCATCCCTGCTAGAACAGAACCAGTGCTTGCAGCACAGTTATTCTTTCTGAGTATACTGACAAACCTCTACAGACCACCCCTAATGCAAAAGTAAGTTATAGCTACTGCATGTACATGTAGATCTATAAGATTTATGCAAACAAAAGAAACTGGACTTTTACTAACTAGCATTTCTTCATTCTGAAGAAAGGATACTCATATTTCTAGTCTTTTTACCACTGACAAAAAGTTTAAAGGGGTAAATACACTTTTATAATCTGTAAGTAATTTTTCCTCATAACGAAGCCCATAACTTAGACTCAATTAACTGCTTGAAACATCATGTTAGTAAAGGCAAAAAAAATGAAAGAGGTCTGTGCTGCTTTTTTAGAAAACTTTCACTGCTACATGATAAAACCTTTCCCTCAACTCAAACAAGAAGATGACACATGCAAGACAGGCTAAAAACAGTCTTTAAGATGGGAGACTACATTAATAGACGAGTAAGTCCAGAATTAACCACAGCAGGAAGCAGTGGGAGTTTTGAACTATAAGCTGAATTAACTCATACATCATCATGATTAGTTCTGCATGTAGAGAAAATAATGCTTTGACAGGAATTTCATTCATTCAGCAATGAGCATTTGCTTGCCCATGCACCACTTGCTCTCCTYGCTTGCAGCTAAATCAAACAGACAACTGCACAGCAATAAAGCATTTTTCTCTTTAAGTCACCAAATAAACACTAATAAAACCCCGAATCTCCTTCAGGACAGATTCCCTGTCTACTTTGCACATGAAGAAAATACATGCACAGAGATTAATGGTTACCTCTTTCAAATCTATTGAATGCTACACATTTTGACAGAGTACAAATGCTTATGACATCTAAATAAGTCAGACTGTGTGATCCCAAATCAATTACATATTTAAATTGAGTGTTTTTAAGTCCACTTACAAATATGCCTACATTCAGTAATATGCCCAAGTCTTTTGCTGAATCCAAACAATCTTGCTCAACGTGGCAGAGAAGTCAACAGCAGAGACTGTGGTCAAGACTATACTTCTGAGGTTAAGATCCTCAGAGAAAATGCAACTACAGAAAACAATTTCAATTCTACTTATTATTTATACTGGAACCTGGCAACATACAGGAACTTAATAACAAATATTTATCATCTCTGCTGTCTGGTGTTCACAAGTTGAAAGCACAGAACCAAACAGAACTGTGTAATGCTCCTGGAAAACAGGGAAAGGGTGATGCTTCCACAAAGCTTTTGTACTGGTGTGTCAGGCACTTGGGGGGGCTAATTTTGGTTTAAACCAGGCACTGTGCATGGCTGAAAAAACTACCAGCTGACTGAGTTACAGCAGTGTCATGGCATTTAGGAACTGACTATGTTGCCACAAGCATTTCCAGAGGAACACAACTACACCAGGTAAGTAGGAAAGAAAATAATTACTCTTTAATATTAAGTATTACAAACCACTTTGAATTTTTTCCATTTACAAGAGTGTCTCAGCTATATACATCCTGAAAGGCAACAAGCCTTTTGCCTTCAAAATCTTCTCTCCTTTTACCGTAGCAGTTTAAAACTTAAGTAAATATTTCAAATGTCAGCTCTTGCTCCCAGAGCTTGTGTTCTCAACTTCAAAGTAAGAAACAAAGGGAGTGACTTGGGCTTTCCCAGCTTTTGTTGTTGCTGCTACACCTGGGATCCACAGCTTGCAGATACACGTTTAAAACACCACTTGATTTTTGTTTCGGATTTTTTTTTTAACATTGCAAAGATCCGCCGCATTTTAGCACAAGCCGTTTTTACCGAAACACGATCACTTTCTGCACGGAGGCGCAGGGACGCTCCTCACGCCGCTCCCCCGGCTCCGCTCCCCAGAGGGCGGCACACAGGGCCGGGAGGAGGCGGGCGCCCGTGCTCGCCTCCGACCGTGGCTCCGCGGAGGGAGGAGCGCGGGCGAGGCCGCCCGGGCCGGGCTCTCGCTGCCCTCACGGGGCCGGGCCCAGACGCCGGCTGCCCCTCAGGGCCCTCCGCGGGGCCAGGCGGACGGAACACTCACCTCGCGGGGCCGCCCCCGGCATGCCGGCGCTGCTCCCGGGGGGTTCCCGGGGTTTCCCAGCGCGGGTCCCTCAGGCTCCCGCCGCTCCCCCGGGAGCCGCCGCACCGGCGGTTTCCACCGCAACCGCCTCCGGAGCCCCGGCGCCAACAAACGGGCGCCTCATTGGCCGAGCCGCCCTTTCCCGGCCTGCCAATGGGAGCGCGGGGCACTGGGAGGCGGGAAGGCGGGAGCTGGGGTTGAGGGCGCTCGCGGGGCTAGGGMATGGCGGTACCCGTTCGGTTGAAAAAGAGCTGTGGGGTCATGGAGTCCAACGTGGGACCCAACACCACCATATCAACCAGACCAGGGCATTACGTGCTGTGCCTAGTCTTTTTCTTAAACACCTCCAGGGACGGTGGCTCCACCGTCTCCCCGAGCAGCACGGTCGGATGTCTAATCAGCTTTTCTGTGGAGCAATTCCTCCCAATATCCAATCTGAACCTTCTCTGGCGYAGCTTAAGACTCTGATTGCTCCAACACCAAAGGTACCAGGACAGAAAAGTCACGCTGGGCTTTACCTTCCCTGGGCAGCATGTTATCTGCACCTGGAACACTGGGTCTAGGCGTTTTATTTCCTGTGGAAAAGCATCGTCATTCCCTTTCAGTGATCCACCACCAAAATTTGGATACCACCTCCAAGAATTAATCTCCTCCAAGAATTGATCCCACTCAAAAGTTGTCAGGCCAGAAAGGTGTTTTCTGTACCTCTCTACAGTCTATCTGAACCATGAACATTGGGACCACGAGCATTCCTTCCCGAGGAAAGGTATTGTCATTATCTTTCAGCAGCCCAACTCCAAAATGTGGAGCCGATCTTCCAAACTGAATATGTGTGGGGATTTCTCACAGAAAAATGGTGCAAGGGCAGAAAGCAGTTTCTTGCCTTTTTGTCCCTCAAACACCCTATCACCTGCACAAACACTCAGCAGAGCTGCTTTCCTTCCCAAATTAAGGCACTGTCATCCTCTTTCCAGAGCCCACCTCCAAAATTTGCATTCCAGCTTCAGAAATAAATAGCTCTAAAGACTGCTCCAACTCAACASGTGTCAGGAGAGTAAGATGTTATTCTTCTGCAGAAGCTTGTTCTGCCCCAGAAGCTTCAGATACAGCTTGTGTGGGGTGTGTGGGCAAAACCCTGACTGAACGTATGCGGATCCCCTGCCCCGGAGGCTGGAAATAAGCCCAAGATGACCAAGATCTTGCCGTGGAGCTAGCTGGAGATGAGAACACACTTCTTTGCCCCTGGGATGTGGGGGAGGCGTTTCTGCATGATGGCGGCAGGATGATATGGGCCAGTGACCAAAGCCAAGCACCACTGTGACAGCTCCTTGTGTAAATAACTTTATGTAAGTGTAAGGTGGTCATACAGCAGCGAGTGTTAAAGAGTAGATGTGCCATCTGCAGTCCCACAGAGACCTCAGGACAGCCTGAGCACAGACAGACTGGCAAGGTCCCACCTGTGGGACAGAACCTCGCGTTTAAATCCTCCTCTTGCTGCAACACATCACATCACACTGGTGAAGGTAAGCTGGTGCTCAAACACTGCATTGAATCACCATTTAGCACTATAAGGAAGAGTCCTCTTCATCTCAAATGTACAATGTCCAGGGTCCCATTTGTGTTAATGCCCATGTTTCCATCATGGCACACCAAGCACAGGGTTGCTGTGAGCAGCAACATCACACTGTTGTGCTTGGAGAGTAGCTCACAAAGCTGTCACAATCCTGTAGTACTTTTCTGCCAGTAGTGCCCTGCAGCATTCTCAGGGCCTCACTGCTCCTCTCTAGTGTAAATACACAGAAAGATTGTCCACAGTTCAAAGGTTTGAGACTAGGAAATGGTTACTCTGTTCAAAATCAGGGCATGACCTTTCAATTCGAAAATATGCCTATACAGCGTTCTCAAATAACAGAGGCCACTTTCGGGAACAGAAATATTCGTTAACCTTAGGAGGTTAAGCCTGGGAAGTTACAACAGTAAAAAGATCAACCATAGCTGGGAAATACTAAATCCAGATGTCAGGCAGGCTCCAGCCCATGAAGAGGGACAATCAAGGGAATTGATGAACGTAGCATTCAAGAGAAAAGGGATTTTATGTCATTGCTGAGCGATAGATAAAGGTGGTGTATCTGATTTTCTCCAACCTGARGTGTGAAAAATGTTTCCTGTTTCTATTGGTTCCTGTGTTCACGCTCTAGGGTGGGTTCCAGGGGTCTGCATAACCCCTTTGCAGGTTATCCTTCTTGAGTCCTAAAATACATCAAACCTACTTTAACATTAGCACAGTGAAGGAAAAATAGGCCATTTCTTCAGAGCAACATGAACGTAAAAAATATATTCAGCCCCAGCAGCTTATAAGGGAAATCTCATATGCTACAAACTCACAGGGGTCTGAGAATCTCATTCTGTGCTGACAACCCCCAGCACCAAAAAAGTGTCAAGTGGCTCAGACTAAGGTCTTCATAACGAAATGATCAATCCTTTCATTTTAACTGCTCTTACAAAAGAAACCTTAAAGTCCACAGACCATAAAATTCTCAAGATGGTCTTCGACCCAACACTTTCACCATGATTTTGCCTTATTTTAGGACGTTTTGTCAGGTAATGTCAGAATGCAGACCCAACATGGAAATGGGTGGGAAACTCACACTGAGAACCCATTTTATTCAGGCAGCTTTGCACATCATACTCTTTTCCAAGTTTTCCCTCCCCTTCCTTACATCTTCCTGCTCAACTTTGCAATACTGGGGAAGTTGTTTCCAGGCACAAGCCCACACTGGGAGCAGCCAAGGGTGAGAAGAAAGCACAGAGCCTGCAGAAGTGCCCAGGGTGGCCAACACAGCCCAAAACCAGGCGAGCTGAGGCCCAGGGCTGAGCAAGTTGTCTCTGAAGGAAACAAAGGCTTTGGCAAGAGTTTGCTTTTTCCTTCAGGAGGCAGAAGGACCTCCAGGACATGAGCCATCTGCAGATCAGAATTAAAGTGAGATTATTTTCTGCATTTCAGAATATTCACCTCAAGCTGGTGCAAAGCCAGGACTGTCCACCCCCTTCTCTGCAACACAGTACTCCTGAGTTAGTGTCTCGGACTCAGTTCACCTACCTGTTTGTTGCCTGAGTGTCAAAAACTTTTGGTTGAAGAGACCTCTTGAGGAAGTGGAGAGACCTGGGCAGCCACGATGTCTGTCTCCAAGCACTAAGACCTATGAACCTCCAATGCTGTGAGCCAATAAACTGACACTTACCAAAAGAAGCTTTGCTACAGTTTATTAACCAGATAACGTGTAGTCCCTTCCAGCCTGATACACAAATTTGTGTTTGGTATTATATTCCTGACAGATTTGGCAAACACAGAAGTTATTTATGGTGCATAGGGAACAACCAACTTCAAATGGTAATTAGAAGGAGTATTTTCAATAATCTTGAGACCTGAAGCCATAAACAAATAAAACTCCAATCAGAATGACGAAGGAGCACAGAAGCCTCCTTCAGCCTTGTGTTCCCATGGACCCCCATGTCCCAAGGATGCACTCTCAGCTCCGCTGAGCAACCTGACCTCGGCCTGACCAAGTTACAAAGTGAAAGGAAACTGATAAATGTTTTCATTATCAGTGGAAGGCAGAGACAACATTCTACATAAGAAGTACCCTGCTTTTGTTTTAATAAAATGCCATGTGTATTCCAGTTATAAAGTGAGGGAGTATATGGGTCTTAAAAACCCAAAACACTCCTCTGCAGGGACACTGAGCTGGAAACATCAGCCACAGATCACAGTGAGATGCTGTATTGTCCCAAAATTCCCCGCAACAGCAGGGTGAGGAAAAGAACTTTGAACAAACTGAGTGAATAACAGGGATTAAAGCTGGCAGTAGCAGAAACTTGAAAATATTTTCTGGTGGCACAGTGCAGGTCTTCAGAAGTGACTCTCTCCTCTAGACACTGCCATCAGCACACAGATGTTCAGCCCTGAAAATCTTGTGGACAAATAACACTTTGTAGGAAYAATCAACAGGGGTGGCAATGGCACAGCACAGAGCACAAGACCGGACATGAGCCTTCAATGCCTAAACTTCTCTCCCAATAATCACCTCTCTTTCCAGGAAGGACTTTCAGAGGAGCCTGAAAAAGAAAAGAATTTGACTTCCAGGTCATCTTAGCTGTCCTGGGACCCTTCTGCTGCCACAGAGAAACAGAAAAAAGGATTTTTCTGCCTTGCAAACTACGGGAAAAAGCAGATAAACCTCTCTGGTCCTCAGTAAAGCCAAATGTTCTGGAATTAAACTTTTCACTGCTACAAGCAGCTTTGTCTAGGCCCATGTATGGCCATCACCAGAGTGCAAGGGCTTACCTGGTCTTAGGCATCGTGAGAGTCTTTGGGCTACGAGACAGGCTTGAGACAAAGACCTTGAACTATTTCAGTAAAATCACTAGAGTTGATTGCCCCACTCTTCAGCTTTGTGTGTACAGGATGCAAAGACAAAAGTGAATCATTCAGGTGAAGGTGTAGAGCTACACAGATTTGATCACAAGAGCAAACAAGTAGATAGACAGAGCTGATCATCTCTGGGTTGCCTTCATCTTTGCTTTGTTCCAGCCAGTCACTCAAGGGATCACAGGAAGGTCATSACTGTCCTGTTCTTGCCGATCTGCCAGGGCTCCAGCGGGTAAAAGCGGATGACAATCCTTTTGGGTATAAGAGCAAAAATGTAGACAGTGGACAGGAAACATTATTTTACAATTAAATATTATTCCTGCCCAGTTTGCAGCATGGTAGAAAATCTGCATTAGGGTCTCACTGTCTTACACTTCAGGGTGTTAATTTAGCAGAAGCAAACATAGGCTGTGTATGGGCAGGGTACAAACAGGTGCCAGACTTCACCCACACAAACAAAAGCAGTCTGAATTTCAACACTCTTTATATGAGATACTTGTCCATTTCAGAAGGACCCATGCAGTGCATAATCTTGTCAGGGATTTACCCTGACAGCATCCAAGAGGCAGGGAAATACTATTATCACTCTCCTTTGGGGAGATGGGTAAGAGGGGCAGAGATGGACATGGCTGACCTTCAGGAACAACCTTGTTCCAGCATTTGGCATGGTCATCCCCTGTAAAGCTCTACCAATTCMTGTGGGGTTTTGCACCACTTTCACCAACTGGAATTACTGATCTTCAGAGAACAGTAACGCCCAGACTGTTCAACAACTGCAAACCAGTCTGTGGTTTTATCTGGCCCCAAACCACATGTCTGGGATTTGGCATCCAAGAGCACTTAGCGTTTGCAATCTGGTTTTGGATCTATATTACACCTTAACCTCCTGGAGGACATGGGAACTGCCACTATCCTCACTAATCTGAACATCCCCTTGTATTTGTTTGTTGTGTTCCATATATCCATGGACCACACAGACCTGTAGAGCTGATGGGAGGACGCTCTCCCTGCCCGTGGGGTGGGCACGGTGCCTCCGGGCCGAGCCCCCGCCAGGCTGCACTCACCGCTCGGGGCCGAGGCCCAGCTGCGCCGTCAGGACGTCGAAGAAGCGGGCGCTGTGCCGCTGGTTCTCTTCCGCCGTGCCGACCACGCCGATGGAGGACACGACCAGCTGGGCGCAGGGCTCGGCCGAGCCCGACAGCACCATGAGCAGCCCGCTCCGCACCGTCACGTTCACCCGCTGCCGGAACAGCCACCGTCAGCCCCCGCCGCCTCCGGCCCCGCCGATTTCAGCCCCTCCGCCCTGGCCCCGCGGCCTCCGGCCCCGCAGCTCCCGCCCCGCCGCTCCCGCCCCTGCCCCGCCGCCCCTGCCCCGCCGCCCCGGCCCCGCTCACCTCCGCCGGTTTGCCCAGGATGTCCGCGGCGGCGGCGCACAGGGTCTGGGCCAGCCCCTGGGGGAGCCGGTCTGCCGGCAGGCTGGTGTCCAGCTCCACGAACGGCATCGCGCTGCTGCTCCGCGRCACCGCACCGCCTTCGCCTGCGCCGGCACGACCCGGCCCGGCCCGGCCCCTGCCCCGCCCCCGGAGCGGCCCGGGCAACGGAGTCCCGTCGGGGGCGGGTTCAGCCCCCGCGACYGCTCGCAGCAGCGCGGTGCGCGTCCAGCCCTGCCAGTGCCCCTCAGCCTGTGCCAGCCTCAGACGGGGCTCGGGGCCTTCTCTGCTTCACCGCGGCTGCACCAGCTGGCCGTCGGGCCTTTGGGATTCACCACGGGCATTGCTGGGATATGCATTAGAGGCTGTGAGACCAAAACCATCACATCTCTCTGACGGATGGGTAAAATGAATTTTGTGACAGCCCTTACTGCCAGTGGAATAACATTTCAGGTCACTACAATAGACACCGCTGTACAGAGATGGTTGAGGAATGGAAGCGCAGTGATTTCTCAGAACAACACCCACACCACAAGAAATTAAAAAGCAACCAGAGAGGTTTATTGCTTTATCCAATATGTATTAATTACGAGGACTTTGAGCAACCAGGACTTTGAGCTCCCGAGTTGATAAAAGTGATCCCGGCAGGCTGGCTCACAGGGACACAGATCACAGGTGTCTAAACTAGAGATCAGAGGTTTCTCAGAAGCTGAGGTACTGTCCAGTGAGGTTCTACATGCTCACTTACAGCAAAGGGTTATGAACCAGCTAGATAAAAAGGTCATCTTGTTTAAGGCACAAAACTGTTGTAAAAATTGGCCTTGTGTAATGTGACATCTTCATTTTCTACAATTCTAGACAATGCTAATGAAAATTGATGAAATTGCTCATGTTTTTGCTGAGGGAATTGCTTGGCCTTCACTGCTGCTAATGAAGACAATACTGGCACAAGGAATCATGTGCAAAAACAAGCCAGGAATAAGGCTGGGAAAAGATTTCTAGGAGAGAGATTGTGCAGTGAGCCCCAAGGGAAAGGGGAAGGGGTACTGCAGGCTGGCAGGGGGTGGCTGCTTGCAGGGATAAGCAATAATACAGATACTCCCTTTAAATCCCGGAAATCAGCAAAAGAAATAACCCCCAAAAAGTTAGATTCCAGGGCAAATCTAGAGAAATATATAATCTTGTAAATAGATGGTCCTGAGTTTGTCATCAAAACAAAGGCAGTGGGGTTATTCAGTCACCTTGCAAATCTCGGGTGCAAGCCCACCCCTGCCTGTTTGCTGGGAGTCATTGACTCCAGAGAAGATGCCATTTAGGATCTAAATTTCTGTTTTTCTCACATTCCTTCAAATACTAAAAATCTTTTCCAATTCCACTGCCAATAAAACCCCACATGACAAAAAGCCAGTATATCAGAAGGCCTCCAAAGGGAGAGGAGAAGGTTCAAGCATCAGATGTCAGTAATTACAACTGGACATGGGACTGTCACAAACATCTCTAAAGATACACGTTGTCCTTCGCTTTTGATGGTTCTTCGTGTGAATGGCAGATTTTTCATGGCCTCTCAGAGATGTTATTAAACTAAAGACATTTATTTTATTGTTTCTGTCTTGGATCAGTGGTCAAAATACTTGTGGGGGATGAACAACCAAGACAGCACAGCAGCAAGTAGTCTCAAACATGCTCAGCCTTTGGAAAATTATGGTAGTCTTTTTCCTCCTACAGATATTTGCAGTGTCATCACCCACTTAGCAATYCTACACTCAATATTATAAAAAAAATCAACCATTTCCCATTTAAGATGTAAGTTAGTTGTGGACAATATTATGTGAATAAAACATACATAAAAACATATTATTCAGCTAACATTTGGGAAGAAGAGAAAGAAAGAGTAGGAATAAACATGTGCCTATTTCTATCATTTTGGTTCATCAAAAGAGAGGGCCTTCAGTCAGGTATCTTGCCTTTATAGAGAAAATAGTCACAAAATAAATTCCTGCTAATGCAAGCTGAAGTATATAATGGGGTTTTCTTTTCAGACAGGGAATTTAAAGTAGTATCTAGAACTAACACCTTGGTGAAAAACACCATGAGAACACAACAGGTTTTATAGAACTTGCCAGCAAAAATGTCACTAGCCAAGACATGGTAGTACTGGTGGGGGGAAAAAAACCCAGCTATTTGATTAGTTAGAGAAGCAATTCCTGAATTCCATTACGCGTTTTGTCTTAGCTTTAAAGGAAGAGTTCTTGGGCAAGGATTTCAGGGTAAGGTTCAAGGGCAACAAATACTTATGAATAGAAATTTATAGATATATATTCCACCAATTTCTGCATCCTTTACAATTTGTTATTTTCAACTGAAGAAACTAGAAATTGTTGAATTTGCTCAGTTTTACCTCATAAATTTTGCTGTAATACAAAAGGATTTTGTATTTGAGCTATAGCTAAGCAGAAACAGCCAGCCAAGAAGAAGAGCCCAAAAGCTCCAAAACAACTCTCTGCCCTTTTATTGTGATGCATATGTTGCTCAATGCCACAAAATCTCTCTTATTACTTCAGCTGCACAGGGTGACTTACTTGGTGACGTTCCATCCAAAACAGTCTCAGAAGAGCATGTCTGTATTTATTCCCCCTCTGCATTTTCTAGGAGAAATATGGATTGCTATTACAGTATTACCACAGAAAAAAACCAATTTGTGTGCATTTATGTTCTCTTTCAAGAAAACACTGTGAATACATTCTTTCAGGGTACTCCCCAGATAATGTCAACGTGGTATTTTAGGTAGGCAGTTATTCCAAGACTGTGGCCACCAGCAGCTTTTTGAAACGCCTTGGTCTTTACTGCACAAATCTCCAAGAACAGCCTCTGCCATACATGTACTGGCAGACAGAGCACCAATGSAACCCAGGCTTTCAGAAATCAAAAGCAGTGGTTAAACTGAAGAATTAAACAGATTCACAGTCGTAGATGAATACAAAGAAATTCCTCAAAGGAACCTAAAGGTAAATAGAAGTGTGGAATGTACATGGACAGCCAAGCAAGATGCCTCAGAAATAATAAACTTTAAAAAAATTTTTTTTTTCACTTTTGTGAAGTAGTTTTGTGCTGCACTGGTCTGTGCAGACACATGCTGGGAGGATGAGGATCAGGCACACTTTGCAGTACAAATGTTAAAAACTCATGAAAACAATGATCCTTATCTTATTCAGTTCTCCAATGTTCTCAGTTTATAGGCTGGCTCAAATTCTGTGAGGAAATACCGTTCTTGTCTCTACCATCTCTGAGAAGACTGACACTGAAATAAAATCCAGATGCACGTTAAGTGACCTGTAGGGCCTCAGCCTTCTGTAGAAATGTAATGTTTTAGGACTTAAACCTTCCCCAGCTTCTACCCTCGAAGATACAAGAAAGACCTGGCCGGGGGAGAACACTCTGCAATTTCTGTGTGAGAATTACAGTGCTCTTTCCAGTTACTTGTAGAACTGGATATCAGAGAAGAAATTAAAAAGGAAAAAAAGGCAGGAAAAAATGGTAAGATAGGTGAATTCATTTCAACATCTTCATCAACACAGGCGCCAGTTGCTCTTTCAGCTGTGGGTCAATTTGAATATTGCTCAGTTCTTTGATATTGAGGATCATCTCATGGGCTTGGAAAAAAAGCTCTTTCCCCACAGCATCCTCCACCCGCCTGCGCCACTCCCTCAGCCTGGGTCTGTCTTCAAAGATGTCACAACCAACTCCAACAGGCTGCAGAAAGGGGAGAGAGCAACAGTGAGGCTTTGGGCAGTCACTTCTTAACCAAAAAGGCACTAAAAGTGCACTTGCAGGTACAGATATAGGAAAAAAAACGAAGAGCTCATAGAGGAGCAATAGGAAGGAGAGAAATCTCCTCTGGTTGGGTGTACCTATCTGGGGGACACAGAAGTTAACCTGTATTTTAAAGGGCATTTACAAGTCAATTCCTGGGTGCTGGAACTGTTGTTAAGTGCAGCATAAATGACTACATACTGTGAATGATTTTCAGCCACAGCACTGAGGATGAGTTGGGCTGGCAGTTCCAGGGACCACTGCCCAGTTTGCAGTGCTGTATTACACAGCAACAGTCCAGCACAAAACATTAAGTGTTTAATTGAACCAGTGTCCTAACTGACATAATCTACCCGTGTTTTACTTTCTGCCTGTGCCACTCTCTGGAGCACAATGTAGAGAAGCAGAACTGCTGTTTTTCAATCCCTTGGACACTGAACTGGGAGAAAGAATCACTGATGGGCTGCAGGATCCAGGCCCTGATGGTCTGGCAGAGAACAACCAATTTGTAACAGACTTAATTTGATTGCCTCTGTCTGAGATTAATTCTTGCATCCTCCAGACATAGCATGGGCAAGCACCATATTCTTGAATGATAGAAATATTCCTATATGGTTTTCTCATTTCATCAGACATGTCTGCTATTGCTTCTCACTTATATATATTACCTCCTTCTCTGGAGGTTAAAAATAAAGTCATGATAAAAAATGAAGAAGAGGTATTGCTAGAGAAGAGAAACAAAAGAGATCTGTTGCAGCCAGCTTTTTTTTGTTTGTTTTTCAATGGTGTTCTGAACCCACTCCCACATTCTCCCCATTGTCTTAGGCCAGTTCTGCTGAGATATGCCCTCGCTTCTCCTTCTAGTGAAGTGTTACCACATGCTGCACCCTCCCTGCCCAGCAGCATCTGTTTTTCCTTGTGCTGACACTTCCTTACCACACTCCAGCACTCACTTGCATCAGTTCCACAATGGCCACAAGATCTGCCAGGGAGATCTCACTCCCAATGATAAAAGCCTTGTCCTGCAGAAACCTCTCCTCAAATTGCTTCAAGGAAGTGGACAGCCCCTCCATAACCTCCTGGAGTTTCTCAGAGGGCAGTGGCTGCCCTGTGAAGAGGGGAATCAACACCTGAGGAGAGAAGAGACTTAAGAGAACAGCTGACCGTCTTCTCATGGATGTGGTGGTAGTAATTTAAGATACACCCCATGATCATCAGTGACCTGCAACAAAGCCACAGAAGGGGATGATGGTAGAGCTTCATGGACTGCTGCAGCTCCAAGTAGCTCCTGGACAGAGAGCACACAAGCAGTCCTAAGCAGAGGACCTGCCGTGACAGCGAACTCCAGCTGATCAGCAGCAATGTGCAGAACGAAATCAAGGATTCTCATCTCACTTTGACCCGCAGTTGTACCCTCCCACTCCACCCTGCTGGGTTACAAGAGAAAAACAGACAACAGCTCCAGGGAAGACAAATCTCTGCCACCGTCACCTCTGCTACATCCTCTGTTTCACCAGCCAGCCAAGGCAGGTTAGCAGCTGCCCACCAGCCACCCCTGCCAGCCACCCTGCTGTGGAACTGGGTGCTGGAGGCAGCTGCCTGTCCCGCAGGGTGACAGAGAGGAGGGAATGGTGGTGGCTGTGGCAGGAATGTCGGAAGGACTAGAATGCATCGACGCTGGCTGGAGAGGCAGAAATGGCTTCCTTTGTGTGACAGCAGCCAGCAAGGCTAGGAGTGGTCAGCACCATTTTTACAGGAGCCTTTCTGTGGCCTCCCAAGCATCATTCTTTAAACCACTAGAAATTTTTCCAGAGCAGTCACATAAGTGCAGCCCTTGTGTCTCCACAGACTTGCTGGCACAGGGAAGAGTTGCCTTCCCGTGATACTTTTCACCACTCACAGAGGTGTACGCCCCACTGGAGCCCGCAGTRTTTCACAACTACGCTGCCTCCACCTTCCACAGTTAAAGAAATATAGTTTATTTAGAGAATCAAAATTAAAGATACAAATTTCAATCAGTGCAAGTGGACTGAATTTCTACTTACTGCTAGTGTATTCAACAATTCAAGTTGGGATTGCTTAATCCAAGACAGGATTTTGGCCAAATACATGTGGAATCTATTTCATCAGAAAATTCATGGCCAGTTCTCTTCCTAAGTGATTCTAATTACACGTGACAGATTGCCCAGGTAAAATCACTTCAAACAGCATCTTCTTCCTTTTCTCAGGGCAGTCTATCTCCCCCCATTTCTAGCTAATATGCTTCTCTTACATGGTGGCTTTATATGTTTCCATATTTACAGTTATTCTGAGGACTTTTTCTGCATCTAATCATCATCATCAGCAATTAGTTGGATTTCTTTCCCTTGGAGCACTGCAGTAACAGCCTGCAGAGGCTGGAAGAAACTGCTTCTTGTATGAATCTGACTCATATTTGAATTGCTACTCTGTACTCTACAGCCAAAAAATCAAATGTCAATAAATTCAAGGAGATAAATGAGTCCTGATGCACTCTGTTAGGCACAAACAAGGGCAAACTTTACAATGGAGGAGTGAAGTTCTTACCTGTTTACTAGCAATTCTGATTTCATCCGAAATTCCATACCACAGCTGTCCTTCCAGGGCTATATTTGCACCTGGGTCTCTCTAAGGATAGTTGTATTGACTGTCTGTTGAGTTGGCTGGAAACAGGTGTCCAGCAAAATCATCTGATACTAAATGATTTTCTGGCTCTCAGGGTGATTCTGTTAATTTTGCCTAAATGTAAATTGACCTGACTACTCTGAGCAAAGAAAATCTGCCTCTCTGTGTCTCTCTTCTCTCTGTCCCCGAGCCTATTTCAGAGAAGCACATAAGTGTGCTGAAAGCAGAAGGCTTCTTCTGGATTTCCACCCTGATGAGGCTGCAGGGACTTGTATGAAGAATGCAAGTTTTTCTGCTTCCAGCAACAAAACACATGCTCACCAAAGCCAAACTTTGCCTACGTGCACACTCTGCACAGCTGTGCAGTGTGGGGGAGGCCCTTGGAGGCCATACCAAATCTGTTACACATTCACTCACAAATCCAGGCAATGGAAATCTGTTGGGTTTGAGATCTTCTGTACCAGACCAACTTTAAGGAAAAAACCAAAACGGCAAAGCTGCTTTTGCCAAATCCTTTCCAACAGCTCCTTTCAGCTAGGAATGGCCYAGGTTTGTTGTTTCAGCATGACAGACTGTCTCTGAAATGTTCAAACGCTCAGTATTCTCACAGGAAAACTTCACTTTACTCATGTTTTTATATTCAGTCTCCTTACCTTTATCCACATGGTCTTAGGAGCGTTAGCCCGGATGTTTGCATGGTGCCAGGAGAGGTACTCATCTACCTGGGCCCGTTTTTGTATGTCTGAGGGGTACCAGTGGTCGGGAGTGTTGTACTTTCGACTCAGATACAGCAGAATGGCAGTGCTGCTCACGCATCAACAGGAGACAAGAAAGGGGTCAGGCAGTTATGATGCAGAATGCTTTTGCCTAAGCTCCCTCTCCTGCTCCTTCTGAACTTGTTGCTTCCACTAAAAAGCACTCCGATCAGGATTTCCAGTGGAGTCTAGGAACCATGTAAAGACATCTAATTCATGTTGACATCAGCAGCCCTTAATCTCCTTAGCTTCCATGAAAACTTTAACCTGCTGGAAAATCACAGCACTGTTCTGTGGTGCTGCTGGACAGTACTGGGGTAAACAAAAAATAAACCTCCATGATCATCTATCAGTGATGGTAACTCCACTTGTTCCTTGACTATTCTGACCCATCTCTCTGAGACCTGCGCTGTTTCTGTGCTCATGTACTGAATGAAACTCTYTGATGGGTTATGCTGCCTTTTCATCAGGGCTGTCTCCACCCCGCTGCTTCCACTGAAGTCAGTGGAAGTCTCAGCAAGAAAACCCTACAGAATATTTTTGTGTTTGTCCAGATGTTTATACTTTCACTAACTGGCAGAAGTCAGATGGAAAAATATCTTAGTCATCTGCAACAATACTTAGGCTGTTACTACAAAAAAAGATGCCACAGAAAATGTGCTGACAAAATGGAAGAAAATGCAGACACCCATACCATGCTGACAAGCTACTATAGTTCAATTATTTCAGTATTATGACATCATTAACCAGTCTCCATATGAATCTTTTAATGTAAAGCCTAAATTTTATCTCTGTAGATATTCACTCAGCCTTTATGACTAATTCAGATAAACAGAATTCTTTCCTAGAGTAAAAGGGATTTCTTTTCCTAGGGTGAAAGGGATTTTTATAAGCTTTAAACATTTTAAACAGAAATGTTTATAATCCCATTTTGAGGTAAGTGCATTCAGGGTGAGATCAAGAAGCTAAGTCAGCTCAGTTGTTTATATTCTGAAAGATAATTCAAACAGAAAATGGAAATAGATCAAATGAGGTTATACTATTAAAAATAACCAGCATGTTCATATATTCTGTGATCCTTAATTACTCCATGGGAATGACATCTTCTAAATGCAGCACAGATTGCTAGTACCCAAGGAAGTCTAAGGACTGAGTTCTTACCATTCTGCAAGGGTAAAGTCTCCGTCCTTCAGTGCTGGTACTTTCTTCAAGAGGCTGACTTTGCCAGCACCTTCGCTATTTGATGGCCCTAGGAACATGAACAGACAAGTCTGAGGTTAGAAGTGTATCTGCCAGTGCATGATAAATCAAATACCTGCAGCCAACTGGACGGTCAGTGAACTGTGTGAGGTTTTCCCGAGATGGTCGTAGCTCACAAGTGAAAGGTAATGAAATGGCAGAGTCAGTGTAAGAGCTGTCTGCAGAGGGCAGTCAGCTCAGGCCAGGCACGCGGCATGGAGCAGTTTAGATTTCTATGCAGGAGTTCTATTGCTTGGCTCAGGTAACAGGATACTTGCAAAACTTCCTGACAAAAATCACTCCCTGGGAGACACTTAAATACCACAATGAAGGTGCTGGTATTGAAAACACCATTGCAGATAGCCAGAAATAGCTGATTTGACTTGAGAACAGTTACAGCTTTAGAGACAGAAGGGAAAAAGAGAGAAGGTGAAGACAACTGAGCACCTACAAAATACTTAATGTTTGTCAAGGAAACAGAGTCTGAAAAAGTTGAGTTTGCATGTAGCACATCTTAACAAGTGCAGATGGTTGCTACTCCTGCTGTGGTTCCCATAGGCACCACCAAAACAAAGCAATTTTCCTGCAGTTTGTATATGTGTCTGACTTCAGCTCGGATGGTTATGATGGAAAGAACTGAAAAGCTTTGTACCCCCAGAGATCACTGCAGTGGCTTATCAATAAATGAGAACCTGGCTGAATAACAGACACACCGAGCAAAATCTTTCTCCTCGTTTTTTTTTGTCTCTGAAGAACAGAGGGAATCAAGCATTTACAGAAAAAGTAAACGCTGCCAACATAGCTGATCCTTCAGCAGACATGCAGCTGAGGATATTTCCAGAGTTTTCGCTGGGATAAGGAAAACATGAATGCCAGCAGTACGACAGAAGGCTCAGTAAATAATTCCCTCTGCCAGAGTGGACATTCACTAGAGGCAGGGAAACTCAGACACCTCGACCCTGCATTACTCCTGACTCTGTGTTAATCCTGGCTCTGCATGTCAACCTACTTCTAACAGGAAAACACCATCCCATAAGAATTGAAACTCTACAGCCCCTTGGAGGAATTAACAGCTGACTATCTAATCAGGCTTTCGGTTTCCCACTGCTGGCATCAGACTTGCCAGTCAGCAGTTAAATGCCAGAATTGTACAACAGTCCAGGAATACCTGAGAAAGAAAAGCTGTGAGGAATTTGTTTGCTTTGCTTGTTTTAAGTGCTTCTGAGAAGGAGACATGACATTTAGGGTGCAAATCCTGATCAAATCAGCATGACCAGCAGGAGGTCTTGTACAAAAATCCCTTTATTCAAAAAAACAAACAAAAAAAAGGATCATTAACTTACAGTGATCTCCATCCCTAAGAACTATTTGTACCCATGGAGGAGGCAGTGGCAGTGTCTACTTTACTGGACAAATGTGCAGCAGGAAATAGTCTCCAGGAAATAAAATCACCCTCTGGACAAACAAGTTTATTTGCAGCTGGTTTAGGAAGGGGTGGGAGAAGGCAGGTTGCTGCATTACAATTACAGACCACTTTCCCTATATTGATTTCACATAATGAGTTAAATCAAGCAGACCTTGATATTGTAATCAATCAATACATTACCACCCTGTTCTTCTTTCTAGCTGTCTAGCCTCTACCTTGTTTCTTCTTTGAGAAGTGTTTTTTTTTTTAATTCCAGTATAAGTAGCTTCATCAAACACTAAGGTTCACATTCATCTGCTATTTGAAGGGATTCAAACCCATATCTTCCATCTCATCAGGAAAAGTCTCTGGCTACCTGCTGTGACAGTGGCCTCTGGCTTAGCTGGGTAAGAGTTTGCATCTGCACAGTAGAACAAGGCAACACTGTCAGGAGAGGTAGGAACATAGGGCTTCTTGAGAATAAGAGCCTGACAGAAATGCAAGTTAAGCCTAATAATTTAGAAAGTTGAGTATAAAAAAAAATGCCCAAAAATCAAGCCAGCAGGCAAAGTACAAGGTGCCTCATACCCATGATTTGTATTCTAAAAACAGCAAGGCAAATTTTTGTAAATCTACTGTCATGTAAGGAGTTGCTCAGGGAAGTTGCTTGGTTCTGTGCTTTTAGAAGGGCTCCAAAGGCCAGTGGTCATCACACACCCAGCTCTGGTGAGATCTGTAGTGTTTGGGTGGTCCTTTGAAAAATGCAGGAGAAAGTTGCCAGTCAGAAATGCTTACAGCTAATGAGCCAGTCCTTTGTCAGACCCAGCTGTTTGGTTGTCCTGCTGTCTTTGTTTATCATCCAAGGCAGCAGGAAACTAAGAAACAAGGACATGAGAAATAAGCAGTGGGTGAGGGCAGGCTGAATCAGATTTCAGATAGCTTTCATCATACAGCAATCCTAGCAGGAATACTGAGCATATTCGTTCATATACTGGTGGGACTAACATGTCATTACAGCAGGTTGGACAGTAGGTCAGTGTCTGTTACACAGCCTGCACCACAACCCGGAGATGGCATCATTTACTTTGGTTTATACAGAGTCTTTGCACACAGACATAAAAGACCTGTGCCGAGACTCGGTGACTGAGCTGCAAACTGATAAATGCCTTGGTGTGAACACTAACTCCAGGCTGCTTCTTTGGAACTGACTGCCTATTGTATGAAAATGGAGACCAATATTTATATTTGCAGTTTAGCAGAGTTTAAGCTTGTGCCTCTCTTCCAGCCACCAGTCTTTTTGTCTGGTGGTATTAGGTGGCCCATCTTTATCATCCTCATGATGCTGGCTTGACTTATGGTTCTGTTTAACATCAGTTGTATCTGGTGTAAATAATTCTTGATGACCCCCAAGGATGGAGACATATATATAAACATACACACACACACACACACACACACACACACACACACACACAGAGTGTGTATTGTTGGGCCTTGAGGAGTAACTTTAACAAGCAGAGTATACACAGTCAAAAAGCAGAGCAGGCTGCACACATGAGGAACTCTTAAGTATGTCATAGTGCAGGGAAGGAGGTTTACTGATGTGAGAAAAGAGAAGTGGAGAAGATTTTACAGGAATAGAAGGGAAAAAAATCCAGTCTATTTTCCAATCACATACCTGCCTAATCATCTCCTTAGCCAAGGGTTTCCAAGTAATATGCTTGCCTTAGGCACAAAAGTAACAATTTACTAGGAAAACGCAACATTTAACTGGGCAATAGTCATACAGTTGGACGAGCCTGAACAGCTGAGTGTTTCTGCAAAGTACAGCATTCCCAGAGCACTCCTCGGCTGTCACTGTGACTAATTTGCTAGAAATGGCTAAAGGAACATTCCTTGGAGAGCCACAAAAATAGATGCAGCAGAGCTACGAGACTGCTCTGGGAACAGGAGCCGCACGGTCAAACCCCTGCGTTCAACGCCCCTGGGCAGCGCAGGGATTCAGCATCACTCGGATGACCCTCGGAGCTCGTCCTTCCCTCCCGCCGGGCCCAAGGACGCGTTGCTGCTCCTGTGCCGGGAGGCGAAGGGATTCCCCCGGGGGGCGGGAGAGCAAACGCCCACCAGGTCCAGGGCCGCAGCGGCGGGCTCGGCCCGGCCCCCTCCCGGGGATCGCGTTACGGCGCCGAGCGCTCGCAGGGCCCGTCCGGTCGCTCCCCGCCCGCGGGGCCGCCGCCCGGGGACAGGCTCGGCCGGGCAGGGACGGTGCCCTCCCCAGGGACCCTCCCGTCCCCCGCCCTGCCCTCACCTGCGCGGGGCTGCTCCGCGCCGCTCCCCGCCGCCGGCTTCTTCCCCAGCACCGAGTCTGCCAAGAGCCAAGAGAGCGGCTGAGCCCGCGCCCCGCCGGGCTGCGCCCGCCCCGGCCCCGCCACCGCGGGGCAGCGCGGCGGCGGCTACGCCCGTCCCACCTTTGAACAGCTCCACGTGCTTGAACTCGAAGGGGATGTTGTTGCTGCGGGCGAAGATGTAGATGGAGCGGCAGGGCTGCGAGAGCAGGTCCAGGTACAGCTCCAGCCCCATCCCGATACGGCCCACCCTGCGGGGAGCTGCCGCGGCTCTGCCGCCGGCCGCCCGGAGCCGCCCCGCATGGGCCGGCGGGGGCCGAGCCGCGCCGGGCGGGAGGTGCCCTCCGTCCCTCCCTACTTCCCTCCCTCCCTCACCCGGGCCGCGCTGGGCGGGGGGCGGCAGCGGCGGCTGTGCGGAGAAGGGGCCGGGGAGAGCGGAGTCTGCGCCGTGGGGGGACCGCGGGATGCCAGTCTCCTGCGGGGCGCGGACTGGAGCATGCCGGAGGACCCCAGGAGAGCCTTCTCCGGCCGGGGCAGGGGAGGGGAAGAGCGGCCGGAGTTAGGGCAGGGGTTACAGCGTTCCCCTTTCCACAGCGTCAGGCGGCCCTGACCCGCTGGGACTGGCATCGTGTCTATTCATTTTCCTTCAGGAAAGGAAGGTAACGTGAGTAGTGATAAACTGCGAGTAACAGTAAATTACCAGCCTCAAAAGAGAGGTTGGCACTAAGCAGTGAGAGAGAAGGGGCTGCCACTGCCCTCCACAGCCTTGACTGGCATCACAGGGGCTCGGTAGCTGCTCTCAAAAGGTAAATGCTTGGCTTTGTTAAACAGTTGTGCAGGGTTGTGCCACGCTGCAGACAGGGCCTTTGCACAATGTCCTCTAAGCCAATGTTAATCATGCACCGCCAGATCTCAGGATGGTTTTCAGTTCAGAATTTAATTCTTTGGTCATGTAGTCTCTGCCCAGTGCTGCAAGGTGACATCTGAATGGCAGTGAAGTGTGGAGGACTTCTCTGTAGGCATTCTGTCTGCATACTCCCCGGAAATGACTTTCCTCTCTCCCTGGTATTTGTCACTTCAGATTTTCATGCACGCGGAGGAGAACTAAAGAAGCTTAGACTCAATCAAGCCCTTGCACTGGGCCCGCAGCGTTTCACAGCTGTGTGATTCAGGAAGGTGACATGCTGGCTGAGTGCAGGGACTTCTGGGACTCTGGGAGATGGAGCAGCTGAACCACTCAGGGCAAAGTCACCCCCAGTCAAACCCACCTCAGCTGCGCTGACACCTTGCTATCAGTGTTGTGCCAGAGAGCTTGTATGTCACACACAAGTCTTTGGAAAGAGTCATGGGAATCTCAGGGAGATGGAACTGGAGGATCAGTTGCTCTTTTTCTTGTGTAAAGGATGGTGAAAATGGTGGTGAAAAGGCTTGGGTACTGAGCTGGGAGCTTGTAGACTGGATAAATTACAAACTGGAACACTTCCAGGGGTTTAGAACATTCAGATTTAGAACAGCACTCTAAGAATTTTTCAGTTTCTCAGCCAGAAGAGGGAGAGGGGCTGTGCACACTCTTCACTTCCGCTGCAGCACAGTTCACCTTTTAGAGCACCTGCACCCAGCACCAATATGCTGGAGATCAAGGCTCATAGAGTATTGTGGCAGGTGCTTGAGTTCAAACTCCTTCAGTGCAAAGGAATCTTAAATGTTAAGGGAGTGGGGAAAAGGAGCATGAAAGTGGCTCTGCACAGGTAATAGTCTGAGAAGTCTTTGTGCTTCAAAGTGCTTCCATGTCCCTGCTCTGAGATATCATTGGGAAGAGTGTTGATCTCGGCAGTGTGCAGCAACGCTAGCAGTGTGGGTTCACTTTGCTCCTTTAGTTACGGTTCAGTTGATCCATTAGTCCTATCTGAACTTCAAAGATCTTTTCATGTGCCTTCTGGAAATGTTCCTTCCTTACGTTTTTCTCCAATTTGCTGACTACACTGCACAGCCCACATAACCAAAGAGGTATTTTTATCTGGTTATGTTATAGGCCATTTGATTGATTACTCCTGGCTCCAGGCTAGCGCTTCTAGCAGTCTATTTTCATTTGACTCTATCACCTCAAAGGCCATTTTTCCTGCCTTTATTTTCTCTGTCAGCTTTTTGGAAATAGGAACAAGACAGAAAAAAATGCATTAAGTTTTGCAGTTTATTTCTTAATCATTTAGAAAAAGTCTCAGATGTTTTTCTGTTTTTAAACATTCCTCCTATTTTGTGTGTTCCAGCTTCATTTTATTCCAGAAATCACAGGTTCTCACCTATTTCCAGATAGCCCTGGCAAGAACTGAGGAATTAAGCTGACACATTAAGCTGAGAGTGGAGGTGTAACCCCTCTCCCTTTTCAGAATGAAAGGGGAGTGGACACTCAACCGACCTTGTACCAAGGCAGGCAAAACTCTTGCACAATGTGTTGGGTTTTGGCAGGCAGCTCCAGGGGCTTTCAGTCTAGGAACTGGAACCAGACAAGATCAAATGACACAAAGGAACAAAATGCAGAGGTGGAGGGATAGCAAAAGGCAAAGTACAAGGATGAGCAGCCTTATCTCTGTGATTTAGAGCAAAAAACAAGGCAGATTTATCTGTTTTATAACTCTGTGGCCATCCAAAGAGTTACTCTAGGGAGGTGCTTTGTCCTGCATACATAGAAGGGCCCAAAATACCACTGGTCACTGCACACACACCAGGCAGAGACTATGGCAAAAACAATTTAAAATCTCTTCCTCTCACCATGACCAGGCTGGAGTGAGGCAAGTGTGCTTATTCTTTGTGAAACCTTTTGCTGATCCTTTGGAGCACCAGAGAGCCTGCTCTGAACATGGTTCCAGCTTGGTTTTGAAGGCAGCCGTCCTTGCAGGAGTGCACAACGGGTGACATTTAAGGAACTTGTGCCTTATTCCAACAAGCAGAAAATTGGCTGAAGACTCTTACATGGAGCTCTTGTGCTACAAGTATCATAAATAAGAAAGTTTAAAAAAAGACACTTTATTTGCCTTGGCTTGTGCAATGGTTTGCATGCAAGAGCAGCCCTATCTGGAGATTCTGCAGGGAGATGTGTGTCAAGAAAGGCTCTGCTCCTAAGTCCATTTTGAGGTCTGTCAAGATTAGCACCCTGCAAAATAGGCTCTTCGTTTTGATTATTTCTCTGCTCTGCTTCTACTTGAACAGAAAGTGTGGGAGACATTTATGGCACTGGTAGAAGTTTGCTCTCTACAAGAAAGGGAAAAGTTGAAAGTCAGGGAAAGTCCAAAGGCGCCAACRGCAGAGCGCAGCAAGGCTGGGCAGCCTTGGTGAGGCAGCAAAGGCACCTGTTTAATGGCAGGGGTGCACAGCCCAGCTGCAGGCTGACGGAAGGAAGTGGTTGGTGGTACAATGTAAACAGCTCTTGAGGCTCAGCACTGCTGGCAATTGCAGCAGCAGGGCAGCATCGTCAGGGGTTGCTGCTCAGGCACCGGCCATGCAAGCGCTCTTAGGGCGAGCAGAGAGCTGCTGTCATTGACTTTACTCACTGGCATGCAACAGGCCCTTCTCAACAAATTTACCAATAAAAAATCAGGTGAGAAGACAAATACCCCTGCATGCATCAACACTGAAACTGAGTTTGAGGGCAAATTTGCCTTTTCACCACTGACATTTAGGATTTTCTGTAGATTGGAAGGATGGAAAGTAAAGAGACCAACGTGCTTGGCTGCTACAGCTCAGCCTGCAGGCATGTACATTGCAAACTGTGCTTCATGTGGCCTTTTGAACTAAAGGGCAGGTTTACTCAGGAAACAAACACAGAAAAGCCAGCTGGCTCATTCCCCAAAACCAGTAGATCCAACTGAAAGAATGTGTGAGACTTTGAGCAGCTACATTCACCATTGCTGAGCACTGTAATAACTTGCATTCAGACGACTGACATCTCACACCCAGTGTACTGCGCAGCCTTCCCTATGGATGCTGCAACCAGCCAGCAGAGACAGACTCCCAGATACAACCAGAGCTTAATAAGGAGGGGAGAAAAACAATTCTGCAAACTGGAACCCTCCTCATAGAGGCCTGTACCTGGAAATGGGAGGTCACAGGGACAGAACAGGAAGGCAGGAGGGACACAAAGGGACACAGGCAAGAGGCTGTGAAGGGTGCTGCACAGGTGTGGAGGATGACTCGATGTCTGCTTCCTCCGAAATACTGATTACAAAGCCAAACAGAGCTACACCACCTGGCAAATGTAACCGTTAGCTTTCTGGAGGATCTGACGAGACTGGAGAGTAGTGGAGCATTAACTATGTTTGAGGCATTACTCAGCTCATGTACTGAGCTCTTTGCTCACCCAGGGCTGGCCAGCACAGCTTCCTCTGCTAGCAGTGCTGGCCCAGCCACTGCAGCACTCAGTGCTGACAGCGTGGCCAAAATGGCTGACAAACCACTGTGGGAAAGAGACAGAGCACTGATGTGGTTTGCAGAGGGGACCATGTGGTCAGCAGTAGCTTGACCAAGAAAAGCAGCTTTTTTCCAGTGTGCAGGGTGTTCTCTGTAGAGTGTAGCATGAGTCTCTGGCCGAGGAGCTTTATTGACTAAGCCCGTTCCTTCCCAGAAGCTGGAGGTGTCCCTTAGGTACCAGCAGAGCTCCCTGTGCCTGGGTACTGTGTCCCTTTGCTCCAACAGGTGATGCAGCAGCATCTAATGGCCAGGTGTTCTAAGAGCCTTGGTGAGGTCCCCACCAGGGGCTGGGTTGTGACCTGCCTCTTTCCTAAACAGCAAAAATCTTCCAGCAGAGCATTTTCACTTTGCAAAGTGAAAACCATCTGCTACAATGATTTTTCCTTGTTTCAGACACATCTCTTCTGCCATACCCTCAGGAAACCTATGCTCTGGCCTGGAAAACTCAGAACAGAGATGGAGAGGGCAGCTCTGACTGGCCCCCGTTCCCACAGAAACTGAATCACCTCAGCCCTCAGATCCAGTGGTGCTGGGGCGTGAAAGAAAAGCCTACAGGGCTACAGCTCCGATGCTGCAGTGGACAAAAGGGAAAAGCAGCTCATGGCAGACTAAGATGTATTTTTCTTCCCTTCTAAGTTTCAGAAAGGCTGTGAGTGAAGAGAAGTGTATTTGGTGGAATGGTGTTTCTGCATGATTTTTAGAAAAAATGCTGAAAGATTACAATAAGCCTTCAGAAAATAATCCATTTTATTAGAGCATAACCCTCTAATTCTGGCTGACCTGCTTTAGGAGCTGCTGCTTGAAATTCTCTAGCAGCTCAGGTGGAAACTGATCAGCAGTCAAGTTCTTAATGTTCATGATCCCTTCGTGGGCCTCCTGGAAGAGCTGCTTCCCCACAGCTTCTTCCACCCGTCTGCGCCACTCCGTTAACTTTGGCCTCTCCTCAAACAGGTTGTAGCCAGCACACACAGGCTGCAGAGACAGAGAGAGCACCCAGCAGTGAGGCAAACAAGGCATTTACCAGGGATGGGACAAAATGAAAGATGGATATGCTTCTGGCTCAAGGCAGCACACAGTCATCACATTAGGTGGAGCTCATCTCTGGCTCTTAGGTCATAGGAAGCAAGTGGTGACAACCTCAGCAGCTGCTGTCCCCTGGGATGTGCAGCAAAGAGCTCTGCCTAGTTTGTAATTTACCTTTTTTTCCTGAGAAATTCTGTCCATATCTCTATAGAAAGAACTGTTTCGTCAAAGTAGGTGTTCCCTGGCAAACTTAATTGTGATCAAAGTCAAAAAGGAACAGGATTTTACCCCACAGAAGATCTGCTATTACAGAGGTGGTGGTGCAGCAGCCACCCCTTGGCCTGGCCTGCCCACAGCCTGACTCACATATCCAGCAGTGCTGGGGTTGATGCTCACCTGCATGAGCTCCACCAGTGCTACGAGGTCAGCCAGGGAGATCTCGCTGCCTGCGATGAAGGGCTTGTCCTGCAAGAACTTCTCCTCAAACTGCTTCAGGACAACATTCAGCTCCTCAGTAGCAACTTCCAATTTCTCTGGTGAAAATGGCTGGCCTGTGAGGAGAGGCAGCAGCACCTCCAGGGAGAAGAAACAAGTTGTTTTTCATGTGTTTCTTTCCAAATCTAGTCATCACCCTCATCCAGTCATCACATCATTTCACTGCCACCTTCTGAGGATCCCTCACCAGCCACGCACGAGAACAACCAGAACTGCTCATCAACCTTGCCAGGTTAATATTAATGTCAGTCATTACTTCCTGCCTCTCCTTGTCTCCTGCCTAGAAATCTGAAAATTCAACCTCGAGAGTCTCCTTTCAAGGGAAGACTGTCATCTGCCAGCAACTGTGCTTTGTTTTCCGGAGGGGAGGTTTCTTCTTTCCGTGAATCCGCGCAGCTGGCACTGAGCTGTGTCTGGTGAGGGCTGCTCACCCAGGATGCGTTTGCTCTGAACCTCTGGCAGGATTCAGGCCACTTCAGTTAGGCTCAGCTCAGCAGCCAAGTCAGTTTTGTTCCTGTCACCTGGCTTGTACATTTGCTTAGAAAGGCCCTGCACACAGGCAGGCCATTCCACTCACAGTTCTTAGCACCTAGTTTTTGATATATAATGGTTTTACCTTGGTTAAGAACAACTTGCTCCCCTTCGCACGGATGCTGGAATGCTGCCAGGACAGGTACTCATCAACTCTAGCCCTTTTCTGCAGGTCAGATGGGTACCAGTGATCAGGAGTCTTGAATTTCTGGGCCAGGTACAGGAGGATCGCAATGCTGCCCAGAGAGCAAGACAGACTGGTGAGCTGATCATCTGAGATTAAAGCACCTTGTCCTTTCTTTTCCCCCCGAATTTTGCACTGCTGGACAAGCAGCAACACAAACCTGATCGGAGTCAGGTAGAAGTGCAGCAAGGCACAGCACAGGAGAGAGTTTGCTCTGGCTCAACCAGCTGCTTGTGGACAGCAATTATCTGATAATTGTCCAGCAAGACAGGCATGGTCTGCTGGTACAGTTACCCCATCAACATTTTTGAGCAAATAGAAGTTGCAGAATGAGTTTATACCAAATCTGAGCTTCACATTGCCTGGCCATCCAGCAGTGGGTGCCTTATGTCAGATTTCCTGCAATGACCTACAGCCTCCAGCTGCAGGCAGAGAAGAGGAGGACATGTGGACAGGTATTTAAGCTCAGAAACACAGCCTACATGCAAAGTAGGCCCAAACAGCAGCTTTTTTTACTATTAATGCTGTTCAAGTTGCTTACATAAGATAGCTTCTCTTGAAATATCGGTTTGTTATGTACAAGTGGAACACAGGACAGGAAGGAGATAAAAACCTGCCTGGGCTGGAGTCCCAGCAGTGCACTGGCAGAATCCAAGCACTGGGATAAACAATACTGCAGTAGGGGATTGAGCTTATTTGAGCCTCACCTCTCTGCTAAGGTGAAAGAACCATCCTTTAGTGCAGGCACCTTCATCAGGACATTCACCTTCTGGAACTCCTCCGTCCTTTGCTGCCCTGAGGAGGGAAATGGGAGGTTTTACCTGGCAGGGATACTCAAGACCTGTCTGTAAACACCTGAGGAGTTTGTGGGGACCATCTACCCTCAAGTCCTTATTTTTGATTCTACAAATACAGTCTTGTATTAAGTTATAACCAATGAATGAGTGCTGCAGTGTGAGTAGGGGGGTTGCCCTGTGGTATCAGCTTAATTGCTTATTGCCTGCATACCAGACCCACCTCTTGACCAAGGGCAGGATGGTTAGGAGTCCTTTCATTCCAACAGCACTTGTCAACTTGGGGCTCTGTCCGCTCCAAGGTTGTGCCTGGAAGTACCTGTCCTGTACAAACCCAGAGGGAGCACCGAGCACCTTGGAGGAAAGGGATCTCACCATCAGAAACATAAACAACAAGGACAGTGAGAAAGCAGATAACGTTTTTTTTCTGGATGATAATGTAATTTATATGCAACTCTCTTTTAAAAGTCCTCAGATGAAAATAAATTTCTGTGATTCCCTATAAAGCCATGGGTACTTCATTACATACCTTTCAATTACCTCCTGTGCATTTTGCATATGCTTTGTCAGAGCAAATATGGATTTGAGTTGCTTTTAAGCTATCTTGTAGGTCCTCCCCGAAAGGTAGGCAGAGTGAACCTGACAGGAGAAGGTGCTTTGTTCATCTGAGGTCTCAGTGTACTCCATTATGTCTGAAACCAGTCCCAGAAGCCTACTTTTATGTGACTTGTTTGTGACAGCCTTTTCCAGCCACTTTCCAGCTTTTTCAGTCACACATGGCTGCCTGTGTATTCAAGCCTCTCTAATGTGTAACTAACTTTGTGCCATGTCCTGCTGTGTGAGTCATCTGGGAACCTGTGTGCCAGAGGAGATGCTCTGGAAGCAATTTTAGCTTTCCTAGTACTTGGCAAACCTGATTTGTCACTTGGCTCACAGCCCATCTCCCCTACTCCTTTCAAAAAGATGAAGTGTGCAGATTGCAGGTCCTCAGGTGTTCTTTGAATGTCATGTGATTCCTATCCATTCTCACTCTTTTTACCCCTTTCATTAACACCTGCCCTACTGGGGGCCAAAGAGCTTTTCTGGGGCATCACATTTAACCCAACAGCTCAGTTCTGAGTATCAGTTCCCTCACCTTGTCCTTATAAACTGTGCAGTGATAGGTACCAGTGCAGCGAGGCCTCCCCAGCTGTGGTACCCAGTGCAGGTACCTGGAGCACTTCCCCGTGGCATGGGAGGTGCATGCACTGCAGCAATGGGATGGGACGCACCTTTAGCATTCCCACAGGCCAAATCGCCCATCTTAAATTCACTGGCCAAAAGCAGGCACTATTGCCAAAGGGCACAGGGCAATGGGAAACTGTGATTTAATTCACTTTCCTTTCTCTCACTTCCCCTATACCTRTGTTTCAGTTGTTCCATTCTCTTTGGTGCTCTCATTCCTCTCCTTTGCTCCAGTGTCTCACCACAACAGTTAATTTATTGGGAAAGAAGGGGAAGGACACAAGATGAGCCAGCCTCCAGCTACAAACAATTGCAAAAATTTTTGCTATGAGACAAGTGGGAGGAAAGCCACAGTAAGGTACAACTAGTGCACAGCTAAGGTGTGCAGGGGAACACCCAGAGACTCAACCACAACACACTTGAGGTTTGTCAGAAGTTGGAGCCCTTTCGTTCCTTTATCAATTTCAGCCCCAGGAGCCTTCTCATCTTTCATTGTTTTTAAGCATTACTTACTGAGGCCTTTTTATGCCCTATATGTTACCTTAATTTCAAATTCAGCAGATCTCTGGAAAGGTTGAAGGATAGCTTTTACCAGCTTCAGTTACAAAAAAGAAGATACAGATCTTTGGGCATCCTTTGGTGAAAACACACGATACCCCTTGGACAGGTTCCTACCAGTTATCAGCTGGTTTTAACCCAGCTGAACCACCTCCCTTCTTAATTTCTCAGCATTCAGATTACTGGCACCTGCACTGTCTCGCTCCACAGCCTTCACAAGCTGGTCCTCAACCCTCTCAAAATAACCTGACTACAAACCGCTTGACCCAAYGGAACTCCCAGAGGGGCAGCCCAACCCCTGCCCTGCCCCACCCGCACGTGGGGACATCTCGGCAGGTCGTGCATGAGGAGCCTCCCAAGGGGGTGTTAACCACTGCCAAGAGGAGAAGAGCTGCTCTGCAGCAACCGCTGCTGCTTACCAGAGCACAAAGTTTTCTAAAGAAGTTGAATTAGCTCGGCTGTCCTCGCCCCTACGTCGGTGTCCCATCTCTCTAGGTTTTCTTTTCCCATGTAAATGGGATATGGCCTCAGACCCGGCACATCCTGAGCACTTCTCAGAAAAGCGTTTCTGTTTTCAAAGACCCATTTTCTGCTGGGGTAGGGCCGATTTCAAAGATATCACATGCCTTTGCAGAGTCCTGCTTGCTGCAGAGGAGCACAGCTACTGAAATCAGGACTTAAAAAACAGGGTTGCATTGGAGAATTAGGTATTGTTTTTGTGTAGGCACCAGGAGGGCCACCCCACCCCCTCAGAGCATCTCGCACTGACGGGGGACGGTGAGTAACCCACTTGGTTCCACCCCGGGGCTGGAATGGAGCAGCTTCCCCGGGAGCAGCGAAGGGACCGGGGATGCCGGCGCGGAGAGCAGAGCAGCGGGGCACCCGCTAACCTAGGGCCTGGGGCCGCCAGCAGCACACGGGTCCCCGCCCCGCCGCCCCCTGGGCCCGCTCACCTTTAATCAACTGCACCTCCTTGAACTCGAAGGGGATGTTGTTGCTCCGGGCGAAGATGTAGAGCGCCCGGCAGGGCTGCGAGAGCAGGTCCAGGTACAGCTCCAGCCCCATCCTGTCGCTGCGGCTTCCGCTGCTGCTCTTACTGCTGCCAGCGCCCGGTCCTTTTCCGTGCCGGCCCACCCCGTTCCGCCAACCCCGGTCCCTCCCCGGGGCGGGGCGACAGCGCCGCGCCCTCCGCCGCTCCGACAGGGCGGTGCCGCCGTCCGGACCGGGGCCGCGCCCGGTAACTCACAGCACAGGAGTGATGGCRCGCGCCGGAGCAAAAAGTTTCAAGTGGGCTCTGCCACCTCACATCTGATCTCTCGCTTGCCCCAATAACTGCCCTTAATCTCTTAATGATAAAGAAACCGCAGCCAGGCTGAGGAGACGTGGATGCTTCAGAGGCAGATCCTGGTTCTGCCCGTGGGAGCTCACAGGTCTTGCACAAGAGGACTTTCCATTCCTGTCACTCCAGCACCAGCCCAGACACCCACTGCTATGGAAAAACAACTGGAAAGCAAGCACAGTAGGAAAACTGCTTCACTGCTATAAAACAACCCCACAGTCCGCCTATGTTCACCAGATTCAACCACCTTTCCCAACATCCATTCCTTCAAGAGTCCCAGCCCTCCATTTTGCTTCAATAAGGTGTTGCTAATGCCTGCATACGTTTATTTTGCTTTGCAAAACAATAAGCCAGAGCTGGAGCCATTCCTACTGAAGGAAATGCAACCCTTGGAGAGTAATTGCAGGCCACAGCGACGTGGCAGCTCTAAACCCTCTGCCAGGGCAGCTAAAAATACCATGGCACGTGTCAAATACAGACTTAGAGCTTGCAGAGACAGTAGCTGGCTCCAGGACATTCATGTTAGACATCAGACATTTCAGTCTGCATTAACACCAACCTAACACTTAATAATACCTGCTGTTACCTCTAGTACAGAACAGTGGAGGGAAAACAACAGGCAAGAAAAGGACAAGGCACAAGACTGTAACAGTGAAAAATCTCTTTAATAATATCTCCATCCCTCATCATAAAATATCCCGAGTTGGAAGGGACCCACAAGAATCAAGTCCAATTCCTGAGCCCAAGAATCTTTATTAGACACTTTTAAAAATATATATAATATTTATTTAAAAGTTGGAGTCACTGCAGCCTAAAGCAGCTCTTCAAACATGCTTCTGCTACAGGCACTGCACAGGTGTTTATGCACGTGCAGACACACAGAACCAGTAGTTGTCCCACTGACAGAAGTGAAGGCCTAGCCCTCACCGTTGCAGGACAGCAGTTCCATCAGGCCATGCTCAAGAGCTGGTGGTAGTTCTACATATGCCAGCAGGATACGATGCAAAGTCCTCCTCAAGACATCTGTATCTCAAAAATTGTGGTTTTTTCCCAAACCAGTAACTGAACTCTGTTCACAGTGTCCTTGAAAGAGGAACAAGGCCTGTAATAGCTGACTTCAGATATGGTAAGGTTGATGAGCCACCCATTCAAGGACCACAGCTCAGCATTGCCATGCTGGGGAACAGTTCATGTCCTGTCCCACTCAGCAGCTTCAGTACCTCATCAGCCATCTCAGCTTCCATGCATTCAGGCTCGTTTCTGTGCTCGCTCGTTCTGTTCAAAATTAAAGTTGAGAAGGTGACTGAAAATGCCCCTGTCTCAGAGCCACACAGAAGTGATTTTGGAGAGCAATAGGACAATTTAATAATCCTTTCCGCCCCAGTTCTCAAATATTCCTAGTCTACAACTCAAAAACATCATTTTTCAAGGACAGGTATTTATGAGGAGTTCTCAACTTAGACGCAGAACACTTGCCAAAATCATGCAACACTAAGTCTATTAAGGATCCCTAGTCCACCCATCTGGCAAGGTAAATGCTACCCTGCCTTTGTCTGAAAGCTCTCAACTTCCCACTGGTGTATAAAGAAGGACCTGCAGGTTATTCTTTCCTGCCCTGGGATGCCCAACGTCTAGTCAGTATAGCTGTACGTTACAGTCTTTAATTCTGTAATGACAAAAGGTTTAATCTCTGCTTTTGATTGCAGTCCTCTGGGTAGCTGTCAAAATCCCAGCTAGAGAGGTAAAGAGAAGGGCAGAACAGAAAAAAAACACCAAAAATCATAGAATTGTTTCGGTTGAAAAAGATCCTTAAAGACCATCGAGTTCAAACATTAGCCTGGCACTGCCAAACCTACCACTAAACCATGTCTGCAAGTGCCACATCTACACATCTCTGAAGTCCCTCCAGGAATGCTGCCTAACTTTAACAGAAAACCTCTTTCTCCCCTCCCCACCCTTTCTGAGTATTCCATAATGATGCACCCACAAATGCTGCCTTCATACTGAAATGGTATTGTCTCAGTTAAAGGAAAGGATACTGGACACTAATACTTGTGTTAAGCACGAATTGCAATAAAGTTGCAAGTTGTAGTTTGATTTTTTATTCTCTTCCCCGTGTCAATTACCTTGACTGTCTTCTCGAGCTTACACAGAGCTCCCTCATACTGCGGAACCAATGGCTTTAATGAGTTGCCCTTCACTGGATGTTTCTTTATATCTTGGATGCCAGCATCCCTCAACATCCGCAGGAACCGACGCTCCTGCACAACCAGACAGACACAGGAGATGAGACAACCCCTGCCTATCAGCTAGAAAATGAGCACATTTTGGAACATGCTGCTTAGTCAGGAAATAATTGAAGTTTCCAAGCACAATGCTCAGCTGACTGGGAAAGGTGGGAAGTAGTATGAACTTTATGTTCCTTATGGTCCTGCATGCATCCTTATCAAATGAATCCCACACCAAAGACATACCTGAATTCTAAGGACCAAGCTGAAAGCAACACCCGTTTCTCCTGCACGAGCTGTTCTTCCAACCCTGAAAACAGAGAAAGTAGCTTCAAGTCAGTTTAGCCCCACAGTCACTGCCATTATCAACTCCAAGAGTTTGATGCTGAAATTCTCCGGTTTTAAGAAAGTCTGATTCCAAGCTTACTCTGGTGATGCTATTGGCTTAACTTTTGTTAGAAGGCTATTTGCATATTAAAGTAAAAAGAACAGCTAAAAGCCCTTTCAAGTGCATGCCACCTTTGCAAAACATTTCAAAGCTAACCACGCTCAGACATCTTCCTTTTGTTCCTGTTGTCTTACCGGTGAATGTATGTCCTGATGAACTGGGGTGCATCATAATTTATTACATAATTCACTCCTTTAACATCAATCCCTCGGGCAGTGGCATCTGTGCTGATTAACCTGGTTGTAAATGTATATACAGTCATTTCCAGGTAGCATCTCAGGCAGCACACACACAAGTGAAACGCAAGTGAACACAGCACAACTCTTACTAATCTCTGTTCAAACTGGACAGCCAACCTCTGCCTCTGAACGTGGCAGCAGCACTGCAAATCACTCCTTACTGCCACTGGCATTATTAGCTGCCCACAGACCTCCAAGCATCACTACAGGCCTGTTACCCTCTGTTGTGTATGAAAAGCTGCTGGGTGTTTCCAGGTTCTTCCAGCATTTCAGACAGCTCCCAGCACAGTGGAGGTTACAAACCTCTAAAGTACCTGAACATTCCATAAAAGCACAGAACACAGATAGCAAGGTGAGAAATTCCAGTAGTCAAGAAGGAATTTATACACCAGGTCTGGATAAAAAGAAAATCCAGAAAATAAGTATTTACCTTCTCCTCAGAGACATTCCAGAGATACATTGTGGTTTTAATAACTGTATGAAATTGTACGTCAAACATGGATAGAAGTAGACCTGTATGCCAGTCTGAGCAGGGATTGCTTTGGCAGGAAGCACTAACACTGTATATAGTTCTAGCACCAAGTTCCATTTCCTTTCTACAAGTACCAGATGCCCAGCACCAACATTAAACTCCAGATTTGCAAACCTGTGTGTTTTGGGCAACTCTATGAACAAGCATTTATATTTTACTGCTTCTTATAAAGCAACACATGGAAATTCAGATTGCAGCTAGATTAGAACAGGCCAAGTTACATGCAGGATAAACAACTCAAAGTCCAAGTCTCACACCCATTCTGCAACAGAGTCCCGCACACTGTTCTAGAGGACCCCATGTAACTGTGTCCCTTGGATCTGTTTAGCTTTTTACACTGAAAACAGCCTATGCTGGAAACATACAGGAAACGCATTTAAGATGCTCACAGTTGTATTTTTCCTTGTTCAAACTCCTTCATCGTTCTCTGTCTCTCATTTGGACGTAACCGAGAAGAAAACTCAGCCACCGTGACTCCACCAAAGGCTTGAACCAGCAGGAACAACCTGCAGGTAAATGGGAGAGAAACAGTCACTTCTTTAGCTCTGTAACATCACTTGACAGATACCTATGACAGTGATCTTGTGTTTACCTGTGAGAGGCTTCCCTGGAGTTGGTAAAGCACAACACGCGGGTGAATTTCATTTTCAGCATGAAATACAAGAGGAGCAAAGGCTTGGAATTCAGGTCACAAGGCACATAACATTGCTGCAGTCAACAGGGAAGAAGTTCAGAGAGAAAAGTTACTTCTTGCCAAGACTGTCTTCCCTGAAACCTACTACCTGTCCATGACCTACAAAGGCTTGAATGTTTTCTAACTGACTAAGAGCAGCAAAACCAGAGCCCACAGTGCCACCCCCTTTAGAATAAGTCACACTTACAGGCTGGCAGGATACAACACAAGTGGAGACAGGAGACCTGAGCTGTTCTAATGCTCCTACTTCTCCACGGCAAGTAACAACATGCACTGCCTTCCTGTCGACAGGCTGGCCTGTATATACATGTTAGGCATATGGACAATTGATAACTGCTACTACATTATTATTACTTTGTATTTCCACGCCGCATTGCTGGTAAACCTAACTCCACATGAAAAGAGATTAATTAAATAATCCCGTCTTCAACCAAATGAACATTAAGTAATGAGAAAACAAATGTGCAAAGGTAGAGCTCTCTGGGTCATAAATACTCCCAAAGCCACTTCTGCAAGGAAACACAGGGAAGACATACTTGCTTTAGGGTAAAACCATAACTAGATAGTCCAGAATTAAACAAATCTTCAAGTATAACTTATTCAAAAGAATTAACATCATACCGATAGCCCCTCTGGGAGTGTGTATTTATTATTAGTATCTTGTTCAGTTTCTGTTCCTTCTCTAGTCTTCTCGGAATAGACAGATGTGAACAGACGAGGCTGGAATAAATCCAGCTGCTGCAATTTCTCTGGGTCCTGGGTCAGTGTGGCTGAGAACAGCAGTTTCTGTAAGGGTATCTGAGGAGAGCAGGAGCTGAAAGAAACAGCACACGGAAACTGGGCTTTGAGGATGGGACAAAGGAGTTCCACCACAAGTGCCTTCAGATGATATGAGGGAAGCAATGAATGCTCTTTGACGCTCTTTTCCTGCCTAGGGCCTTTCTTGTATGTTCTTTTCCACCCTTGTTTTATGGTGGAGTTCACAGACAGAACTGATCAGCATTCTCAACCAAGTGCACAACCCCAAGCCGTTACTCCTGCACAAGTCCTTGCACCCTGGTTAACCGTGTCCTCATTCTAGTCATGTCCTTGCTTGGCCATTCATCTGTTTTTGACATATCTCTACCACTGCTGTATGAAAACAGCAGCTGCAGATAGTTAATTGCAAGAGTTTTCCTCCAAATCGATTACTCAGCTTTGCCAGAGGGCGTTACTACAGTTAATGTGCAAATGGATTACAGATTTGCAGTATTTGTGCGTTCTTTTGGTGCTCCTTTAGTCTAAATAAGGAAAGYTCAGAGAACACAATATTTGGTCTGAACGACATCCTCTGGCATCAGCTGTTCGCTGCCTTACTTTGGCAGACATTTCTCAGAGGAATCAAGCTTTGAGAGTCCATGTGAGAGTGTACTGTGGAGCAGGGCAGTGACATCCAGGTGTTCGTGTCCATGCTATCAGTTCAAAGAAATCATTCTGCAACTCACCTGGCTGCTGTTATAGGCCCTGGTTTKGTCCTCTGAAAAAGCATGTTGGAGCCAGCGCCATTTTCTACTTGGAATGCAGCTTTGACGATTTGGTTCAGACAGTTCTGGTGCATGTCATCAATCATACGGTCAGCTTCATCTACGATCTGAGTTCACAAGGATGAAAAACATCACTTGTTAAATACTGGGAGCTTTTATTTTCCTTCGAATCTCTAACCAGTGAGCCAGAATGTAAGATAATGGAAGCTTCTAGTCAACAATTGCTTTCTTTGCCCATCCTTACTCTGAGTTTGCRAGAAGCTAGGAGAGAAGGGGAAGTGGGTGGATGCTTGAGTGTCACGAGTTGGAATAAAACATCTCATCTTGTGACTGCTGCTTTCACAATCTGGAGTGTAGACAGGCCCACACAACAGTTCCAACAGATACATATTTATGTTCCACACAAGAAAGCAGGAACTACTGCTGTAGCAGACAGGGCCTTGGATGGGAGACCTGTGGAGGTGACTCACCAGGAAGCGAAGCTGCGTCAGGCTGAAGCCCGGGGTCTGGTTAATGTGATCTGTGAGCCTCCCTGGTGTGGCCACAACAATGTCAGCCAGGCTGCAGTAGCCTGTCACTCTGAAAGGATAAGCAGCCCATCAGTAAGTCTCTCTTCACCATGAAGCCTGCAGCAGATACCTTAAGGAGCAGATCTTAAGGTTTTCCTACCACTCAATTAACTGAGAAATAATAAAATTCACATATGGACTTGACACTGGACAGCATGCAGAGGCAGTGGTGGACACTAAACCCCAGTCTCCACTGTACTGCCTCATTTTAAGCAGAAAGTCATTCTTCATTGCTCTTAAAAAAAGCTTAATTGCAGCAAAATTCCACAGAGTCATATGTACCTTTGGGTATAAGGTAAACATTTACATTCTGAATATTCACTGGTGAAGAACTCCAAAAATCTAGTAAAACATTACAATCACAAAAAGGRGGCAGTAGCAGGCACTATGACAAAGACAGAACTACCAGAGTCCAGCATRTAAATCCATTATCCAAAATCATGATAGCACAATCGTGTGTTGCAACAGCCTATAAACTAACCCTTGCTTAATGAGATTAATTAACAATTAACAACCCCTAAAAACCTTATCAAAATACTTTTTAACCTACTTTTTCTGGACAAGCATCTCCTGCTCCTTTGCAAAAGATTTCTGGCCAGTAATCAAAACGACCTTCAGACCTGTCCCATCAGTGTAAACGTTGAACACTTTACTCACCTGCAAAGAGATGGGCTTTGTCAGCTGCCACAGACTCAGCTGCAGTAAATACTTTCCACTACACAAACAACATCAGACCCCCTGGCACGTCCTCAGTCTGCTTCACAGAACAGCCAAAGTACTGGCTGCACCAGCCTGCCCCTTGGCCCAGCTCTGCTCAGAGAGGGTGAAGAGCCACATACCTGTTGTGCCAGTTCTTTGGTCGGCAGAACAACCAGAGCTCGTACATGGCAAACCACTCTATCTAACAGAACCTGCCAAAGTAAAGGCCAAATGAGTCCCTGAAAGCAGGAGAATGTGGGTATTGTACCTTACCTAGCGAGAAGAGATGGGCTTGACACATTCTCACAGTTTTATGTTTCCATTTTTCTCCCTCCACCCTCCCAACTCCTCATGCTGTGCCTGCTGTCTGAGAAAAGGAGTGGGATGCTGACATGAAGGTCCCTCAGACAGCTCTGAGCTAAAAATCTGCTGCCTTATGTCCAAAAATTCCTTGGTTTTTTGACCTATTTTTAAGTTTAGGTTTTGCTTGAACAAAAGCAACCCCAGCATTTCCCCTACAGATACTTCCCTGGGGGTAAACTCACCTGTACAATGGGTATGACAAAAGCCAGGGTTTTCCCACTGCCTGTGGGTGCTGAGACACAGATGTCCTTGGGGCGGTATCCCCCCCGCCCCATCAGATACCCATTGGAGGCACTCTGGAGAATGGCAGGAATCACCTCTGCCTGAACTAAGCAAAACCAGAAAAAAACTACACAGTTAATGAACTGACTAATACCTGAAAATGTTATATAAAAGCATTTTTTAAATGAGAAAATGTGTGCTGGCTTCCCAATATAACCCTGATGGGCCTCTGACACAGCCTAAGCCTCCAGGCTTAGCTGGACTGAAGATCATCCTCTATCCTTACCCCTGCATCCAGCTGTCCTTTCTACTTATTTAAGAGCTGGCACTTATTGTACTTGTTTGCAAAACCAGCAAAGTAATGGAAACCAGATTTTTTATTTGGATGCTTTTCTGGTGCTTTATGAGCTGAATGAGTTCCCGGAAAGCTCTGATTAGCAGCAGAGATGGTGGAATGTAAGGAGCTAAAACACAAGTTTGGCATAAGGATCAAAAATACCAGGACACAAGTAAAACTTCTCTCTTTGGGCAGTTCTGAGCCATCACTTCAAGCCAGATTTATGAGTAGGTAACAGACTTTTACTCAGCCTAGACAAAGCTTTGAAAATGAAGGGTTAAAGCTGGTACAATCACTACCACGCATTAAACTTGGTTTTGTCCTATGTTTTACTTCACTGACAACATAAAATATACAGCACCGGACTGCAGGAGCTCCCTAAGTCCCTTTAGAACGAAACCAAAGCATTATCAAGGTACCTGGAAAAAAGGACTCTATCCCATTCATTTGCAGCTTTTTCAACAGCCGGGGATGGATTCCTGGGACATCTCTGATTGGACACAGATTATCTTTGATACGTTTCTGCACTCGTTTGGGTTGAGCAAGCCACTGTGGTAAGAAAGGCTGAACCTGAGGTGAGGGAAAGGAGAATAAGGCAATGCCATATGTAAAATAGGATGCATGTTCTTTCCTAACCATCATCAAAATTCAGTCAAGCTAGTTACCTTCTGCAGTGGCTTTGTGTTGTAGTCTCCGAGAATCATCATACTGGGGGGTGGACAATTTGCCTCTTCCCCTGAGACTGCTAAGGGCAGCTCCTCCTTTGTAATTTGATTTCCTTCAGCTTTTTCCCTGTTCTCTTTCTTCCGTGTTTCATCTCCTTCTGTATCCTCATCCATTTTCTTCCTTTTATTAGACTTGTTTTTAAAGTTGTTCCTCTTTTCCTGTTGTTTGATGTCTTCTTCAGAATCTGGAATTTGGATAACAACAATACAAAGCTACAGGTCAGAACATGCTACAGAAAAAGGATGTATGCAACATTTTACAACACAGGACTTAAGAAGCGACTTGCAAGCTCCTCTTTTTTCCTAAACCCAAGTGCAAAAGTTCTCTGTTGGTATGGAGGCAACAAGACTGAGGCAACACACTTCCCTCTTCCCCCTACACTAAACTGATCCTCAAGGTTCGAAATATGGTGCTTTCCCCTACAAAAAAAAATAAAAAAATTTGGGAACATGTTAAGCAAATGAAAACCAAATCACATAAACTGGCCAAGATACTTAAAGAGCAACTCGTGTCCACTTTTCTGTGGAAACTGTCACCACAATGAACTGAAATCCTATTGCCTCAGTTTATCATTACCTGCTTCACTCCTCTCTCGCTGTACTTTCGATTTTCTTCTATTTTCTTTCTTCTTCTTTGTGGGGCTGCTGCCATCTGCTGCCTCCTCAGTACCTGCCCTTTCTTCCGAAGAGCTGCGCGGCTGTTGTTTTGTCTTTAGCTTCTTCTGTCCTTGCGCACTGGGGTGCTCTTCAGTCTCCCTCTTCCTCTTTCCTTTTCTTTCGCCGGGCTCACCCCCGGGGCTCAGCCCCGCGTCCCCTGGGCCTTCTCTTCCCCGGGGCTGCGCCTCCTGCTGCTTCTTCAGCTGCCGGGCCCTCGCCTGCTGCTGCAGCCGCTCCAGCAGCACCCGCGCCCGGTCCTCCGCCTCAGCCTCCTCCTCCTGCTCGTCCACCCCGCCGTACCTGAAACAGCCCAGACAAAACCCCCTCAGGCACACGCCGCCCGCCCGCCCGCGGCCCGCCGGACAGACATCCCGAGCCTGGGGTCGAGGCAGCACCTGGGGCAGGAGCAGGGCCATAGACAGGGGCTGGGGCAGAGACTGGGACTGAGATCCGGAGCGGGACAGCGGCGGGGGCCGCGGTACCTGTTGATGCAGAACAGCGCCATGGCCACGCCGCGCCGCCCGGGCGCGTGGGGATGACGTCATCGCGCCCCGCGCGGCCGCGGCAGAAGGCTCCAGAACGTGCGGGGCGGGCGCGCGCCCCCTGCCGGCGAGGAGAGGCGTGAGGCAGCGCCGCGCACGCCCTGAGGGGACCCCGAGCGGAGGGCGGGAAAGCGCTGAGGGGAGGGAAGGGAACCCCTAGCTCAGGGGACCCTCAGTGCGGGACAGGTCAGGACAGAGCGCAGCACCACTGCGGGACAGGCCGGGACACAGCACAGCACCAGTGCGGGACAGGCCGGGAGAGGGTGCAGCATCACTGTGGGACAGGCTGGCACAGCACACTGAAGCTTCCCACACCGCTGCAGGCCCCTGCACAGCTTCCACAGCACTGAGGGCCATCCCTGCTGCCTGGAGCGGGAGTGTAAGCAATGTGGGTAACAGCATTTCACCTCCGCGAGCAAAAGCACTCCTTCCTGGCTTGTTTAGCCACACATAGGTGGCACATCCTCAGAAGAAAGCTGCCCTGAAGCAGCAGGCGCAGGGCTGGCCCAAGGACTGCCTCCACCATGGCAACGGCAGACACAGACCAAAACCAAATCTCATAGCAACAAGCAGCCCTGAATGCCCCTACAGCCTCTGGGACACAGCAAGGTAAAAATAACAAGTGCTGTCAGGAACCAGCCACAGGCACACCACCACCACACTGCGAAATACTGTGTCTAAGAAACAGGCAAACCCAAAACATTCCTTTTGTTTGCTTTAGGATCAGACCCAAATAGACATGTTAGCAATTGCCCAACTCCATGCCCAACCTGCCAAAGGCTACACCACACAGCTTACTTCTAAATCTTTATTTGTTTTCTACACAGAGAAAACAGAGGAATGTTGAAGCAGCAATATTTAAACACACTAGCAAGGAGCCATCAATCTGTGAGAGTGCACAAAATGCAACACGGGGCCATTTGTGCCGTGGTCTCTGCTACAGGGCAGGGTGAGGGTAGGTCCAGGAACAGCCTCTTCAGACACACGGGAGAGCTCTACGCAAAGGTGGAGCCGTTCCAGCCCACGTTGGCAGCGTTCATGTCGAAGTAGTTGATGTAGACCCTGCAGAAGAGGTACAGGAGGAAATAACAATGACCTTATTAACTCATTTATGTAAGTCATAAGTGAGACAGGACAACACAACAGGGGCAGTGCTTCCCATTCTTCTGCTTAAAAAAACGTCAAGCTTCATTTTTACCAAAATCTACCTAACTTCTCTGGTGGAGCCTCCAAACATTCAATATTCCTCAGAGTCCCCAAAATTATACTTTATCTCTTTTTTTAAAATACAAACTCTTCTGTTGACAGTCAGACTGTCTAAACACTAGACAGCTTTTGTTTAGCAGCCTGGCAAGAATTTCCGGAGATCAACCTCTTTTGTTTCTGAGCACTGCAGTCCCTCACACATGTCACACAGACTGGCAGCCTTGGAGAGTCAAGCAGGCCCTCAGGGCTGGCTGTGCACTTCTCCCTTCCAATGCTGATAGCACCAGGTTCTTCCTTCTTCCCATCCTTCATGGCTGCACACACACTCCTGAGGCTCTGCAGCCTGCAAGGGAGCTGTTCACAGTCTGCTGGCTTCTACTCTTGTCTCTCAGCTCCAGCCTGTTACTGCCCCGCCTTGTGCCTTCAGCCTCGCCTCACCACGGGACAAGACATCACACCTCAGAAGCAAAAGACACACTGTACAACTTGTCAGTGCTCTGGTGTTTTTACCTACTCTGAGAGTAGGAAGCCATTGAACAGAGGACTCTCCAGGGAAAGATGAAGGCACCAAACTCTTAACTGGACATGAATATACTGCAAGTGATCACTTGGTATTTTCCAAAACACATGGCCTTATTCCTGGCTTGCTGTATTTTTAAATACACTTTTCAAATAACTTTCAGAAATCCAGATAAATATGGTTAAACTGTGTTCCAGCCTTACCTGTCTGCAGATACATGCAAGTGCTTCGAGATCAGATCACACAGCATCTTGGTATAAGTCTTGTTCTGCTGCCCTCCTATTTTGCCGATGCTGTAGAGGCTGCAGAGTGCGCAGGGATCAGTGGAGCCCCCGAAAGACATCATCTGGTCAGGTATGATGTGCACAGCTATGTACTGCGGGAAGAAAACACCCAGTTACAGGCCACCCGACCTGCTCTCTCTTGATGCAAATTTGCTTTAGGTACCAACTCTGAACAATGCAGTTGTGTTGGGGTCAGGCAGCTCTTCAGTGCTGTCCTCTGCGCACTTCTCAGGCCCAGGGGAGGCATTAGCGGCTCAGGCCCCGCAGCCCCCACGGGGAGCGCGGCCATAAGGGCTGCGGGGACCCTCAGCCCGGCTTTCAGCTTTAGGAACGCGGTTGGGTGCACAAAGCCGCCGGCGAGACGGGCACTCCTGCCCGCCACAGCCCCGCCGCCGCACGGGGTGGAGCGAGGTAAAGGCCCGAAAATTGTGTGTGCGTGCCAGAAGTCACATCCCCAAATCACGGACCAAGACGCCGGGCCTGCCAGAGARGCTGGCAGCGATTCAGCCTTATCGGGCTCCAGTTTCTCGGGCTGCTCCGGTCCGGCCCAAGGGTTGTGTGGGATRGCTGAACCGCCGGCAGCTGCCCTGAGCGCTCGGTCTATCCGAGTCCCTGCCCAGGCGAGTCCGTGCCGCTGCGCAGCTCCGCTGCTCCAATCCCGACCGCCAGCACAGGCGCAGCACATCCCCGGCTACGTGAGCATCCCGCTTCTGCAGGCCGGGCTGCCGCTCCGGCCAGGGGTCGGGCAGCGGGAGACTCGGTGCCGCGGGGCGGAACGGGCACAAGCTCCTTCCCCTGGAGCCGTAGCCGCAGGGCCGCAGCCGCGTTGCGCCGCGGCCGCTCCCCTCGGCAGCCGCGGCCCGCCCGTCCCGGGGGGCGACAGAGCGGAGATGCCCCGGGGCCGCCCCGCCGGCACGGCACCTCCCCTCCCGCCGGGCCCGCCGAGCCTCCGCCGCGCACGTGTTCGCCCCGCTCCCAGCGCGGGCCGGCCCCGCCGCCCGCCCTCACCTGCGCGGGCTTGCCAGTGGCCTTGGCCAGCTGCTGGGTGAGGTCGCCCAAGAGGCTGTCGGGCACAGCGTCCTTGCAGACATTGGTGTAGATGGCGAACATGGGCATGGTGGCGGTGGCGGGGGCGGCACGGCTGGCGACGCGAGCTGAGCCGAGCGGCGGGACCAGCGCAGTGGAGCGAAGAGGCGTCGGGGACGCTTTTACAGCGCGGGGCCGCACCGGACGTAGAGCGGCCCCGCCTGGCAGGGAGGGGAGGGAGCGGGGCGGGGCCACACACGCACGCACACCTCCACTTTCCGGTCTGCAGCCYTTGCTGCGGCCTGCAGTCCTCTCTCGCGGCGGTCTGCCGGCTAGAGCTCTTCGTTGCTCCGCCGTTATTCGTTGGCTTTGTTGCTGCCACTGAATATTTTTTGAGGGTTTATTGCAGCCGCCTTCCTGGAACGGAGTCAGCGCGCTCTGGGAAACTCATACATAACCTGGTATCAGCGCATGTGATAGTACTGCTGTAGCGCTCCCGCTGTCTTATGCAGGATCAGGGCCAGAGTAGGGATATAGGCCGTAGCTTGGCGGTTGCAAAACGGGATGCTTGCCCTGGCTCCATAGGGAATTTTCTTCTTTTGCAAAGTAAAGTAACATTTGTACCGTTTTTGCTTCAACTGTGTGGACAGCTTTAGCTCAATGCAAGCAGAAACGTCTGCCTTGCTGGCATATTAATTACTCTGTAATGTATTTCAATCAAATTAAAAATGACCTATTCTCAGCATCCCCATTTTCACATCATATTTTTCTGCTGGAAAAAGGCGGAAGAGATTTTCTTTTTCCCCCTTGGGAATGAACTGGTGCGTGTCTATTCAGAGGTGAGAGGCAGCAGAGCTGAGCAGTATGCTGGGCTGTGTGATGTGATGCACGTAGGCTGCCAGGGCAAGAGTCCAGGCTCCCCACCCGGACTCTTCCCTGCCCCGACCGTGGCAGCGCTGCTCTGCTGCACGAAATTACTCACCTTTAGGAAGGCTAAAGAGGATCAGGCCCAGAGCCCTCTCCACCCAGACATTTTACACACAGGAATCATGCACTGCTGCTGCTAGGAAGTTTGACCACACGTACACGTTAGACATGTGAGCACGCATCGCCCTGAATGAGGAATAAGGGATGGCGTTACGTGGGAATGCTTTGGAGTGACACAGGCTATAATGGTGAGAACTGGAGCACTTCCTTTTTTAGTGATTAACAGCACTTAAGAACTGATTAAGGTTCCTCGCTTTGATATCCTCAGCTCCCTGGCATTGCATAGTGCCAGTTATTCCTCTCACCTTCCTGCCTCCCAGATTTGTTGCGTGGGAGTGGGAATTCTATCCGTGCAGCAAGAAAAACTTGAGAGCAATGTCACCACTGGTGGGCTTGCTCTGTGGCCTCCCAGGCCCAGAGTGGCAGCCCCTGGCTATGCTGCCACACGATGGAGAGACATCTGCAATTTCATTCTCCTTTGCCTCTGGAACTAAGGAAGAAGCTGTACATACATTTTCTGAGCTTTTTAAGATGCATTTTTAGCAGGTAGCCAAATGCCTGTGTACTTGTGCACACCCCTACCTCAAGTAATTGCTCCACACTCTTGCATTCATGATACATTTCTGAATGCACAACATCTGTTTTTAAAAACAATTGCCTGCAATTAAAATAAGAACAATGAAGAAATGTGTCTAAGAGCAAAAAATTGAAAGGTAAAATGTTTTACAGAAATATGCCAAAGAGTATTCTAATGATGTGCCAGAGACAGAGGTGAAGGTGGCTTCTACGTTCCCTATTAGAGAGTATAAGGATTGTTAGCAAATAAAGGTGGTCTTATTTGTTCTTGTGCCATGAGGTACCTTAGGAACACACATTCCAAGGTCTGGATGCACTGAGAATAACTCATAGAAGGGCCTTGGGTGATATATGGGGTAGGCTGAAGCCTTTCCTGGAGACTGACTGCAAAGGACAGGGCTGGGGTGTCCACAGATTGCAGTTGTAAGTACCCAACTGCATCACAGCCAAAACCTGAGCACAGAGCGACTGGACCAGGGAGGAGGAGCCAGGAGAACATTAGGGAATGCTGGTGCTGTGGCTCCAAGAGCAGACAGAAGCAGCATTTTTGGAGCGAGTGGCTCTATGAAAAAGGCAGATTGATTTCTGGAGAAGGTCTTGCTGTGTTTAGGGGCCATTCTGCCAAAGAATACCTACCTCATGTCATGTCTTCCTCCTTCAACAGGCAGCTCCACATGGCCTTAAGTGATGTGAACAATATTTAATAACGTGCACTGCATTTAGATGCCAAGTAGCACATTGTTTTACTGGCTGAGCTGCTTTCACCAAAGCGTCTTCCATTTGTTATCCTAACAAAGCATTTTTGTAGCTTGAAGTGCAGGTCTGTATCTAAAGTCTGTGGCTGCAAAGCAAAGCTGTGGGAAGGACAAAATGGCATGTTCACAATAGAGTTCAGAACAGGGGTATGATCGGGTTTGCTCTTCCAGAAAAAAGCCACAATACACTTAACTATAGAATTTCAGGAAATGTCTCTGCTCAATCTTTTATTTTACTTTGGAAGCAAGTGATCTAATCTGACAGAGGGCTTAAATAATAAATATTTATATGCAAATCTTCCTTTCATAATTAATTCACCACTTCAGTTGCTGGGAATGGCTTGCTGTGGCTTGCTGTGCCTCTGCCTCATTCTGAGCTGTGCTCTAATCTTCACTGTCACCACAGATTGTTCAATGGGTGAAAAGGGGAGGGCACAACAGTGAACAGTGGTTTTTTCCACTCACTCCCTCTGCCTATGCTGAGCCCTGGGAGACCCACAGTACAATCATTCTGCTAATCATCTAGATATCCCTGTAGTGTTAGGCCTAGAGCGGACCTGGACTGCAATCCATCCCTTTTAAATAAGAGGCAATCATGTCTTTCCTCCTTTTGAAGGGAGGTCCATGTGCAACATTTTTAGCCACATCTATTGACTTAAATATATCCTGAAATCAGGTCAAGATAGTTATCTTGAAATTTGGCCAGGCTCTTGAGCATGGACAGGGCAAAGGCAAACGGAGTGTTCGTCTTCATACATGGCTAACTTTTTTTGAAAGAAAAGCTTCTGCTATGAGTATTTTGAGAAGACACCCTCCATCTCAATTTCCCAGAGAAACAAGAGGATCTCAGTCATAAGATTTCTGCTGCGTTTTTACTTTTATTTAAGCAGCAGGCAAGATGTTAGACAGCAGTGGGTAGCAGCAACTAAGGTACCAATGCATTTTGCATTTGGCAGATACCAGTAATGTGATAGAACTGCAGTTCTCAAACCATGGTGAGGGTTCAGGAATAAGCTGTTACCACCCCAGGACACCTCAAGTGAAGGTGGTGTTGTTCCAGCCTACATTGCCAGGACTGATGTCAAAGAAGCTGACATAGATTCTGGAAGGGAAGACAGACACTGTTAGCTGCTGAGAGCAGAGTGCTGCAGGCTGGGCAGGGTGCTCCTGCAACAGGACACAACACACAGCCAGGCCATAGACTCTCCCCATGGGCTTTATACTTCTCAGGCCTTCCACTCTTTTCCTCCTGTCCCTTTTGATCTCTCACCTACTTGCATTCTAGAGTTCTTAGTGTTTTCCTACTTCTTGTAGCTGTCAGGATAATATATTTTATTTACAGTCATTTCTGGAGCAGACTGGTATACCTTCAGGAAAAGGACTAGAAAGGCTTTTATGTAAGTGGAAGCTCTTGGAATCCATCTCCACTTGTACCCCCACAGGCAGTAGGGAACATGTCAGTCAAGTTATCAATATAAAAACATGAAGTTATTGTGTCTGTACCTGGTCTTTTGCACATGAGATCTGTGGGTACATTCAGTGCCTGAACCTGCATAATTTTAACCAAGGTATTCTGCAGCTTCTGTTCATCAGCAACACAGCTCATGCAATTGCTCCTTACTTCATTTTAGTTGGGGAGTTGCTCAACTGACTTGGCATTTAACCTCTTCAATCAGCACATTAATAGGGAACACCAAAGAACAAGTCTGGGTTTAATAGTTTTAACAGTCTGTGGAAAGTTGTGTCAGAGAAGTTGCTGTATGCGCTCACCTGTCAGATGGTATTTTCAGCTGTTTGTTCCGCTGGTCACAAAGCAATTTGGAGCAGACCTTGTTCTCCTGCTCCCCTATCTTTCCAATGCTGTAGAGAAAGCACATAGCACAAAGGTCTGTGGAGCCACTGAGGACATGACCTGATCAGGAGAGATCTGTATTGCTAGATACTGTTGGAAGAACAAAAAGAATATTATTTTCTTTGCCATATTAAGAAAAGTTTTGAAAATCCGGGAAGGTATTTATGTACCTAAACTGCAGTGAAAATAACTGCATGTTTTTCATGTGCAAGTCTTTCATTTGTTGACATCTTACTGTCTACATTTGCATTCTACTCCAAGACATTCCCTGCTGTGTCAAAGGCCAGTATAAAGACACCATAGTAGTTAGGCTTCTGAGTCCAGGTGCTCCAGGATCTCGGTGACCTGTAATATCTCCAGAACCTCCTCCAGGCCACCAGGCTCTCCTTGCCTGTGTGGGAAGGTCAGGGGCGAGGGGGGGTGTGCAATTGCATTGCTGCCGCACTGCGTTCCAGAGAGATTTTGCACCTCACTGGCTCCCGCTGCAGTCTTCCCTGCTGAGGTAAATGTGAACTGACACAGCAGAGGTCTAAATCAACATCCCCCTCATTAAACAAAATACAGCCTAATCCTGCTTTTGTTCTTGATATGAGGAAAAATAGAAGAAAGTATCTATGTTAATATTAATGACCAGCCAGCGATTTTCCCTGCTGCTAATACACAGTGTCAGATCCACACACTGGGGAATCTAGGGATCAGTTCCTTTGGCATTCATCTGGCTTCTGTTCTGTTCTTACCCACGTTTATTAGCAGCGCGTCATTGGAACTCAGCAGCAATTAACCCTCTTGGTAAAACAAGCTAGCCTGAGTACCAGGAGTTGTCTGGGTAATTAGTCTTGGCCATCATTTACAGCTTGTTTGGGTGCAAGGTGCATCAGACCACAGCAGTACAGGATAAGCCAAGGAGATCCTGCTGAGGTACCACTTGCTTGGCCCTGTTCTCCCCTGTCTGGACACCATGTGCTCTTGACTTCATGCCAAATGTAGGTACATCTATGCCTTTAACATCTACCCGGGAAGCAGGTTATCATCATTAAAAGAAAAATAAAGCTGAAGCATTAATCAGCATTATTTTCTTGTTAGAGCAGTTTGAAAATATTTGAAACAGTTCTTCCAGTAGGAAAAAAACCCTATTTGATTAAAAATCAGTATTTTTCCCAAATGGTACAGTTTCCTGTGAGAGGAAAGCTCTGCATTCCAGCCCACCCTAATCCTTTCCTTCTTTCTGTGTTATAACTAAGAGACTCTCCCTTTCCTATTGCCTCCTTTGTCACGAAGAGCTTGTATGTCCTCTTCAGAATAAATCTCTTTGTTATTGCCTTTATATTTCTAAGTCCCATTACGTATCCCTTCCACACAGCTGCATCCCAGCCCTGGCCTCTAGCTTTATATTCAGAAGCTCTTACGCAAGAACCACCAGCTGACACACCCCCTGCTCCCCCAACAGTGAGTACTTGTTTGCTAGACTGATAAAAATGTTGGCTTTTTTTAAAGAGGGATAGAACACATCAGTTTTACATAAGAATTTCATGTGTTCAGGTGTCCCAGTGCATAGAGAGAGGTTTGGTGGGGAGCCCTCAGAATCCTTTCTGTAGGCAGTAAAATTTTATTTTTACTACAGTTTYGAAGCATGACTCCCAAAGCACAATAAACATTTTCTGAAAATGGGCTAGTGAATATGCAGAAAGGGTGCTTAACCAAGCTGCTACAGATCTGTAGCCAATTCACTAAAGTTACTGTTTCTACAGCAACTGAGGTGTCGCTCATGTTATGAAGTTTACAGCTCTGTAGAGAAACTTTCTTGTGGTTTTTCGTATTCGACAATCTTCAGTAAGCAACTGATACCAGTGACCAGTCAGCATTAAGAAAATAACAGCATTATAAATCCTTATAAGGCCCTTAACACTAGTATTTCMGTACTTCACCCCAGTAGAACACTGCCATGGATTTTGGCAGGTAAAACCCCTCCAGTCTGGTAATGAAACCAGCAGACAGCTTTTACTCTGATATTTTGACTAAAAGTAACAGGATGCCACATAGATATTTTTGCCAGATGTTCAAGCAAGCTGAATAAATAATTTTTTACTTCAGCTGTAACCACTAGGCTACAGGCAATTTCGTGGCAGATAACAGGCACTTATTCAACAGGACTCAGCAAGGAAGTTGAGGGTGAGGTTTGCTTTTCAGTCAGCCAGATTCTTGAGACGTATTCACAGAGATACCTGTGCACACACATACATCCAGTGTCTTCACCTACAAAGACAGCCACATGAAATATCATCCTACACAAAGCTACTTTAAATACCTCAGTGTTTTGAGACCTCAACAAAGCTAAGTTACAGCAAACAGGTATTTGATATTCTCCCAGAGAGCAGACTGCAAATACTGGTGATTCATTAGGTATATTAGTTTATCAAGGCTATCACTCAGAAATAGCTCGTTGCATAGGCACAGCTGACTAAAGAAATAAAACATTTCAGCATCTGGACTTACTGTGCTGGTTTGCCCAATGCTTTTGATAATTGTTGGGTGAGCTCCCCTGTAAAAGATTCTGAAACTTTATCCTTGCTTATATTTGTGTTAACAATGAATTTAGGCATGTTTGGATCACAAGCAGGTTTTCTTTCCGTTCACCTTTTTCACAGCTTTATTTCTAACTCACCCACAAGCTGACTCAGCTCACTATGCTAGTAAGCACCTCAGGAGCCTTTAAATAGTCAGTGATACCTTTGGCAGGTGCATGGAGAGGGGTGGGGGTGTCTTAGGAGAGGTGAGGCTAGGAATGTGCCTTCTGCAGGCTACTAACAGATAGCCAATGCACCGTCCTGGGAGGGAACCTGGCTTTTGCACTCTGGAAACCAAAGCATCCAAAATGACATTTCCTATCTGGATACAGCCCTATCATGAAAACAATGAAAAAGCAAGTGTTTCAGAGACTGAGTGTAGGTTATAATGTACCTCTTTATGCAAGTCTTACAATCATAAAAAAAAATAGGATGGATGACTCAGTTGTGGGGTCTGAAACTGCTTCTGTGGAATAGAGCATAACAGAAAAACCCCAGTGGCACATGTTGTGCAGACCTCGCCTGAACTAAGTCATTACAAAGATGCCTTAAAATCAGGGTCTTGATTTTCCACTGTGGTGAGCATTGGCTTCTACATGCTCAGAGGAGACTTGTTTTCAACTTGCTCCTTTGTTGTGCAAATAGTCCCATAACAGTCATAACTCCTGAGAGATAGGAAATCCACAGGCTTTCTGATATGAGTGGCTTTTATCCAGAGTGGATGGAGTGTGTGGCAGAGCTGGGATCAGTTCTCACTGCTGCCTAGTAGAGCCTTACATGAGAGAAGTGATTTAGAGGGATCATATGGCACTTGGTAGGGGGTGTTCGCAGTGAGATGTGTGGGGAAAGCAGGTTGAAAATGCTGATGGGGATAAAATAAATGGTTTGACAATCTCTCCATGTTAAAAGTGTTGGGTGTCTTTGTGCCCAATAGTTTCTGAGATAAGAGCTTCTCTACTCACTCCATTTTCCCCAGGCTACAGAAAAGAGGGAGAGCTTTCTATAGCTTGCACTAAATGCTTGTACTGAATGGTATGATTTAAGCAAATACTTTTAAATGGTGAAAACTTCTCTATGAACATGCTTAAGTGGACTGTGTTCAAAGTCAGGTTGGACTGGGCCCTGAGCAACCTGACCTAATGGGTGGCATTCCTGCCCATGGCAGAGGGGTTGGGACTAGATGAGCTTTAAGGTCCCTTCCAATCCAGTCCATTCTATGATTGTGGGSTGTATGTTGATTTTAAGTCAATTCCTTCACTGTAGCACCATTGCTGTAAAAAGCCAGCAAATAAAAAGTCAGGAGATTAAATTACTGTGTCAGTGTTCATTTACAGCCCACGCTAGTGGATTGTGTCTCCTGTACATATTCTGAAAATAATGAAAACCCTAAAAAACCCCAGAAATAAAATCTGTTTTACAAAAAGCCTTTTCAGGGCATGTTTCCTAAGTCAAAGCATTGAAAACAAACCCAAGTGACACCTCCGTCTGCAAGAAGAGGAGCTGTAGTTTGTAATATTGATTCATTTTTTCTTCAGTGGTTAGAGGAAAGCAGGTGGCATGATCCAAAATACATAGTTACAAATCATACTTATACTTGCTAGTGTCCACTTGGAAAAATTGAGGCTATTTCCAATGAACTTCACAACCTATTTTTACTGCTAGGTACAAAAATCAGTCATTATTCCCAGTTTGCTTACATAACAAGAAAAACATTTCCCAAACAAACTCTTTCTTCTCTGAAAACATTTGATGTAATTCCCAGAAGCTGACGCACCAGGTTGGAAATCAGTTCCTTAGACACCAGAGATGCTCTCGAGAGTGCGCTTTGTTTTATAGCAGCCATTTTACTTCTTTTACATACAAGAATATCTCAGTTTGGCAGGTCCTTCTCTCTGCCTAGGGGTACCAGGATGTTCTGCACTGAGATTTCTGTTGCATCTCCAGGATTGTTGCAGGGTACAATTTCACTTTCAATACTTTTTTCTGTTATCGTGCTGGAAACTTTTTTCCTGATTTGGTGTGCTAAGTTCTCGGTCCATGTCTGCTCGTTTCACCCTAACCTCTGCCTGCCTGCTAGCCAAATATTTCAGATTTCTGTGTTTCCCCAGCCTCGTGACTGGTGGTCATTGAGCTTTCTTAATCTTTCTTTACCTTGGTTTGTCTTCTTAACGTGTTTTACTTGGTCTTTCGTATTTCTGATACTCCTCTCTGAGCTGTTTGCCACCAGGTTCCTGCTTATGGGGTACTTAGTGTTAGCGAGGTCTCGTTTAGGAAAGGTCAGTAACAAACTGCTCAGGTACCTGTGGCATTGGACAGGACTCCTGGGAACAGGGGACACCAACAGGCCCAGGGTCATGGGTCCAGGACTGTGAGCAGAGCCTGCATGTATGTTCTTCTAGCAGGATTTCGGCCCTATGGACTGGTAACAAAATTCTTTAAAACTTCTTAAGGTGTACTATCATAAAAAACTTCTTAAGGTGTACTATCTACTTTATATCCAGTAGATCTTGAAATTGCGGCATGAAATTTTCCCTGAAAATGTTTAGATATAATCCAGAAATGAAACTCTAGGATATTGAGCTTCACATCTATCTTAAAAAAGGAGAAATAAATAAGACAGAAGAGCTTGCAGTCTGTTTTTAATGTTTCCTTTTTAGTTCTATTGCAATGTTGTTTCCTGTCTTTTCTAAGAGATGCAAATTTCTCCTCTGAACATTCAGAGCTTAGTACAAGACAGCTGTTCCTTAGGAAAGTTATTTTCAGTGACTGAGGTTTCTTTTTTCCCAAAGTTCAGCTTGTTGAACTCTGCTTTTATTTCCATGATTGACTTTCCCTTGGTTTCAGGAAGATACAGGTAGATGAAAATTGCTGATAAAGCAAGGATTCCCAAAAAGATAAGGAAGCAGAAGGGTCCAAGGTTATCCTGCAAGCAGAAGTATGAGACAATGTAAGGAAAATAAGAAACTCATTTCTATTTCCCTGCCCTCTAGTGCAAGCCTGTGTCTTAGAAGTTTAAATTCAAAGGTGTGCTCAATACACAGTCCAGGACAGGTATCAAACCAGGAATTTCCACTGGTCATGTTTGACCTGAATCCAGTTGCTGCTCCTCTGACAGGCCTGGGGGATTCCTGAACAGGTTTGGTATTTGGACAGAACTCTAAGCTCTGCATGTCGTTGCAATTTATTGCTATTATTTTGCCCCCTGTCAGCATTCAGAAATAGATTAGTCTGGAAGGAGGGCTCTAGTTAGAGTCACTTACAACAATTACTGGAAAAATCATCCCAAGTACGAACAGTCCCATCCAGTTGATGCAGCCAACAATCAGAAAGGCTGATGGTCTGTATGACTGGCTGAAGATTTCAACCATGATGGATACAGTGGCTCCAGCTGAAAAAGCAAAGCCAAACACACACCAGGTATATTTGTTTCCTTGCTTCTACTCAAGTTCCTCCCAATGGCAGTGGCAGAAGGTGACGGACAGGCAGAATAGGTGGCCTGTTGGTAGGTGGCCTCTGCTATGAGGGTGAAAGACCTTGATTCCAGAAATGGAATACAGCAGCTAATTTAGGTTTCTCTTGTATGTACTGGAATCCTTTTTCTGATGTCGGTGGATCTGTGCAATTCCATATTGCACTGGTAGCTGTTATTGGTGCAGTGGTTTATAAAACCTGCTTCCCTTTTGGCTCCTGTGGCCACTTCCACCTGGAGCATGTTGGTAGGCATAAGCTTAACTCGCTAAGTTAATGAAGATGATTACTATAACATACCTGGCAGTGCCTAAAATCCTGGTTTTAGCTGAGTATTTTAGAAATCGTTCTGAAATTTCTGTCCCAAACCCTCTGGAGAAGATGATACTGTATTTTAAATTATTTAGATCATGGGATCAGCAATAAAATTTGAGGTGTCGATATCCTTTTCCTGTCTCCCACTTGTATGTGTCTGTCTTTCCCTCCTTAACTTCCAGAACTTTTTACCATGGCACTAGTCTATTCTTCCTCTGCAAGTTGTGTTGCCAACCAATACAATACAAAATATCCTCCCACTGATATACTTACATGGTCCAATTCCATAGAAGACAACAAACAGGAAGATCAAGATAACGCTGAAGTAATGCATCCAGAAAAACCGATGCTAAAAGTGAGAAACCAGTGACATCAAACCATTAGACACATGGCAGAATAGCAGAGCTCTCTATTTTCTACCAMTGGCTCCAGTTTTTGTACAAATCCTGCGAGGTAAGACCAGAAAGGTGAGCTGGTGCTGAGGAAGTGGCCAGAAGGCTGCTGCCTCTTTACCTGCAGTGACAGGGTCATGGTAAGGAGTGCTAGCACAGAACACATCAGGGTGTATCCTCCCCAGAGCAGCACCTTCCGCCCAAACCGGTCTATAAGGGTGCTCTGAAAAGCAGAAAACACAGATCATAAATCCCAGATCTCAAAGGAAATAATTCCTCCTCTCTCCATGTGTTCTTTGCGGAAGACTTGTCTAAATAACAGCTATAAATCAATGTCATTTGAGAGTCTCTTAATTCCTAATGAATTTAATTAGCTTCTTCAAAGCTAATTCATTATTAATTAAGCTGTGCTTATTAGTAAATCCTAGGCTGTTATTAGACAGTTCCCTGTCTTGCATGCTGGTGTATGTCAAATTGTGCACACATACATGCACACATCTAATCCAGAACATCAGAAAATTATATTTTGTAGAATAAAAGTAAGTCTAAAGACATACACTCATGCAAAAAATTTAGGAAAAAACCCTTCCTTTTATCCTGCATGTGGTTTTGCAGAAGCAGGAAGATGTGTCTTAGGTTATACAAAACTTCCCTGAGCCCAGTTACAAGTAAGGAAAAGCACAGCTGTTGACCACATTAAATTTTTCCCTCAAACTCAAGTCTGAAAAGACTTACACACAGTATAGCGGATAAGCATTCACACAACCCAACTCCCAGGGACACGTATGGGATAAGGTATTCTTCAAACTTGGCTGTGTGGAAGACTTCAAAAGAATAGAAGTATATCTGAAAAATGCAGAGAGGAAATGCACCTGTGAAAAAAGTGTTGCTGTTGAGATGCAATTCTAAGCTGGTTTAATAACACTGACTTTGAGGGGTTTGTAACGTTGCCTAGAGTCGTCTCTCGTTCTGGGGATAAAGAGAGCACTCAACTGCATTGATTCCACAGAGCTGCAAGGTGGTCATGACAGTCATCAAAATGTAAAGTTGCCAGCGCAAAGATCGGTCTTTTATTACTTCAAGGACACGCAAGGTTTTTGTGCTCGCCGTTGCACCCTTCTCCTTCATAATGTCATCAATTTCTGCTTGGTGGTCTCCTTCCCCCCAGAGCTTCCTGATGGCTGTAGGGGATAAAGAGGGAAATGGATTATTCTACCAGGATTGCTCCATCAGGAGTGGTTACATTAAACCCTTTGCTCTTCCTGTCTGCTGGTGTAGGTGTTGATGCTGGTGCTGCTTCTGCCATCTGGTTGCTGCAGGGCAGTGGGCAATTGGAAGGATTTTGTCTYTGTGGTTGTCAGTATAGCACAGCTTTCTAATGTGGAGTTGACTTAATTGTAAACAAAGTAAGCATTTAAGTACGTGTTATTTAATAACAGTAATAAAAAGAGCTGCCTAAACCATTTCCTTTAAAGAAATAAAGCAGTGCCCACCAAAGTAGGAAATGTTAGACATGCTGACATACACCTGTGTGGCTTGTCTTAGCGGATTAAATGAGGCTGAGGCCCAGGTTAATACAGGCATAGGTACCTCAACTGTTGTATTTGAAACTGCCTCTGTTCCACGGCACTGCACTGTGCGGTACAGCCCTGCCCTTCTTGTCTCTGCAGAGGCTGTCACTGTAACACAGCAAATGAAGTGAAGCAAGTGAGGAAAGCAGACACTCTACCTTTCCTGCAGGCTTCCTCATTACCCTTCTGTATCAGGAGGTAGGATGGTGAATCAGGGAAAAATGGGAGGATAACCRGTTGAACCAACGCTGAAAGTCCACTAGATGCTAACAACCATGGCCACAAAGCTTCACTTCCTAAAATCTCCCTGGAAAGTGTATGTGAAACAAAATTATGCTGAAATAATGGAATGAATGTTCAGGAAGTTTTTCTGAGCGGTGAAGATTGATCAGATTCCATTCAAGGGTGCACTGGAGCAAACCCTTGAATTTTAATTCGGCAAATTTCACAAATTTAGCTATTTTTATTACTCACAATTTATTTTACAGGAGTTATTTGATATTTTGAAAAACTTTCTAAATATCATTGGGACCCAATATAATGCCTAGAGAGCTGGTAAGACTCATTTGACCACTGATTGGCCACAGGACCAACACATCTTGCTAAGACTTTTCATGTAAGTACAATGAATTTTGAAGGGGAAGTCCCCTAGTAGAAAGCGTGTGGAAATAAGAAGAAATCAGCTTATGAGCAAATAATTTTCTGCCTCCTGTATTGAAAGCTATATGTTTGTCTCAAATACGATTTAACATTTCTCTTGTGGCGTAAGCTAAGGCATGTTTTGGGGACCATGAGAGTGTTTCTCAGTCACTGACTTGGTGAGAGGGTAAGGTTATAGAAAGATTTCTGCTTTTAGTGTAACCTGATAGAAAGATTGGAGAATTTACCCTAGTCCAACAACCTGTCCTGTGAGTTTCCCCAGGGTCAGAAAAACAGCAACAGTGGAGTTGGTAAACCCACGTAACTTCTTGGGTGAAATCTCTCCTACATACTGAGGATGTATATTGAGGGAAAAACCTTGAACATAGAAGAGGATAAATGACAGTTAAAATATTTAGAAAAGCTTAACTTTTTGACCATCCTTTCTTACATTTTTTCCATTCACTCTGGTACTTAGATTAAAATTCCTTGCAAAAGATATGATATCTTTCACTTTTATTGAGTGCCTTGTGTATCTGCTTTGAAAATCATTCTCCAAGGATGGCTGTAGAGACAATCCTGGGACAGCAAGTCAGGGGGTTGCAGGCCTTGCAGGCCACAGTGGCATGAGGACATACCTGAACCAATGCCATAAAGAAAGCGCCCAACCAGAATCATCTCGAAGGATTTGGCTGTTTTACTGAGGGCCATGAAAAGTGCAGCTACCAACATGATCAGGTTGGTGCACATTTGGCACTTTTTCCTGAAAAAAAAAAAAAAGACCTTGAGAATTTAGTGTGAAATGAGAATTTCCTGTACTCTTTGGACTACTCTTACTGTGACAGGAAGCATGGTACAGCCATTCCAACTCTTTTGAGGAATGGCTGAATTTTGGATAGTCAAAATGGTTCATTCAAATTTTAGGATCCTTTAGATTTGAATTAACTCATGTTTTTAAGATTAGAATTTAAACAGTTGGAACCCTTCATCAGCATTTCCACAGTACAAGTGGGGAAGAAATTGGAAGAACTGGTCCAGTTTGYTACCAAGATTTTAAAATGGCTGTAACTCCTCATAAAATGTCTGGTTGTTCCTCAGAAATAGTCTGACTCCACAGCTCCCATTCTAGAATGGCTCATAATAACGACACTCTTGCCTAAATAGGTGATCTGAGATGGCAGACAGAGTTTTTTAGAGGCATATTTCATTTCAAAAGTTACTCTGTGTGAATTGTGGGCTGGTGTGTTCACTACCCTGGTGTCTCAGGCTCAAACAAAAGTCTTTTGCATTCAGAAGTTTTGCTGTGACACTTACTGGAAAAGAGCCCTCTTGCACACATTAAGGATTCACAGAGACCTTGTGTTTATACTGTGATTCAGCAATTAGGTATCGTGTTAAATAACCCATGGGAGAAGTACATGATCTTGTTTCCAGTCTTGGGATACTCTCTGCATGTGGGATGAGGTAGTGTCCCACAAGAAATTTCTTGGGGGCACTTACCTGATAGGAAAGAACACAATTGCAGGCGGGCTAAGCTGGTTTGTTGAGACCCACATGGGGGCCTCTGGATCAGTGTGTTGTGGAGCAGATCTTTAAGTGGGTCACACCAAGCAGATATGTTTGCCAATTTCTCTGGAAATGAAATTAGTGGTGTTACACAAAAGGCACTGCGAACAGACCAGACTGGTGAGGAATCCTTCCTTCGTCCAGTGGGAAAGACAGTTTGGAATTGACTTTCAGTAAAATGGATTGCCAAGAACAGAGAGATCTCTTGGACATTTGTTTTGGTGCTGGTTATATCTTTACAATGAAGTTACAGGCAATTTATTTTTTTCTCCTCTCTTCATATTTTCATTAGAGTAGATCTGAACATTTAATATAATGTCACCACCCCAAAATGAGCGTATTTAAATGGAAATCTGACTTTTCTTTGTCACTTAAGGATATTTTCCAGATTTTTGAGTAACTGCATATAATATGTTACAACACAAGACACACAGCTCCCTTATTGGAGTTTGTAAAGCTTGAGAGACATTTTTGAGAGTCATAAGGGACCTTGAAGAGAATGTGATCCTATGCCACTGCTCCAGAGGCATTGATCTGGTGATGAGATGATGACTGCAGCCTTTACAGAACACAGTTCCCTGGGGAGGGCAGATAAATAAATCAACTGCTTGGAAAAAGCAGATGTGCTAGGAAACCCAATCCATTGTCTTCAATTGGGCTACTTCAATGAAAAAGAAGGGATTTATTTGTCCACCTTGGTATTTCCCTGTACTTTCTGACTGTTGAACTGTTACAAGAAGCACTTACTTCCTGTATTTTGTAGTCAGGTAGCCACAGCAGAGGCTTCCCAGGAATCCTCCTATCCCATAAACAGACACAATGAAGGACCACAACAGCATGATTGTCTCAGGATGGAGGGGAGAGCCATGTCGATCTATCCAGGTTTCATTAATAAACTTCCTGATGTGCTGAAAAGTAAAACAAGATTTGGCTGGATAATGGGTATAAGATCCCTTCATATTTGGCTGCTGTACTTCAGATGGAGCCTGTGGTTCTAATATTAGACTTACTTTGAGACTTTCTTAGTAAAACAAGTTTGCACAAAATCGTCAAGTCTGTATCAGTCAGGAAGCTTCCTGGCAAGCATGCGAAGAGCACATTTTGAGCCTGCCTTTGGAGGCTTGTATACTACATGGCAAGAACTTATTTAAAACAGAAAATGCTATGTAGTTCTTTAAAGGAGAAAAAGTTTTCTACACATATGATGTTACTGTTAGCCAAAAAATGTAGCTATATCAGCCGAATGTTCAGTAAATTTGAGATTTATGGTAGAACAGAGAGCTCAGGCTCTCAATTTTGAGTTTTCAGCCTCAGGGTGATGGCTACTTACCACAGAAGGATAGTTGATGACAGAAATATGGAACCCATATGGGAAACTACCACCAATTCCCAGCACTAAGATCATTTGAAGCAGTCCCTGGAACTGAACCTGCAAAGCAAAAATAAAATGCTCCATCAGCTTCTCACTAGTCTAGTTTTGTGCAGAATCTTTGTAGCCACACCAGTTCTTCCTCTTTGTCCACTTCAAATCCTTTTGAATTTAAACATTTTTCAAAATCCCTCTAATCTACTGCCAAAGTGCAATCATCAACCACAGTGCCATAGCAAACTACATGCTGGTGTAGTAGTAATAATAATAATAATAATAATAATCATCATCATCATCATCATCATCATCATCATCATCATCATCCATCACTCTGCTCACAAGAAGGAAAAGGAGTTTGAAAAGACGTTCCCAATAGTACAGCTCTCACTGTATGCCTGCAATATCTGACAGGTTAGCTGGATAAAGGTGTCAGTCCTGGATGCAGAGAAGAGGGAGTCAGTTTCTTTGTCTGCAAGCAACAATAACCAATGTACACCAAACCATAATGTATAATACACATTACTTCTTCTGTGTGTAAGATCATGGAAACTCTTGATGGATTATATTAATTTTCTTTTGATGAAGTGAAGAAAGTAATTTATTTAAAAGCTTATGTCATGATTTCTTAGCCTTTTGCTGTACTGTTACTATATTCATTATTTTGGGAAGTAATCAGAGTGCTTAATTAATAGTATTGTTTTCAGTAATTTAGAAGACAAAAGTAAAGTAGCGCTGTCAGTGGTGGAACAGCCAGAGCTATTGTTAGATTTTATTTCATTTCATTTCGTTTCATTTCATCTTGTTGCATAGAAAAGACCATGCAACATGATCTTCATGGCCCCAAGCCCCATTATTCTTGGTGATGTTTAAACACAGAAAGGAAAGAGGGTCTCTGTAATAAAGGAACTTAAAATCTTTAAAGAACCTGAATCTCTGGTATTATGTTATCTCTGTCTTTTATAAGTCAGAGCCCTGAGAAGATGTGAGCAGATACTCACCAGGCTGGAGAAGAAGGCAGCCATGTCCTATGAAAGAGCTGGTGCCTGTTGCTCACTGGCTGGTACCTGCCAAAGGAACCAAGTGCTCACATTATACAACAGCAGTATCAGTGAACTAGTCCCATGTTACTGAAGTTAAATTTTACTTCAGGGGTTTTTGAGTTAATTACACATATTTCAGCTGTTGTACAAAGTTTAGGATTGTTGGATTAAATATTTCAACCAATGGTTACGTCTAGCCCAAGTAAAAGGATGGTGTCCCTTGCAGGGAACCTGTATATTTCATGAACTCTGTCTTCTGCTGGGGGGACAGGGGACTGAGAAAACAATTTTAAACAGGATTCCCATCATCATAACTTGCTCAGTTTTCAGTATAAGCAAGAAACATAGAGACAAAGTTATTTGTTGAGAATCTTAGATGGGGCTTGGACAGTGAACTACAGGACTTTGACATGTAATAGGAAAGAGCTGTCCTCTCTTCAGGTGATGGCAACTGGAGCACATCTTAACTTAATCATTACTGAAAGGAACTGAGCTACTCCAGGAAGGAGGTGCAAACTTAACAGTTCTACAGTGGCAGACTAGGCTTGACCAGCTAAATATTTAGTAGCTGATTTTCCTTTGCTAGTAGAGAGAAAGATGCACAGTTTTGTCCGGCATTTCTACTAGTATCACTATTTCTGTGTCTGCAATGAAAAATAAGGTTGTTTTGAAACTGTTTTGTAACCTCCACAGCTGGATTGATGTCTGTTTCTTCTGAGAGAAAACTCTCAGGCTTTAACTTCAGTTATTTCACAATTAAAAAGGTTTTGGATGTATCCAGTTGGTAAATGACTGTTATCACTTGTTGTTTACACTTCAGTTAAAGAAGAGGATGAAGAAATCATAAAGGGCTTATTTGATGCAAGCAGTCATATTTACTAGAAAATATTTCACATGCAAAGCATATTCTCAGATTCTCTAGCCAGTGTTTGAAATGTAGTGTGTGGCACCACCCAGACATTTCTCCTGTCACTGTGCAGGCCTCATCACAACCTTGACTGTGCTGTTGATTTGTGCTGAGAGTTCATGGAGGGATTTTTTTCCAGTTTAGGTTCTCTAGCAGATAAGCTGTTGTTAGAGCACAAATGAGACTGTCCCTTTGACGCTAAGAATTAATTTCCTTTTCTGTAAAGTTATACAAAGTTGAAACAACATGATGTGCATCTGACAAAGGGATGACATTCCATGTTAGCTGCCTTGCTCACATGATATTGTGGGGAGACACAAGCAGGCAATAACATGTAGCTTTCAACATGGGGCATTCCTTCTCAAATGCAGCCTGTTGCATATATTTTCTTATGTTTTACTTCACCCGCTTCTACTTAGCGTATTTATACATACTGTAACTTATACTTTYTGCTGTTGGACTTTAATTTAGGATTCCTACTTTGGGTAGGTTGAATCTTCATCCCCTATCTCCCTTAATGTGCATTTATGGTGATTAGTGACTGTACTGCTTGTGTGCTATTATTGCTTAGATTGTGCTGAGGCCCCCTTCATTAGATGTGCAGTTTCATAATTAGTGCCAACAAGTAGTGCTAACAAGATATGTTACGGATATCTTTTAGTCAGATTTGTGCTCAGGACGGTAAATCTCACAGCATCATGTTGTTTAGTCATTTACCTGGCAATTTTACAGTCATGTGTGACACACATATCCAAAGCTGTGCTAAGCCTTCCTTAATACAGGCCAGCAAGAACAGAACCATATTTTTTTTGTCCAACTGATAGCAGTTCACTGATGCATTTTTTAAGTGTTTATATCTGCCTCAGTTAGTATTTGAGACATGTCTTATCTATCAGCTGATGTCTCTGGAACAAAATGTACATGTAGTGTTCCTGGAACTTCTGAATTACTGTCCTCTTTGTCCCCGTCACCTCCCATGTATATTTGAACCATACCTTTTGCTGTTTCATCCCTTGACCACACTGTCCCCACAACACAGCTCTTGCTCCACTGAGCACAGGCAAAGGCTGACCTGTGCTCCAGATGGCTGTTCTGCTTTGTTGTCATAGTAATGTTCCATAGGGCATCCACTCACTTCCTGGTGAGGATCTTATGGGGAAGGCTTTCCTAAATAACACCTAATGAATAACTAAGATCACAGAAGTGACTCACTAAAGGGTATCTCAGCAATGCTACACAATGCCACTCTGCTCTTGTTCCAAAGATTTCAGGGATTGCTGTAATGGAATGAAGGATGTTTGCACAATGACTGGTAGGGGAGAGAGAATTCTGTTTTGTAGAAAGTTGAGATTTCTTTTCTATATTGGTAGCTGTCTCCAGATGACTGATAGTTTTTAATCATATGTATATGGAAGACTACAAAATTATTGAGTTTTCTGACTTTACAACACTTCATGTAGATATATAGTTCTATTTATGTAGTTATATTTAATGAGATGTCTTAAGTGTCACTCAGTATTAAGGACAGGCATAATGAAAAACCCCAATCAGGGAAGGGTATGCACACCAATAACTTTTTCTAGTCAGCTGCGGTGATCATGATGTGGGGACAGAAATATTTGTGGAGGCCAGAAGTTTTATTACAAGGCAATCTGCCATTTTTATTACGGTTAACACTTGCAATTGAAAATAAGCAGTTAAGATGAACAATTGAATTCTTATTTTGATTAACCTTATTTGAGTTGAAGTAAATATGCCAGTCAAAGCAACAGCAGAGGTAAAACCACTTATTTTACTGTGCAAGTCTAGAGTTTGGACTTTAAACTGTATAGTGTGCTTCACTGTAAGCCTTGGCTTTGTTCATGTTCTTCCTAATAGTATTGCTTTGCTGCTACGACTGAGTGAGCCTCTCATTAATACAGGGAAACATGCAGAATATTAGACACCTTCTAAAGAAAAGAAAAGTCCCATGAGTCTGCATATTTCAGAAAAAGTTTCTGATTAAACCAGTTCCAGTTTGAGGTGGTTCTTCTGGGGTAGCTGAAAGTCACACAAGGAAAGTAGAAGTTCAGTTGCTGTGGGATTCACAGTCCTTGAGATATCTGTGGGAACTCTGCTCCTGGAGAAGGAGCTACAGACTTGAGATGACAACAGTGATGCGCAGGATAGAACAGAGTATGTAAAATGACTGTAGGTGCTTGGTGTTTATGGTGACTGGATTTTATCCATCAGTCCTTTAGCTCTGTTGCTGCTGAAAGGCAATGTGAAATGGTTGAAGTCTGTCAAACTAGATACCACACAAGGACAACGTGGCACTGTGCATGGGAACCTGGCAAGGTTTGAATATTCAGTTGAGTCTAGAGAAACAAAGAATTTATCTCCTATTCCACTAAATTTTTTCTTTAATCTGTTATGGATTGAACCCTAGCCAGAGATAGCAAGCCAAGAACTTCACTGTTCCCATTTCAGGGCTGTAAAAACATACTCAAAAATCATAGAGAGAGAGGATCACAGGTCTTTCCTTTCTCTGTGGTCAGCAGAGTGTTTATAAATTCTACATGTAGTTTCAGTGTGTATTAGTTGCTCTATTAAGAAGAGATTTACACATCAGCATGTTAAGCCAAAATGCTCATGATTTACATGAGTCTATYGTGTTAATATCAGCCCTTATCCCTTTTCAGAGCTGCCCAGAGTGGAGTGCTTGAGAAAGAAGCTGGCTTGGCAAAATGGGAACCTTGTAAGTGACAGATAGGAAAGCTGACAATCCATTTGGAGCGACTTGCTAGTCAGAAAATGGCAAATGTCTTTTTTTCCTACTCTTTTAAAAAAGCCTGATTCCCCCTTATGGCCAGTCAAAGCCTGGTGCAGAAGATGTAATCCTCTGTGACATGATTTGGAGTTGTTGGAATACACTTATTTTTGAAGTTTAGTTTATTGAATTCTTCTGTGATTTCCATGATTGATTTCCCTTTTGTTTCTGGAAGGAACAGGTGGATCATTGTCCCTGAAGTGAAAAGTACCACCATAAAGATGAGGAAGCAGAAGTGCTTGAGTCTTTCCTGCAGGGAAGAGCAAAGTGAGAAAGAGAGCAAAATAAGCATATCTGCTTTAGTCACCTTCTCGGCACAGTTTTTGTATTTGGGTCCAAAAATATCTTGAATTTGATAAGGAATTCTTTCCATTTTGACCTTTGACAAACATTTCAGTCTGAATAAGTATCTTGGGCAAATCAGGGCCCTTCAGTTGCAAAAGTGGACTTGAGAGAGCAGGTGCCAAGACCACTCTAGACTGACATAGCATTGTCATCTGCTCATCCTCCTGCTCCCAAGGCTGACTCAAGCTTAGTGCCCTGCGGAATATCCCAGGCAAAGTCACTCACCACAATGAACGGGAAGGTTGTTCCAATCACAAAGACTCCCAGCCAGTTGAGAACTGAGCTGATCACAAAGGCAGGAGGTCTGCAGGAGAGCTTGAAAATTTCACCCCTAGTGGAAACTGTGGCACCACCTGAAAGGAAAGAAGAATAACAATTATTACTTGTTGATGTGTTTGGCTTCAGCTTTTGGATTGAGTGTTACTGTTACACAGTCAGCAAATAGATCCTACTAGCATGGACTGGCATGAGCCTGAGAATTGTGTAGTGACATCGCATATGTCACTCTTTTTTACAAAAGAAAATGTTTGTGGCATCTAATAAACTGCTAGACATAGTATATCAAAGTAGTAAAATACTCAATTAAATTTTTGGGGAGATCGAAGAACTAAGTAGTTTACACTTGAGAAAGTCTGACATCCTCTCGTGAAAGAAGCTGTGTCAGGATGGCGTGACAACTATTATTACTAAAAAGAATTCCCAGTGTGATTCTGCTAGATCACCAGTGAGTGATCTTCCCAGATTCACTTCCTGGGCATTTCAGTTATGTTTTGAACTCATAGGACTTCAGCTGTTTTGAGTTAGGAAAATAATTCAACCATGCCATATGGGAAGGCAAATATTTTAAAAATTATTAGCCTTTAAAAAATAAAATGTAACGAGTAGCAGGCAATAAATGCTAGGAAAAGAAATAATCAAAACTAGGTCTTCTACACTGCCATCTATGTGGGATAAGATGTAATATTACACAACACTGAATTTAAAAGAACTCTCGCTTTTTCTTTTTTTTTTTTCCCTACCATTTTAAAAAAATCTTTTACCCATCTGCTTTTGCTCTATTTTTGCTGTATTTTTCCAGTGTATTGCTTTCCTCTTGTTAGCAAAACCCAAACCTTATGGTATTAAATTTTATGTCCAATGAATAATTGGACCCACAATGTTTAAATGACTATAAGACTATGTTAAATAAATTTATTTATGCTAAATATTATGCAATATAACGCAGTATTTTCCTAACCATATTAATAAGCTCACATGACTCAATTCCTTTATTTCCTTTGATTGAGAACTTACCTGGCCCAACTGCAAAAACAACTGAAAACAGGATGATGAGAGAAAGGCTGCAGTATGGCATCCAGAAATACCAGTCCTGGGGGGAAAAAAAAACATAACAAACTTTTGGTTGAAAACTATTAATAAGCCTAGGTGAGGAATGCTCCTTCTTTTCCAGCTCTGTCACCTCAAGAAAGAAGTTTTCTGTGTGTGGGAATTGAGAGAGAGATGTGAGTGCATTACCCTATGGAAGGGGCAGTTGAGGTTTTTGCTAGGTGAGCAGAGAATCAGGTTTGCTAGTGCAGAGCAGCTGCAAGGCTTGGAAGGCTTCAATTAAAGGAAGTCTGAAGAGTACTTTTGCACCCTGTCCTTTCTTTTTGACCTCATGGTACTTCCTCTGGTCCTTAGAGGTGTGAGAAGGACAAATCACATCTTTCTTCACTTTTGTTAAGTTATACATTCAATAACTGGTATTGAAAAAGAGTTTTTGTAGGTTTTAGTCAAGGAGAAATGAGTCTCGATGCTTTAGGAAAAAAAGACTTCTCTCTCGTATGTTTGAGAGACTTCAGAAATGAAGCAAAACCAGAAGTCTGCTGCCACCTTGCTTCCAGGCTAATTTTACAGTGTATCTATGGAGTAGGTCTCAATGAGTACTGGTAACCCAGGCAATTTGCTTCTGAGGAAGCTACAGCAATGACACAAAGGTGTCATGGTTAGAGAGGTGAACTGATCTTCAGTCTGTGAACAGATAGTGCCTTCTATCTATTGTCTATGTTTTCTGCAGCAAAGTTCAATTTTAAATTAACTGAGGCAAAAAATCTGGGTGTTTGTTGTTACTTGTTAAAAATGGCATGAATAAAAAGGGCCATTTTCCTAGGACTGTGTTGTGATCTGTGCTGGCCAGAGTTTGGTGCTTGCAGTCCGATGAAGTCAGGAACCAGTGCCAGTCTCCCAGGGTTTTTTGTGCTCCTTCCTAAGGTCATGGGATCATGTTGAAAGGAAGGCAGGAGTACTAGAGAGTACTGGCTGAGAGAGACTTTAATCCTATGTATAGACAAGCTTGATCTCAGCCTCACTTTCTCAGTAGTGTGGTCCTGCCAGTGAGCAGAGATTAGAAACAGAATAGACAAAGAAATCTGCTGTGAGAAGAATTTCCTTACCTGTAGGGAGAGAGTCACAGTGATAGCAGCTAGCAGTGAACCCATGATCCAGTAGCCTCCTCTTAGGAGCACTTTCCTGCCCATTCGCTCAATGATGGAGCTCTGAAGGACAGAAGTCACATCAGTATCAGTGCCAGAGAGCAAATTGTGTCCCATTCCCGTGGTAATGTGACTTACACAGACCACAGCAGCTACGAGTTCAGAGAGTCCAATAGAGAGGGTCATATAGGAGGCCATTTTTTCATCAAAACCAGCTGTCTGGAGGACTTCAAAAGTATAAAAATAAATCTGGAAAAAAACCCATAAAACAGTAAGAGAAGAAAATAATTGATTTCTTACATGAACCTGTGTAATACTGCCCTATATAGGAGCTGCTAATTAGAGACCACGCAGCTCACCTTTGGAGCAAGCTAGAATTCTGCACTCTTTTTGGTAGTATTCACTTTATCAGCAGACAAAAATATTACAAAATGTAGTTAATTCATTAATTTATTTAATAAAAGATAAAATGCTGGGATAATTGGACCTCCAGTACTACCATGTAATTAGGTTTGCAGAATCCTGATGTATGTTCAGAAACAGCCAGGTATGTCATGTTTTGAGAGCCCAGCCAAAAACATCATTGTAGGATGTCCTCAAGAAAGAAGAGCATGGGTTATGGAGTCATGAGGGGGTGAAGTAAACATCTTTTCAAGTATCTTTGCTAGTGTCTGGAGATATGCTGAGGTGATAAAGATTCAGTTTAAGCTGTGTTAGACTCAGCTCTGTATTTCCTTTACAGATGTTGCTGCATCGTGATGTTAGAGGTAGGACAGTCATGCAGGCAATTGCAAAGCTGTGTCTTCAGAAGGATCCCAGAAAAGCACTGCTGTGAGGAAGAGCAGAACTGCAGAAGCTGCAGAACAGGGAGCATGCTCGTTGTTAGCTTTAAGGGCAGAGTGACCAGACTGCCAAGCCAACATCTCAGGGTGCTAAAAGCCAGGGGGCAAATAGCAGCAGTTGCAGTGAGCAGTCACATAAAATTACAGATTTTGCCAATAAAGGGTAGGTTCATTTGTAGGAGTGAGTTCTGGAGCTCTGTAATGGCTCCCAAAGGTGGCTGTTCAATGAGCATAACTACAGAGGCAGGTAACTCCAGCAAGGACCAAGGGCTGGGCAGAGAGATGCCACACAGAGAGCCCAGCAAAGCTTTGTGGGTGCTGCTGCCCTGTAGAAGGGCTGGCAGACAGCAAGTCTGAGAAGCCTGAGAAAAATGGAGAGAGCTCCTGTGAGCTGTGATATCTTGAGACTTTAAGGGGGAAATACACTCAACTGCATTGATGCCACATAGCTGAATTGTGGCGGTCAGAATAATTATCATGTACAGCTGCCAACGGAAAGCTGGTTCTTTCACTAGTTCCAGAACACTCAAGATCTTGGTGTTTTTCATTGTTGCCTTCTCTTTCATGATGTCATCAATCTCTGCTTGGTGTTGGCCTTCACCCCAAAGCTGCCTTATGGCTGTGAAGGAAAACAAGAGTGAGACCTGCCGTGTTAATTCGTGTCTGTTTGTTCCCTATGAAGTTTTCTGAGTAGGTGATACAAGTGTCTGGCAGCCCAGTGTGCACGGGCTGGGGCTGTGCTGGGACGCAGAGATGTCCTACAGGGTGTTCCAGAGCCCTGGCCCCCTCCAGCACAGTGGGACCTGTTGTGACAGAGAGGCCTAGTGGGGTCCACAATGGCTCCCTCCCTGCCCATGAGGCCCCTTTTCTCCCTTCCTCCTTCTCTCAGGGTGTGAGCAGCATACACAGCCAACAGCCAGAGATAAGGGGTGCCCTGTGGAGCCTTGCAGTGCAAACAGCTATTTTGCCTCTCTCATTTAGCATTAATTGTCAGACTGACAGTGCAGGTGGTGTCAGCTGAATGGGAGAGGTTTGTAACAGAGCTGCAGAGGGAAGTAGTTTCGTATTCTATGTGGGGACTACTACAAAAATGTAGTTAGTAATATTCACAGAGCCATGTTGGAAATGAGCAGGGAGAAACTTTGTCCTATTTATTTCTTTGCATATGGGGAAAGCAAGCAGCACAAAATGATTCTGAGTCAAATGAGGAACAGAAACCCGAAGCCCTCAGTTACCTTTTTTGCAGCCTTCCTGGTCTCCTTTATGCATGAGGAGATATGGTGGGGACTCTGGGAAGAAGGGAAGTGTGACCAGCTGGACCAGTGCTGGGAATCCACAGGCGGCCATCAGCATGGGCCACAGGGACTGGCTGCCCAGCAGCTCCCTGGCAGGGATAAAATGTGTGTATAGAATAGAAATTCATTGCATTGGTTTTGAGGAGAGAAAGGAATGGATGGAAAAGAAGAGGAAGAAGCAAAAGGTAGAAGGGATCCAGAAATGAATTATGTGGGTAGTCAATTGCATTGTACCTTTGTCCTGAAATCTGCCCTACTGCTTTTCCCAATGACCAAAAGAAAGAGGAAGTAGAGTTTGCAAATCCACGTAGCTTCTTTGGGGAAATTTCTCCAACATATTGATGATGTAGAGGAACACAAAGACCTTGAGAAGAGGGAGTTATGGGAGAGAAAAAAGAAGACGTAACCATTGGAAATAAAACTGGATGTAAATAATAAAGCATTACAGAAGATAGCTGTCCCAGGGACCGAGTTGTTTCTCATACCAAAAATACTGATACCAGCACAAGATGTTTTTATGGCATGTGGTCTACTTGTCAGGAGTGATTTTGCTTTATTGTGCCCAGATCTTTGTACTAACTCCAAGAACTTACTACTTGGAACATTCCACCTTATGAAAATTCTAGATTTAAACTGTATAATTTTCAGTACTGCTAACCAAATCTAAGAAAATACTATACATATTTTTCCTTCAGAAAAAAACCTTGTTTCATATGGTATCAAAACATTTCTGACAGCTCTAAATATTTATACACTTGGCAAAGCTGAATTTCATTTGTTATAAGTGAAATTAGTAATAATTACGCTCTTTATTGCAGGGTGTTTTAGAAAGTCTTCTTACAAAAGGTCACTGACTTTAATATTTTATTTTCTTAGTGAAGGGTTATTATTTACTTTGAATAAAGATGTAAAATTTTGTGACAGCCTGCTGACCTGTGGGAGAAATCACTTACCTGCACTTACTCCACACATGAAGCGTCCAATTAGAATCATCTCAAAGGACCTGGCTATTTTACTGCAGCCCATGAGAGATGCTGCCACTATCATGAGCACGTTGTTGCACAAGAGACATTTCTTTCTGTAAGTGCAAGGAAGTGAAAAGATTTTTTGTGAATCAGAAGGGAAATGGCACTTAATGCCATGCAGGAAGTTTTGGCTGAAATTTTCTTCCTAGTTTTGTGAAATTACGCATAAGTGATCCAGGACAAAATAAGCACTGGATACTCTGGACTCATGGTGTGCCTTGGTACATGGCTGGACCTGGGAGTTTGGGGACACTTCTGGGTTGTGTGGCAGAGAAAAGTCTTAAAGCTTTTGTGCACTTGAACATCCATTATGAAACACATTGTTGTAGCACCAACAAGGATCTCAATGCTTCTGTATTTTGAGTAGCACTTTCAAGAACCCATGCTGTCTTCAGCCAGGTGCTGCCTTTCCCTGTTGCTGAGACTGACCCAGTGTGAGTAACTGTGCCTGGTGTGACAGGCTGGCAGCACAGCTGGTTGGTCTGTGCCACAGGACAAGGGCAGGAAGCAGGAAAATCAGCTGACACCACAGCTAAGCTGGCTGTGCTACAGCCATGACTAAGTCTAAAAGTCTGTCACATTTAAAACCTCAACTATCATTTCCTTTATCTAAGATTCAATTGAAAAATTGTCTTTAAATATACATACTTGCCAAATTTGACTGTGAGGTATCTACTTCCTGAAGAACCCAAGACACCTCCTATCCCGAAGATGGACACGGTGATAGACCATAGGAACAAGAGGTTATCCTGTTGGATGGGGTAGCCATATCGGTCCAGCCAAGTTTCATTAATGAAAGCCTTAACATGCTGAGACAGACAAAGAATTTTCATTAACAGTACCTGTGGCAGCAGTGCAGGCATTTTATTATATTTACAAAATAATTTTGTTGCTTCAGCTGCAGTTACTATTTCATATAGATTTTAAAAGTGTGTATTAGCTAACAGACATAGTATAATAGAGTGTGCTATGCTCATTCTGCCATTAAAAGTTCAATCTTTGGGGCTTTTATCCTTGAAATCTGAGGAACTGAGACATGGGTACTAAAGAATAGTGTACAGTACTACAAAGTTCTGCAAATGAGTTATGTGTTTTCTCTCACATACCTGCCAAGAATGCCAGTGCCTGTTCAGTGCAATTCCTAAATATTTTTTCACTCAGAACTTAGTGCTCCAAAGCCAGAAAATAAGGCTTTTCCTATAAGGTGATCTCTACGAAATAATGATATCTTCTATCTAGACCTCAGTGCCTTTAATGGAAGGCACCTGTGATCGGTGGAAGGAAGCAGATATTTTCCTAGAGCCTGGCTCATTTTTCTGTGGAGATGGATAACCATACAAATATCAACTGAAACCACTGAAGCAGGCCCATGTGGTGTAAGTTTTTAGGGGAGACAGATGCCATCCTAGTCAGTGTGTGTCTTCTGAGGGACAGTTCTATAAACAACAACTTGCAGATCTCTGTTTTCTTCTGTTTGCAACACATTGACGTGTTCTGTTTTTCATGATAGCATAGCATAGCAATAGAGAAATGACAGGACAATACTGTGATTAAACCCTTTCTGAATGCCAGAGAAGCATCCTCAGGCAGCAAAGTAGACCCAGTGCTGTCAATAACCAGTGTGCCATGTGTATCTTTGCCTACCTGAGACATGTAGGTGATGGTAGAAATTTGAAAGCCATTTTGGAATGTTCCACCAATCCCCAGGACAGTGATCATTCGAAAGAGCCCCTGGTACTGCACCTGCAGAAGTAGAACAAAATCTTAAGCTTGTAGCCACATCAGGCTGTTCTCGCAATGTCTCTTTCCTTCTCCAGAAACATCTCATTTGTTCAAGGGATTTTCAGGTGGGAAAGTTCCCTCTGCTTGCCTTTGCATGAGGCCTACATGTATATCCTCCTATGATTTCCCTACATCCAACTCAAGGAAATACAGCTTCCACAAACATCCTTGTCAAGATGTCTCAGCTGCCGACATCCAGTCCTGTTCCCTGCCTCTCGAAACCTCTGCCTGCCATGTCTTGCACTAAATAATTAGATAGATTTAACAAAGCTCTTTTTTTTTTAATCAAGTTAGCAAAGCAAATTATGTTTGTAGATAAGCAAATATTTTCAAGTAAGTGAAAACATTTAGGAAACATTAACATATTGATAAAAATATGACAAAGATGAATGGCAGAGTTTATGAAGTGCTGTAATACCTCGAAATGGTGGGTAGAACCACTTCCAAAATGCTTGTAGTGAATAGGAGATATCAATTTTGTTTTCTTTGAAACCCCAGCAGCCCACAAAAATGTCACAGATGCAAATACCCCACCGAGTACTTACCAGGTCTGATAGGAAGCCGGTCATCTCTGGCGGGGGGACGGTTGTCCAGTGTGTGATATGTCTTTGTCATCACAGGCTTCTGTGTCTCTCTCTTCTGCCTGCTGGTACAGCAGTGGGCATTTGGCTTCAGCGATCGAAGTTAAATTTTTACTATTTCATCTTCACTCACTTATATTTACTTCAACTGGCCAAAGTTAACACTGCCAGATTAAATATTTCAGGAAATAATTACATCTAGTCCAGTCTCCAGGGGGAAAGTTTCAAAGCACAGGAAATTTGCATCTGGGGACTAGTGAGGGCTTTGGGAAGGGAAAAATGAAGAGTTTGGGCAAAAATTTCCAGTTTTCCAGGAACAGTAAAATGCTTTACTTCTATCATACAGACTGGTGCTTAGATCTGCCATAATCTGCACAAAGCAAAAGCAGCTGGTACAAGGTTTAGGTACTGTTATTTATTAATAAGTAAAGTATGTGGTGTTCTGTTTCAGATTCTTTGCTACAGTAGAAGTTGTTATTAGAAGAAAAATAGGCAAATTTCGAAGCCTAGTTTCACTGTTCTGGCCTTATGAATCAGTTAGGCTGCACTGAGGAAGGGTATTTGTTGTCTGGTGTTTATGGGGATGTTTGTTGGACACATGTGGTGAAAAAGCAGTAAGAGACTAAGACTCAGGAGAGTTATAAAAGAAGGTAGATATTCCCTAATGAGTTAGGATGGGACCACTGGAATCTTAGTCCCTCAGGTTTCAGCTCCAACACAGAACAGCTCCAAAATCACTCCTGCAGGCATTGAAAAGTCACCTTTGCTTCCCAGGGGCTCTTTTCTTGTGAGGTAAAGCTCAAACTTTAGCTCTACCTAGCTTCTGCTATAGTCAGCACTTGGAAAAATGAGGTTTGTTTTCATGTGTGGTTGACGCCCTGTGCTGTTCCTGCCTTCAAAGCCTTCTGCTCACTCTCACTCATGCCAGGGGACTGTCCCTCATCCCCAAGGCCTGGGGTGGGGGCAGATGGGGCAATGGGGTTATACTGAAGCCCTCAGTAAATGCTCAAGCTCACCCTCAGGACTTGTACTTTCAGTTCATGAAACACGAAATGCAATTATTTACAGAGGGGTTCACTGCAAATACTGTGAGTCTAAATAAATGAGAAAAAAGAATTCATGTTAATAATAAAACCTTGGTTACTTGTGTAATTCAAACTATTGTCTATATAACTGCATAGCAAATGCTGTTTATCCTGGCTTGCAGTAGTGTTTAGAATGATTTGGCATTTTTTGTGTTTTCTCTTGAACACCAACATTGTAACTAGTTACATATCTCTTGGCTATTGTTTCAAAATGTTAATGTTTCCTTTTTATTATATACTTTTTTCTCAAACAGTAGTGAGTTGTAGGGACGCTACGTCATAAGAATTCACTCCTTGAAAATAATTACTGAGGATCTCAGTATCACAGTGAAATTTCTCTTACATTTTGGGGGATTTCTGGTGATTCCGAGATGTACATGACTGTATAGCACAGTACTATTTCACCTTATTATCAGTTTTAGGAGAATTTGATTCTAGGAGTTTACCTCTTGGTTTTTTGTCAAGTCAATGGAATTGACTGTTTCTGTTGAAAATGTCACCCATATTCTTGAAAAAGCTGTTACGCTGGAAGTTGTGCATGGTTTCATGTTTAAGGAATTATTACTGAGTTAAGGACATCTTATAACTAAGTTTTTTTAATAGAACTGTAAGAAATGCTTGCTGTGGAGTGGACAAATGCACGAAACTCACCTTCATGAGGTGTGCCATGGAATTTTGTCTAAAGAGCTGAAAGCTGGGCTTGGTTCTAAGCCAGCTTGAACCACACTAGGTTGCTCATTGTGGATGGCTGCAGCCGTCTGCAGTTTAATTTCACACAGAGAAACTCAGTGGTTTCTTTTAGCTTTGATTTGGGTTTGTTATAGTCCAAAACACGCAGTGAAATTCTGAATAACAAAATCAGGGAGACTGGAATTAAAGGAGTTTAGGTACAAAACATGTTCTAAGTGAAAACTGTAAATTTAACATAGCACGTTTTATGTTACAATGACTTGTTGAGCTTTGACTGCTCTCAAGTTTTTCAGGTGATATGAGAGTGACTTTCATTCATGAAGATTTCACTTGTGTCTGTGAAGAAACATTTGTATCTTTTCCAATAATAGAAAATAAATAATTTGCCTCTGTTTTGCAGTCTGCAAGCATCAAGGTCTTTTATTACCTTAATATATGGTCTCTCTGCTGACGAGGTAGAAGCTAGTATAGGTGATACTTCCTCAAGAGAATGATTTCCTGTAAAGGAATGAGGTCTCTTCCTAAAATGTAAAGTGCCAAATTATTTGGTTATTTTCATAACAAAGTTCCCCCTTATCTCTGGAAGGAAAAGGGAGATGAAGATGTTGAGCTGATGAGGATCTCAGTAAAGATAAGGAAGCAGAAAGAGATGAGGTTTTCCTGGAAGTAAATCAGAGAAAGATAATTTTTATTTTTTTTTGCTCCTCCTTTTACAACATTTTGAACATGATGACAAAATGGTGACAATGATGGCAAAGTTTCACTTTGTAGGTGTCTGATTCCAGTTTGTTTGGTTGCTGTGATGTGGTACACTCCAGTCTTTAGGTGTGAAGCAGCAACAGAAATAAAATGGTTAAAATTTTCTGATTTCCTGAAGGCAAGAGAGGCAGGGTGAGTAGTCAAAATAATTTGAGACGTTGCTTGCAGAGGTATGAAAGAGAGGCCTTGGGACGGGATTAAAACAACTCACAAACATTAATATTGGCAGGTTAATCATATACTGTCTGGTTTATCAGTAACTGCAAGAGATGCAGCAGTAGTGAGCATTTGGGAGAACAGGCCTCCTGAGGTCTGGCACTTTGGATTAGTGCAGCCTGGGAGGACGAATGCTTGAGACAGAAAGGTTCATTAAGCCATGAAGTAGAGGAGATGCCCAGCAAAGCAACCTGTGAATGATTGACTTCTTGCAGGAGACACTGGAGCTATGTTAGAGTCAGCATGGCTGGACTTCATAAGAGAGAGACAGAGGGATCCAAGGCTCTTGTTTTTAAACCAGCCATGGTGCCGTGTGACAGGAACGAACAGTCCCTCTGCAGTGTTCCACCTGTGCTTCTGCTGAGGCCAGTTCCTGCAAAAGGACCAGCAAAGAGAGTAAAATCAGAGAGAAGGAACTGAGAAATGAAAGCGGAAGTTACCACGGCAGAACACACCATTGATCTGGCACAGTGCCAATAGTGAACACTCATCCCAACATGTATTTTTCCATCTGTCTATTGAGTTAGCAACTCCATGGCTTTAATGTCTGTTCAGCACAGTTCAGAGGTACTGCCACTTGCAATTGCACTTCACTGTGAAACCTGTGCAGGCTGGGAAAGAACAGCATGGAAGAACAAAAATGTTACATTTTTGTTCCATTTAACCTCATGCTGTTCTTATTTTCACACAGGAGACTCGGGCATTAGAAATTCCCCCTTATAACATTGCTAGGGAAGATGCAAGCTGTGCTATCAGAGAGGACWTAGGGAAGAGGGCACGGTAGCAACATCTGGTAAGTGGAAAGACAGATGTGTCTGTCACTTGGGTGTGCCCACTCAGAGGCAGCTACAGGCGAGCTCTTATTCTTTTCTTCTGCAAAGAAGGGTGAGTGGAAAGAGCTAAGAATGGAAATTCAGTGGAAACAATTTGCAATTTGATTTGGGAAGCATCCTTTACATTTTGACCCCACCATCAAGGACTCCTGAAGATGCTATATCTGCTTTTCTTATCATGGATGAGGATTTGTTCATAGAGATTTGAAAGGGAATTGCGAGGGATCCAGCAATTCCCAACACAAAAAGCATTACAACCAACCACTGGTACTGAACCTGCAAGGAATAGTACAAGCTCATCACAAAAGAAGCTGGTGACATCATAATCCCTGCATTTCTAGGATATTGGCTTGTTTGGTGATGCTTAAATGATCTCAGCAGAACATGCAAAGCATCAATGCAAAAAAAAGATCAGCCAGATAAAGGTTCTGGATTTTCAGTTTTGCTACTCTTCTGCACATTAACTAACCAAAACATCCACAAAACCTTTCTTTCCAAATGTACCATTTCATAACATTATCAGGCTACCAGCTAGGAGAGCCTGATAGTATCACACCTGGACATGGAAGCAAGCAGGAGCAGGTAAAAATGGTACTGAAATACCTCACCATTTAAGAACTAGAGGAATTTAATTTTTTTTTTTTTTAAATTGGTTTTTCTAACCAGCTGGAACTTCTGTCAATGTTTCCATTACAATTTAGCCCACAACTTTAAGTCTGTGTCTTTTGATTTTTTTTAAAATGTTACCTCTAATTTTTACAGTAACGAAATTAAAAGGATTATCCCCTGCCTACCCTATTATTTTGAAAAAAGTTTGGTAAATACATAATGCATTTTTTTTAGGAATGGCAATTGCAACAGACAACCTCTCAGTTCTTTTGAAAGCTAAATGCTAACAGCTGGTACTGCCAGCTGCAGTACTCACCACTTTTGTAAGGAGCTTGTCCATCTTGTATCAAAAGGGTGGCTGATCCCAGGCAGACACAACTCTGTCAGATTGAGAAGGTGTTTTCTCTCATGCCTCTTCTGCACCTTCAGCTTAAGTAGCCATCCTACTCTGAGGCTGAGGTTAATGTTTACTTCGTATGATTTCTGTTGATTTATGGTTTTTGTAGCAATTGGACAGCACTTAGAATGGACGGATTAAATATTTCAATGCCTCAACAGGAGAGGGCCCTCTGAATGGGAACATTTTGTAGCATGAGTGCTCCCAGTTTTGATACAGCGAGTGATACAGGGAGTGAATATAAAATCTAACCTGGGTTTCACTTGCTGGAACACACACTGGAACTTTCATATCAGAGCTTCTTCTGTGGTTATTCCTTTAGAAGTAGTGAGTATATTATTTGAATCTTTTAAATAGAAATCTCCCTAAAACTCTACACTAATTCAGTGCTTCAGCACAATGATAATCAATAAGAATGGTTAAACTGCAGAAAGAAAGGACTTATGGCCCTGCTGAAGAGGAGGCATGAAATACCATTTGTGATCATGACAGAAAAAGGAAAAATAATTGATCACCCTATACAAGGGTAGAAGGGTTTGGGGAGGGAAGTGATTAGATGCTGCAGTGGTCAGCAGAACTACCAGCCCTTGAAGAGCACAGTACAGGGGTGCTGTGGAGCACAGCAGTGTGGAAGTGTAGGATTGTGTGCTGATGTGCAGCAGAGTGCAGTGTGTCCTAGGCCCATACACAGCTAGCAGATACTGGCTATCACAGCTTCTCCTCTTTTTTTGAGCAGTTAATTATTTATAAAATGGGCTGAATTTTCAAACTGTCTACTCTCTCAGTACTCTTTCTCAGAGTCTTACTCTCTGTCTCTCTCCAGGGCTCTCATCCTCCAGCTCTCAGCACTGCCAATAGGTTTGTTAACCCTTGTGCCATCCATGAAGTACCAGAATATATTACAAAACTTCCTTCTCATTTTGCTACAACTGATATGCATGGAGAGTGCAGTCAGTTTGCTCCAGAGGATGCAAGTGAGAGTTCTTCTGTACCAAATGCCCAGGGATCAAGGCTGATCCCTGACAGTCAGAGACAATCAGAACATACTTGATGTCAGCCCAAGGAAACAGAAGTTGTTATTCTACCCGGTATTCATGTGCAGTGTTCACGATCAATACTAGGTCCTTCACAGTGTGATATCATAAAGAGAAGACATGAAAACGGTTTGCAAGAACTATGTCTATGTTTAATCCTCTCTTCATCCTGCTCTTAATCCTGAGCAGAACTTTCTTACAAAGTAACAGACATAGAGACAAATCTTGATGCTTTAAATTGATAGCAACGGAGAAAGACTTGAAATACCATCAATGTGTTATACCCGAACATATTTTCCATGTGCCAGTTCTAAGAATTGTCTGTAGTTACTAATGTCTTCTTGCTACAGAGCTGCTCTAGGAGGGAGCCATTGTCTCTTGCCACAAAAAGCAAAGATAAAACAAGACTACTTGGATCAATGACAAGCTATCTCTGGACAGCTTTTTGGATTGTATTTCGTTGAGAAAAGTCCATGTTAATGTTTAGGTTTCAGTTCAATTTTGAGACAGAGCTTTTTGTCAGTGGAAATTACTTATGGTGGCTTATCAGAGCTTGGTGCAGAATGTCTTTTCTTCAGCAGCATCCATTTCCACAGTCTGATGACGTTTCCTCTTAAACTTGCGGGTTTTGAATTCTTCTGTGATTTCGGAGATTGACTTCCCTTTTGTTTCTGGGAGGAACATGTAGATAAGGATTGCTGAAATGACCAGGACAGCAATAAAGATGAGGAAGCAAAAAGGACCAAGAAGCATCTGGAGATAAAAAAACAACAAGATGAGTGATTTCCCTGGCAACACTTGCCCCTATAGATTCTCAAAAGTTGTTGATTTGTTCCTGTGAAATGAGGAATAGGGTCATTTTACAGAAACAATATTCATTTATATTTTGAATCTGTTTTTGGGGCAGCAGATGGTTTCTGAAGTACTGGGAAGTGTTTTATATAAACGGCCTCCATATGCCAGTAGCAATAGGGGATTCACAGTTTTGATCATCTACGAGTCATTTCATCCTACTCCCTGTCCAGATCAGCCTAGAAATCCAGATTAAACTGATAGAGTCAAAGAGAAGATTTGAATCAAATTACGTACTACAGCAAAGGGGAAAATCATTCCAGTGAAAGCGAGGCCTAGCCAAATGACAATTCCACCAATCACAAAAGCAGAGGCCCTTGTTGAGAGAGTGAAGATTTCATTCATGACAGATGCAACGACTCCAGCTGAGGAAAAAAACAACATAAAAAAGTGATACAAATGTTGCTGTAATTGACCATTTCCTGTAGAAGATACCTCAGTTCTGCTACTGTGGGAATTCCATTGAGTTTTCAAGACATTCGTAGTCCTCGTATACAACCCTTACAATACTAAAGGTTGCCATTTGAATGTGGAGACTGTAGTAACTACTAGTAGTGTTTAGTCAGAGAACATCAGAGCAAATATTGGTCTTAGGTGAGTGAGGTTCTAATAGAGAGCTGTAAGTTCGGGTCTGACATTACCAACGTAGGCCATTAAGAGAGGACAAGCAAGGACAGAGAAATGCTAAGACACAGACTACACGTGCTGTCAGGTGTCATTCTTTCACAGAGTAGGGTTTTACAGGGAAGTTGAGAAAACTCTGATATTTTAGAAAAGCCTACCTCTGCCCTTCAGCAGAGATCAGCCATTTGAACCTGTATGCACTGAATAGCATTCACACCCTGCAAAACCAGTCTTAGTGAATTGATCAACAAGAAGTGACTTGAAACTGTAATCCAGTGAGATAAAAAAGGGTCCTGATTCATCAGGGTGTGAATGATTTCAAATAGTTTGTTAAAGAAATTGTTTCTTGGGTGATTAACTCATCAAAAATTGAGATTGCCCAATCTCAATCTCAACTAAGCTGTTGATTTTCAAAGATAAACTCACACATTCTAGTTCTATACATTCATGGCCTATGCTTATCCATGTGGTCCAAGCTTTCCTGTTGCTTTTATTGTTGTACTCACCTGGTCCTAATCCATAAGCAATGATGAATAAAAAGATGAGAATAACACTGCAGTAACGCAGCCAAAAGAACCGATCCTAGGTAAAGGTCAAGGGAGGAAAGAGAATGAAAATTAAATTTACACCTGTACCACAGCTGATCCAAGCACAGGAACAGCAATATTTATGAAAAAGCCCATGATGCTGAGCTTTGTAATAGATGCTCTCTTGAACTGCTTATCTTTCTTTACTGGACACAGTGGAACGCCAAAAGCAGACTGTGTCATGTCTACAGAGGTGAGCTTGTATTTAGAAGATATTCTGACCTGCTGGTTTGGACATGAAAGCTAAGGCTGACTATCTGCCATCCTGCACAAAGAATTCTGGTGCAGGTCCAATCCCGGAGAGACGTTTGCTTACGCTCAGCAGAAGGCTTGTTTCAAGCAACACCAGTATCAGTGCCATCAGCAAATAACCACCACACAGGAGTATTCGGCGTCCAAACCGATCGATTATGGAACTCTGAAGAATAGAAAAAAATTGCCTATCACTGGAAGCATGGCAAAATCCAACTGCGAGCCATCCAACAAATCAAGCACTCTCCTTGAATTCTTTTTACTTCAGAGAACACAAATCTTATTGGTACCAACTTTGTTATATTATTGAATCCCTTCTAGACTCTCTAACCCTATGAATTACCATCACTACCCAGCATTGCAGCTACTTTTTCTTAAACAGTGTAATCGATGGGAGCATGTTACAACTTCACTTGAATATATAGATATACACAAGTATATGGAAAGGAATACACATATTTATGTTTGAATGACATTTCATAAGGGATTCTTATAAGAAATTAAGATGAATGAGGACAGGAAAAAACACACTAAAGGTGGGACAAAATTTGGAGTGGGTGGTAACAACACTGTACAGATTTATGCAGCAGTACAGTAAAATTCTTTGGTTCATAAGGAGAAGATTAATTTGCTTTAAGGAAGAATAGATTCAACTCACAGGTACTTTAATTCCTAAAGCCCAGAAATCTCCGACTTACACAGAATATGATAGCGATGAGTTCAGAGATGGAAACTCCTAGAGATACGTATGGGATTATGTTTTCCTGCAGGCTGGCAGTCTGAAAAATTTCTGAGGTGTAAAAGGTGATCTGGGAAATAAGAAAAATATTAAAAATGAAGTGTAGTTAATAGATGTGACATGTGCTTATCCAGCATCCCTTAGAATTAGATTTGTCATCACTGCAAAAGCAACAATGCATTATTGGGGCTTAGTAGAGGTGACATAACTGCTCAAGATGTGAAAAATCAAAAGGTTAATGGCAATGAAGGAAAGGGATTTGAAAGTCCATAAAAAAACAAGGACAAAAAAAGTAGTTGAAAGAACCATATTTTCTGTAAGACATGCAGAAAAGGTGTGGTTTTGGCAAAAAGGAAAAGGCAGGGGACAAGACAAGAGAAAGCAAAGCAAATCTCAGTCTTAGCAGACCATACATTGTCATCCAAACTGTTGATTCTGTCACCCTTTTCCAGTTGCTAAACAGAARCTGCTTATCTGCAAAGTCCCTGAGGGACTGGGCACCATTTCCATGTCAGCAGAGTGCAGAGGGAATTCCATTGCTGGCAGCCGGAATGAGCCACCTCCAGCAGAGCACACAGGCTGAAGCAGGGCTTATTGAGAGACACCCCGAAACAGGTGATAAAATGACAGCCAGGGGAATGACTGCTAACTTGGGCAGCACTGGGCTCAGCCACCTTTGTGTGAAAACAGCTGAAAGGATATTACTTAATGGATAAATGTCCTTAATCAAATGGAGTGAAAACTGGATGGCAATAGCTGGCCATCTGCTACTGCAGAAGTCAAAGAAAGAGTTGCTGGGTTGTTGCAAGCCTTAGAATGCTTGCAACCCTCTCCTCTACAGATTGTTTGATGATACCAGCAGGGGAAGGAAGGCAACAATGCCCTTGCAGGAACTTATGTTGAGTTGAATCTCTTGTATTCCCACCTGAAAAGCTCCCTTAAAGGTATGAAGAATACTGGGGGTGACACCACGGGACTCAGGCAGTGGGCTCTGTGTGAGGAGGAATAATGTAGACCCAAAGGAAATGGACAAGTTGGCATTGTGGCACTTTGGATATTAACAGCAGATCTAAGCATGGAAATAGGGAATACTCAACTGCACTCAGGCCACAGAGCTGTAGACTCAGTAAAAGGAGGAGCATGGTACACAGCTGTGGGTACACGGAYCGTTCTCTCAGCACCTCTAGGACATTCATGATTTTGGTGCCTTTTGTTATAGCCTTTTCCTTCATCAAGTCATCAAATTCTGTGTGATAATTCCCTTCTCCCCAGAGTTGCTTCATGGCTACAGAAGAGACAGAACGAGGTATACTCCTCCATCATCTGATCCACTCAGAATTCTGTGTTTTTCAACTTCTAATGACACTAAATATTTGCAGTTGAGTCCATGCTTTGATTTATCAGTTACTGAGCAAAGGACTGGAAGGAACATTKTTTACTGGAACATGCTGTGACTTCCCTGGAAAATACTGAAGCAGTTAGGGGTAGATCTTAAATATTTCTGGTGACTCTGAGTGGTCTGGAGGACTTTAATCATGTWATTATCAAGAAATCTGTAGCTGGGTAATAGAAAAGCTGATTCCTGCTGTTAGCTTCACTTTCCCAAGAGTTATGGTTTATCAAACTAAGGATCTAAAGTTTTATTTTACCTTTCAAGCAACCAGCTTTATCTTCTTTTTGCAGCAAGAGGTAGGGCGGGGACTCAGGAAAGAATGGCAAAAAGAGCAGTTGAATCAATGCCACCAACCCAGAGAAGGACAATAGCACATTCCACATGTCTTCAGTTCCTAAAAGATCTCTATGAAAACATGTTAGAGTCTATTTAAGTGCAGTAAAATTACAGTTTATAACTAATTTGGTATTTTCTAAATCCTAGACTAGCTAAAGAGACACAAAATACATACAGTCCTTGAAAAGTTAAATTGAAATAGATGATGWTTAGGTTAGGGACAGGAAAATAGACTAATACTTTATTTCTTCTGCAAGATTGAGATTTTTTCTTATAATTTGAACAATTTCTAGAGGTTAGAMTATTCCCACAACAGCCCTCTGAACCAATACTGCAAGTCCGCATGAAGTTATCAAGAGATTAGCAGAAATTTTGGATCTCACAAATTTACCAGAAGTATTTACATACAGTCTTTTCGTATTAACCTCAGCAGAGAGCCTGCACCTCCAGAGATGGAGTCATCCTTTCTCAGGAGATGAGCCTTTCTATCCCCAGTGAATGACAWGGAAACTTCAGTGACTTGTACAGAGTAAATGTCCCCTTTTTGACTGCTGTAGTTAAGCAAAGTAAAACTCCACCCTGAGTGTATGTCTGTTTCTAGGCCTGGGAGAACAACACTTCCCTGCTATATAAAAGACAAATAAATATAAAACAGGATGAGAAGAAGTAGCACAAGTACCGTAATCCAAGAATTCTTGCTACAGCTTTTCCTAGTGCAAGAAATACCGTGGAGGTCACATTTATAAATCCACGCAGCTTCTTAGGTGAGATCTCTCCAGCATACTGAACATGGGCATTCATATGTATTCCTAAAGGGAGAAGACAGGACAATGCTGAAGCTGGAGAAAGAGAGAGGGTCCATTTTCAGTTCCTCTTCAGCTGAAAGTAGCACTCTCCTCTCTCTTCTGAGCGCTTTCCCATATATCCCCCACAATAATAGGCTGAAAATGTACCTTTTACTTTAAGGAAGATGTTTAGCTAATCCATCAGATATCCTCTACAAGACCTCTTGAAGGCAAAGGACAGTTCATCTTACCTTTGCCCAATCTGTTCCTTGTTCACTGGGTTACTGTGCATTCCTGGGTACTCCCAGCAGGGAGATTTCTGTATCCACCCCAAAGAAGTCACATTAACATGGAGTAGTGGAGARTCCTACCAGCACCGATGCCCTCGAGGAAGCGCCCAACCAGGATCATCTCAAAAGACTTGGCTCTCCTACTGAAGCCAGTGTGCAGCGTGGCTATTATTAGGACCACATCGTTGAGCAGTAAACATTTCTTCCTGCAACAGCAAACAACACGTGGATATGATCCATGTTTTACTTTTTCACGYTTGACTATTGTCTGACTGTTCTCTTCCAGATTTACAGACCCAAGCCATGGCCATGTTTAAACTCAGTCCTTMTAGGACAACCAAATCTGGTTATGAAAAGGCATGATGTCTTTGCAGAGGAGTGGAAAGAAGGAAGCTAGATTCCTCTTACCCACTGTGTGAGCAAACCATGAGGCTGAAGGAAACTCCTGCAGGATAAAATGTCAGCAAAAATACAGGAATTGTATGGCAACAAAAGCTGTGACAAGGGAAGCAGAAATAGCTGCATGTTCTTGTCTCTCCAACGCACCCAGGTGTAGTTTTATGTGGTGAGTAAGTTCTGCGGCAGCAGGGGGCAGTGAGATTCTGGTATCGCTTCCATTAGTTGAATAATATTTAATTGCTTCCCCTGTTGCAGCCCTGAGTAGCGAGATGTTGGGAAATATACTTACTTTCCAATTTTTGCAGCCAGGTACCCACTGCACAGACACCCTATCATCCCACCGATGCAGTACAGAGACACGATGAAGGACCACAGTAACATGAGGGTCTTCTGGGGCAGCACAGAACCATACCGCTCCAGCCAAGTTTCGTTGATAAACTTCTGAATGTACTGGGACAGAAAAAGAGGTTTTCGTTCCACCAAGGCACTGATCATAATGTTCTTCATAATGTTTACAACTTTAAAAAATTAGATTAATAGTCATGACTAAAAGCATGACTGTGGGACACTTGTTTGCAAATTAGGATTGATATTTCCTCTGGTACAGCCTAATAGTGTAACAGAATTTTTCAAAAATTAATTATACTCTTTAATGTGTGGAATCCTAGCTCTCTTACACCAAAAAATTAGGACCTTTTATTCATTATAGTGAAGTCCAGATTTTCTTGTTTCTGGTAGTGGATATAAAGAGAAAAGGGCTGAGCTGAAGGCTGAGGCTCCATTGACTAGTTTTTCATTTTTTTTCTCCATGGCATAAACTTTAAGGAGATATCTCAATATGTTGTTTCCACAACATTTTGTGGGAAGTTGTCTTTGGAGCACAGTTCCTAGCAATCATGCAAACTCATTTGGTCCTTTGACGGTGACAGTATGGCATTGGAAAGAGCTGGGAGTAAACTGACACAGCAACATCTAAGAGCTTTTGTAGAGTGTCTGCAAAGTGTAAGGCCTAGGACCATGAGGAGCAGCTAGAAATGTGATTTTTTCTCCTCCAGTTTTGCTTACCGGAGAAGTATAATTCATCACAGACATTTGAAAACCACAGAGGTGGGTTCCACCAATTCCCAGCACCAGAATCATTAGCAATAGCTGCCGGTATTGAACCTGCCAAAGATAAAGAAACACATCCTAAGTTCCTGATACCAGCATGGCTTTCAGACCATGAGATGATATACAAAATCTTATACTTTCACATTTCTATGATTAAGAGACCTTTAAAATGCAAAAACCTATTTGGAATTTTTCAATAATCAAGAAAAATTCATGGCAAATTGTTAAAATTCAAATCTGCACCTTCTGCTATATTCCTCTCTTAGTTATTAGCAGCCTGAAAAGATACGTTCTCGAATACTGTTAGTTCTGCTAACCACAGAAAACAAAAATCATAAAAGCCTTGTTGAGGTAGTTTGTGTTTACTTTTGTACTAGAAAGAAGCTACAGCTTTCTTGAATCCCTTTTTTGCTTTCACCTTTGCCTCCTCATGGACAGTGTTCACCAATTTCCAGAGATGAATCAAGTCTGTCCTCTTAAAACTTATTTTTTTTACATTTCACCTTTATCAACCCCATATAAAACAACATTTTTAGAGTCCCTATCTGAATGACTCCTATTGGAAATGTTGTGTTTCCATGATGTACACTGAATTTTAGAGCATTTCTCACAAACACATACATTTTCAGGCATTTAGTTGGGTCACACTTTAAATGGATGAGTATCCTCAATTATCCTTGAGAGTGCAGAGCAGTAGAGTGGGAGGGTTTTTTCTGTTTTGTCTTTTTCACTGATACTATTTTCTCCATCTTCCCCAAAATTCCCATCTTTCCTGGTTTCCGAAGTCCCCTTTTAAACCTCTCACTGTTTTGCGTTTCTAATATATTTTCTGCAGATGCCGTGTAGTCACTCTTATTGCTGAACCGGTGTTGTCCCAAGCACAGGCTCTCTTGCTCGTATTTATTACAAAAAGACTGTTTGATTCCCTTTGCTGTAATCTTCAAAGACCATGCTGCTGTTAGTGACCAGGGCTAGAACACAACAAGTTGGATACTCACCAGGTCTGAGAGGAAACCAGCCATTTCCCCTTGAAACCCTGCCCGCTCTGAGAGCCCTCGTCAAGTCTGTCAGATGAGAGAGATGGTTTCCACGCTGAGACTGTAAGAGCTTGGGATCATAGCACAGAAGTTAAATTCTAACTCTGTGGCTTTTAGTGAATTGTGTCCTCCCCTGACACTGGCCAGGGTCTCTTCTTGCTGGTTTAATTATTCTAAGACCTAGATATGACAAGCTGATTACAACATTGGTAAATGTTTATCCTTCTTGAACGGGGAGTGCTCCCCCTCACTCACACTGCTGAAACACCTGCGTGTTCCTGCTGTGTGAGGGGTCAGACAGTGCTACCATCTTCCCTTCAGGGGAGCAGAGTCCCTCTTCACCTCTCTGACAAGCGGCTTAGGGAGGGAATGTTCTCCCCTCCAGCCTACCCCAGGCCTTTAGAATCGTAGCTGTGCTGTAGTGCCTCTTCTTGYCTGCTATAAGATTTTCAATTGCTTGAACAATTTCCCAGATGTAGGAAATAAAGTATTGGAATATCGTCATTTTGTGTCCTTGCCAACACCTAGCTCTTTATAGAGGGTCACAGTCTTTCCAGAACCACTCAGAAGCTCCACTCCTGCCTCTCTCTAACTGTGGAATTGAGCTCCTGTGTGCCACAGCAGGATGCCATATCTCAATTTCCAGACCTCTTCATGCTGTACTGTCCTCGCAAGTCTGTTTTTATTTTTCTTTTCCATCTCGTAGGGGTTCTGCCGGAGTAAGAGCAAATCCTTATCCCAGACTCAGCAGAGTTCAGGCACCTCAGAAAGGGGCTGTGGGTGAGGAGCTGATGAGCCTGGAGGAACTAGAGGGTAAAGGAAGATTTTTCTTTGAGCTGAGGCTGGGAAGTTTGACTGCTGGAAGGAAGAACATGTGGCAGCTCTGGACCCTTCTAGAGAGGTTTTAAAACATTGTCTGTGGCCAGTTTTTAACGTCTGGTCAATCAAACARTCCCTGCAGAGACCTCTTCCTCTTCCTCCTGTTGTCTGTGTCTCTCCTAGAATACTCCTACTGCTGTCTCATTTTCATCTGGCCTCACACTTTTGTTCAGTGCTGTATGATGGAAAAAGCAAGGCTTAAATGCCTAGTATAGTTCTTATTTATTTTCCTAAAGACGAGGACAAGATGCGTCTTTCCGCCTAGGATTTGAACACTACAAGAAATGTGCTTTTTCCAGACCCAGTATGGAGCTCACCCAATAGCCTGGACTTGGAGGGATTTTGTCTTCAAAGATGCCCTGTGTTGCACTTGTGCGATCCTGGATCCTACACTGCAGATTCACAAGTACTTCTTTAACCTTTATTCCCAATCCATGATAGTTCCTGGCAGTGTTAATGATTTACCACACTTTYCCTCTTGTGGGCAGTATTCAATAGGAGGGAAGAAGTAAGGCAGGTTGGACGCAATCACACTCTAGAAAGACGTGTGAGGAAATGAGTTTTTAATGTCTTGTAAGACAGTAAAAACTTCCTCACTGGGAGCCAGTAAGGTTGAGGGAAACCAAACCAAGTAAAGACCTTTAAAATAATCAAGGCCTTACCTAATCTCTTTTCAAAATATTTCAAATGCTTCTCTTTTTTTTTCCCCTGCATTTTTGACCAGAAGAAGGAATGTATGTTGGTTCTTAATGTGCAATCCATGATCTCAAGCCTTGAAATGATAAACTTTATCTAGTTTTTTGGTAATATGATGATTGTCATAGGAAGGATGGCTGTGTTGGGGAAGTCCCCTGCTGCTGGCATTAGCTTTTGGCACTGCCACAAATATTGTTAGAGGATGGTGTGRGGAGAAAATGAGGAGCCTTAGGGCTGTGAAAGAAACAGCTGCTCAGTATTCAGATCCTTTTGCAAAATTTATTGTGCAGCATCTGTGTCAGTCAGTAGTGAAGATCTCATCTCCAGAACAAGACTGAYACAGTATTCCTGGACCCCAAGAACACAGTCCTGGAAGATGGGCTCTCCTCTATCCCCAGCTCTTCATTCAATTTAAACCAAATCCAGGCACAATCAGTAGGGTGTGTTTTCCTAGTAACTGCTTTTTATTTCCTTATCAGTAAACTGTAAAGCATAAAGAAGACCAAAAAAGAGTAATTCGTATAGCAATGAACACAAATGTGAAGCCCTTTTCCCCACGTTTTATAATGAAAATGTGAAGTATTCAGAGACCTGGAGAGAGAAGCAAACACTCACACATACAGATTGGGTTCTCCAGGAGAAGTGTCCCTCTTTTCTGTCTCGTTGGTACCAGTTACTCTCGGGAGCTCAATCCCATTGAAACCCAGTGTTCTCCAGGCTGAGGATATATAGTCATTGCTGATGGAGAAGGACAACCTGCCCACTGTGGATTTGCCCACTCGTGGTTTCCTGCAGCTCTGCTTTCTTCATTCATGCTTTCTTTCAGTGCTGACATAGCCCTGTTTTTCCCAATAGAAGAATCTCCAAAATTGTAAAGGTGAGGAGAATATTGCATATTGATTCTGCCTATTGATAGGCAAGGCACCCTTCTTCCACTGGATTAAAGAGCTAAACACTTATTTTCCTCTGGACTGAAGCTTCTTCTCTGGGAAACCTCATGAGCACTGACTTGTTAATAGGAGCAAATAATTTCAGTGTCAACGATGTGCCTTTGCAAGTCTGCTGTACCTCTGAACCTGCCAGACTACTTCGTCCAACTACAGAGTCCTGGTTTTGTCAAGAAAATAGCAGATCCTATGTTTTCAGTTTACAACTGCTAACTTGGAGGGACTGACTTATTTCTTTATATGCTGTTTAATTTTTATTCTGCAGAGGAATTAATTCAGCTCATATTTCAGGAGTTGGAGAGAACCACTGAGTTCATCCTTGCACCCTGCACTGCAGGTGATTTTTTTGTGGATCTTTGGATTCTCTCTTGCTTAGTGAGGCTTCTGGGAACTACAGTAATAAAAGAGCAAAATATGGAGTGGAGGGTTTGTTATTAAAGCCTAGTAACAGTCATCACTGAGCAGTTACTCTGCTGTAGGGCTGGCTGTCTCTTTCCACGGTAGTTTAGGCRGTTGAACTCCTCCATGACCTGCAGCATGGTCTTTCCTTTGGTCTCTGGYAGCACCAGGAAGACAAAGACAGCCACGAACAGACAGTATGTCAGGAAAATGATGAAGCAGAAATTACCAAGACCTTCCTACAGGAAAAAAAAGAGACAAAATATGTTCATAAAAATTTATCTTGGTTTTTTTCTCTCATGATACAGAGTTTCTGGGTTTGTATTTACTAAAAAACTTGGTCAGGGACTTAGTTGATATAAATCTGCTTCAAATGACATCTGACAGTGTTGGTGCCTCTGTCACTGTGTCTGTGTTTGCCAGTGTCCCACTCTAACTGTGCGTAGACTTAGAAGCATTTTTGGGGTTTACTACACTTCCAGTAGATACCCGGCTAAAAAGGAAGARGCCATCAGGACTGCAATTAATTTGGGCTTTCTCCATTGCATGAAGTGTTGAAAAGAGAAGCATGCTCTGGCTTCAAGAGGGATCTAACTTCCTCTGAATTGAAACAAACACCCTACTTTGCTTACCACAATGAAAGGGAACAAAAGTCCAAGGATGAAGAGTTGGATCCAGTTTGTAACACCATTAAAAACATAAGCAGCTGGTCTGTATGACTGAATAAATATTTCCGTAAGCAAAGGGCATAGCACTCCAGCTGAAAAAAGAGTTGGAGAAAAAAGGAAACTTAGAAATTTTGCAAGATGCTCTGTACCTCACACTTCATATTGCTGCATAAGCTCGTGGCTTTAAGTGGCCTGGAAGTGTCTGAGGTGCTGCTTGGCTCTTCAGGAGAAAGGCATGTAGGAATGCAATAGGAAATGAATTTTACCTCCTACCATAATATGGAGGGAAATATCTATGCCTGCACTGAATCAGAAGTAGRGATTCATGCTAATTGTGGAACAGCTACGCCTGAGATGTCTCCTAAAGGCTGCAGTGAGGAAGGAATGAGTGAGTGCATGAAACCATTCCAGTAGAAAATACCAACCTGGCCCAATGCCAAAGCTCATGATGAAAATAAAGACAAGTGCAACAGAGCAGTATGGTACCCAGAAAAAGGAGTCCTGTGGTAGGAAATGAAAAGCAAATAAAATCAGAAATTAAAATTGTATTTATCTAGCTCCATCACAAGTATTCATCACTGCTAAGTATGTCAATGTTAAACATAAATCTATTTCCTCTACTTCCAGAAATTTGATGAGGAGATAGTCTTGGCAGTGATCTTGGTTGTCTAAAGCTACTGTCTTTAATCCATATGTACATGGTTGGGAACAGACTTCTGTTAATATGATGATTAGCCCCCAAAAGACTTCTACTCACTAAAAAGTGATTTGTGGGGGGGGAATAGTCATGATATTGGCCATACAATAAAACATGGAGACAGGGCACAGTTCTAATGCATCAGTGGAGTCTTACCTGTAGTGAGAGCGTGACTGTGAGAAGCCCTAGAGACAAGGCCATCACCGTGTAGTTTCTCCACAGCAGTGTCTTCCTCCCTGCACGCTCAATGAGGAGACCCTGCAAGCAGGAGGACATGCTGCCAGCTCCGAAGGACGACCAAAGGCAGGCATTGGTGAGCTGCTCCGGTATCTGCCTTCAGCAGCCAGGCAGGGAATTGCTGGAGGGCTGCGGACTGGTGGGATGTGATGCCTTCTCTGGGAGGGTGAGTAAAGGCATCTGGGGGGACCAAGCACGGGCCAGGAGCTGTAGGGAGGAGCAGGAGGTGGGGAGGTGCAGGGTTGCAGGGAGCATTGTCTGGGCAGAGGAGGTCAGAGGTGGCATTCTGCAGGCAGAGGAGAGCCAGGCAGGAGAGTAGAGTGGGAATGCTTGCACTGTTAATTGCTGTGATTCCTAGCCCTGAGTTCTACTGACAAATGTCATCTGCCCTTCTTCCAGAAGGGAGCTGGGACTCCTGAGACTGCTCAGAATGGGTCGTGATTTTGACAGAAAGACTTTCCTCTCTTCCCAGAAATTGAATAGAAATGCCCATGTTTGCAGGGTATGGGGAGAGGATTTTATGYGATTGATTCCATGGTTGATTTGTTGCAAAAGTTTGATTCCTGAAGCTTCATTTACAGTATTTCTAAAGATCAAAATTAACCATGTATTACAGCAGGACAAAATTCAGCTGAAGAGCCACTTACACACAGAACTGTGGAGAGGATCTCGGTGATCCCAACCCCCAGTGACACATAGTGGGTTTGAGCAGGGGGTATTCCAGCCTTTGTAAAGATATTGTATGCATAAAAGTAAACCTGGAAAGAACAGAAATTTGTGAAAGCTATACACATGTGGCCATGTTTACACTAGCTTCTGTCTTTTTGGACAGAAAATAATTAACCAGGCCTTAACAAAACAGAAAATCATCTTCTTGATCTCAGTAATTAATCCTCAACGTTTTCACAAGGATTATTTGTGCARAACAGCTTTTATTAGCAGCTGTCTTGAACTCAGTAACAAATATAGCCTTTTTCTTCCTTTTTTGCTTGCTTTTAGCTATGCCTTTATCTTATGTTACAGGTTATAATTCCATCTGTCATTCACAATGTGCAGCACTTTACAACTCCTTGCAGAGCTTTCTTTTGCCCAGAAGCTTCCTGAGAGTCAGCAATCCCGAGAGCAGAGCAAAGCACTGCACGTACCACATTGACCCCCACGAGCTGCATGCACGAGCCGACAGCGAAGAGAGTGATGAGCTGCCAGCGCACGGCTCTGTCACGGAAYAGGTCCCAAACACTCTTCGCCCTCTCCCCATGGATGGCTTCTTGCTCTGACATCATGTCATCTATTTCGGCCATATGGTCTCCGTCTCCCCAGAGCTGCTTCACAGCTGGAGGGAGAGAAGGAGAGATGACCAAGCTCACCAGCAGAGACATGAATTCAGAGGATTATTTCTTGCTTTGCAGAGTATCTTATTTGAACTTCATGCTCTTTTCTTGTGTGAACTTCCTAAAGATCTGGGCTCAGATATGACACAGATCCAGATCATTGCTATCTGGTTTTACCCATAAATCTTAATCATGACCTCACCTTTGGCCAATAGCTGCTGACAGTCTTTAAATGTAAGTCACACCTGAATTCTTACCAATCCTTCCCTGAATACCCTCCCGCTAAAGGTGCAGTTCTAGTGCACACTCCAAAACACAGCCAAGATAAAATGACTCCTACATATAAAAAATAAGTTTACATCCAAGGAGTTCTATCTCTTGATAGTTAAACCTCCACTACGGCTGTTTGTTTCTGTCAGTAGCTGCTGTTAGGGTTACCAAACATCTGGAATGCTTATGGATACATCATGACAGTACAGAGCCTCCCTTTCTTACACAGAGCCAGAAGGTACTGTATACATACCCTGACTGTTCAGGGCAGAATCTGTATTGAAATACAAACTCTGTGTGATCACATCCCTTGGAGGACCCTGGCAGAGGATAAGGGAAATACTAGTGCCAAGAGAGCACTAATATCCAAACAGAAGAGGCTGACTTTCATTAAAGCTGACGGTGGTTTCAGAACGAAAAGACCAAGAGTCTTTTTCCCACCTATAGCTCTCTTCCAGGCTCATTTGGGGCTTTATTGTATTTTCCCCTTTTTCCTGAAATGAATGTTTTATGGCCCATTTCCTTACCTTTGATGCATCCCTCCTTGTCCTTTTTGTCAATGAGCAGGTAGCGGGGAGAGTCTGGGAAGAAGGGGAGGGTGAGAAGCTGAACGAGGGCAGGAAGCGCATTGGCTGCCATGAGAATAGGCCAGAGAGCCTCCACTCCAAGAACTTCTCTGGAACAAAACCGGCAGAGTGAGAGGGGCTGAGGAACTATGTATGCTGGCCATGGGAGCACACAGACAGGATCATCCCTCAGCCCTGCTGCGTGTGTCCTGGCAGCTCCCACCCGGGGGTCTCCAGCATTTCTCAGCCCAGAAAAATGAAAATCTTAGTGGGATGTGGAAGGGGAGAGCAGAAGGCCGTCGTCTGCAGCACACGAGTTGCACGGTGTTAGCAGCTGCTGCTCGGTGGTGGGTGCAGCAAGGCCACTTGTGTCCTCCTGCAGCAGCTGAGGGCCCACAGGGACCAACAGTGTCTCAGCACAAGCACTGAAGGAAGAACATGCAGGGGCTGATCCCTCTGCTTCTGATCCAAATAGGCTCATGTAACAATTATTACAAGATTTATGGGTTATTGCCTGGTACCAACTGCCCCAAATAGCAGCCGCTGGGCACAGGCTTGCATTGATATATGCATATAGTTTAAGAAAGGAATAAATTGTGTTTGTTTCAGACCTTCTTACCTGAGACCCAGACCAAATCCTACAAACTTTCCAGCAGCAATAGAGGTAGAAGCTGTTATGGCAATCAGCCCACGGAGCTTCCGTGGGGCACATTCCCCAGCATACATGAGATGGATATTCAGAGCTAAACCTGCAGTGACAAAGGACTGTTAGGGCAACGCAAATCCCCATAGATCTGCTGTTTTGGAGGGGACCACTATGGACACAGCCCATAGGGTTTGGCTCTGAGATAGCTTTTTAACCATGCTGAGGATGTGGCTGCCCGACACGCAGTATGTGCCCCATACCGTGGCCTTGTGCCTTTGCTAAATATTTCACCAAGCAAGTATGTGCCCCTGGGAAATCTGTCCTTCAGCAGGCTGGCCTTCTCTTACGTTGTTTCCTACAGCCACATATACAGGACTGTGGTTATTCCCTTTAGTCTCAGATGGCATATTTCAGTGGCTATTTAGATGCTACATGCCTCATTTTCTGCTTGAAACCAACAAGTTAGCAAATGCCGTACATTCCATTTGCTCCGTGAGTTAATTAATATTTATCCTCTCGATTTTTTTTTTTTTTTTTTTTTTTTTTTTTTTTTTTTTTTTTTTTTTTTTTTTTTTTTTTT